>JAPTOF010000019.1:11365000-11995902 GCA_028554755.1 Cordia subcordata
TCATCATTTAACTCTTTCTTTATTATCTTGCTTTATTTTTAGTCTGTTATTAGTTCTTTAGTTTTTATTTACTGTTTATTTAATTTTAATTAATAACCCCCATTTTCTTGTATTTGGCTTGTTCTTCTGCTGTGACATAAAAAGTATATTTTAAACCAATTCTTGTGGGTTCGACCCTTCTCATTGTTATTGCAAATAGTAAGATAGAGTAGGAATTTTATTTTTAGTAGATTCGGGCCCAATCAGGGGCGGAGCCGAGAAAATGGTGTCAATAGCTTAGCTCGAACTCAGAGAATAATACTAGAGAAAATAATAGGAGAAAATAATGGAGAGAGAGAAGCCGAGGACTAATCAAAATCAAACCGAAAGCTAAAATTTTCTTTTTTAAAAAAAATAAAAACTGAATTTAATATATTATTGAATCGAATTTTGTATGAACAGCACAACACCTCCTCTTGTGGTTTGACTAATGTGCACGACACTCCATGTGGTTAGAAAATTAGCTAAAACACCCCCTATGGTTTTAACAAGAGTGCATATAGACTCCCTCCGTTAACTTTTCCATCCAAGAACATGAGATTTGAGATATGCACGCGGCTCGTGAGATGCTGTCTTTTTTCATCATAGATGTATTAAATGGGCTTTTTGTCCTTATTTTATTTAAAGAATAAAAATTAAAAATTAAAAAAGAAAAAGAAAAAGAAAAATAGCAATCAACCGCACCCTCATCCCCATTCTCGCCACCACTAACCCCAACCCACCCCTATGCCCAACCACTCCCTACCACCCAAACCCCTATTCTCTGCCACCCTTATAGGCACAAACACAAATGCACCCGCAGAAGCACACACGCACGCAAACACACTCACACATATAGCATATCCATGGATTAACAACCAGATCTAGCACGATTATCAGATCTAACACAAAGACCAAATCTAGCACAAGAAAAAATCATGGATTAAGGTAGAGGTTGTCAAGCGAAATTGTTATTTTGATGTTGATAAGGTGTTTAATGGAGGTTTTTTTGTGATGATGAAAATGGTGAAGTTGGTTTGCTGATTAATGGGGGTGCGAGTGGTGGGTATAGGGATTTGGGTGGTAGGGCGTAGCAAGGGATGGGGGTTTGAATGGTGGCAATGGCTAGGGATAGGGTTCGGGCAGTGGGGAGATGGCTAGGGGTGGCGAGAATTGGGGTTTGGGAAGTTGGGGGTAACTGGGGATGGGGTTTGGGCAGTAGAGGGTGGTTGAAGCTGGCGAGGATAGGGCATGGAGGTAGTGCTGATGACTAATTTTCTTTTTCTTTTTAAGTTTAGTTTTTATTTTTTATTTTTTAAATAAAATAAGGGTAAAATAAACTTTTTATTGGATTAAGAAAGGGCAAAATTAACATTTTCTTAAAATTCGTAAAAAAATAATGATTGTTAGCTTTAGGAGGACGTGTGCAGCTTCTCAAAAACATGAGTGAGCAATCTACTAATTTCCTAACCATATAAAGATGTTATGCACATTAGTCAAATCACGAGGTTTTGTGCTTTTCAACCATTTCAGTCAATTATTTAGTTATATTTAAATAATGGTCTAGTGGCAAGGACGTACAAAAAACTGAGGCTCATGGTCAGGGCTATGCATTGTTTAGACAAACCCAATTATCGACCTAAAATTTCGAGTTCAGAGAAATCGAGTTTGGGGAAATAGGGAACAAGGAAATAAATATCGGGGATAAGGAAAAAGATTGGGGAATCGGGTGGGGGAATGGTACAATTATTTTTAGATTCCCCAAAAATTGAAATTCTTTTTTTTAATTATATATATATCTATCTATATATATATATATATATATATATATATATATATATATCTTACATTTTCTTTTAAGAAATAAGCGTTTGCCTATTTCCAAAATAATATTTCCACAAATTCCAAATCATAAAGACATTCATATCTCATATTTGCTCATCAACTCTTCAACCAAAAAAAAAAAAATACAGATCTGCTTACTGAGGATGAAGATTTGAAGAAGAAAAAGACTGCTTACCATCACGATTCAAGGTCTGCTGTAGATCTATTTTCAAGATCTGCTCTAGATTGATCTCTTGATCTGCTTTCAACTTTAGATCTATTTATTTTAAGACTTTTTTTAAAGCAAATACCAACTCATTTAAGTTATAATATTCGGTGCAAAAAACAAGAAACTTTGGAGAAAGGAGTATAAACTCCGTTACTTGAAAATGAAAAATTTAAGACATTTATCTTGGCATTAGAGGTTCTGGCTATGCAAAGACTTGTACAAGCCGAATATAAATGTATAGAATACTGCATCCTTTTCATCTTATAGCATGTTAACCTCTTAGCTCAATGAGGTGAGAAAATTGCAAAATAATAAATAAAAAAGAAAATCAACTTTATATCAATTTTGACCTGAAAACAGAGTTCCATAGCTCAAACCCTTCTTTAATCTACAAAAAGGTTTTGCCTTTTGTGTTTATCTTAAATGTACTTGCTTGTTTCTTCTTTATTACTGAAGTTTCTTGGCTTAGTGTTTGCTTTAGATGGATCAATGAACTAGAAGTATAAAATGTTTGCTATAGTTTAAGAGGCAGATTAGTCAATAGATTTGAGTACTTGAAGGCTTTATTTTTGCGTATTCAAAGTGTCTTTATATTGATTATTTTGATTCTTGGTGTCAATTTATTTTGATGCTTGCCTATGGATCATCAGAAAATGTTACCTTCCTTGGTCAAATGTTTCTTCCAGATATATGAGTATTGAATAAAAAATATGAACTATGCAATACAGTGAATTTTTTAGTTAGTTTCTAAGGTTCTTAATCCAACTTCCCAAAGGTCATTATTCATATTCTAGTCAAGTAAGTCTGTATATCTGAGAAGTGATTACTTTCATAAAAATGAAGGAACTGTGATAATTTTGTGATTATATTGGGTAATAAATTGAAAATGATTCTATATAAGGAATGCCAATAGGACACCCTGGTGTACAAGTTCTTGGCCTCTTATGGTCTTATTTATTCTAGTTTAGCTATCTTCTATTCAATTTGAACTTGTGACACAAACATGTATGTTTTTCTAGATGTCAAGTGGGGACGCTGATGTAGTTATTGTAAAAGATGCTACTTTTAGACCTAATCCACTAACACCAACGTCTAATAAAGATGCAACTTCAGATGGGAGAAATGGATATGTTCGAGGTAATGCTAAGAGAAAAGCGGTAAAACCTACATCTTATGTTTGAGATCATTTTACTAAATTTAAGGACAAAGATGGGAGTTCAAAGTGCAAGTGAATTATTGTGGAAAGGTGTTTAAGGCAAATACTAAGCATATAGGCACTTCTACTTTGAGATACCATTTGAATGTGAACAGTATCTTGCTAACAAAGACACTGGCCAAACAAAATTGAATCTCTAAAAGGGTGGAACACTTCTTAATTGGAAATTTGATTAACATGCATCTAGAAAATCATTGGCTCGCATGATAATCATTAATGAATTGCCATTTAGGTTTGTTGAATTTAAGGGCTTTAGAGATTTCATGGCAGACACATGCCCAATATTTAAGATATCTTCAAGAACCATAATCACTAGAAATTACTATGAGTTGTACGTTGATGATAGATGCAAGGTGAAAAATCTTTTGAGATTTGACACTCAAATGGTTAGCATCACAACAAATACATGAACATCAAATCAAAAAATTAACTACATGTGTGTGATAGCTCATTTTATCACTAGTGAGTGGAGATTAGAAAAAAGAATCATTAGTTTTGTTCTAATTTCAAGTAATAAGGTGAGACAATTGGGAAGGCATTAGAAAAGTGTTTGCTTGACGGGCAGATAAATAATGTGTTTACTGTAACTGTTGATAATGCATTCTCTAATGATGTTGTTGTTGGTTATTTGAGGAGAAACTTGATTCAGCGCGAGGAATCTATTTGTCAAGGTAAATTTTTGCACATGAGATGCATTGCGCACATTATTTAGCTTGTTGTTTTTGATGGTTTGAAAGAAATGAATGATTCTGTTAATTGAGTTTAAGCTTCAATTGGACATGTGAGACAATCACCAGCCAGATTAGAGAGGTTTAAGGATTGTGTTAGCATGAAAAAGATTAAATGTAAAAAGTTATTGTGTTTAGATGTTCTCATTAGGTGGAATTCTACATATTTGATGTTGGATACTACTTTGAATTTTATACCTGCATTTGAAAGATTTAAGGGACAAGATCCACTATTTAACGTAGAGCTTGAAAGTGGTGAAAATAAAGAAGTACCAAATGAGATGGCTTGGGATAATTTGAAAAGATTTGTACTCTTGTTAAAGCATTTTTATGACTTCACTATCAGGGTTTCAGGCTCTTTGTATGTGACTTCAAATAATTTCTTTCATGAAATTAGTTAAATTCATTGTCTTTTAATTAAGTGGATTGATAAAGATGATTTTCAATTGAGTTCCACAGCTCAAAGGATGAAAAGCAAATATAACAAGTATTGGGGTAGCATAGAGAAGATGAATTCACTGATTTACATTTCTCTTGCTATGGATCCTCGATACAAGATGGCATATGTTGACTTTCTGCTTAGTGAGATGTATGATTCCGTTAAGAGTTTGGAAATGTCTATGAAAGTTAAAATGAATTGAATGCTTTGTTTAAGGAGTATACTAGAATTTATGCTCCTCATTCTGCTAAATCAAGTGGGAATAGCTCTAGTTTGTTAAGTATTGGTTCAGATGTTACAGATATGAGGGCACTAATGAAGCCTAAATTTAAGAAGCATAGATCAGATTTAGGGGTGGGCGAGTTCAAGTCTGAATTGGAGAATTATTTGAGTGAGGATATTGAGAAAGAAAGTGAAGACTTTGACATTTTGGCATGGTGGAAAGTTAATAGTTCTCGTTTTCCAATCTTTTAGCGTTTGGCATGTGATGTGTTGGCAGTTTTTATCTCAACCATAGCCTTTGAGTTAGCATTTTCTATAGGTGGACCGATACTTGATAATTTCAGAAGTTCTTTAATTTCTAGAATCGTTCAAGCCTTGATTTATGCACATGATTGGCTTCATTCAGAAAGTCAAGCTATGATTGAAGAAGACATACATGACCTTGAAAAACTTGAAGAAAGTACTAATATCTCAATTTTATATATCTAATGTCTTTATATTTATAATTATTTTCTTTGTATTGTTTTGTTAATTGAATAATAAATTATAATATTTGGTTTTTTATTTCTTCAACATATAAAAGTTAGCATTGGAGTCAACAAACACAATGACTGAGATTTGAAGGTTCATGGAGTCATGGAGATGAATGGCTATTGGCTACTTGTTAAAACAATATTTCTTATTTATGCTTTGGACTTTTATTTATGCTATAGTTAACTGATTATGACTTATGAAACTATGATTTATGTAATTTATTTATGTTATGGTTTGAAACTATGATTTATGTAATTAATTTGTAATGTTTTGCTATTGAGGAGGCTTTTCTATTGCCTTCTTTTTGTTTGATGTTATGTCTAGTTGAATTATATCATGGTTTGACAAGTATTTTATTTGTGTTTTTTGTTTGGATTTATCATGACAAGTTTGATATACATTTTATTCAAAAATTCCCCAGTCTACGTTCATTTTTTTCCATTCTCCAGTTCCAAAGTGTTTTCCACATGAGGCCAAAAAAACAAATCGAAAGGTTTGCGGTGTCCCGGCCATGGGCCTTGCCTGTGGCCGCATTGAGACTCCCAATCAGATTGGTTTCTTGTTGGCCAAATTGGTCAGATTCTATTTTCGGACTTTGAATCTTCTGTTGCACCAAACACACGCCTTTCATCAAGACGTGACCTTCCCTTCTTTTTATTAAAAAATAAAAAATAAAATCAAAGAAATTAAATAATTGATGGACCTGGATGTTTTCTGGAAATTACTCCATGTATCCATAAAGAAATAAAAATACTTTGAGTTAACAAATCAAAAATTTCCATAATGATATTTAGAATTAAAAGTAGAAATGGAAAAAAAAATCAATAGTTTAGAAATTTATTTTAAAAATACTTTAAGTAATTCTTCGATAAGCCAATTGAAACACAATCTTAGTCGAGTCTCATCGTCTCCCCCTCACGATCCAAATTAATTAAGTCCGCCACAAGCTTCTAGTAATAAGGCCTTAGCTAGTTAATAACATACTCCAACTTGAATTGAGGTTCACTCTAGTCTAATTGTGAGATTTTTACTGTTAAACTGTAAAGTTTTGGTTAAAAGTACTGTCAGATAAAATTTGTTTATTTTTTGGCTTAATAACTAAGCTTTTAGGTTGTTTGAGGGTAATATTGAAATTTTAAAATTACAGAATACTACTTTTCAGAAAAGAAGAAACAAAAATTCCTAGCATGATATAAAAATAACATTTCAAAAAAACTCCAATTTAGAGTTTCTGATTTTCTATTTTTATTAATTTTGACTTTTATATAATTTTTTTTAAAAATAAGCAAAAAAATCAGTTTCAACTTTTTGCTTGGGGGGCTCTTATTGATGTTCATTATTTGGTTCGGTTCCATTTGAGCAAAGCTCCTCAACTGATTGAAAATTTCCCTTATCAGGTATAAAGGAGAGAATTCATACACCGTGGTTGATTGATCTAATACATTGCTCAAACGTAAACCATATATATCAAGATAAAACGTAGCCTAGAAATTATTTTATTAGTTTTTGACAATCATATAATACATTTTTGTAGTATATTACAATAGCCAAAGTGAAAAATACTATAAAGTTACGAATAAGTTATAAGTTATTGCTACCATTTATTGCCGCAAAGAATAAAAGTATTAACATCAAATGATATTTGAAACAACTTAGACTTAACATTGGAAAAATAAATTGATACTCAAATTAGAGTTCTCTCGACTATGTTTTATATCATATTTGGTGAATTTCTAATATATGAGGGGTCAAAGAATAGTTTAAGTTTTTAAGATTATTTTCTTAAAAAATGAGGTTTTAGATTCGAATTTCATGAAGACAAGGGATTTTCAAAATTAAAAAAAATGTATACGAAGTCTACAAATTTATCTGGAAAAGATAAAAAGAAGTATATAAAAATTCACGAAGGAAATCCTTAAAATCATATGAGAGCATGGCTAGTTCCATTACTCTGAATAGACGATGCAGTGGTGGACACGCGCCTAACGTAATGTGAGGCCGTTAATGACGTTGCTTTTGACGTACGTCGCTATCTGATACCTCGGGTCCCACATGACACGGCAAATCTCTTGCCGCGCAATGATGTCTCCATTCTCATGCGGAAGATGAGCCGTCACGATTTTGCAGTCCAGCCGTTAAACTTGACTTCTCTCGTTGCCTTTTTACCAAGTCATGGGCTTAACAGGGCGTTTGGCTTTGTTTATTTTAGGGAAAATTATACAAAATAATCTTTAATGTTATCATATTTTTTTAAATTAATACTTATTATTTAAAAAATATAAATTAATTCTCATTATTTAAAAAATTTTAAATTAGTCCTCAATATTTTACAAAGTCATTTAAACTAGTCCCCAAAATAAGTAAAGCCAAAGGAACTAATTTGAACAAGATTGTGAAATATTGAGGACTAGTATGAATTTTTTCAAATATTAGGGACCAATTTAATTATATTTTGAAACATTGAAGAATAATTTAAATTTTATAAAATAATGAGGAGTAATTTAAAATTAAACTACAACTTTAAGGACTTTTTTGAATTTAACCCTTTATTTTAAGTACTTTTAACTACTTAGAAAAAAAATACTTCACTATATATTTTTAACTATTTGCTACTTATAAGTATCAAATAAGTAAAGCGAAAAACCAAATATCCGACTTTAACTGCTCCGACGCCTTTTTTTGTATGGACTCGAATTTCTTGTCATATAATGACCAAAAAGCATAGCAGTCTAGTATCTTATTTGGGCTCTGTCTGTTTCCACGAAAATAACTTGGTTGAAAAAAAATATTTTTTGAAAAAATATTTTCATAAAAAAATAGAAGATTTTTTTTTTGGTGTTTTGTTATATTAGAAAATATTTTTTGATGTTTATTTTGACACTTCAAAAATGTTTTCTGATATTTGGTAATTATCATAATGAAAAATATTGTGTAATTGGAAATTTTTATTGACAAATAAATTTTATTATTTTGAAATAAATTATTTAAATAAAATAATTATAAATAAAATTTTAAAGGGAAGAAAAGTTGGTCAACAAGCAAAGAAGAGAAACACTCCAATTTTTCTTCTCATGGAAGATGTTCCTTCCCTTTACTGCGGAAAACATTTTTCTAAAAATACGCCGAGCCACCGTTGTTGATTGAAAACCTTTTTCCAATTGACCTGTCTTTCCGTGCGTGTCAAACATCCAAAAGTAACTTTCCGGCAAACAAACAGAGCCTTGCAATTCTTTCCTCATCTCTCCTGATGGGGCGCTTAAGATTGTGCACCCTGTACAGTGCACTTTATTAGTGTTTTTATTTTTTACAGTAGGATATGTATATTTACAATTTTTATGTTATATGTTTATAATTTTTAATTTTTTTATAAATTTAATATTGTATATTTATAATTTTTATATATTTTAAGTTCAAAGTTTTACTTGATTCACAACTTTTCGAATTGAGGAAGCATGATAAAGTTTGCCTTTTGGTGGAAAGACAGCTAGGTGGAATTGCCATAGAGATATAATTAATGTTTAAATCACATGTTGTTACTGGTATTATATATTTTTATTTTATATAATTTAAATAATATATTATAATTCATTCGTTTGTGATAAAAAAAAGTTTATTAATATAAACATTTACGATATTTAAACTAAAAAGATTTAAAAGGTAAGAAATTAATTCAACTAAAAAATTGAAAGTTAAGAAATTAATTTATCTTTTAAAGTCTTATAAATTAATTTGTTGATGACAGAAAAATTGAAATTAAATCTTAGAAATAACAAAATATTTAAACTTGAAAAAGCAATCACGGGCAACAATGTGATATCCTACATAAATATTAAGCAAAAATAAGGAAAAAAAAAAGGAGAGAGAAGCACTATATTTACAATTATATATATATATATATATATATATATATATATAAGCCTTTAAAAAATATTAATGAAGAGACATTGGTTCAACGTAGCACCTCAAGATACTGTAGGTAATAGATAAAAGGTTAGAAATTACTAAATTAATTTATCTTTTTCTTTTTAAATAAAAAATGAAGAAGGATAACTCCAATAACCCTCGTTGGGGGGTGCCACATCAATCTTAATATACGTTTAAGATTGTTAATTGGAGAAAATCAATATCAGTTATTAATTAACATCAATTATTGAAAGACTTGGTATATTACTCACTTTCAATATGAGTGATTTAGGGATCTAAGGATCAATTTCCGTTAATTACATGTGTTTAGCCTTTGTCTTCCTTTAAAATGAACAAATAAAAAATATATATATATATATATATATATATATATATGCAAGCACATCTGAATCTAACACCATTATAGTTTAAGGTCAAAGATGCCAAAAAATAGTTTAAATCTGATCAAAATAATTGTTCACTGCCTTAAGCGCATTACATTATATATGATATCTTTCGAAGTATATAGATGAATATCTATCATCAAAAGTCAGCTTTCAACCAGTTTATACTTGGTTGATATTTTAATTTTGTATAAGAGAAGTTGGTTAATTGTGCCATACTTCATAGCTGATGATGTAACGTTGACTCTATATCTGCAAAATCAACTTGTTTCTTAGTAACCTCAAGATTCTCATTAAAGAACACTTTTGGTCTGTTAAAAAAAATTAATGGTTAGAGTAATTGATAATTGTTTGAATAGCTAATAGCAAATTGAGTAGTTAATAGTTATTAAATTTCAGCTGTTAGCAGATAACTGTTTAGCTGGCTGATTAAATATAATATATTCGATAAAATTAGTTATTTGATTAGCTGTTGAATACAAAATAATGTAAAAAGATATTAGTATCGTGCTATTATTGTTATAATAACTAAAATTGTATTATTATTAATGAAATAAGATAATTATTTTATAGTTAAATATATATATCTTATAATAATATTTAATTGTTAAAGCATAATAAAATTATTTTTCGTAAATTAGCTTTATTATTATTATTATTATAATAATAAAAGTACTTTTATAATAGAAATATTTTTTAATCAATTGAAATCTTATTTTGCCAAAAGAAAGAAATAAATATGGAAAAATAAGACTTGTACTTTTTTTGGTATATTTTGATGTGAATAGAAATTGAAATTGATATTTGTGTTATTTGGATTTATATTTGTGAAAGAAAATATACTAAATTTATGGTAACAATGCCAAAAAATATTGAAATAAGGGCAGGATTGCCAAAAAAAAGTTAAAACACTAAATGTTATTCTGAAATGTTAATATTATTAACATTTACTACTTCAAATACTATTTTAAATGTAAATACTACTTAAATAACTACTTCAAATACTATTTTAAATATAAATACTACTTAAAATACTACTTTATCGAACAATAAAAATAGGACAAAATAATGTATTGACCAAGTCAAAACACTAAACATTACTTAAAACACTATTGCCAAACAAGGCTCTTGAATTTTTTTTTAGAAGATATATCTTTTTTTTTTGGCAATAAGTAATTGGATAGATTTTAAAAAAAAGTTTAAAATTTTGAAGAAAGTTTAAGTTTAACTTTTAATAGAAACCCAATTTAATTTCAACTTTTTCAAAAAAAATATTTTTTTTAAAATAATAAGGAATGTTTTTGAAAAATCAATCAAATAAACCCAAAGTTATAGGCACAGAATTTTAGTACTTTCATAAATAGAAGTCAGCTAGAAAATAATGCTACAATTACTTAGCGCAAAGTCTCCCCCTCAATGACCTTGTGAATAGAAAATTGGTAGCAACATTTGGTCACTAGGTCAGTCCATCACATCTTTGATTTTTCGTCAGTCTGTCGCAATCGTTGACTTTTTGTTGCCCCTCGGAAGTTTCTATGGTTGGCGTAAAGAAATTGTTTAAAATGTTACGAAAAAAATTTAATAATTTTAAATTATTAATAAATTGTAACAAAATAACATAAATAATTTATAATTATTATTGAAATAGCTCATAACGTCTTAAAATGTTACGAAGCAATATATACTTTCACTTTCAACAAATCTTGCTTTAGAAATTCAGAATGCCTTGTTCAGGTAAATAGATTCTCACCATACTAAACGATAAGCTCCTTGATTTAATTAAACCCCATGGCTAATTAAGTACGTATTCGAAAAGGTTTGATGCAGGCGTGATATATATTAGCTCAAATATCCTATGAAACGGATATATAATTCTCAAAATTGTAATTTCAGAATTAGCTAAAAGTTTTCTTACGTGTTAAATATAATAAATAAATATAACTAAATTTTCTTTACAAGTTTAAATTTTTAGATAAAGTGATAACTCCAATATGATATCAGAGCTAATAAATCAATTAGTCTCAAGTTCAAAACTTGCTATCACTATTTATAAATATTAAATTATCTACGTACAAGCTCTAAATAAATTACCCTTCTCCTCCTGTAAAGGGCCAAGTTAAACATAATAAATAAATATAACCAAATCTTTTTTATAAACTTAAGCTTTCAGATAAAATTGTAACTCTAATACTACACTTTTTAAAATACAAGCATACTTAGACCCCACTTGTTGCCAACAGGATGCAAACCCAATGCAAACGCATTTTTTATTACAGAAAATAAAGGGATGCACCCAACACTTCTGTACTTTACAATAAATACATATTACCAACTTGCACTGTAATAATTTAGGCTCAACTATTTACTTGCTACTACATTGAACCTAATCAACTGATCCAAAATGTTTAAACTGATGACAATAGCAGTGGGCCCAAACCATTACAAAATACACAAGAATCTCACATAGAACTGATATGGGACGGCGTTACAGACTCTCTCCCTTAAGGAAAATACATATTACCGACTTGTACTATAACGACTCAAGCCCAACTACTGATTTGCCATCACATTGAGCCTAATCAATTAGCCCAAAATATTTAATCTCGTGATGATAGTAATAGTAGACCCAAACCATTATAAAGTGTATACGAATCTCACACAGAATCAATGTGGAAAGGCGTTACAGACTCTCTCCGTTAAATACGCAAAAAAAAAATATATATATTACCGACTTGTACTATAACGACTCAGGCCCAACTACTGATTTGCCATCACATTGAGCCTAATCAATTAGCCCAAAATATTTAATCTCGTGATGATAGTAATAGTAGACCCAAACCATTATAAAGTGTATACGAATCTCACACAGAATCAATGTGGAAAGGCGTTACAGACTCTCTCCGTTAAATACGCAAAAAAAAAACCATAGACCAAAACCCTAGGTGGCATGAAATCCGCCTAAAGCCTATTCTGATACCACTTATAATGATCCAGGTCCAACTACTGGTGAGCCTAATCAACTGGCTTAAAATATTTAAACCCATTATGATAATAATAGTAAACCTAACCATTATAAAATGCATACAAATCTCATACGGAACCAATGTGGGATGGGACGCTCTATGTTCTTTGCCATATGTGCATGTGTAAGATAGATTGGATATCTTATCAATTGGATGAGTCTTGCTCTAATTTTAAAACATTCAGGAGGAGTTCTTGGTTAATTTTAAAACTGCAAATAAAACATGAGATGTAGAGAGCTCTTTACCCATTCCGATCCCGTTAATAACTATAACGTATGAAGTTCTCAGGTTTTAGAGTTAATCTTCTAATTTAGGTATTGGAAAGATTCGTGGCTTAAGCTTCCGGGAAAGGGCAGAAATTAAAATTACAATAAGGGAAATCACGAGATTGTCAACACTGAGAAAATAGCACCAAGGACGTGAACCAGACAAGAAGTTCATTAATTAATCAGTTCAGAATCATAGATCCAATCAAAAAATAATAAATGAATGGCTTAAGATTTCCTAACATTAATAATCTCGAAAACAACATGAGGCATACTGTTGACAAAACAGACATATATGTCGGTCCCATTAGATATTCAGGGCATGAAAAGTCACCAGCTGACACGCGCAACATCTGCAATATTATGAAGGGCCAAGTTTTCTTGAATCTTGAAATTCTCTTAGATCCTTTTGCAGATAATTATGTTCCTTTTGAAATTTCAGTTTTTTAAGCATTTTTCATTACGAAAATTGTTTGACCTTAAGTGATTAAAAGCTGCGGCCAAATATATTATTTCAATAGAATATTTATAGACTTATAATAATAGACTCAATATAATCTTACTTAAAGTAAATTTTTTATTATAAAAAAAATGAATAACTAATTATCAGTCCCATCTTGAGCTTTAGACTAACGATAAAAAAATAATCTTGTATAACATTAGATCGCCTTTAGATTATTTCATCTAAAAATTTATGTTTCTAAGAAAAAATTTATTGCATTTATTTATTATTTTAACACACACTTTAATTCTCTCTTTCAAGCATAATATATATATATATATATATATATATATATTAGACTTGTACATGTAGATATTTATATAATAATGAAAAGATACTAATTCTAGTCCTTGCATCACGTTCTATTAGGTGAGTACAAAATTTATTTTTAAGTCTTACACACATGCACGGTTATCTGATATTAAAAAAAATCACTCATTCTAATCCTTAGTATTACATTTTTATTAAGAGACTACTTGAGTGACTTATTAGAATCCGTGCATTGCGTTTCATTGAAACGATTACTTCCGTGATTAACTAATCTAAAAGGTAAGGGTTCATTATAACGTTTTCATTTATTTTCTTGTCATCGCATACATTTAAATTCTAATACTACATTAAAGAATCACCTTATTTATATACATTCTCATGTAAAGGTTTGCCAACTCTAATAAATTTGTATTAAAACCTTAAACAGTTAAATATTCCATCATCAACACCAAATTTATCATTGTTGACTATAATTTGCTGCTGCTAATCCTCGCATGCATCACCAACTTGGCGTATACTTAAATCCTAAATCCAGGCTAGCCTAATAACTTTCATTTGTGCAATTTGTGAATGATTGATACAGATACTGATTACTGAATGTATAGTTTAAGTACAGATGAGTAGACAATAATAACAAGCCAGTTGGAGAAACAAAATGAAGTCAACTTAAAAAGGACTTTATGATTGATTTCCCTCAAATACAATTATGTGGCCCATAACATGAATTAATATTTTTTTATAGATAGAAATTAATTTAAATTTTCATAGTAATTGTGGAGTTACCATACAGGATATTGGTGAATGACAATTCTAATATTTTTTGAATGTATTGTGGTGAGTTTTTAACTTGAGATCTTTCGATGTTTAGATTTTGATACCATGTGGAGTTACAATATCATTTAAAAACTTAAATTTTTATAGAAGATATTGGTGTATTTATTTGTTATATTGTGTTAATAAGATATTGGTGTATTATTTATTATGTTAAAAATGATAATAGTCTTATTGTTTGAGAAAAGGTTTACAATGAATATACGTATATGCACTTAAATGGAAAAAAAGGCCGTATGTCATTCTTACCATTAGACAAGAGTTTGCAAGAGTAAAGTTGTAATTTTTCATACATATCTGCTCAATTATTTAATTTACTTTTTTGTTTTATTTGCAACCAACACTATGTACTTTCTCCTTTAATCACGCCTCTTAGCAATGGGTGAGATGAGTTTGAGAGTTGTAATTTTGCACACATATCTACTCAATTATTTGATTTACTTTTTCATTTTTATTTGCAAGCAACACTATGTACTTTCTCTAATCACGCCTTTCAGCAGTGGGTGAGATGAGTTTGAATTTCTAGGTTTAGACTTTCAGACATCGGGAGTGAAAAATTATTTGATCGGATATTAAAAATTATAAAATCCGATTGAGTTTTGGATATTCGGTAATTTATGGTTGGGATTTTTGAGTTTTGACTTTTAAAATTCTATATTTTTTGATTAAATTTAAAAAAAGATATAAAAAGTTAAACAAAAACGAATATGAAAAATATAACTTTCAATTGTTTAAGTTCAACTTTGTGCTAAATCATCTTAAAGTAGATTGAAATACTTATGCAAAATAAAAAGAATAAAAATCAGGTTTTTCAATTCGGAATTTGCACTTGAAATTCGAACTGGATTGGATTGGAATAAAATCCAAAGAAAAATTCAGCTATTCCCATTCCCTACGTTTGCCCAACCCTCTTATTCCACTTATGAGTCCCTTCCAACTCTCTAATTAACTCCATCTCCAATTGTTGCCAAAACAACAAGAGACGAAATCATCACCTTCAATTTCAAATTTCCACTAAGTTGTGCAAACATAGGTACAATTTCTTTGACTTCGTATTAGATTATTAATTTTTCAGTAAATATTTATTATGTATAGTGAGTACTTTATCAAAATAATATTAAATAATAATAATATTTGACGGCATAATCCATATACGGCAACACCCACCTAAAATTTTAAACAAATGTAGGACCAAAGGCTCCAACACAAACCAAACCAGCCCTTGATGTGAAATACGGAAACAAATAGATACTAGTTGTAAATCCATGCGATGCACGAGGACTGTAATTATAATTATGTAAAAAAATAAAATTTAACAGTAGGTATATATTATTTCACATAGAATAAAGGAAGTACAACAAAACAATAATGGTAATAATAATGGTAACCATTACACTAAAGTGATCAATTGGAATAAAATATATGTATGGTAAAAATAAAAGGGCAAACTCATTCGCTACTCTAACAATAAACAGCATAAATTTAGTATCCAAAGTGTGCAACAAAGAAATAGAAATGTACATTAGTGTAAATACCAATTTTCGACTTGTTTTCTTCTCATTACATGAAAGCATAAAAGCTCAGTCGTTTATTGCTAAATAAATGGACGGCTAGATGCACATGAACGTGTTTACACGGCAAGGCAAACCGAACGGGCGGGAAAAAAAGATGCATATTGGCGTCTCAAATAGTAATGTCTAATAATAATTAGTACATAGTATTGTACGTTGCGCGAGATTTGATATAAAAATTATATTTAATTATTTATTTTTAAAAAATTAAAAACTTTAAATACAATGTTATACCAATTCTATTTGTCACATGAATTTTTTTTTTCAAATAAATAATATCGCATATAACCCATATAATAATAAAAGAGAAATAACATAAACATAATATTTTTCAGGAAAAAATATTTTTTTATGTTTGATTGCAAAGAATGAAAAAGTTAAAGAAAAATATTTTTTTGGTCAAAAGAAAAATTACATTTCCCCTCCCTCATCCCACAACCCCCTTCCAACCCCACCTTCAGGACATCGACAACCCCTCGTCCCCCCTGCCCCAACCCCACGAGATCCCCACCCACCCCCACCCCCACCCCCACCCCCGCCCGCCCCTCTCTGGGACCCCGCCAACAACCCCCTCCCTCGGGACCCCACGCAAGCACATAAATACATCTTTTTGTGTCATTAAAAAATATTTTTTAATTAATTCTTTTGGTGTCATTAAAAAATTTTTCATGAAAAATATTTTTTAAAATAAGTTATTTTTGTGAAACAAACGGAGTCTTATACTGTATTTAAAAAATAGACAATATTACGTATATTAAATATATACTATAAAAAGTTTATATAATATTTTGAAAATTACATTTTTAGTTTTATGCAACGGTATGGTTTGAGAAAATAGAAAATGAAAAAAATGAAAAACCATTAATGAGGGTGCAAGAGATGTAATTGGGGGCAAAGTAATTGATAGATTCACAAAAATGAGAAAATGAAAAACATTTGTTAAGATAGAGGAGAAGTAATTGGGGACAAATCAATTAATAGAATAGCAATTAATTGATAGTAATTAATTGGCATTCGAGGGATTAGATACAACATGAAATATATAGCAGTAATTAATTGGCAATACAATTGGAAAGATGTAAAATAGTAGAATTGGAATAGATTTAATATATAGTATGATGATAAGGTAGATAGATAGATATACTCTTATTGAGCTAAGGCACAAGTCAAGATTTCCTTTACAAATTGCATGGTACCATTGGAGATATCATCTGCGTATCATGTTATTAGCTGAACCAATGCGTATATGATTTTGCAATGTTTAAGCATTTCAGTCAAATAAGTCTCTCCACAAAGTACAAACTTTTGATGTCACAAAATTTAGAACTGCACGGTTTCATGAATTTGAATACTCTATATAATACTCTTACGCAAAGCCTGCAAATAAAAGCCACGATATCTCCACAAGAAGACAGCTTTATAATTGAGGGCCGTAAAAACATCGAATAATATCACTAGGAGATAAGGCCACTCCCACCATATAAACGCGTCCATTCGGCCACTTTAGACACAGCCAACATTTGATGGATGAGTGTGTTAAAAATCACTGAAGTTTCATTATAAAAATTAATTAATTAATATGAGAAGTGATCTAAGACTTTATATGGTAATTCTGAATTTTGAGATTTTTTGATGTGGGAAGTCTTTGATGACTTGATCTGACTTTGCAGGGAGAGGCTACCATGCGACTAAATTTTGATGACTGAATAATGATTTGACCTGACTATGCAAGGATGGGCCACCATGCGATATTACGAAGTTGATGGGTTACATGTGGATATGAGCGCAAGGGGCCACCACGCGACTGGATGATGACTTGCAGGGCGGGGCCACCATGCGACTAAATTTTGATGACTGGATAATGACTTGAGCTGACTATGCAGGGATGGACCACCATGCGATATTATGAAGTTGATAGGCCACACGTAGACATGAGCGCAGCTCAAGATTGGATCAAAAGCACCAGCTCTGATACCATGTTAAGAATCACTGAGGTTCTATTATAAAAACTAATTGGTTAATATGAAAAGTGGTCAGGACTAAATATGGTGATTCTGAATCTTGAGATTTTTCTAACGTGGGAAGTCTTTATATGTTGTAGCAGAGTATTTTCTCTAACCCAGCTCATTCTATACTTCTTCTTTTCTTTTTTTATGACGATGATGTATTTATGTTATATGTATATGTATATGTATATGTGTGTGTATATATATATATATGTGTGTGTGTGTGTGTGAATGTACATATATATGAATGTATATGTAGAATGTATATATGAGCAAATGTAAGTTGTAACTTGCTCGATTTCTCCAACTCAACAAGAAACAAGGTGCAAGGATGGTATTCATAGGAGGTGTTAGTTTCTGATTGAGTGATTGTTTCGCATTCGCCAAATACATATAACGAGAATATCGAGAGGGTGTCAAAAGTGTATCGATATTCAACACGTGTCCAACATAGATATCCGACCCTCTACAGGGTGTCGATCGGGTATTTCATAGTGGTCTATCAATGAAGCATCCGGTGCCAAATCTGCAGGCTTTATGGCTACTTTCTCGTAATCTTCTCCACAAATGGGGGATGATAGCAACGGCAGGAACATATTCTGCTGTTGCCTGGAATCGCAATAATTCTTTTGTTTATTACCGTGCATGTGATTTGGTGAACTTGTAGCAGTTCCCCATTGAACCACCCAACCTCAATGTTTAGGCAAAATATGCAACGAAGCACCGTAGAAGCAGAAGAAACCTAAGTTATTGGTGATCATTAAATTGTCGCTTTTTGATGGATCTTTGAGGGCCAAAAAATCATCATGGGGAATCAATGACGTGAAGGAAGTTGCTAAAGTTATGAAAAATTAAAGTAGTGGACCAGGCATTTTCCAGTTCGAGAAAGCGAATTTTGAGACAAAACAAACAAGTTTATCCATTCAAATTAGGTAATCTAATTGGTACATGTGGGAGTAAAAGCACTGAAAAAATTGGATTCTTTTGGCCAATTCTAAAATGCTTCGATCAAGTTGTTATTGACACGTTTTCTACCCACCACGTAAGGACTCGGTCATTTTCATCTATTTTGGGCAATTAGTACGTCCCGTCTTAAAATATTATGATTATTATATCCAAAGATAAAAGGCATTTAACCCTCCTGTGATTTTTGTGTGTTGCCTAGTGGCAGTGGACTATATATCAAAGGCAATTTAATTAATTAAGAAAAGAGTTACTTAAGCAAAAAAGAAAAAAGGACAAGAAAAGAGAAAAAACCCTCTCATATTGAATGTGTGAGGCACAAACTTCGTCAAAATATACAGATTTTTTGACGGAAGGCGTGGGAGATCGAGGCTGATATTATGCTTAATGATTTTGAAATTATGGGAGAATTATATGAAGGATTTTGAGAATTGAAGAGCATACTGTGCATTTTGAGAAAACCATATATAGGATGTCCCATGCATATTTTCACCCACCACAAGAGTTTAATTCAGCAATTACACTTATTTTGATATGTAGCTACGCTTGTAAGTATAGAAAAACTTAATGTAACAAAAATTTATGTCACGCTTGGAAGCATCACTAATATGGTTATGCTTGGAAACTAACTAATATAGTTATACTTCGAAGCGTAACTAATATGGTTAATTACCTTTAGAAGCATAACTAAATATGGCTATGTTTGAAGGCGTAACTAAATATGACTACACTTGAAGCATAACTAAATATTACCTAAATTTAATTCAAATATTAATTGATTTCGTTAACATAATACACCTGTCACTTATTTTTTATATAAATTGTATATACACCTTCAAACAAATTTAATCAAATTACTCTAATATTACATTTAGAAATTATGTACACCCAGTTTCTTTAAACATAGAAAAATACACATTAACGCATTTCTTTTTTGTCATAAAGTAGAAATTTTATTAAATTTGATAATCAAGATACAGAGGAATCAGCCATGTCCTTAGCAACAAGATCACTCAGGTTGTTGGCATTACAGTGAGCCTATCACAAGGCAAATTGTTCATCGTAACTGATTTAACCAACCAATTTGCAATGCCATTCGCTGTATGCTTAATCAGGGAGAGCCAGACCACAGAGTTTGGCCTCCAATTGCTCAGCAAGTCCCTCTTCGATAAGATAAGGTTAAAACTTAATTCTAAGGATTCCAAAAGATTTTCTTTTTTCTTTTTGGAAAAAATACATGTAACTTAAAAGTGAAAAAAATGAAGAAAAGCTCCAACAATACATATCGTTTTATTTAATTTCATCAGAGCCCCGGCCCCCAAAAAAGAAGAAGAAGAAGAAAGAAAACGTAGCATAAAAATGATAGGAGAAAAAATTCAATACCAAATCAAAGTGGAACGATAATCATCAAGAACTCGATCGTATCATCACATGTAAACATTATAATCCCTTCTAAATCTACTCTTGTCTATTGTGCCAAATCTACTCTTGTCTATTGTGCTTTTCCTTCAACTTTCTTTTAGGTACATTATCCTCCATTATTCAGTGTCTGCATGACCTGAAAATTTCAGCCTTATGAAGCACACATTGTATGACCACAAACACACCCACACCCACACACATGGTGAGTTGCTACTTCTTTTGAATTTTAATATTTAGAGGATAGCATTCTTTTAGAGATTAGTGGAGTTCCAGTATTATAATGCCAGGATGCTATATCAATAATAATTTAAAGATAAAATAGTTAAATGTGGCACTTTCGACTACTTTTGGTTAAAATAATGTCACCTTTTCATTAAACACATATTAGATGAGTCAATACACATGCAAATGGTTTTCTCTAATTTATTTGATTACTTTTTTTGAGTTTTAAATACAATCTTTTTGTGTTGTAGAGTTCATTTGAAGTTTTTAATTTCCAACTTATAAGTGATGCATGAATAAAATATATATTTGAGACTCATAAAAGGTAGTCAAACAAAGAAAAATCATGTGATTAATTATAGTCACTAATGAACATGAAGAACAATAACGGTTGTTGTTTTTACATGTGTTATTTAATTTCACAAGTAAATGCTGCCAAATTCCTTGGACAAATCTCCATTTTGTGAAACAATTAAATACCGTATATGAGTGCCTTTGTAGTGAAACAAATTTAAGATACACCTTGAATTAGAAACAAGCTTTTTATGAAAAATTGAATCTATCAAAATACAAAGGGGTAGTTATTGAAGTAATTTTATATATATATATATATATATATATATATATATATATAACTTAATTGCGTGATATACAAGTTGATGAAAACAAGAATGATGTAAAATAACAATTGTTTTGTATTGTTTCTCAATAATCTTCATATATATAGCTTTGCGGTCATTCTTACTGTGCATTTCACTGTTTTCAGGCTTTAACTTGTGTATAATTAGAAGAGGCACTGGTCGAACTTTTATTGTGTTTTAGAGAAGACTTTCACAACACTCTGAGGACCGATGATTTATTGAAGTATGTAGCAAAATACCCTTTTACTAATTTAGACAATTAATCGTTATTTTCAAATGTAAAATTAAATATTATTTCATTTAATAAAAGTCTGTTTCATATAAAAATAGCCAAACATATTTTCTTTCTTATTAGAAATTCTTTTAACTAGAAGTTCGTTTATAAAAGATCTTAGAATTTCTTTTGAATTGAAAGTCTCTTTAGCCTATACTACAGTTTCCATTTAATGTCGACACTCAAAAAGGGACCAGGAAAATGAAAAGTTATCTAGCCCACGCATTTTACTAAGTTTGACTTAGAGCAAGCTTGGTTTTCATTTTTGGAGAGTCAAATTGATTTTTATAATTTAAAAATCTATTTTGAGAAAAAGAGATTATTTGGTTTTCTATCCTGAAACTTCATTGGTTTAAGATCAAAATTTATGGGGTTTTACACTTTATGAAGAATCATTGACTAATTAGTTAATACGAGAAGTGGTCCAGAACTAGTGATGTCAATGGGCTGGGGTAGGGGTGGGGTTTACAAACATCTACTCACACTTGGTATTTTTTCACTTGCCCCTACCCTGCCTCTATACCTATACTGGGATTTCCTTCCAACTACCATTCCCGCCTCTATCGGTGTTTTTAATACCATGCCACTATCTACGGGGCACTTGTTAACAAAAGTCAAAGGGGTGGCAGCATCGGGACAAAACACCTACTTGTTAAGTCCTTACCTATCAAGTGAAATCCCTACTTTTTAATTAGATAAAAATAAATAAATAACGACATAAATCATGCATCAAACCTTAACACATCAAATTCAAACTCTAGTACGTAAAATTCAATATAATTTTACAACAATAATACATTAAATCCAAACTTACTCCAAATCATAATTATTAAACATAACACGTAATATATATAATTTAAAAATATATACACTAGGGTGGGACGGGGCGGGGTGGGGTAGAGTGGGGTCACCCAACCCCGACCCCGCCCCGGCACTGATGCACAAAGAAAAACCCCTCCCCGCCCTACCCCAGGAGCTCTTTCTGGCAAAAACTGCCCCTACCCCGCCAGTGCCCCTGCGGGGTGGGGCAAGGCAAGCTACTATTGGCATCCTTACTTAGGACCTTATAAGGTGGCTTTAGATTTTATTATTTTTTTATGTGACAGGTCACATGTGCACGTTGCAATAAACTAGGCCAAGATTATCCAGCTCCAATAACATGTGAAGAATCACTGAGATTCCATCACAAAAGTCAATTGGTTAATATAATAAGTGGCCCAAGACATTATAAAATGATTTTAAATTTCATTATTTTTCTATATGGAAGGAATATATATATTCCAACATGCTTAAATAGAGAAGTTAAATTTTTTATTTCTTCCTTTGTAGTTTGCAAGATGGAGTTTCAAAAATTTTTAGACAAAAATATCCTCATTTTTTGGCAATTAATATTTCTTAAATTACAATTATAAAAAATAAATAAAACAATAAAATATAATAATTTAAAATAAAAATAAGCTTAAAAATTTTAAATTTAATAAAAATAAAAAACAAAAATTAATAAAAAATTTTAGTAAATGGATAAACTAATTTAACTAATTAAAAAATAAATAAAAAGAAAATGCTGTAAACAAATAGTAATTCAATTAAAAATAATAATTAAATAATAAAATTTAATTTAATAATAATGCATTAATTTTTAATGTAACTTAATAAATTTTTATTTATATCATGTAAAGCAAATGAAATAATAGTTTATTATAAGTTTCAAAATATGCTTCTAGTAATTTAGACAACTAATCGTTATTTTTAAATGTAAAATCAAATATCATTCTATTTAATAAAATTTCATTTCATATAAGACTTGTAGAACATATTTCTTTTTTTTCATAAAAAATCCTTTTATCCAAAAGTTCGCTTTTAAAAGGCCTCCTTAGAAAATGGTATTTTCAAATTTAGAATTTAATTCTTTTGAAGTCAGAAAACACGGCCTCCTGTTTTTCTGCATAAATCAAACAGTTTGATAGAATCTACCGATGTGAAATGTAATTTTGCTACTTCGTTTTTCTCCTAAAGCAAGCAAAGTTGGGTTATACTAAGATCACTTGTGATGTATGGGAATGTCAAAATATTGGGTCAATAATGATCTGATCCGTTATCATGCTTTTGGGCTAACTCCACAAACATTCCCATAGAAGAAATTTCTGTATTTTGAAATGCTTTCTACTCCCTAAAATTCAAGTATATATTAGAAATTAGAAGGAAAAAGATTGAAATGACACCACATTCAGAAGAGGAAATTACTGTCTATACGTGATAAAAACAGTATTGAATATAAAAAAATTCACCAATAATTTCCAACATAGAATTTTGTTTGACCCCTCGAGATAATTAGACTTCGTTCGAGCTACTGCCAGAAATTGAAAAAAAGAAATGATAAAAGAGAAAAATAGACGAACATAAAATATATGCACTAATAAAATTGTAAAGACTGTCAGGGTTGTGAAAAATCTAGCTTAGAATTAAGCTCAAGGCACAAATAATGGGCCTCTTTTCACTCTCTAAATGAAATTATGATCGGGTAAGCCCAGCTACTTGCCATGATAATCCGTCACTAGTAAATTGCAGAAGCTGTGCCCCAACAACTCGATAATAAAACTATAGTATAACGCATGTGATGCAGGGGAGAAATACGTACTTAATTATATTTTTGCCCCTCGAGAGTAACCCTCAATGTTCTCATTGATAGCAATAAAGAAGCTCATCATGGAAATGCAAGCCCTCTAACCCATCTTCTAAACTTATCAGGAAAGGCAAAAGCCTCTAAAGTAAGGACAATGAAATCCCAATTAATAAATCTATAAGTTTACTAATATCAATCTTCAGTGGTGTACCTTAGAGATAAATTCCTGCTTCTATACCCCTTCACCAACTCCTTCCCCAATAGAATGTTTGACAAAATGGATGATCCAGTAACAAATGCCGCTTTGTTATCATAAGCAATACCCTCAAGAACGGAGTACTTGAGCCTACCAGCAAGAACCTTAAAGATTCATTTATACATCACATTGTTAGGCCCATATAAATATGACCCTTAAGGTAAGCCCAATCTACATTGAGGGTGGAAAGGATGTGCAGCCCACGTATGGAAAGTCAAACCCTATGAGAATAGGGAAACAAATCAATACGAATCATAAATCATGCAACCACGTGCTTAATTAAGAGAAAAAAAACAGACCAGATGCAATAGTGGAGGGATTAGCCTAAGATTTAGGGGGATGAACACCCATGCAAGAGGCGAGCGTGACGTTATCTTCCATGCTTAGAAAAGCCTATACACTTATCCATACTCTAAATTCACCAGGAGCCCTTCTCCATTAATAAGGGGTCTTAATCTGTCCTAAACGAGATGTTAAGATCTTATTGTACATGTGGACATCTACATACATTCACAAGAAATTGAACAAAAATAAATGGTTCTTGTGGGATTATAAGTAGGGATGGCAATGGTACTCTACTTCACTTTACTTTGTTGGAGTACTGTAGGAGTAGGGCCAAGGTTTTTGGCAAAAAACCCTTGATAGGGGGGGGGGTTTCTTCCACAATCCCGGTGCAAATGCAGGTAGGGTAGGGGTTTATCAACCCCGCTCCGCCCCACCCCACTATTATCTACATCTGTTACTTCTTATACGTTCTTATATATTTTTAATATAAACATTATATCATTTTGTATATATTTCTAACATATTTTTGTATATTTTAATATAAACTTTATATCATTAAAACATTTTTTTGGTATATTTGTAAAAATTAACCTATTTTTAATACATTCTTATGTATTAGTATTTTTTAAGAAAATTTTAATATCGTTGACCTTGTTTATCGATATTCCAACGGGGTTTTTTTCCATGCAACAAGAGCGGGAGCGGTAGTCTAGGAGTTTGCCCCAGTATATGTATATGATAAGGGTAGGGGTCACAGTTTTATTGACAAGTGTAGTGTAGGAGTACACACACCCCACCCTTACTTCGCGCCATTGGCATCCCCGATTGTAAGCCCTAGGAATGAAGTAGATAATTGTTCAATTGCATTCACCTAATAAAATGTGATAAAACTCGCGGCCCTAACCTCATCCAGATCAACAATATTCCACAGCACCTTAAAAGAGTGGGTCATACGCCCACCTGCCCTTGGACTTTTATCTCTGTTCATAGCAAACATGGCACTTTTAATTTCCTCTTCTGTGGCTAGTCCAATTAAGTCATTTAATTTGCAGTCTCCAATGGAATAGATGTTTCCATTATCATTCTAATATCATATACAGAAAGACACTCCAAAACTATTAGGCGTGCCAAGAATATTACTGTAAACTTCCATAATGGCCTTTCTCACATCCACTACTAGAAAAGTTAGTTTTATTTACTATTTCGGGCTTTAAATTGATTACAAAAACATGCATTTTGTGACAAAAAATAAGGCGATCACTAAAAGTCACCTTTCTTGTAGTGATCTAATAAGTCATTTTCTACTCCACTTCCATCATCTTTGTGAAGTCAATGTCTATTGGAAGTCATTTTCTATATCATTCTTTAATAGAGTACGTTCACACGCAGTTATGTATCTAGTTGAACACTGTTGAGTTGTTATATTTAATAGATTTCATACTTTTTGTGAAAAGATAAATTTGAAAATTGTTGCATTACACTACACTTTCTTATCACTTTGTGAACTTTTTCTGTGCTCAATATTTGAATTCACAGTCCCTAGCATTCACAACGAATAAGAAAATAAATACAAACTTCAAAATTTGTTACGAATGAATACAAATATCAAAATTTATTGCCAATCATGGTCAATTGTATGTGACAGGATGAAGACTTAGAAACAAACGGAGCTTCTATATTTTTTTAGAAGCATATATAGGAGGAGATTAAGCACATTTATTGGCGATAATGAAGGTGAAAGCAGAAAAGAAAAAAAGAAAAAGAAAATACAAGTAATAAAGTTTTCAAGGGAGTTTCTTACGATTTTTAATTAATTCTTGAGTAATATTTTCTTTACATCCTATTCAATAATTCTTACTACATGTTTTGGGTTCTGATTTTTTCTAGTAACATTTGAATTTAACATAAAATTAGATGAAATAAAACATGTAAAATAAGCACAACACAAATACACATATACAAAATCTATTGATTGGTTATTTTTAAGACATATGTATAGCCTATGCTTTTCCATAATTTTCTAAAGATAAATTAAGTCATGTATCGCACAGGTATAAGTGTAATACTATAAGTCTAAAGTAAATACTAAGTTAGAATTTTATATGGAAACTTTACAAGCAAAATGATACTTTAACTTATGTAAATCTTCGATGGAGCGTGTAGAGTGGAAGTCATCATGGGTTGGTAAAGGAAAGAGAAAAAAATGAGATTGAACATGGAAAGAGTACCTAAAAAGAAAAATTGAACTGTATCTTGGATCTAGGGTTCAATATGGCAAAGGGACTACCACTAGTGTTGCTATAGAATTAAAAGGGAATCTTTTTCATATTGCTCCTCATGAATTTCGATCTCAGATCATTATGTAGAGGAAAAATACTCTCTACCATATGAGAAAAACATAGACTCCTATTTGGGAAAAAGCGAGGACAAGATCATGGAGATTTAGTTGTGGAAATTTAAATATGTTAGGATATGGTTGGTGCATGGCTATCTCTGTCAAAATATGTGGACTCATTCAATAGAGGAAATGACTTTTATAACTGATGATAAATTTTTATAATTAATTTTATCAAATAAGATAACGTTTGTTTCTATTAGGTACCTCTTTATCTAATTGTTTAAAATTGTAGAGAGAATATTGGTGTATTTTTTTATTGCATTGACACGCCTCCTCACATATAGATGGAGTTTGCTTTTTGAGTTTTCACGCAAATAGTTTTAATGTTTTCAAATGGGTGGTGGTAAATTTCAAACTTAAGACGATTTGATTTCTAATTTTAATACTATATTGAGCTACCACATCATCTAAATATTTAATCTTGTAGACGTGATATTGATATATTTATTTATTGTATTGATATTTTTATTTACGACTTAATTTATTCGAGCTTTTCCTTCTTTTTTTGTTTTTTTTTGGGTAGACTGTTGAAAGTTCTAATTATTCTTTTTCCTCTATATTATTTCACGGAAGTTGGGTGCCTCGGAGACATGGGTTAGTATATGAACGTGGAAGACAAAATAATCGCATGCTACCGGCCTAACCCTACGACTCTTCTTCCGCAACTTTTCCTGTTAATGCATAAAATTAATAAATTATATACATAAGAAAATCTGACTACTTGGTAATTATTAGAGAATAAAATTAATTAGTCAAATGACATTATTAAAAGTTTTGTTTTCTCTTAACATATCACCGACCTGGCGTGAATGTCGATATAGGTAATATTGAACCCCTCAATCGATGGTATATATGCACATGGCAGATGTCGGATGGACTATAAACATACTGAAGATTGAACTAATAACAAGAGAGAGGAAAATAAAGAAAAAATAAAATATAAAATTAGGTTCGTTTCTTTAATATTCTTTGGATTATTAAATTTGTCGCATTTCAATTGTTTGATTTGTAAAATAAACTTTTTAGTCCATAAACTTTGATGAGTGAAACGTCGCTAGTCTTTCGAGTAATTTCCGTTTTACATACATACATATATATACACGTAGTATGTAAAGAAAGGAGAGAGGAATTTTGTCGTTTGGATTGCATAAGAAAAGGGAAAGTAAAATAAAGCATCGGAATAAAAATGTAGAAAAGCAGGATAGAGGTTTTCTTATTTGGCTTGCACAAAGGAAAGCAGAAGGAAAGTAAAGAAATGAAAAGTAGCGCGGAAGAAAAATAAAGGAAATTCAGGAGGAAAGAGATATATCCTGTCGTTTCCATTGCACAAAGATAAAAATAAAAAAATAAGGAGGGATAGAAAAGAAAGAAGTTTATAGTTTATTTGGATTGGAGAAGGAAAGGAAATGAAAGGCTAATTTAAAATTTAAAAAAACTAAGGCTAATTTTAAATAAAAAATTACTTAAAAGATTCTCTCATATTTTGAGACAAGAAATATATTACCAACTCTCTTTTTGATATTACTGTATTCAATTTTTAAAGATTTGGACTCGCTAACCGCTATTATGTCATTATAGGTTTAAGTATTTTAGACTAATTGATTAAGGTCTATTTGAGTATGAGTTATTATAAGAAAGACTTTTAGTAATATATATATTTTACACAAAAAACCAAAATTGAGATCTCCCAATTTTGCAGTTTCATTTTTTCAACCACAACCCCCAACTTGTTCGTCCCTTGACTTCGCAACCCCATTTTAAAGAGATAGTTTTAACTACTTGAATTATCTCTTAATCTCATATCTCAATTACAAGTTATTAAGAGATTTTTTAATACTTAATATCTCTTTCCTGCTTTCTAAAATGCAATCCAAATAGGAGAGCTTTTTTTTTTTCTTTTCTAATTCCTCCCCTTCCTTTCTTCTCCTTTCCATTAAAATATCCAATCCAAAGATAACGTAAAGGAGATAATCGGGGAAGTTCTCAATGTTTATCGTCCTATAGCTTCAATCTAAATAAAAGTTACTCCACTTTACAGAACTTGAAAAGTGCGTGCATCAAAACTAATTACTCAGACGGACACAAATTTCAAAAGTGGGCTGATAATCGAGGAATTTAAATGTGGTGTTCATATGCCAGCGAACTTCACAGCATTGGACCAGACCAATTAATTGCATTGAATTTATTGTTATGGTTGTCTCGTTGCTCGGAAATTTCTATGGTTGAACTGCTCAACCAGTGGGCTCATAAAGTTTCCCTTGACTCTTGCATCATTAGCATTAATTTGTCAATAAATATATCCTCCAAACTGCGATTTGAGTGGTTATCCGCGGTGTTTAGTGTATATGACAAGAGTAGTATAAGATAGGCAACCTCCTAACTCGCATTATACTCCTTAGAAAGGGAGAGGCGAAAAATTGACCCCAAAATAAAAAGGTCAATTGTCCAATTAATTAATGATGATGGTTGTCCTCAATTGACATTTAAGTGGTTAGTGGTTGTGATCAGACAAGCAGTAATGCACTGAATGTTATTGAAAATATAAAGTTTAGTGTACATAACAAGAGTAATACTAAGGTAGACGACCTTTTTATAATATTGAAAATATAAAGTTTAGTGTACATAACAAGAGTAGTACTAAGGTAAACGACCTTTTTATAACTCGTATTATACTCGTTAAAAAGAAAAAGGAAAAAGTTGACCCAAAAAAAGAAAGGTCAATTTTCCAATTAATTAATGATGACGGTCCATTTTGCATTTATGGTCTTTATTGATTATCCTGCAGGCTGATATAGCTAAAGGCCTGCACCTCCCCCATTTTCATATAAGCAAAAGACATATGTGGGACTGCCACTAAATGTACCATTCTTGTTTTTGAAATTTTTATGAATGTAGATTTTGATAGACTTGACCTGGACTTAGATTTTTTTTTTTGTATTGTTACCATATTATGCAAGAGATTTGATAGTAATGAATTGTTTATATAATTAAAATATATTAATTTTAATAGTTTATTTGTAAGCGTAATATATATATATATATATATATATATCATATACATGAATTTATGGTATTATAATAATAATAAATATGAGTAATAGAGGAAACAATGCTTGTTTGAACCTTTACTGTAAAAGAAATAACTATCAACCCTAACAAATGTTTGTAGGGAAGAAGCTATTAGGGTTAAAAAGTTAGGAAAGGGAACTTATTAGCCATATTTATAATGTCTTCTAGCGTTTCTACCCATAAAAAAAAATATCTAACTTATGGGCCTAAGCACAAAAAAATTGTTTGGATTCATGAGTGGACTTAAATCAATATAATCGCAAAACCAACTTGTAAACCAAATATTCAACTTACTTTATAAAAATAAAAAATTAATTAATGACAGCCTACATTAGAGAGATATATTCATCACCTTGTAATTTTCTTTACTTTATTATAACGATATATATTAGGACAAATCCAAATCAATTTTCGAGTCAAAGTCAATGCTAATACTAATATCATAACTCTTCTGTCCTTTTTAAGTTTGGTAATCAGAGAGCTGATAATAATTTGATACCCATCATTTGCCGCGGGATTATATTCTTTGATTCAATGATGTTTTCCACGGAGCTGCTAATTATGCAATTGGGTTTGATACTTTCAAACTTTGTGTGTAGGGCGGTTGCCGCCGATAACCTGTCAAAAAGAAATGCATCATCATGCAGGCGCGGACTGGAAGTCAGTTGAATCTCTAATTTATGCATATGCTTATTATGAGATATTTCTTTTTATAAAAAAGTATAATTTCTTTTGAATTTTATAATATGTTTGCGATAAAATATTTCATTTTTATACTTATAAAAAATAAAATAAAGATGGATTGTTTATATTTTATAAGATAAAAAATATGATTTATTTTGAGTTCTTATAAAATACATGTCATAAAATATCTTATATTGTTAGGAAATTAGGAAGCATAACACACATATACACACATCAGAATTAAAGCACGAGTAACGAGAAAAGAATAAGCAGAATTAAACGTGATTCAGCCCTTTGCCAACATATATCTTATAATCCAACATATGTCTTATAAGATGTCTCTTTATTTCAATAAGATAAGTATTTTTAATTATATTGACCTTTTCTTTTTCAGGAAAAATGTTTTTTTCCTTAAAAAAGGTCTTTTATTTTTACAATAACTATTTTGTTTGACTTTTATAAAGTTAAAATTTTGAAAAAAAAAACTTAAATACAATTTTTTCTAGAAGTCAGAATTTTTAACTTCTAAAAAAATACTTCTTTTAAAAGTTGTTAAAAAAAACACTTTTAAAAATGTCAATATAAATGAGCCCTAAGTTTATTTCAAACGCACTATTACTCTAGAGGTTGCACTCAATGCATGCGTGCACACCGACTTGTATATTACATATATGAACTAGTGTGACAAGAAGAGAAGTATGTGCGTGCATGACAAAAAGTTTACCTTCAGTGTGTGTCATGATAGAAACCCATCAAGTCGGGAAAAGAATTTACTCTAGAGGTTGCAGTCAATGCATGCGTGCATGCCGACTTGGATACTACATATATGAACTAGTGTGACAAGAAGAGTAGTATATGCGTGCATGGCAAAAAGTTTACCTTCAGTGTGTGTCATGATAGAAACCCATCGAGTCGGTAAATGAATTTATGAATAACGAGTTATAGTGTTACAATTAACAAAGTTTTTCTTTCTTTCTTTTTTTTTTTTTGTCAATAATGAGCAAAGTTTTGATAATAATAAGATGTTGATACAATACAATAAATAATGTCAACAGTTCATAATTGTTAGGTTCATACTTTGTCGATAGTTCTAATTGTTAGGTTCATACTTTGTCGATAGCTCATAATTGTTAGGTTCATACTAGCTCATAAGTCACCGCTATCTCAACTTAAGGATAGCTCAATAAGTTTGGAGGCTTTGACATATTTAAATTTTATGAATTACAAAAAGTAAAATACACCCTTAACTATATAAATTTTAAAACTAATATAAGTTAAAAATATTTAAAGATTAGAATTACAGAACTTGTTAATGGGTTTTTTGTTGCGAAAGGATCACCCTCTGAGAGTTCTTTAGTAGAATGACGTTACTTTCAACAAGGGAAAAAAAATGTATTCTTATCTAGTGCCGGAGAAAAATACAGTGAAAACTGAAATAAAGTACAATTGAGGAGGAGATTGAAAATGGTTACAATATGTGAATATTCAAAATTAAAACTGCATGCACACTTAGAAAAAGGAAATAGAAAAAGTGAACGTTTGGTATTGGGAAAATAAATTTTGGTAGAGTAAAATTGCAGGAAAAAATAGGGGTTGTAGCCAATAATGCAGATTAAAAATTAAAAGACTTAGTTTGTTTGAATTGATAAAAAATAAAATGGCATTAGGAAAGAGATTTTAATAAAATCACGGAGATGAAATGGAGGTTGCAATTGCAGAAAATAATGAAGACTAAAATGATAAAATTTGATATAAAGAGAATTGAAATCAGAAAAAAATAGAGGGTTGTGAAAAATTAACAATTACAGTTGTAATTGCTAATTAAGATGAATAAAAGACAAAATGAAATTTATTAGTAACAGTGGGAGTCCACTTGCTATGAATTTTCTAGAAAGAAATTAAATCAGACTTTTGAATATAAACAATAAGATTAACGACTTATTTTGTTCTTTATTTTTTTATTATTTTAATAATTTTAATAATTTTTTATTTAAAATTGACGATATTACAAATTATAAGAGAATTTGTGACTTGACTAGACGTTTTGAAGGTTTTTTTTTTTTTTGGAAAATACCCTGCCCCAACCCAACCCTATTCTCATTGAATTTAAATCTAGGATCTCACTTTTAGACGAAGTAATCTACACTACTTGGACAGCCTTATCATCCCAAGTCCTGACTAGACCTTTTGAAGTTCAAGCACGGATTTGTTATGCATTAAAGCGGATTAGCTACATGAACCTTTCTACTTTAGGGCCTGTTTGACAAATTTAGCTGTTAGGGTAACTAATAGCTATTGTATTTTAGCTATTTAGCTGATAACTGTTTAACTAGTTAATTGAACAAAATGTGTTTGGTAAAATTATCTGCTAGATTAGTTGATGAATATAAAATGTCATAAAAGGATATTGATATTATGTTATAATTATTATTATTGTTATGATAATTATAATTATCATAACTATTATAAGAATAAGATAATATATTTCATAATTAGATATTTATTTTTGTAATTATATTTTAATATTAAAATATAACTAATTTTTTTTATAAAATATTTGTATCAATATTATAAAAAATTAATTTTAATAGATTCAAAATTATTTTGTCAAGAAAAATACTAATAAAACTTATACTTTTAGTAATGTTCATTATATAAAATTTGAAATTTATTTTTATATTATTTCTTATTTATATTTATGAAAGAAAATATAAAAATATAGAGAGATTAGAGAAATAATAGAAAATAAAAAAATGCAAAAAGGATAAAATTGTCAAAAAAAATGAAAAGCTAAAATTTTTAACTTTTAAAAATTACTAATTAAAACGTTAAAAATCATCTAAAAAATTACTTAAAATATTAATTTACTTGAAAATCTGTTGCCCAACATTGTTCTTGGCCACCAGAACCGTTCGTTTGTTGACTGTAGAAACTTCAAACGTTACGCAGCTCATGCCCAGTTCACAAGCAACAGTCTTTGACCTGACTCCGTATTTGATGGCTTTCCCTGTGCACGGGCTATGGCTTTTTCGTGCTGCTCAAGGACGGATTTTAAATATTGAAAATTGTGTAATTTCGGGTCTGAAATTGATAGCTATTTGGTCCAATTTTTATACATTTAAAAATTTATGTAAATTCTAAAAGTAAAATTGATCTATTTGACATACTTTAGAAGAGATTTTTACATTAAACTCGAATTAAAAAAAATTGAATACTCAGAGACTTCAAATTAAAACTTTTCACAAAAAGCTTTTGAAAAATATTTTTACACTATGTCAGAATTATTCTCCTTTTTTATTCTCAAGGATATTACTCCATGCTTTTAGAAGTCAAATATTAGACTTATTGGAATAAATGAAAACTAAACTACTAAAATGCAGGATGAAATAGCCAACGGCTTTTATTCATTAACACTTTTACCTAGAGCTTTCCTACTAAAAGTTATATATCTTAATAGTTAAAATCTCACAACTATGTTAAACAAAGCCTTCATATGAGATAATGGGTTATGATTTACACGCTATCAATTGACGGTATTAATTTTTTACTCAAATGTTATTTTTTTTTTAAATCTTACATGACGTGCGACATTTTTCTAAACACTAAAATATGGATAATCACAAACATCTTAAATTTAATGAACATAATAAATTTTTAGGCATTTTTGAGTTAAAAAATATCTACCTATATGCACATATATAAACATATAGATATAAACTTATATATGCATCTATATAAGAAAGACATTATTATTTTCTGAGCAGAAGATGTGAAAGTTGAAGACGGTCACCTTTGTAAAGCCAAAAGCTAGGCAAACAATAAGTCTCCGCGGCTTAGGATTATGTTTGTTGGATTTCCTGAGTTGCAATTGACAATATTCACAAAGACCTTATTAATTCTTAAGTTGCACTTGAAAATTTTTAATTTATTATTTTTGTTGAAATTAGATTTTTTTTTTATTTGGTGTTTAAACATTAAAAGTGTCACATAACATTTAAAATAAAAAAAGAAAATGCCATGTAAGATTTAAAAAAGATGTACTTTAAGTTAAAAAATAACATAGGTAGTTAATAGTACATGTGTTCAACTTTTTTTTTTTTTTTAATTTAATAAGTTTGATTCCTTCTATTAAAGTTTAATGTTCAAAATTCCATATTTTACTAAATTTAGGCCCTAAATTAACCCTTTTTCCTTAAATATTTGATTATGAAAGTTAAATAATTTTAGAAATCAAAATTAATCAAATTATTACAGTCAAATAAATTTTCAAATAAAATTAAAAAAAAATCATTTAAAAAATATTTTTACGATATTAATAGAAGCTACAGCATTCATAATGATTAATAATCACAAATTTTACAGTACTCTGTAGGAATAGTGCTCTTATGGAGTAATGTGCACCTTAAGTAAGGTGAAAGACATGCACTTTGAAAAAAAATCTAAAGCCTCTCATCTCATTCTCTCCCCCTTACTCTCTTCCTCTTTCTTCTTTCTATCTCTCTCTAGCAAAATCAAGCTGTCCGATTTTAAATCGGACATCGCCCTTGCGATCATCATCTTTGCGCGACCATAGTGATAGTCTTCAATTTTCATGTCGATTTCGTTTCATTGTTGATGTGAGTTGTCACTATTATTCTATTTCTCTCCATTTTTTAGTTATTTTTCCAAATCTATAATAACAAATTCGTGTGTGTGTTATGGTGGTGGTGTGTGTCATGGTGGTGGTATGTAGTATGTGGTTGATGTATATGAGTGAAAGGGTGGAGAATTTGGCTGTCTAACAAATGATTTAAAATAATGCAAATTAAGTGTCTGATATTTTGGCTAAATCAAATTGGTTTATTCCCTGTATTAAAATTTTGAATATATAATATAAGAATTTTAAACATATAGAACAATAGTTTTGAACTAGGACTGCTAATTGATCAGATGACATACTTATTCATTTTGAACCAACAATGTTTTAGTTTTGAATGTATAGAATAATAGTTTTGAACTAGGACTGTTAATTGATCAGATAGCACATTTATTCATTTTGAACTAATAGAGTATTGGTTTTGAACATATAGAATAATAGATTTTGAACTAGGACTATTAATTGATCAGATAGCAAAATTATTCATTTTGAACCAATAATATATTGGTTTTGAATATATAGAACAATAGTTTTGAACTAGGACTATTAATTGATCAGATAGCACACTTATTCATTTTGAACCAATAGTGGTTTTGAATATATAGAATAATAAATTTGAACTAGGACTGTTAATTGATCAGATAGCAAACTTATTCATTTTGAACTAATAATGTATTGGTTTTAAATATATAAAACAATAGTTTTGAATACATACCAAATCTACTTACGTATCTTTATCCATGAAGATGCATAAAATTGTGGGATTATAATTTTTATTTTGTGAACTAACTTTTAAACTTTTGAACATGTAATATAAGAGTTTTGAATATGTTTGTAACTTAACATGAGAGTTTTGAACCTATAATATTAAAATTTTGAACTTATAAGATAAGAATTTTGAACATGTTCTATGAGTTTGTAATATAAAAGTTTTGAATATAGAGTATAAAATTTATGAGATTATAATTTTTATTTTCTGAACTTGCTTTTAAATTTTTAAATATGTAATACAAAAGTTTTGAAAATATGATTTAAAAATTTTAAACATAGAATATAATCTATGAGCATATAATATAAGAATGTAATATAAGAGTTTTGAATATGTTTACAGCTTAATATAAGAGTTTTGAACCTAAAATATATAAATTTTGAACCTATAATATAAAAATTTTGAAGTTATAATATAAAAATTTTGAATATATGTACTGTTACGTACTGTGTACGTACTATTCATGCACAACACGGCATATAGTACTTATGCAGACTACTATGCATTCGGTACACAGTGTAAGTACTGATTAATAATAAGGTCTACCCTGATCTTATCTATTACCAAAGAAGCTATAGAGACAACAAAAGTTGTGTTATCACCAATAGATAAATACAAACTTCAATGGTAGTGCTTGTCCCAACAACAAAATCCAAATTAAACTCTAGTATGTTATTTCTTTAAAGATAACATAGTTTATTTATGTCAAGAGTGAAAAAAGCGACGTTCTTTTTTTCTTTATCTGTGTACTCAAAATTCAATTCAAAAAGCAGCTCTGGCCGAAAAGAATGATCTCATGTCCAGTAAACTTACAGTTTTAATTTCCAATTGTTTTATCCCTTGTTCTTTGTGAAGTAATTATTATTCTTTTCATTTTTCAATATGGCATGACAAACATAGTCTATCTAATAAATATAGTCTTTACATATGTTGTAGTATTTTAGTGAAAAAACCAAATTAGACAAACAATTTCGAGGAAGAAATTGAAAGGGCTATACGTATCTAGTCAGACATCCATGACACAGTCCACTTTTATACTACTTTTAAACCCTTGTGCTTGCATGATTCCGTAATGCATGATGACTGAAGTTGGGGGGTTTTCCATTTAGTTGGATAGCTTTTTATCTTTCACCAGAAAGAGTTCGATCATAACATATAACATTATATATAATCACCATTAAAATATATATCTCTCATAAGAAAAAATTTAAAAATTATCACTATATAAAATTTTTAGTTACTCCTTATATTAATCAATTAATTCTTAAGTTAGAACCCTAATAATTCTTAACGTGGTATTAGTGTTACGTCTTGACCCAGTTTCTTGAATTGTCCACAAGTGACCCATCTCTAGTTTTTCCAAATTCTTAGTTCTTAGTTCTTGTAACGAGATCCCTTCTTCCCTTTTTTATTCTTATAGGATCGTTGATTTAACTCGTTGTCACTCATTATCCACTACCACGTCAAACAAAATGATGAAGTTAGAGTTGGTATGATGTTTTATATTGTTTTGGCATCATGATTGCTGCTTAATTGCTAAAAAACAATGTTTTTTAAATACTGATGAGATCAGTTAATCAGGCGGAGACAGAATTGGATTTATATGAACACTTCATTACGCTTGCAACAATCTTATTAACTGTAAAGAACATAATTTTTAATTACAAGTTGGACAATTACAATATATATACCTTTAAAACTTGCCAAGCTAGGGCGTTTCATATATATATATATATATATATATATATATATTCATTAGGAGAAGCATTAGTTTTGCGGTGCCGAGCACTTTGCATTATAGTCTTCTCCGCAAGCACTTTGTATATATGCGTTGCGTGTGTGACCATTCTTAGCAATTTTTAATTTAATACGACGGCAGTTTGAATAGTAATGGCAAAGGTTTAAATTTGGGTTAATTTCATTTGATACCTTTTAAATTCGATGTCCCAATATCGCACCTTGCAAGATCTTTTTTCTTTTAAATGACACTTAACTTTTCTAATTTATTATTATTTAAAAAAAAAAAAGAGAATCAACAGTCTCGATATTTATTTATTTATTTATTTTGCTAGGTGCTTTTCAAACATTTCCTTGTAGACAAGACCAATAGGTCACGTGCGTTGATGAGAATGGACTCACAAGGCACGCCACGTCATAGGCTTATCATATAACTTTACAAAATGAGAAAGACGACATATTTTGCACATCTTAGACATGATATTTGAATTTTGAATGCTAGTTCTCAGTTTTTCTTTTTGCTTTTTGATACTGTAAAATCTTTTTGCTGGTTTTCCTAGATTATATTTTTATAATGACCCTTTGATACCCTTTGGTAGCACCAACGGGTTGCTATATGGCATTTTTTTAATAGACGAATTGAATGAAATATGATTGGACTTGTCAACCATTGCATCTTTAGTAGAAGAATAGGATGTTTGGCATGATGATCCACTCCTACTTCTATTTTCTTGTTTGATTAATAATATTTCGCGAAAATTTCTCTATTTCCCTTAAAAAAAAAAAAAAAGATCGCGCCTTTTTGCCTTTCCCTTTGGCAATACCACAACACTAACCTCAAAGTCCCAAGTTTTAGAGACAATATGGAAAAGAATTGATTCCACTAACTTCAAAGGATGTAAAAAATGGTCACTTTCTTAAAAATGTATTTTGCCCTAATCTATGCAAAAGAATGCCTACGAAATTTGTTTAACATACAAGGGAGTGATGTTCCCTTTTTCAAAGGGATTAAGAAGTTCACATACTTCTCTCACATGGTTATTAAATTTCAAAGTAAATTGAATAGCTGGGAGAATATAACCCTCTCCCCTTGCCAGAGCATTGTGTGAATTCGAAGTGTTTTAGCTTTAATTCGCTTACATTTAATCTAGGTTCAAATTCCAACTGAAAAAATTATCAATAAACTAGAAGTGACTCTTAACAAATTCATTTAGGGTGATCAAGGTGATAAAAAGACTATTCACTAGAGTAGTTGGAAGAGAATTTGCACTTCTACTGGAGAAGGGGGTCTCAGAGCTAGAAAAGTGGAAGACTAAGGGTTCATTTGGATAGGTTTTTTTGAAGGCACTTTTTTTAACAATTTTTAAAAAATAGTTTTTTTTTGAGAAGTTAAATTTTAGTTTCTAAAAAAGAGTTGTATTTGAGTTTTTTTAAGAATTTCAACTTTTTTTTGTAGCCATATTAGATAATTATTACAAATTTAATGTAACTTTTTCAGGAAAACAAAGTGTTTTTTCCTAAAAAAAATACCAATCCAAACAGATCCTAAATTGTGGCTCTTGGCAAGACTTTTTGGTGGAGATTTTTTGACTCACAACAATCTCTAGTCTTCCTATCTTAGAATAAAGTCTTGTCAAGGAAAATTCCCCGAACTCATATTTGTTAAATCTAAAGGCTCTCACAATTGGAAAATAATCAAGGAAGTTGCAGCTAATTGTGAAGAACATATAAGATGGAAAATTGCTAATGGGGATTGCTGGTTTTGGCTTGATGTTTGACTTCAGAATAGGGCTCTGATCCAATTTGCTAACCCTTACACCAATCTTTTACAGAAGGTACATCACTAATTTTCCAATGGTCAATGGGACATTAACAAACTCCATAGTGTTCTTCTTGAATCCATCATTTAGAAAATTATTAAGACCCCGCCCACCCCAATCCTCCACGATGAGTGAAATTGCAATGTAAGATGGTGCCAGGAATAGTCAATTAAAACTCAAACAAGCGTGGCATTCTTGTAGACAAAGTTGCAACAAAAAAAGTCATACCAGGCTTTGGAACTATAGAGAAACACTTTTGGGAATAAAGCACACGCGTTATATTGCATTTTCCAATATATAAAGTGTACAACAGATGATAAGATAAGAATTACATGGATGTGCATTTATGTAAATAAGAATTACTTGGATGTGCATTTATGTAAAATGCAAATATATACGTATGTCTACTGTGTAATACATATTTATGTGTAGTACATACAACAGGGTTCCTAAATCATAGCTATTTCACTTGATTAGAACTTTCATGCTTTGGAGATACATTTGAAGAGGTACACTCCTATCATGCCCAACAAGAGGTGGAGCCATTGGCTATGGGCCTATTTGGATTGGCTTTTTTTCAGGATTTTTTTTTTCCTGAAAAAATTACATTAAATTTGCAATAACTATTTGATTTGGATTCCAAAAAAGTTGAAACTCTGAAAAAAGTTCAAATATAGCTTTTTTTAGAAGCCAAAATTTTTAGTTTCTCAAAAAAACCTGTTTTCCAAAAGCTGTTAAAAAAAATATTTTTAAAAAAAACCAATCCAAACGGGTCCTATACCCATCTTGATTGTTAACTACTTGAACCTATCCCTTGCAAGAGGTTTTATCAATGTATCAATCAATTGATATTGTATTCATAGTTGTGCAACTAGAAAGCTTCCATTTTCGACTCTTTCTCGAATGAAATAATAATCTAATGTAATGTGTTCCATACGAGAATGAAACATAGGTTTGGCACAAACAAATGTGGCACCAATATTATCACCTAACAACCTCGGAATATGAGATATAGGCACATGTAGTTTACTGAGCAGATTTTGTAACCACCTGACTTCAGCTATTGTCATTGCCACCAACCTATACTCCATTTTTGTAAATGATCAGGCAATGGTACGTTGCTTCCTTGAACACCAAGACACAGGAGCAGACCTAGGAATATTATACAGGCTGAAGTGGAAGTATAGTTGTCTTTGTTGCCAGACTAGTTGGCGTTGGAGTGCGCAACAAGAGACAAATTTTGAAATCGACTAATGTGCAGACCATAATATATCGTCTCTTTTAAGTAATGTAGCAATCGTTTAGCAACTGCCTAGTGAGGTGTTCCTGGACTATGCATAAAATGTGCAAGTTTATTCATTGTGTATATATATATATATATATATATATATATATATATTCATTGTATATGCAATGTCTGGTCAGGTTAAGGCCTAATTCCTATAATGGACCAATCAAGCTTCTGTACTATTTTGCATTTTCTAGCGGCTCTCCACCAGACATTATGAGGGCTATCAGGATACTTGATGGAGTAGTGGAGCCTTTTGCATCCTCCACGTTATACTTGGCAAGTATATCATGAATGCACTTCAGTTGTGCAAGAAAGAGTCTCATTGAGCATTGTATGACCTCAATACTAAGAAAACAAATCTCGGTGGTTGGGCCATATACACTTCCTCCATTAAATGACCATGGATGAATGCATTGTTGACGTCAAGCTCATTAACCATGGGAACAACAATGCATAGTACAACACGAATGATAAGTGCTTTACCACAGGAGTAAAGGTTTTGTTCAAATCAAGGCCAAGGCACTAATGAAATCCTTAAACAACAAGGCGTGCTTTGTATTTTTTTTTGCCTTTCCTAGATTTTATTTCAATAAGGACCTTTAGGTACCTAAAGGGTCGTTTGGCTACATGGCATTTTCTCAATGGTTAAACTGAATTGTATATGGTTGGGCTTGTCAACCATTATATCTTTAGGAGTAGCATAAGAGGTTTGGCTCGATGTCTCCCTGTTACTTGTATATTTTTGCTTTGATTTATGAAAATTTGGAGAGAAGTTTCTCCCATTCCCTTAAAAACAAAAAAAGAGCTCTTAACTTATGTCTTGCACTTAACAAAAACTAGTCTATTGATTTTGTATTCTTAGATGTGAATGTTATGAAGTATGACTTAAATAGGAAAAGCAATAATCTGAATGTTATGTTAGATGGATTTTAAGATAGTTTCCTTTTCCTCATGTTACCATTAAAAATAAAAAATAATGAGGCACAATACATGAGCAAGATATGTAGGCAGATTTAGTTGAGGTGGCATGACATGTATTAAAGAGATGTGTCGATGATGTAGCATGATCGAGTATTTAACATGGCATGCTAAACAAGAGGAGGTGAGGTTCTGGACTCGAAGGGCTCAAGAGGTTTCAAATAGGTGAGTGCTGTACTCAAAAACATCAATAGGTTTGAAGATGATGTTTGAAGGCCAAAGGAGAGTTTGGAAGCCTGCGGGCTCAAGTTAGGACAATTAGCAACTACATAGGCAGTTACCAGATTATGAAGAAGTTATCCAAAAATGTGTGCAAAAGATGTGGAAACGGTTCAAGCAGTCATCATCATTACCAGGCTATGACTACTATATATAAAGAAATAGATAAGACTGAGAAAAGGTCTTGACGATCCAATGGCTCAACATTTTATATCAGTTTCTTTCCTAAGCATAACCTAGCTTAGCATAGCCTAAACTAGAAAACTTATTTAAGCTTAGACTAAGATTCACCTTCTTGTCCTCATCTAATATTTTCCTTCCCTGCCTTAGTGTAATCTTTAGAAAATTCACTCCGTTGTATCATGGAGTTTTTGTTGGTATTATAGCTCTTGTTTCTTTTTAATTGAATGGATTATTTTCTAATCACTTTCTTTACAATTATTACAATTTGATCTCTGCAAAAGATAATGAGTCAAGGTTCTAAGTGCACACTACTTTTTATTGGAACTCGAGATTTGTTTAAGGCACATTCTCAGCGATTTAAAGCCTTTCTTACTAAAGTGAGTGGCCACAATAGGGGTTTAGTTAAGACAACTCTACAAAAATTAACCCATACAAAGAGATCTTTATTATATTTATTTTTGACGACCAAATGACATGAAAAACCACCTGTTTTTGAATTGTTGGGAGTCTTACCGGGTAAATCGAGAAACGTATTTCCTAGTACTAGATAGCTAGAAAGGCTTTTCCTTTTGTATCCGTTTACTAGTATGTCATGCTTGTCCACCTATGCGTCTTGAACCTTCCAATAAATCCAATAAAATAACCGCAAGGGGGTGGGCTGATGGATGTAAGCTACCATTGGTATGTCACACGGACTTGAAACCAGTATATTCTATCTTTATTCTTTGCTAATTCAATTTGATTAACCCATTCATTTCTATCCATATATAATTATATATATATATAGTTAAATCCAAAAGAGTTCAAAGAAAGGTGCCACATTAGTAGCAATCTATTTGCCAAGTCATCATAAATCCTATTTTTAATATTATTATATTATTATAAATCTATATATTATAGTGTTTAATTACATTTCTGCACCACTTTCTAATCTTATCATTACAATAGAGTTACAAGTTATTTAATTATATTTATGTACCACTTATATATTTCTTTTGATGAGCTTAAAGTAATAAAGTATAAAAAACTTATTAATTTAATTAAATTATGCATTATATCCTAATTAAAAAATAAAAATAAGAATAAAGAAGTATTAGAATTAATTTTTATATATATTTAAAAATAATTAAAAAACACACGACAACCTAGAAACAAAAAAAATCATATCTGTAAATATTAAAAAAATTAAAAAATACATAGAACTTAAATAAATACATACAAAGCATGTAGTATGAAAACACTTGTATTACTAGACATACAATCATTTTTTAAGAATTTAGTGGCTAAGATTTGGAGAATTACTTCTAGCAATTGCGCGTCCACACGTCACGGGTCAGTACACGTGCAACCCTGGCTAGGCGCTTCTACGAAGACAAACAACGGACCCATCTGTCCCTTTGTGCATTCGTTTAACAAAGACCCAAGTCGTCTGTTTTGTCCCATTTCATCATTTTCTTTTACATCAGAAAAAACCTTTTGGATGCTTTATAATGTGATGGTGGTATACGTAGTTAACAAAATGAAAGAGAGGGAGAGCAAAAAGTATTCATACCCCTCTATTTGTGCTTGCTTTTCAGTTAATTCCCATATTCAATAGGATAGGCTTTTCTTTTCCTTTTAGGGCGTTTCCACATTCCTTAATTTGTGACAAAGCAGGTTTTAGTAAAAACTTTCTCAACCTTTTCACGTTTCACTAATAATATCAAGCTATTACGAAATTAATGGAGCTGAAAAACATGGTGGTTTTGGCTTCTCGCACAGGCAGGCACCTGCAGCGTTACGATAAAGGCCGTCGCCAAGTTGTCGGGTACATCTTTCGGTCTCTGTGTGTGTATCATTTTGTATGTGTGTGTGTGTGTTTTTCTTTCTTCTTCTTCACTTTGAGGCTTTCCCAAATATACGTTGGTTATATGGTTTTTAGTGAACTTGTTTTAACGAGTAAAATGTGAAAAAAACTCATTTCGATTACCTGTTGCTTGACTTCAAGATCTACAAATTGCATGCTAGCTAGCGATGCCTTACTTCTTTTCTTTTTCTAAACCCATCCCTGTGGGGTTGGAACTTAAATTTTACGATATCAATAACTTGAACTATTTCTTAATTTGTAGCTGTACCTCACGAGCCATGTTTTGCTCGTTTCATGTCAATCTAGACCACATATTCCGAGTAAGAGGGTGATTTCAGGCATATTTCGCATAGGATTGAGTTGCCATGTTCCATCTGTATCTTAAGTAAATGACATTTGGTGCTAAGGGGACGGGTTTCGTTCAACGATTATCATTGCCTTCGTAAGAACAACGTTTTATATCACCTCTGTGTCACCTCGGTCCTCATCTCTTCTTTGTACAAAAAGAATTGTATATTTTAAGTCTAAAGTGAAACTCAAATTTTCATGTAAATTCGTGTTTGATTGTTAAGTAGTGGCCGGCTTTGTTATGGTGTTATCTTGGAGAAGTTGACCGGAGGATATATGCAATTGGATTTTGAAGAGATAAATGTAGGTGGACATGGTTTTGAATAAGTTTAGAGGTTGAGTTATATTCTAGTGATGGAACTTGCATAGTAACTTCCCTAGAAATTTGACGACAATTTAATATTCAAAGGTGAAAGATACAATATTATTACTTCTTCCTTGCATGATCCCCTTTTTGGTACTCTTGGTCTCCTCGATTCCGCGTTTCCACTGTTCGGAGAATACAATTCTTCATTGTTTCGTACCTGACTTTGAAAACCAACATATAAATTCTCAAATTACTCTATTTAACACTACTTGATTTTTTGATTTGGAATCATTTATTTAATTTTTTCTCTAAACTCCCCAATCCAAAGTTCTTCACGGAATTTAGGTCATTACTTCTAAAGAAATAGTTTTAACCATGTAAGCTCCAAAATCTTCCTTTTTCTTCTAACACTTGAATTTGAGATGAGTTTTAAGGCTCATTTGGTTTGGCTTTTTTAAAAGCGTTTTTTTTAATAGCTCTTGAAAAATAACTTTTTTTTTAGAAGCTGAAAATTTTACCTTATGAAAAAAGCTATATTTGAGTTTTTTTTCAGAGTTTTAACTTTTTCGGAAACAAAATCAAATAGTTATTGCAAAAGTAATATAACTTTTTCAGGAAAAAAAAGTAAAGCCAATCCAAACAGGCCCTTAAGCTCGAGCAAATGATTAAGAAAATGAGACCTGTTCAACAAATGAAATGATAAAAGAATTGTTTAGCCGTGCTTGTTTGGGTACTTATAAGCACCAAAAACGAAAAACAAAAAATGAAACTTCTCTTACTAGCTTTTGATCCTGAATGTTTATAAACACCCAAATAAGCACAAACAAATTAAAATTACTTATTTGTCGAAATCTCACAGTTCATCAATCATCATAATATTCTTTGACAATGTTTCCGGGCGTTGATATAGAAGTTTGAATTGTGCAGATGTATTCCATACAGATACAAAGTCAAAGATAAAACATCCAACGTTGATGAGGAAGAACTTGAAGTTCTAGTTATCACTTCAACGACGAAAGGCAAAAGCATGTTGTTCCCAAAGGTACCACTACATTAATATTTGTATCTCTAGATGATGAAATTAACGAGAAATTTACTTCTCCTACTCATACTGCTTATGATATGTCAGGGAGGATGGGAAACAGACGAATCCATTAGAGATGCAGCATTACGCGAGACTGTTGAGGAAGCTGGGGTACTTGGTGATGTTGAGGTCAGTATTCTTCGTTAGCTATTGTAATCTCTTTTGTTAAGTAAGCAAGTAGTTCATTAAAATTTGAAGTCGTGCATAAGAAGACTAACTCGAGGGGTTTGGGGGGGGGGGGGGTTGGCATCTAGCGAGATCACTTCTTTTAAAGCCTTTTTTCAAAAAAAAAAAAAAAAACTATAAGTTTAAATTTCTGATTTCTAGAAAAGTTAAAATTGTGCTTTGATCAAAATTCATTTTTTTTTTTTTCTGAAAACCAATTAAAATACTTATTGTAAAAGAAAGAAATTTGAAATTAAATAGATTCAAACAGGCCCTAAGTCGGTAACCAATATATTTATTAAAATGCGAGTAGAAAAAAGAATAAGGTCCGAGGACCGTAGATCTTGCCTTCTTGTTTAAGATGATCTTAATGAAATATAGTCCAAACCTTATTGCAGCGTATGTTGGGTCATTGGAGCTTCAAGAACAAGAAGAATAACAGTTATGATGGTTACATGTTTCCTTTACTTGTAAAAGAGCAACTAGACATCTGGCCAGAGAAAGACAAGCGTCAAAGAATTTGGGTACGTTACGTTATTATTAACATTCAATTACATTCCATATACCCGGTTCGACCCCTCCTTCTTTGAAGCAATCCATATTTTATGAATCCCGTTTTTTGAAAATTCATTTTTTTGAAAATTCGGATGCAAAAGCATCTCATAATTAAATTTGGCTCTGTGAAAATAACATAATTGCCGATGATCATGTTCTTAAATGTTGCAGATGAGTGTGGCAGAAGCTAGAAAAGCTTGTCAAAATGGGTGGATGAAAGAAGCTTTAGAGATTTTAGTAAATCGCCTCGCATCATCAAAAGAACAATGCCAAAGTAGAATTCCCATGTGTCAGCAAGGAGAGGAAATGCAACTTGTAAATAGCTAGGGCATCAATGGTGAATCTTGCAGCCAGAAAAAGAAAATAACTCCGGTGCAATTTGAAGAAATCAAGCCAAAAATTAGCGAAAAATTCGAATTTTGTTTTACTTCTTTTCTTGGAAATTATAGTCGTGATTCAAAGTAGAATGCGCACAGAGTTACTTAAAACTGTGTAATTTCTAGCAATGTGTTGAAATGTGCAGAACTTAGTTAACCTTTGTACTAATTATGCCCCTGAAAGGTTAAGTCCATTTTCAATCTTCATGTAGGGAAAAGCAGATGGATGGATTCCATTTTCGTATCCAAGTTGCTTCATGAAATGTAAAGGCTGATCAGCTTCTTTATTGGGCAAACCAGAAAATGTGTTTCTGTTATATTTAATAGTCTAGCTCTAATTTTTCATATGTGACATAAATAATTAAAATTCATTAATTATTATTTAACTGTCTCACTCCTCGTTAATTAAATTTTGGTAAAGGAAAAAAGGGTTACTCAATAGTTTAGCTTACCATATTTCAAGATTTTGGGATGAAAAATTTAGTGAATGATAAACCGTCCAAATAATTTAATTATAACTACATTTATCTTTCTCTCCTGATTTATTGTTCATAAAGAAAAGGTTATGCGTATCACTAGTTTCATTACCATATTTCAAGATTACGGAATGTGTTGTCTAATGACAGTAAATTATTTAAATCATTTCATTATAACACATAATATAGTTTATTATGAGAAAATCTCTGTCATAATATTAATTTTGATGTTATAAATGGATTAAAGTTAAAAAATTATTATATCCAATATCTTCGTATTAATTTAACACAAGATATCAAAAGAAAAAAAAAAAGCCACGCAAACCGTTGACTTCGTAGTCTAGACGGCAGCCAAAAACAATGATATAAACGCATGTGTTTTTCCTTCGATTCCTTTTCCATTGAAAACGACACGTTCTTTAATAATTGAGTAAGAGCAAAGACTTCTCTTTTTTTTTTGGGGTCGATCAAAGACTTGTCCCTTCGAGCGTCTCATTTTGGGGGCAATATTTATTGTGCCTGAGAAGTGTGGTACCATTTTAGATGAGTATCAATGACATTGCTAATCCTTGAAGTTTTAGATTCAAGTTGGCAAATTTAAATAATACGGATTGATACTCATTCGATTTAATAAAATAATTTTGTTAGTGTGAATGGCTTAAGGATCAATTCTGATAAAATACATATCGTAATTAACCTTTGATCTTCCTTGAAATGAAAAAAATAATTTTGTTGTATTTAAACTAATATTACTCTGAACCATTTGATAATGCAAACAAAAATTAATCTTTCCCTATATTTGGCGAGGTGATCCTTGGCCCATTATTTTTCTCCGAATGATGATATCTTCACCATTAACTGTTTGTTCTTTTGTCATTTACTTCAACATGTAACAATAATTGATACTATCATCATTATACATAAGAAATCTTTTCATTATACATAAGGCACAACTGATTTGAGCCTGGAGAAATTTATCACGATTCTTTATAACATACTATTACTTTTTAAACCCATATTTTGTACAGGTTAAATTTTTTATGTTTTTTAATTGTAATTCTAAATTTGGGAAAAGAGTGTAACTTAAAATATTGAATTAATACTTTCATTTTTTATATTTCTCATTTTGATTATTAATTCTAATTCTAAAACTTAATTGCATTATACAATTAAAATAAATTATAATTTTTGAATTTTAATAGATTTTTGTTACTTTGACACCAATTATGTTTATTGCATTGCAGATTAATACTTAGATATGGATAGTTACATATGTGTTGAATAAACCAAGAGCAGACATAAACCAAAACAGGAGCAACAAATTATTTACAAGTATAATTATATATGTAAAGTGCGTATCTACAAAGTGAACAATGAGTATTTTATATAGGCAATATTAGCTTGCTACTCAAGAAGCTTGTTGCCCAAGAATAAACTATGGTCAGTCCCTAACTACGGAGAATAAAATTAGGTAATTACAAAGATATACAAAATATAGGTTAACATGTCAGTTATGTGCTAACACTGCCCTCAAACTCAAGGTGAAGTTAAGGACACCAACTTGAATTTGGATGTGAGATCTTCAAATTGTCTAGGTGGATAAGACTTGGTTAAAAGATCTGCAAATTGATCAATAGAAGGTGTAAACTGGAGCTTTATGGTATCCTGGGCCATGTGCTAGCGAATAAAGTGATAGTCATACTTAATATGGAGAGTACGCTCATGGAAAACATTATTTTGCATAACCTATATAGCACTTTGATTGTTACAATGAATAACAATCTCATGGGTATAAGGAGCACCTATATCAACAAGGAGCCAACCAAGTTAAATGACTTCCTCAGTGGCGTCAGCAAGAGCACGATACTTAGCTTCAGTACTAGAATGAGCAACAACAATCTGCTTTTTGTTTTGCCAAGACAAAAGAGGGTCACCAAAAGGAAACAATACCGTGTAGTCGAACACAAAGATTTTGCAGGTCACCTGCCCAATGTGCATCGGAATAGCCTCGAAGGACTAGTGACTAGCTCACAGAGAAGAACATACCATATAATAAGGTTCCTTTAACATACTGAATGATGCAAATAACAACGGCATAGTGTGTGAAGTGAGGCGCTGTCATAAACTGACTAACTAGATGCACAGCATAAGCAATATCAGGTCGAGTAACCATAAGATAAGTAACAGTGTCCACTAACTGATGATACAAGGTAGAATCTGGAAGAGATGTGCGTTCCATGGGAGTTAAGTGAATGGATTAGACAAGAGAAGTGGAAGCAATTTTATTATTTGTGAAACTGACATGAGCAATAAGATTAAACGAGTATTTTGCCCGTGTAAGGTAGTACCCCCAGAGTTAGAAGGTACCTCAAGACCAAGAAAGTAGTTGAGATTACCCAAATTTTTTATCTCAAAATGCTAATTGAGAAACTTTTTAAGCTCTAAAATACCAGTTAAATCATCATTAGAAAAAATTATATCATCCACATATAACAACAACAAAATGATTCTAAAGGAGGAATGACGAATAAAGAAAGCAGAATCATGCTTGCTAGAAGTGAAGCCAATATTAGACACAATTGAGCGAAATTTAGAAAACTATGGATGAGGTGCCTACTTCAAACCATAGAAAGCATGTTGAAACTTAACACTTTACCTGGAGGATATGGATATCTAGGTGTGCGTGTCTTTGAAAGCTTGCAGTTCATTATTCATAGTTTGCTGCCAAAAAGGGTCGGAACTGGCTTCCTGATGGGTTTGAGGATTATGTTAAGAAAGAACAGTGGAAACAAAATGATAATCAACGAGATATGAGGGAACTGGCCTTACTCGTATAAAATAACGAACTGTGGGTTCAAAGGACTTGGGAGGGACAGATAGTGGTGATGGCTCGACGTTGTGTGTGAACCCAGTAGGTGTTTTAGGAACTACAGTAGGAGGGTTAGATGGAATGTTTGCCAATGAACTTGTGTCACTGTTATCAACCAAAAATAACTAAATGCAGGGATTAGTGAAGAATAAGAAGAGGTTGTGCGACATAAGAGAAAAGAGGCAAGGAAGGGGAACATTTTATTTTCCCAAAAGATTAGATGTTGAGAAACCTGAAGACAACAAGTGAGTGGATCCCAACATCGATACACTTTATGTTCTATACCGTAGCCCAAGGAACAATATAATAGAGCTAGAGGCTCTAATTTGCTATGTTCATAAGGAGGGAGCAACACAAAATAAGCACAACCAAAAACTCGAAGATGGTCATATATTGATGGATGACCATATAAACATTCATAAGAGGTAAGATTATCTATATTAATAGAGGCTAACTTGTTTATAATGTATACGACTATAAGAGCAACTTCACCTTAGAAACATTTGGGACAAGAGGCAAAAATCAGATAAGTGCAAGCGATGTCCAAGATATGTCTATGTTTGCGCTCTTCTCACCCATTTTGATAAGAAGTGTAAGGGCAAGATTCACTGGATATGGTACCATGTTGGCGGAGGAGGTCAAGAAAGCTAGACTTTTTATACTCAGCTTTGTTGTCAGTGTGAAGAGTTTTCATTCCTTTTGAAAATTGAGTATAGATTATAGTCGTGAAATCAAAATAAATGTGAAGTAAGTCAAATTGTCTATGAATGAGATATATCCAGGTAAACCAAGAAGAATCATCAGCAAAAATGACATAATATCGTGACCCTCTAATAGTAAGTGTAGAAGTAGGTCCCCAGATATCACTTTGAACAAAATCAACACAGGCAGAAGCTAAAGAGTCACTTTTATTGAATGACAAAGATGATTGTTTTCCAAGTTGATAAGATACACAGTCCTTTTTCTATACATGTAGTACGTTCTTCTTTTAATTCCTACTCATAGTATGATGGGTTACTTGGGACTCTATTGGGTACTTCAATTAATCTTCATCAAATTTTTAATCACTTTGGCTATACAACTGTTCATTGTTCCCATAGATTTAACATTGTTTTTGTAGCCTCTGAACTTACTAAGTCATTTGCCACTATGTCTGTTGATGAAAACTTGGTATCCAGATACAACTGCTTAGGCTCATATGACCCCTAATTGAAGTATACTCATATCTTTTTCTCCATATACTGGTTGCACTAAGATATTGGGTGATGATGATGCACAACTATCTATTGCAAACATTGGCACGACTTACTTACATACTAACAATCGACCCCTTACCCTTAACAATGTCCTACATGTCCTAAAGTTGTCTCGTAATCTATTGTCTATTGATAAGCTATATGTGGATTACAACTATCTAGCCAAGTTCAACAGTAACTCCCTTTTTTCTTAGGGACAAGACCATGGGCTTACTACTCCTTCACACAATCAGCACCACTAATGATCTCTATCCTTTACTAAATGATAATGTCTCGTCCAAATTGTATGCTTTGGTGCTGATCAAATAAGTGGAGATACTTGGCATCATTATCTAGGCCATTTAAATTCTCGTCTATTTTCTCATTTGAAATCAAACAATTTCATTGAATGCAATACCTTTCTACTTATGTTGATTGTAATTTGGCAAAAACACAAGATTGTAGTTTTAGCCTTCAGAGTCTCAATCTACAAAACTACTCTTTTTAATACATTGAGATGTTTGGACGTCCCCTTTTGTTTCTAACTTAGGGTGTATGTTCTCATTGATGATTACTCTCGTTTTACATGGGTATTTCCAATGGTGTGCAAGTTTGAGATTTTCATGCACTTTCAAACCTTCAAAAATCAAGTTGAAAATCTCTTTGACACTAAAATTAAGCAGTTCCAAAGTGATGAGGTGATGAATTTGACAATAGGGCATTTAATGATTTTTGAATTCAAATTTCTCGTAAATCTTGCCCAAATACAGCCCTGCAAAATGATGTGTTTGAGCGCAAATAGTAGACATTGGTGATGTTCTTTATACTCTCCTTGTCCAAGCTAAACTTCCTCAATCTTATTGGTTAGATGTGACCTACACCACTATTTACATCATTAATAGGCTCCTACCACCTTTCTTTGATTTTAAATCACCTTGTTTTCCAAACCTTACTACTCAGGTAACTAATAAAGTTAAACCTTAATCAGTTGTGTGCATTTTTCTAGGATATGCCAATGGCTATAAAGGAAACATGTGTTTTGATCCTAAATCTGATCAAGTTATGTTAGCGGACATGTATATTTTGATGAGAACTTATACCTATATGTCTCTCTAATAGCATCTACCACGTTAAAACCTTAGCCATCTAACAATATTGAGTTGTATGAGGTCCTCTTCCCACTTTAGCGTATGCTACATCCAAGCCTCAGGTGTTTCACACTAGAAAATGCCTAAGGCTTTGATGCGGCAGATGCTAGAAGAGGCAGGGGACTGATGCTCCAATGCTAGTATACACCTTAGGTGTTTACTAGCATGCCTCAAAAGTCTATCATTAATTCTTAGGCGTCTACCAACATTGAGGCATCAGCCCCCCTCTTCTAGTGTTTGCCATGTAGAAGCCTTAGGCATATACCAGTATGCCTCAGGTGTTTACGACCGTTAAGGCATTGACCCTCTCCTTTTTTCATTTGCCACCCGTTACATATTTCTTCTAACTTTTGGCCTTTCCTCTTCTGTTACGGCATTTGTATAGACAATCAAGCATCTGAAGGATCTAATGGAGCATGCAAGACTAACCCTATGTCAATATTTAAATTATTAACCCTAGGTGTAGCAAAAAAATAAATACTTGCATACAATAATACCACATATGCATAGATAAACAAGAACACAAATTAAAATTGTTAGAACAAATTTACCTCTTGGAGTAGAAAAATGACCAAAAAATTTTACTGATTATTAGACTGCTTTCTAGACCTCTAATTGACAATCTAACCAATGGATATGAAGCCCTAGAAGTGTAAAATGTCCTCCTAAAATTTCAGCATGATCTGATAAGTGATGGACACCCGATCAAGCCCTGATCTGAGATTGTGCAGACTATGACGGGAAAAGACACTTCCTGTCTTCTTGTGTTTTTCTCTCCAAAACCTCTATAAGAACAACCCAAAATGCTTTTGATCTTTCCTACTTGACCGGAGTTATGTTATCAATAATCAAGAACCAAATTCTTGGTGAAAGAATTGGTTTTAGAATTGTAGAATTCTGTTTTTGTTTTTGGTCGATCAAGAGAAGAAGAAGAGAAGGAGAAGAGAATTCTTCCTTTTCTAAACTTCTCCAAGGACGTACGTGTATCCAATAATTTGACGTACAAAATCTTCTACATTTTATTAGACTTAGTTGACCCCCTTTAAGAGTTCTCTTAGCAATAGAACTCTTAGGTAAACTAGGATTTTATCTTGAGGAGTTTAAATTCAAGTAGAAGATCTTTAGGTGATAAGAGTTTCAAATTAAAACCAACTCTTGACCTAATATTCTAGAATTTAAATCCCAGCAAATCTTGTAGAATATGCGGCCACTATCTCTTTCTTCTTTCCAAATTTGGATGCTTCCCTACAAGACAACTTAAAAAATTGAATATTCCAATATAGAAAACTTGGAGATCAAGATATTTGAATTATCTTGTAAAGTATAGCAACTCCATCCTAATTTGGAAACCTTACTCAAAAGTCGCGTCTCTTATACCTAGAAGCTTTAGTAAAGAGATTAGGATACATTCTAATAATCTATATTAAAACTTGGACCAATAAGAATTAAGAACAAATCTTATTTCCTGTTTCCAAGAATCCTAATGCAATTAGAACTCTTATGAAAACACATATTTAGCAATCGACCAGTAAGGAAATATTCAAGAAAAGACTTCTTATGCTTAAAATAATATCCGGCTAGTAGAGGGACCAAAATACATAACTATCCTTGGCTCCCAAAATGCCCTTGCCTTCCCTTAGGTGATATAATGACCATTTTAACCCTAGTCTATTTCACCACAAGACTAGCACTGCACTCCAAGGATAATTACTGGATGCTAGAAGCTTGTCACAACAACGAGTGACCTTTGTCTTTGACCTACTAAGCAAAATGACCAAAACACCTCTCTATGTACGCCCATAGTCAAGGTCAGTCCTTTGACGGTACCATCACCTCCTTAACTACCTCTAAACCTTGGAATAACTTGTCCAAGATATCAATCATCTTTCAGTCACATTACTCTTGATCTCGAGAGTGACCCACAAGTTAAATGACTAATATACCCTTGAAGGGTTATACCACTAGATCTAGATTTAGATGATCATACGGATAAGACCAAGAGGCACATAGAATCTACCATTGCATATGCATGTCCCAACTGACCAGAACTCAACACCCAACACATAGAGTTGTTGACCCTAACCAAGCAAGGTCTGACTCATAGTGGATAAAAGTGCTGAACCCTGACTCCATCAGTTCATCCACATATGCTCAAGATTGAGAGCATTGGCCACTTAGCAATAGTGAGTATTGTGTTTTCTAACTTTGATAGTATGGTTATGAGAAAACTAACTCACAGTGGTCAGGTTTAATACGTGATGCACACACTAAAGAGACAAGTCTGGAAAAGCCTTTAATGACCCAGATAGGTCACCTTTACAAGGAGACTTGCTTACTATAACCTTATCTTAGTAGAGTGTCTAACACTACAATACGATTATGAACTTATTTATGACATTACTAAGTCTAGACTTAGACCTACTGCATATCCGGCCTAGCTACGCACCCAAGTCCTCAGTTAATTTCATTGGGCCTTTATTAATGCACCACATAATCATATACCAGAAACAATGTACGAAATTGAAATTCAAAAATAATTATAACAATATCCAAAAAAGTAGTGTCCAAGTGGTCTTTAGGGCATACCAATCCCAACAGACTCTTACTTACACTAAAGATCACTGTCTCTAAGCCTAACTCACATAGACTCTACATGAGTTTTAAGCACTTCCTCTGGAAAAGTCTTTGTAAATGGGTCTGCTAAGTTCTTTGCAGAAGCAATCTTGTTTACCACTATGTCTCTTCTCTGAATGAATTCACAGATCATGTGATATTTCCTTTCTATGTGCTTCCTTTTTTTATGATTTGTAGGCTCTTTATACTGTGCTATTCCAGTAATAGTGTCACAATACAATACTATAGGCCTCTGGACAGTAGGTACAACTTCCAAATTAGACAGAAACTTTCTTAATCATACTACCTCTTTTGTAGCCTCAGATACTGCTACATACTCTGCTTTCATGGTCGAATTAGCAATGCAATTTTTCTTCATGCTTCTCCATTGGCTGGCATTAACATCGGCAACTACTTCATCATAACTAGTGGGGTCCTGTACGTGATCCTCTGAAGTAGTCTAAAATGACTCTCTATAGTACCTATCAGGTTGCCTTGGCATCCTCTTACTACAACGATGCTCCGGTATAACTGAAGTAATTTGCTATTTTTCCTTGTTTAAACTAGTTACAGGTGTATTAAGAGATTCTTGAGCAATCTTCTCTAGAGCTATTCTAGATTCTGGTGTCTTCTAGATCACTATATCTTCTTCCAAGAATCTAGCATGAGTGCTTTTTAGCACTTTTTGCTTATTGGGATTGAAAAAGATCTCTCCTCTAGTTCCCTTAAGATACCCAATAAAATAGTATAATTCTGATCTTGGTTTCAACTTCGAAGAGTTCTTACTCAGTACATAAGTTGGACATCCCCAAATATGTATGTAACTCAAACTAGGTTTGCGCCCTATCCATATCTCATGTGGACTCCTAGGTACTGACTTCAATGGTACCAAATTTAGAATATATGACACTGTTTCTAGGGTATACCCCCAAAAGGAAATAGGTAATGATGCATGGCTCATCATTGACCTAACCATGTTTAAGAGGGTACGATTCCTCCTTTCAGCCATACTGTTCTGCTAAGGAGTACTTGGTGCAGTTAACTGCACCTCAATCTCTTACTGTGTGAGATAGTCTCTGAACTCACCCAAGAGATATTCCTCACCACGATCAGATCGTAGGGATTTGATATGTTTATCTAACTTCCGCTCGGCTCAGCCTTGAATTCCTTGAATTTCTCAAAAGATTCAGACTTGCGTTACATTAGATATATGTGTCCATACCTTGAGTAGTCATCTATAAATGTGATGAAATACTCATATTCTCCTCGAGCTGGTTTGCTCATAGGACCACATACATCTGTATGTACCAATTCCAACACTTCTTTGGCACGCAATCCCTTAGATGAAAAGGACCTTTTGGTTATCTTACTTTTTGGGCATGACTCACATTGAGGTAAATCCTCGAGTACTAATGAACCTAAAGGTCCATCATTGATTAACCTCTCTATATGTTTATGGCTAATGTGTCCTAAACGCAAATGCTATATGTATATGTCATCCGTTTGAGGAACTTTTCTTTTAAGCGAGTTATTTGTTAGCTCTACCTTAAATGCCGCAGTTGTAATAGGACAGAGGAAAAATAAATTATTGTGCATTCTACTGAAACAAATTAAATTCCCATATCTACCAATGTCAACACCAATATGGAAACTAACTAAAAAACCATCAATTGTTAACTGATTAACAGAAATAAGGTTTCTCCAAAATCCCAGAACGTAATAAATATTGTTCAAAACTAATTGCCTATTGCATGAAAAATTTAAAGAAAAATTTCCAATTGCAACTGCCTAGACTTTCGCTCCAGTCCCAACAGGAAGGGCAAATTCTCCTTTACTGAGCTCCCTCATTACCTGAAACCATTCATAGAATTGCAAACATGGTTAGTGGCTTTAGAATCTACAATCGATGAATTTATAGATTCAACCACAAAACATGTTTCAATATAGAGTGCTTGAGGTATACCTGCTTGCCCTTGGGCTTGAATCTTAAGGCAGTCTTTCTTCCAGTGGCCTTTTTGCCACACTTGAAACACTTCCCTTTGGACTTCTCTTTGGCCTCAGTTGCTTGGAGCTCCTTCATCAGCTCCGTCAAGTTTAAGTTCAGCTTATTCACGTTCTAATTCAATTTTTGAACTGATTATATAACAGAGGCAGAGTCTCTAGGATCATGTCCACCTGCGACTGTTTGTCTATGTTTGCCCCAGAACTTTGGCTACATTGAAGCAATCCATCATCTTAAGAAAATGCTATCTGACAGGTGCTCCTTCAACCATTCTAGTAGTCATAATTTCCCTCAAAGCAACTTGCCTGGCAGGCTTGTTTTGATTAGCGAACATGTCTGATAGCGAGGTCATGATCTCCTTAGCTATTGCCATCCCTTGGTGCTTACTCTATAGAAATCTGACATGGAAGCTAACATATAGCATTGGGCCATGCTGTTAGCTCTTTGCCATTTCTGCTCGGCCTCACGGATAGCGTCATTAGAGTTGGCCATAACAACTGGACAAGGAGTTATGAGAACATGCTTGTACTTCTTGACTGTGAGTACTATGTCGAGATTCCTCTTCCACTCAACAAAATTCTCTTTAGTGAGCTTGTGCTCTTTAAGAATAGTAGCGAGTCGACTAAAGGAAGCCACTTGATTTCTGGATAGCAATTGCTTTCGATTAATAAATATGAATAAAAACATGGGTGCAAAAGTAATATGCATGTAACAGCGGAAAGAAAAACTAACATATACTTATCTTATCACATTTATGCTTTTTTTGTAGATAAACCCTTAAAAATACAATTGTGATAGTGTCTTAGTTCTATCACGTGAACTCTATCGATAGGATGGTCGAACCAATGAATAACTGAGTTAATCCACGCTTATTTGAATGTCACTTATCTAGGTAAACACTGTTCTAGTGAGATTCAACTAGTGTATGGTTTGGTTCTCAAACCTTGTAAAGAACTCCATCGATAGGATGGCTGAACCTTCTATTTGAGTTGAGTGTTTTGACCAATCCTTGTGTCATTCCCTGTTATGTTCTGGATATGAGTTCTCCAATAGGGTAGTGACTTTCATCTACATACCGTCAGGTGGTTTATAGTACAGAACTCCACCATGGGGCGGCTGAACTCTCTAACACCTGATGTGTGCGTATCGAGTTTTACGGCCGTAAGCGTACGGATCGTTCGTGGTATAATGGATTTGAGTGCGAGTATCGTCTCCACAGGGAGGCTGCCTTAATTTAGTCTCTATGTGCTCGGGTGCCTCAAACTAGCTGCGTGCATGTGTGTGCTTACTTTAGGATAGAAGGGAACTCGAAAAAAAAAGAAAATAAAAACTAATCTATGGAGGAACTTAAAGGAGCCAAACTAAGAAAGGAAAAACTAACAAAGAAGAAGAGGACCAAGGGCGATTGCATTGCAACTAGCCTTGGGCTATGATAATAGATGAAGTCTATCTAAGGCTCGGGACTTCTATTGCCGTTGTGTTGATCGGGGGCTCTCCTAGCCAATACTAGTGGTTTAACCCGTTAGCTGGATTTAAAGCTAAGGGCCACTCCCTCCTAGCTTACGCAATCCATGCTTAAAACTTATCCTCTTGGCTGGGTTTAAAGCCAAGGACTAGTACCTAAGCACTACGTGACATTAAGGCTCGATTAACCAACACTAACGGGAGTGAGGGATACTCTAGTCTAGGTTAACTTATCCGCTTGGCTGGATTCAAATCCAAGGACAAGCACCTAAACTCGACTAAGCATAGCATGTAACCTATTAGCTGGATTTAAAGCTAAAGCCTCCTCTACTAAGCAAAGCCATGAGATTAAGCATGATCACATCACCTATATAAGTAGATAAGAGCATTTGAAGCACAAATAACACATGCATATTCACTTAGGCATTTTAACAAACACATAGACATGTTTGATTTTCAATACATAGACATATTGAATCATGCCATATATTTATATAAACAAACATGTATTAAGTGCCAAAGATCTACACAAATCCATTATTCAAAGCCTTAATCTAATATACAACAACAATCAACCCTAAATCTAGCCTAATCTAGCAACATATTTACAAGAAATAGAGAAAGACGAGAAGAACTTCCCTTAATTCTTACTTCCAAATCAGTGCAAATCCTTCAAATCTTTGTTCAATGCTTCAATCCTAGCTTGGTGTGTGGTTTAGATAGTGATTTAGGGTGTTTTGTGAAGTGGGTAAAGGGTTAGGGTTTATTAGGATTTTAGAAATAAAAGTTCCTCCCCTCAAAATTAGCTGAAACGAGCTTTCTATGGATTTCTTCAGCGCACAGCCGGTCGACCAGCCTTGCTCGACCGGCTTCAATCATGATGCTCTCTGGAATGGCTAGTCGACCTGCCTTCTTCTAAGTTGACCGGCTGGATCAGAATGATTCATTCTTCATCCCTTTTGTTTCGGTCGTCATTCATTAGCTCATTTCTTCGTCGTGTAAGCTTGAACCCTTCCAAAACACTCTTAAAACATGGAATATAACATTTAGTATAGTATATATGCATCTAAATACATTATGTACAAATATTAACAAATATGCATAAACTTTATACTAAGTGCACTCAATTATATTGTAGACACCCTTAAATGTGCATGCAAAAACTAGATGCAAACACACACAAATGACACATATCAACACCCCCAAACCTTCCCCTTGCTTGTCCTCAAGCAAGCCTAAACCAAGTCTATCCACATGCTTTTCAAAGAGTTACCAATTGTATTGACTTGCTATCTTTTTGCCTCTAAGGGAGTATAAGGGGTCATTCCTTTCATGTAAGGGTTTCCCTAATCTTTTTCGGATCCTCCCTTCAATTACAAGGGGTCTCGCACCCCTTAGGAACTTACTAAGTAGCTAACACCACCATAAACTTAAGATTCCAATTCACACACTCAAGATGTTGATACTTTGTGCTCTATCAACTAACATGGCCTCCCAATATGCACTTAGCCCCAAAGATACAAGGAAGAGATGATATATCACAATGATTCACATTGACGTAAGAGCCTTATTCACAACACATGAAAGAACAAAAGAGATACTTGTGTCAACTTGACATTATGTCACTTGACACTTATTCAACATACTTCACTTTTCAATCTTTTTGTTGCCTTTTTGGCTTTTTCTCTTTTTCTCATTCTTTTTTTATTTTTGCATTTTTTTTCATTTTTTTTCAATACATAACATAGAACAAAAATAAAAGAAAAGGAAAAGAAAAAGAAGAGGCTAGGGCACACTAAAAGAACCAATCAAGGAATGGGCACTCATATCAACAACCCTTTAAAAACATTTTTTTTTCAACCAAGTTGTGGGGAAACTACAAGGTACATTCTTAGAAATGCTCACTCTCCACAGTTTTCAAAAGGATTCTTTTCAAAGTCTAGGTCGTACCCCACACTCCATTTACTCCTTACAATATACCCTCATTTTCTCTAATCAATTAAGTTAATAGCAAAGGCCAACTCTCCAACCAACATGGAGATAAACCAACTTCAAATATGCAAAAAAAAATTGAAAAATTTGAACACATTTTAAGCAAAAATAAGATAAGGCAATCAAATCAATCCCATAAATGATATAAATAATAAATGAGCAACCACACCCCCAAACCTAAACTTTGCTTGTCCTCAAGCAAATAGTATCTAAACATAACAAGCAAGCACATGAAACATATATGAGGGATGTGGAGGGGGATAGATAGGGACAAGTAAAGAATGGAGCGATACAACCTTGTTTGCATAAAAGTCCTAAATGTTAACGATGTTTAATCATCTACTAGCCTTGTCTTTATAAAAAGCACCAATGCTCAAAAAAACAAAGAAGAGATTATAAGATATGCTATGAAAGCTCACATTGACATTTGAAATGATAAACAAGGATGTAAACAAGGGTAAGGGATTGATGCACAAATGAAGGAAAAGAGCAAGAACAAGTGAGGAGCAAAAATCTAACCTACAAAGAATGAAAACAAGCAAAAGAAAGCCTAAACTATCAAAAGGTAAGATAAACAAAAGCAATCTAATCTATTATGTACAAAGCAAGAATAAGTACAAGAAAACTAATCTACTACATACAAACGCAAAGGAAAATAAATACAAGAAAAATAAGAAAAATATGAACAAGCCTAGGGTGCCTCCTAGTAGTGCTGGATTTAACGCCTCCAGCCGGGCGCCAATGTTAGAGTAAAACTTGTTTAAAGTTACGTGGCACAAATTGCCGAAAAATCATCAAAGTATAGAACGTAGAGGGAAAAGGGTCATACACTAGGTGTTGGGGGCGATGAATGCATGGTGCACCCCTTTTCAAGATCCCAAATTAAAATATCAAATTAATACGCAAGTGTGGAATGAAGCATGCTCAAACGTGAAGAATCATGTCCCGCTTGCTCTTTAATTAGCCACCCCATGGCCTTCTTATCAAAATCAAGGGCTAAAAATACGCCATCCTTATAGGTTAAAGATAAGTCAAATATATGCAACATAAAAAACGTGTTTCTAACCCTAGATGAAAGTGTTCTATGCAAGAAAGTACAAACGTGAGCTCCAAAGAGGGAGGCTCAATGGAATGGGCAAGGGGAGTAAGAATGACATTAGGAGAAGGAGGAGCAAGGACAGGGGAATTTGACGTACTACACTCTTCTTCTCCACAAAATATAGCATTTTCAAGCCTAGATCGCTCTAACTCCTCGCAAGGGGTGGATTCAATCTTAATAGGCTTACTCACACCAAGGAAAAGGTCATATTCATGTAAAAAATGCTTAACGTCATCAGTCAATTCCCTAGTGGAAAGGGTAGCACAAGGTATCAATGATGATTCATCAAACATACCCAAAGACCCATAGATCGCAATTTTAAGCACATCAATTTCTTCCTTAAGTGTCTTCTTGGAGTGGCTATTCTTTTCAATACAACAATTCTTAACTCCAAGAGACTTATCGTCTAAAGACTCCAAAATTGATGATCTATTCTCCCTAATAGATGACTCTAGATCCATACTAGCAAAGATCTCATCAAATGCTTTCATAAATTCATCACTAGTGGTCGTCATCTCCTCATTATGCTCTTCACAAGGGGTAGGCACAAATGGAAAGGACAAAGGGGACTTAACGGATTCCTCATCATGTATATGCATGAATGCTCAAAGGAAGAATGTGTGCTAAACTCCCTAAATGCTAACTCGAAATGCAATTGAGTACTATTGACATGGGACTCAACCTCCATGTGTATGGGTAGTGTAGGAAGAAAGGGAAGGTTAGGCTCATATGACTCAATGGGTGGTGACGAAAGCACAAGAGGATAGGGTACTATTTCCTTTAAAACATAACCATAAGGGTCATTAAGAACCAAATTACTATCATGCTCACTCTCATCCTCACTGCAAGATGTCATCTCTCCATCTACCTCTCTTTCTAAATTCATCTCCAAAATACCATCAATTTTACCCTTATCGTTCTCTTCTCTACGTTTCTCTCCTATCTCCTCAACCCAGTCTAAAGGTATCTCAAGACTTCCAACAACGGGTTGTTCACTCTTAATCTCTCTCTTCAAGCACTCACCTAGATAGTCAACTTGTTGCATCATGCTATCTAGTCTCTCTCGATCAGATTGGATGAGTGATTGTAGATAGACAACCTTTTCATCATAACTTAAGGATGACATAAAAAAAGAGGGCTCAACCGAGTGGAAAGGGTAGTCATGTTGAAAATCATTTTGCACATAACCATCAAAAAACTCGGGAGAGAAATAGGTAGGAAAAGAAAGTGTTAGAGGTGGACAATCGAAACTAGAGGGTGAATGGAATGAAGAGTCATTTTGACCCCATTGTGAAAATGCATGATGTTGCTCCTTAGAATCATGATAATTAGATGTAGATGCATGCATCGGCGTATGATTGCTAAGGGTGTAGGGCATTGCATGCAATCGGGGATAAGGGTGGAATGTGGGACAAGCACTAGGAAAATGAGCACGGCTTCCACAATGATTGCAATAACAAGAATATGCATCCCTATAGTCATGATTACTCAATGAAGATGCATGAGATGTTGCATAACTATGGGGGTCATAAGCAGCACTAGCCCTAGATGGGGAATTCTCGTGAGGACAGAAAACGGTAGCATACATAAAACTTTCACACAAACGACATGCATAGGGGACACGTTCGGGTGGTAGGGAAGAGGATACAAGTGACTACCAAGAAGCATTAGGATCGGTCATATTCAATGAATCATAAGTAAAACCTCTTCACAATCAATTTTTTTTTAATTTTAAAATTTTTTCAATTTTTTTTTTTGGATTTTTCGAGATTTATTTTAACCAAAATTTTTTTTAGTTTTTGAAAAAAATGGAAAGCAAGTAAAGATAGGGCACATGCAAGCAACCAATCGCAAACACAAAAGCACACAAAAAACCAATACCGTGCCTCCCCGGCAACGGCGCCAAAAACTTGATGTGTGCGTATCGAGTTTTACACCCGCAAGCGTACGGATTGTTCGTGGTATAATGGATTCGAGTGCGCGTATCATCTCCACAGGGAGGCTGCCTTAATTTAGTCTCTATGTGCTCGGGTGCCTCAAACTAGCTACGTGCGTGTGCTTACTTTAGGATGGAAGGGAGCTCGAAAAAAAAAGAAAATAAAAACTAATCTATGGAGGAACTTAAAGGATCAAACTAAGGAAGGAAAAACTAACAAAGAAGAAAGGGACCTAGGGCGATTGCATTGCAACTAGACTTGGGCTATGATAATGTATGAAGTTTATCTATGGCTCGGGATTTCTATTGCCATTGTGTTGATCGGGGGCTCTCTTAGCCAATACTAGTGGTTTAACCCATTAGCTGGATTTAAAGCTAAGGGTCAATCCCTTCTAGCCTACGTAATCCGTGCTTAGAACTTATCCTCTTGGCTGGGTTTAAAGCCAAGAACTAGTACCTAAATACTACGTGATATTAAGGCTCGATTAACCAATAGTAACGGGAGTGAGGGATACTCTAGTATAGGTTAACTTATCCGCTTGGCTGGATTTCAAGCCAAGGACTAGCACCTAAACTCGACTAAGCATAGCATGTAACCTATTAGCTGGATTTAAAGCTAAAGCCTACTCTATTAAGCAAAGCCATGAGATTAAGCACGATCACATCAGCCATATAAGTAGATAAGAGTATTTGAAGCACAAATAACACATGCATATTCACTTAGGCATTTTAACAAACACATAGACATGTTTGATTTCTAATACATAGACATATTGAATCATGCCATATATTTATGTAAATAAACATGTATTAAGAGCCACAGATCTACACAAATCCATTATTCAAAGCCCTAATCTAATATACAACAACAATCAACCCTAAATCTAGTCTAATCTAGCAACATATTTACAAGAAATAGAGAAAGAACAAGAAGAACTTCCTTAAATTCTTACTCCCAAATCCATACAAATCTTTAAAATCTTTATTCAATGCTTCAATCCTAGCTTGGTGTGGGGTTTAGATGGTGATTTAGGGTGTTTTGTGAAGTGGGTAAAGGGTTAGGGTTTATTAGGATTTTAGAAATAAAAGTTCCCCCCTTCAAAATTAGCTGAAACGAGCTTTTTATAGATTTCTTCAGTGCACAGCCAATTGACCTAGGTCAACTGGCTCCTCTTTCTTCCTCGATCGGCTTCAATCATGATGCTCTCTGGAATGGCTGGTGGACCTAGTCGACCAGCTCTTCTTCTAAGTTGATCGGCTGGATCAGAATGATCTATTCTTTATCCCTTTTATTCCGGTCTTCATTCGTAAGCTCATTTATTTCTAGTGTAAGCTTGAATCCTTCCAAAACACTTCTAAAACATGGAATATAACACTTAGTATAGTATTTATGCATCTAAATACATTATGTACAAATATTAACAAATATGCATAAACTTTATACTAAGTGCACTCAATTATACTGTAGACACCCTTAAATATGCATGCAAAAATTAGATGCAAATATGCACAAATGACACACATCAACACCCTTATGAATGCACACTTTGAGTTCATCTTACTAAACTGAGTAGGGTGACACTCTCCGATGGGGAGTTTAATGTCTCCCACTCTTAGCGTGAACCAGAATTGGAAAGCCGTGGGGTTCTTTCCTTTCCCCTCTCCCACTCAATCTTTTAACTTAAGGGCTTTTAAACTTCTCTATTTTGTCTTGATACAATTTGTTTTCAATCTTAATACCTTTTGGACATAAATCCTCTTTGTGTTACAAAATTAGCCATTTGTATCAAAATAGAGTTTAGATCTAAATCTCGGTTTCAAGAAACCCTTAGGTAGGCATTACAAAGTTATCTAGTTAATTCCTATATGGTTCTTAGGATTTAAAGTTCACAAATTAAATCCTAACCAATTTGGCCATCTTAGTTTGCATCTTTAGACTTAATTGTTTTGCAATTATCTAATCTAAGCAACTTAGATTGTTAGGACTTAGCCAACTTTGTTTTTAAAAACTAATTCTTAGGGTTTTGTCAATTTTAAACCCTATTAGGTGGACAGTGTAACTATGTGATATTAGGCATGCTCATAATCATACATACAAGTAATCATATTATAAAGACAAAAAATATAAAACATCCATAGCATGTGGTTCTCTCATAATGGCTCCCTGTTTAATGCTTTAGACCATAATGGCCTAAAACCAAAACCTTAAGCTTGGCCAATGTTTTACTTCACGAACCTTAGGCCCAAATTGACCTATTTGATTGGTTTGGACCTCCCTTGGCTTTCCCAAGCCCTCTCTCCATGGATCTTGATTACCTTCTTCTTTATGAATGCTTGTGATGCTCTTTGATAGAAAGGGATATTACATGAAATTATGCCAAAAAACATATACAAGCTTCTAATACCAAAAGAAACATAAATTGACCCAAAAACACATGCCATATAATTCCTATGCTTCTTTTTAACTGAAGCTACAAAATTTTCCAGCAAACTAATTACATGTAAAACCATCATATGATCATACAATGATGACCGTACATCAATTCTAAACAACATACATACAAAACATCATGAGAGAATATTAAATTCCTATATGGTTAGCAATGTTCCAACAAGCAACACATTAAAAAATGTACCTATCTCGCCACCCACGAGACAATTATTAGCATTCTTTTCAATTCTAGTGTTTTAGATCAATTATCCTAAGCATGTACAATGGTAACCTGCTCTGATACCATTTGAAGGATCTAATGGAGTATGCAAGACTAACTCTAGGGCAATTTTTAAATTAGTAACCCTAGGCGCAGTGGAAAAATAAATACTTGCATACAATTACACCGCACATGCATGGATAAACAAGAATGTATGACATTGAAATTCAAAAATAATTATAACAATATCCAGAAAAATAGTGTCCAAGTGGTCTTTAAGGTATATCAATCCTAACAATATTTGCTTCTTCTATCTTGTGTATTTGCTGCTACTCTATCTCTGTCGTTGAGTCCAATACCCATGCATCTCACAATACTTCCTTTTTGTTCCCTTTTGCACTTGCCATATCTAGTCCTTCTCATCCCTAACTGGCGTGTATGATTTGTGTATGTTTGTAAATAGTGTTTACATACACTTTTTACGGTGTTTTAGAGCTTATTTGGTGCACTTAGTAGTTGTGCATAATTGATGATATTTGTGCATAATGAGTGTAGATGCATAAATGCTATATTAAGTGGCTTTATTTTGTGTTTTAGGTGATTTTTGGAAGGGTTTGAGCTTTAATCTAGAAGAAATGAACCTAAATATTGGATGAAAAAAAGTGAAGAAAAGGTGCAAAGCAACCAACTGGTTGAGCTTGCTTGAAGAATTGGTCAATTGGCAAGGGTTTACCAGTATAGGCAAAAGGGTTCACCAATTAGCAGTCGAGGGTTCACCAGGTATTGGTTGGCAGCTAAGTTAACCAGTAAGATTAGAAAGCTCTAGTGTTTATCGGTCTAATAGAAATGGTTTACGACCGGCTTGGTCGACTGGCAGTCGCGAATCAAAAGCTATAAATAGCACGTTTCAACTCAATTTTAGGGGAGAAACTTTAGAAATAAAAACTCTATAAACCTTAACCCTCTTTCCCACTTCACTAACACCCAAATATGCAATCTACAAACCAAGCAAGGATTGAAGCTTGTAACAAGGATTAGAAGATATTTGCTTTGGATTGAAAGCAAGAAATTCAAGGAGTTCTCTTTGTTCTTCCTCTTTTTCTTGTAAAAATAATGTTTAATTAGGTTAGATCTTTGGGTGATTGTTTTTTAGGTTAGGATTTTGAATAATTGATTTATACTCTACTATGGCTTTTAATACATGATTGTTTACATGTCCTGTGGCTTGATTCAAACATGTGTATGTGTTTGACAATTGGATATCTCTATGTGTTCGATGAAATGCCTAGGTGAAGATGCATGTATAATTTGTGCATTAAATGCTAATATCTTGCTATAGTGATGTTTGATTAGTGGTTCCCAATCTATGCTTAAGCTAGGTTGAATTGTCTGAGCTTTAAACCCAGTTATTAGGCTTTCAACTAGTTTAATTGATCCTAGATGGCTTAGTTCTTAGCTTTAAACTTAGCTAATGAGTTAAACACTAGGATTAGACCTAATCAACATCACCTAAGACCAACTAACTAAGCTAAAAAATGTAGGTCATAAAGACAACACTATAAGAGATGCCACTTAGGGACAGAATTGCATTGAGGCCTAGAGGATAATAAAGTTAGTAGGTGAAGCTCGATGAGAAAACTTAGTTAATTAAACTCAAAAACTATAATTGGCTTAAAGAATCCTATGGTATTAAGAGACATCACTTAGGGATAGGAGTCCATATGCAATTGGAAGATAATAAGGATAATTAGCTAAGGCCCTCAATAAAGCATTCAAAGCCATATATAGACTCAAATCATTATCATAGCCCGAACCTATTTAACATTGTTGCATTCGCTTTTCTTAGCTTGACACCTATAGTTCCTCCATGGTTTAGGTCTTATTTTTTGTTTTTTGATCTCCTTTCCATCCCATGAAAACCATACATGCATGTAATTAGTCTTAGGCACACTTGCATATAGTGACCAAACTAATGAGCCTCTGTGTGAAGAAGATACTCGCACTCACACACATTATACTATTTCTGATTCATGCACTTGCAGATTCAGACTTGGTTGTTAGTTTTTGCCTCATTTCCACACATAACCAATCAACGATCACTCACCACTAATGTCTTTTTCGGAACCCCAAAATGAGCTCCATGCAAACTCCAGCTAAATTGGGTACTTAGAAAAAAAAAAGGTTATCTTACCCCTTGCCTCACACACTAATAAAATGAACTTGCATGCTTTATTGAGGCATCTCGCAGTGTGCACTAGTGTGATGCCATGGCCAACAAATTTAATGCATTGATTTAGAACCAAACTTGGGAAATTGTGCCACCTCAATTAACCACAAGCTTAGTGGCTTTAAATGGATTTACCGAGTGGCATACCCTTTAGGGGTATATCGGTCATTTGGCTTGTGGGTCACTCCCTAGATGAAGAGATCCATGACCAATGGATGATTAATCTTGAGACTGGAGATTCTGAGGTTCCAAAGGAAGTCTTAGAGATGATGATGCATGAAAGGACCAACATTTGACTATTGGTATACATAGAGGGGCATTTTGGTCATTTTGCTCAATTGGTCAAAGTTAGAGATTACTTCATGTAACGAGCTTTTGGTCATCTAGTAATTGTCCTTGGAGTATGGCTTTGGTCTTTTGATAGAAATAGACATGGTCAAAATGCCCTTGATGTCGCCGAAGTGCTGGAAATAATGTTTTGGTCATTTTAAGAGCCAAAAGTAATTATATCTTTTGGTCCCTCCGCTAGCCATTATTCTATTGGATACATTTATTGAGGAAATTAATTATATATATTGCTTAATTAAGATTTGAATTTAGAATTAAGAAACGATTTACAACTTCTTACTATAATTCATAGACATCTTAATTAGATAATTGGGGACCACATGGAAGATATTTTAAATGTGTGTGATGGAATATTTGGGGTGGCCTTATCCCAAAGGAATATTCCTTTTTTAGAAAGGTCAAGGGTATTATAGGTAAACTATAATATTCTTAGCGCCTTATCCATTTATATATATACATATATATATATATATGTTATACTTTTTTTTACATTGTGAAAGTGCCACATTTGAACATTGTGTGAGTGCCATGTCAACGCTTATATAGCATGATTTTTTTTATTTTTTATTATTTTACTTTCTATTATTTCTTATCTATATGAATATACATTATTAGCTTTAATTGAAATATTAAATGGTCAATCAATTAATGCTTAAGATAAAATTCATTTGTGAATTCTAAAAATTTATTTTTTATCTTTTATGTATGTATATTATTAGCATAACAAATTTAATTTTCAATCAATTAATTCTTAAAACAATATTCATTTGTGAGTTTCAAAAGATTAAATCTGAGTAAATTAAATGTTGACTATCAAAAAAATACTTTTTTGAGCATTATAAGAGTGTCTATCAGCACTTATATAGCAATATATATTTTACTATTAGTTCATACAATAATTTATTATTTATTATTTATTTTATTTATATTTCTTTAATCTTTGTAAATATAATCAAATTATTAAATTTAATTTAGAAATCTAATTTTCAGTTAATTATTTTTTTGAAAATAATATTCGTTTGTGAATTTCAAAAGATTCATTTCTTATTATGGATATATATTATTAGTTTTAATTTAGAGCTAATTAATTAATACTTAAAAGCTGTAAAGTGGTTTTCATTTATGAATTTTAAAGATTAGATATGAGTAAATTTAACATTCATTGTTTAAAAAAAGTCCATGCAGAGCACATAACATTCATTACTAAATTCTTCATATGCTATTAAAAATAAATAAATTCAACTTAATTTAACATTTTTTATCAAAAAATAAATCCGTGCTCAGTGCACTTATACTATATATAGTACTAGATAAGCATGACCCAAGTGTGCCTCTTTGATATTAGATATTTAAGTGTGTAGAAAATTTCACACACTAACACTAAGAACATAAACTAAAATGTATTAGTCTCAATGAAGCCTAAATCATTGCTTGCCCACTATATAACATCTTGTATCTGAGCTATAGAGTGAAGGATATAGTGGAGCAGACCATTAGAAGGCTTATATAAGATGGGTATTATGCAAAGAAGCCATTTGCTATCAACTCATATTGTGTGGGTAATGATTTTCAGCTTTAATCTTGTTACTCTTTGTGTTTTTGATACCAATGTGTATAATAGTTCTTCATATTGCTATGTTTTTGCTGCAATGGTTGTTTACATACAGTTCTTTTCCTTTCAAAATCTGGTAGTACAACTAGATAGGTAATAGCTATAGATCCTACACTTATAGCGTTTGGTGTTGAAATAATAGCTATGGGAAACACAGGCCATTGGCCTATTTTGATGTTTGTGTTTAATACAAGGTTTGATCCTTGGAAAACACAAATAACCAAACACTTTGAGAAAGTTGTAATTAGCAATTTTGTTGTATAGACATGGGTCGGGTGATTTACTGTCAAGTAGAAGTGTTGGGAGCTTGTAAATAAGATAGGGAATGACTATGGTTTAAAACAGAAAGAAGTGTTTCAATAAGATGTGCATGCTTTCTTTCCACCTTACCAATCCATTGAGATGTATACGGGTAAGATGTTTGATGTATAGTGCCTTGATATTGTAAAAGTAGTCTGAATTGATTACTAAGGAATTCACCTCCATTATTTGTTCTTAATGTTTGAATAGTAGTAAGAAATTGTGTGGAAACCATAGCATTGAAGGACACAAAAGCATATAGAGCATCAACCTCATGCAAGCAACTAGTATAACTTAGTTGAAAGTTTGCTAAGCAAAGAATTTGAAGGCTGGTGGTTTGATTGCGGTAAACTATAATCATGCCCAAATTTTTTAGTTAATAATTCAATTAATTAGCCAATAATAAAACATCAAAGCACATAATTTGCTAAGCCATATCAAACACCAAATAAGGGACAAAGAGAACCTAATTAGAAATGTAAAATTCGCATTTAATTTTGCATGTTCATCTGCCCTCTATTTGAATTCCCATAAGGCAAGCTTTGATCTTTTACATATATCTATGACCTTTCGTCATGTCTTTTTATGCAAAACTTTTATACATAAAAGAATTAAATCTTTAAACCACTCGGTCTACATTGATACTAAGATGCTTGCAAAGAATAAAGATTATCGATATGGCAAAAATTTCAACCAAAATCATTACCAAAATTTGCAATAATTCATATACACATAAAAATTCAAAATCAAATTTAGAACTACTTTAACTCTCATCATAACAAGCAAGGAGAATGATAAGAAAGCCCTCAATCAATTTTATGAAACAACAACAATTTAATAATTATAATATAAATCAAGAACTTTTGTAATTTACATACTCAAACAACTATTTTGATTTTCCTTTAAATAAATACAAGTAAATCCATATATAATAGGCTTTGATACTGCATGTAATGACCCAGGCCTAACTTCTATCCAATTACTAGTCTACCACTATATTAAGCCTAATCAACTAGCTCAAAATGCTTAAACTCGTGATCATAGTAGTAGTGAACCTAAGCTATTGTAAAGTGCATACAAATCTCACGAAGAATAGAAATGAGAGGGCGTTACAGACTTTCTCCTTCAATGCATGATGTCTTTGTCGTAGCCTAAACACAAGTAAAACAAAACCACAATGCAGGACCCCTGGCATAGAATCTACCAAAGCCTACTCAGCCTACTCTGATACCACCTAGAATGCACAAAATATAGATGTTACATAAATTTACAGTATAAAATTAAAAGACATAATAGACTGCGGAAGCATGTACCTGTTTGAGCCATTATTATTGAAGAAAATTGTTAATCAATTTAAGCTAAGATCTTTCTCTCCTAGCTCTACTCAAAATTAATAGATATCTATGGGACATAAATTGTTAGGGTTGAGAGAGGGAGAGGAGACCTAGCCGTGTATATAATGTATCCTATTAGGCCTCATATATAGACCTAGTCTTATCAAAATATATGGGCCTATACACAAAAGAATCGTATAGAATTATGAGATGAGCTTAATCCAATATGATCACAAAGCCAACTTATAGTTAGCCTATTTTATATAAAAAAAAATAATTAATAGTAGCCCACTTTAAAAAGAAATATTCTAACAAAAATATCACACAATTACAGTATGTGGAGAAAACAAGTTAGGGATTAGGGACTAATTCAGAGATGATAATGTTACCTTACAAAAAGAAAGAGTAATGAATGGCCTGAACAACCAAGGATCTTACTTTAGAGCATTATGATGTAGCATAGACCAATAAGGAGGAGGAGGAATGGTTTTTCACACCCATGCCATCTTAACCAACTACTGTCACTAAAAGGACATGAATAATGATTCTACAATGAAAGAGAAAAAAAATAGAGAAACAGGCCGTTCAAAGGAAAGACAAAGTTACAAGCCTCACCAAGATTGAGAAGATGGTTGAATATAGCCCACAAACAATCCCTACAAAAAAGAAGCAAGAACACATAGTGATTCACAACCAAGACCTTGAAGACACAAAACTTTTGATTTAACTCGCAAAGTGGCTATGATGGGGCTGTGATGATTCTAACTAGGTAAGTGCTATGTGTTTGGATTCCTTACTTTAGAGCATTTCTAAAGATTTTGGCATAGGCACACACTTGGAAATGTCTTCATTGAAAGAGAAGGCAACCAATTTTGTGAAACTTGATCGCTTTGAAAATTAAACTTCTTCCACTGGCAAAAGAAGATGCAATTCCTCTTTACTACTCTCAAGGTAGCTTACGTTTCATCCTCACCAAGGCTTGTACCAAATGATGAGGAGACTTTGGAGCAAGTCTGGACACAACAAAAATGGGAGAACGATGACTATATCTACAAAGGGACATATTTTAAATGGCATGACAAATGTGCTTTTCGACACCTACTAAAATGAGGTCATTACAAAGGACTTATGGGACAAATTGAAGGCAAGGTACATGACCAAAGATGCATCTAGCAAAAAGTTCCTAATTAATTATTTTAATAACTTTAAAATGGTTGATGGATGTTGCCTTTAGCTCATTTTAATAACTTTAAAATGGTTGATGGACGGTCAGTGATGGATCAATTTCATGAATTGTGTCAAATCTTGTCTAGTTTTAAGCAATACAATTTAAACATGGATGTGGCAATTATTGTCTCTTCTCTAATTGACAAACTTCCCCCTCTTACAGGGACACAAAGAAAGCATTAAAGCACAGAAAGGAAGAGATGTCTCTTCAGGGTCTCGATAATCATCTTTGCATAGAGAAAGCTACTGGAACCAGGAAGAACTCAAAAATGAGAAAGCAAAGGACAGAGATTCTGGGCAAAAGAACCCTGGGATTTCTAAGTTCCAGGTGATAGAGGAAGCTCTATCATACAAAGGAAAAAGAAAGCACAACAACTTTGGCAGTGCCAATGGCAACTGAAACAAAAAGAAGAAGAATGATCCATTCTTTCATTGTGGCAAGACTAGACATATCAAGGCCGAGTGTTGTTACTACAAGAGGGCTTAATCGGCCTTTAATAGCAATAATCAAAACAACATCATCAAGAAGAAAAATGGTTAGAATAACGAGCTTGTGGCCATGATTTCGGTGGTCAACATGCTCCAAGATGATGGAACTTGGTGGGTTGACTCTAGTGCAAACAAGGCACTTATGCAAGGACAAGATGATGTTCAAGAAGCTTAATGATGTACACTATGTTCCAAAAGTTACGAAGAATTTAGTGTTTGGTGGCTAGGTCTACTTAAGAAGTTTCCTAACTAATTTTTTTTTTCTGCCTCAAAAAATGTATCTTGGCTGAGCAATGTACTGTAAATAAAGAAATCCTGACACTAATTAGAGGTAGATATTTCTTGTTACTAATTCAACACTAAATCATACTTAGTGACAAATTCTTCTGCCTCTAATTTGCAAATTTTCTAGTAGCAGATTTGTTGTTATTTTTTTATGATTTTTTAGTTGAAAAATAATGGTGTCGCATATCACAATAAAGAACTAATCTAGCTTGCTTTAAGGATAAAAGATTTAATTTTCAAAAAAATAAAAAATGAAGGACTAAATAAAATTAGTCCTTGAATTTGTCTACAGACTAGTCAACTCAACATGCAATGACAGAAAAAGTCCGCCCAAATGAAACTAGCTAAATCTCTTAAAGAAGTCAACACATTTGGAGTTTCCTATTTTATTAAGCTTAGTCCAGATTTAGCTTCTGATAGATTGTTAAATATGTATAACTTGTTGACTAGGGAGTTCAAGTGGTTGACATTACCTCTGCCAAGGTGATAATCTGGGTCTGAATTTAATGGGGTCAAGGGTTGGGGTTTTGGGAAAATGATAAAAAAAAAAAGTATAACTAAAGAGAGCTTAGGTTGCCATGGATAGGCTACTGATAACGTAAAAATTAGGTAATAAATATCTACGATGGATTCGTCAAATTGATTTCCAAGAAGGAATATGGCGTAATCCTGTAAAATAATTAGTGAGTCTCAAATCAATATATATTGTGTAAATTAAATTGACTATAAATGTAAATGGAGAGGAAAAAATATAAAACTAAAGTTTTATTAAAGTAAACTTTTTTAATTACTAGTCTAGTGGTCTAGTGGTATCCTACTTATTTTTTGTGCAAGAGGTCTCAATATTAATTCTGGTTGTATATATTATTTGACTATAAAAGCTTTCTTAAACTAATGGAAAAAAGTTTTCATTTATAAATTCTTATAAGTATAAACATAATATATTAAAAATATAATGATGATGAATCGTCATACGTAGAACAACCACATTATGCTTGATTATCAAAATAAATTACACAAAAGACTTAATTGGGACTAATTACCTTAATTTACACTTTTTTCTTGTAAGCCTCCCATCTCAATCGAACACCCCTATCTTAAGACCTTACTTTTAAGAGAAATAGTTTCAACCACTTGAGCTATTCCCCCACGCTTACCTTAATGTACACTTATTAACTAGATTGTAACCCATGATACACAGGAGACATGTGTATTTTTTATATTTTCATTTATTATTATTAGTCAATTGATTTTTTTACAGTTTAGGTTAGGATAAAATAAAAATATATTTTACAAGACTTAACTCTTTATAAGTTTTAAATACTAATCTTTTCTATAAAAGATCCACCATAGTTGATGAAATATTTAAATTTGAAAAACAAAATAAGAAAAAATAATTTAAAAAAAAAGTAATAAAACATGAAAAAAATATTTATGAAATTTAACTCATTTATGGAGAAAAATTGGAAGAATAAGGCATTTCCTATTAAAGGATAAATATGGACTCTACTTTACATATATGTGTGTGCGTTTATATGTGTATGTGTACATGTGTATATGTGTGTGTGTGTATGCATGTGTATATGTGGACACCCCACTTTTGGGGACAATAGCAAAGGAAGGATAATTGGCCAAGGAAGCATTGGTAACAAAAACACTCTTGCTATTCACAATGTTTTGCTTGTAGAAGGTTTAAAATTTAACTTGCTTAGCATTAGTCAATTGTGTGATAAAGGACACAAAGTTGTGTTTGAATCTTCTAGTTGCATCAGTCATGATTGTGATAGTGGCAATTGTGCTATTTGTTGCAAGTAGGAATGATAATGTGTATACCGTAGAGATTGATCAACTTGACAATCAAAATGTTACTTGTTATCCGTTGTACATGAGAATTCTTGGTTGTGGCATAGGAGACTTGGACATGTTAGCATGAGCATTTTGAAAATTTTTTCTAAACATGAGCTTATTAGAGACTTGCCTAAGATCAAATTTGAAAAGGACAAAGTGTGTGATGCGTGTCAACTTGGCAAATAACATAGAACATCTTTCAAACCCATTAACATGGTTTCAACTTCTAGAGCATTGCAAATGTTGCATATGGACTTGTTTGTACCTATTGATATTACTAGCTGAGGTAGATCTAAATACCTTTGTTGTTGTAAATGATTGCATTGCATTCACATGGGTCATGTTTCTTGTGCATAAAAATGAAGCCTTCAATGAATTTGCTAGATTATGTAGAAAGGTGCAAAATAAGAAAGGCTATTTTATAACTTGCATACGTAGTGATAATGGCATTGAATATATGAACACTCCTTTCATGCAGTTTTGTTATAAGCATGGCATTGAGCACAACTTTTCGGCCCCTTAGACTCTTTAACAAAATGGGGTAGTAGAGAGGAAGAATTGTACATTACAAGAAACGACAAGAACTATGCTTAAGGAATACAACTTGCTTACATGTTTTTGGAGTGAAGCCATTAACACCACCTGCTATATGCAAAATAGAATCCCCATTAGACCTATTTTAAACAAAACCTCCTCTGAGCTTTGGCATGGCAAAACCCCAAAAATTTCATATTTTAAAGTGTTTAGTTTAAATGTTTCATTTTGAGCATTAGAGATCATTTACATAAGTTTGATGCTAAATTGAATGAAAGCATACTTCTTGGTTATTCCACTAAGAGTAAGGCATATCGTGTGTATAATAAGAGAACTCTAGTTGTGGAAGAGTCTATGCATGTTACATTTGATGAGACTAACCCCTTTGCACCAAGAAAGGACTATGATGATGATGTAGGTAACCTCTTGGACAAAGTCACAATTGATGAAAGATCTATAAATAATAAGAAACCTTAGAAAGATCAAGAAGATGCTAACCAAGGAAAAGACTCTCAAGTCAAGGTGGTTGAAGAACAAGTTTCAAATCAAGATACCACTATGGAGTAAGAAAAAACTCATGTTGATTAACCCAAGAGTTAGAAGTTTGTGAGACACCATCCCAAAGAACAAATCATTGGTATAAGGCTAGTAGAAAGACCTAGAAACCACCTAGTAATTGGAAAAAATGGATATTTAAGAACAAACTTTGTGAATCTGGTGTAGTAACTATAAGGCTAGACTTGTGGCTCAAGGGTATAATCAAGAAGAAGGAATAGGCTATGATGAGACTTATATTCCCATAGCTAGATAGGAATCAGTTCGCATGTTGCTTGCATTTGCTTGTTATGTGGACGTTAAGCTTTATCAAATGGATGTGAAAAGTGATTTTCTAAATGGTTTTATTGAAGAGGAAGCATATGTTGAACAACCTCCTGGTTTTGAAGATTCTTGCTTTCCTAATTATGTTTGGAAACTTGAAAAGGCTTTATATAGTTTAAAGCAAGCCCTTAGGGCTTGGTATGAAAGGCTTAGTGCTTTTCTTAATGAAAATGGTTTTGAAAGAAGAAAATTGGATTCAAATTTGTTTATAAAAAGGGAAAAAGATGATATCGTGCTTGCACAATTTTATGTGGATGACATTATATTTGGTGCCACTAATGTTGCTTTATGTGAAAGCTTTGCTAAGTGTATAAATAAGGAGTTTGAAATGAGCATGATGGGTGAGTTGATGTTTTTCCTTGAACTTCAAATCAAACAAACAAAGGAAGGCATTTTTATCAATCAAGCCAAGTACACAAAAGAAATTATCAAGAAGTTTGGGCTTGAAGATGCTAAGGCAATTGGAAATCTAGTGATTCCGTTAACCAAACTTGACATGGACGAAAAGCTAGTGATTCCGTTAACCAAACTTGACATGGACGAAAAGGGTAAGCTCGTAGATAAGAAGAAATATCAAGGTATCATCGGTAGCTTGCTTTATTTGACAGGTTCAAGGCTGGATATCATGTTTGCCATGTGTTTGTGTGCTAGATTTCAATCTAATCCTAAGGAAATACATCTAGTTGCTATAAAACAAATCATTAGATATCTTAAGGGAACTAGTGACCTAAGGCTTTGGCATGCTAAAGGAACTTCATTTGACTTGTGTGGTTTTTCAGACGCTAATTTTGCTGGTTGTAAATGGGACTGTAAAAGTAAAAATGGTACTTGTCAATTCGTTGGTCATTCTTTGGTGTCTTGGTCTAGTAGGAAGTAAAATAGTGTAGCTCTATCTATTACCGACACCGAATATATTGCAGCTAGAAGTTGTGTTGTACAAATCTTTTGGATGAAACAAAATTTACTTGATTATGGTTTGTATTATGATCATGTTATTATCTTTTGTGACAATACTAGTGCCATAAATTTCACTGAGAACCCCATCCAACATTCTAGAACTAAACATATTGAGATTAGGCACTATTTTATTAGGGATCATGTGCAAAAAGGTGATATTACACTTGAATTTGTTGACCCGTTACATCAAGTTGCCAATATTTTTACAAAACCGTTGCATGATGAATAATTTTGGAAAATTAGGAGAGAGATTGGAATGCAAATTTGTGTTTAAATTGGACTTCTATCATTGAATTATGATTTTTGTTTTTGTTTAAAATGGCATTTGAAAGGTTTTTTAATTGCAAAATTGAGTTTTTATGCATTTTAGGTTGATCGGTCGCATCAGTCGATTGACCGACAAAACTAGGTAAGTGACTAGTAGAAGCAGAGTTCAGAGCTATTGCCCCTACCGATCAGGTGAACCGGTCATCTTATAGGTACAATTGGTCGACCAACAAGAGCTAGACAGAACTATTAAAATTGGAAAATCCTTCTTCAAAATCCATTCTTTTCAATCTCTCATAAACCTTAATCCCGAATCCTCTTTAACCAATATCTCAAACACCCTCTTTTAACAAAAAATTCATCTAATTGATTTCAAAATCACAAAACTGATGCAAAGAGCATTACATTTCATTTTTTCTTCAAAAATTCACAAAGAATAGTGAACCCAAGAAAGAAAGAGCCTTTAAGAAAGAAGAATAAAGCAAGAAGAGACAAACCTTTACCTTTAAGTGATTCATCTGATAGAGAAGAAAAGGATGATAGGGATAAGAAGATCATGTATGGCAAATTTCTTATTGACAACGATTTTCAAGGTATTAACATCATAAAACTCCTTGAATTTCAAGTTGGGGACTTCTTTATCATCTCAAGTGTGAAGCACATGATGATCAGATTAGAGAATTTTATGAGAATATGTATTTGCTTGAACAAGACCCTAAAATTAATATTATGTCAACCGTTGAAGGAGTAAATTTTGAATTAAATGAAGAAATTTTGAAAGATATTTTTAGTATTCAAATTGAAGGTGAAGAGCAATATAATCCTAAGGGTTGGCCTATGGATAAGGATGACATTGTTCATGAGACCGTAAAATTTATATAGGAAGGCATTGATGATAATCCTATAAGCAAGACTACACCTTATAGGAGTGATTTAGATGTTGAAAAGAGGCATATGCTTAAAGTACTTAGTGAAGCATTGATGTCTAGAAAGATGAATGATGAAAGGGTTGCCTTCATAGATGCTTACAACATGCATAATATATTTAAGAAGAAGAAGAAGGTTGCATTGCCATTTATTATGCTACGTTATATGGTGCATATTGGTAAACACAAGCAACAACCCGCATATGGTATGACACTCACACACATCTTCAAGTGGTTTGACATTAGGCTTCCTAAGAAGAAGAAAACTTTTAAGTGGAATTTTGACGTGGCCTACGTGAACTTTATAGGTATCTATTGATACAATTTGCAACCCATATCGAAGGTCGAATTCCAAAATTTGCCTCTGTAAGTAAAAGAACAAATCAAGGAGAGAACAAAAAAGGGGACGAAGTTTTTGAATTCAGTTCTAGCTCCAATGGATGAGGTTCAAGATGAATTTGATAGAGGTGCTAGAAGGAGTCGTCCTTAAACTGGAGGCGTTGAAATAAATGAACCACAAATTGGAATGCCAATGGACGTGAGCAAGAATAAAAATGAGGATGATCTGGAAACCCAGGTACTTCGAGCATCGATTGAAAGTGCTAGAATGGATGAGATGCGGTGCTAAGAGATGAGGCGTAGAGCTAGTTTGAGTTCTAGAGGTCAAGCTGAAGATCCTTCAATCTTAGCCCATATCCTAGCCCAAATGGAATTATTGAATTCAAAAGTTGGCAAAGTAGAGGAAAATGTTGAAGGTATGTGGAAGGAGATGAATAACTTCTTCATGGAATACCGGGGTCAACATCAACGTAGCTAGCCTTTTGGGGAGACCTCGTTCACTTTTTTGTCAAAGCTGTAACTCTATGGATGTTTTTAGCACTTGCATTTATTCATCTCGTTGAAAACACTTGCATTTGGTTTAGCACTCATATTTTTCAACACTTTGTTAATTTTTAGCTTGCTTTAGCCTATGGATGATAATACTTTGTCATTTTTCCTCAGATTTGATTAGCTATTGGTACTTTAGTATTAATCTAAGTTACACTGCTTTTCATTCTCCTCTTGTGCTTTATTTGGTTCTGATGATGCCAAAGGGGGAGAGAAGATAGATGTGTTATGTTTGTTATGAGATGTTTATGCTTGATAAGCTATGATTGTTATTTGATATGCTTAGATTGATTTTGAAAAGAGGAGAATCTTGGATATGGAATGATGTTTGATATGTTGGATGTGGTAATTATGATTATTTGCTTATGAAGTGCTTATGTGTTTATGGTTGGTTGTGTGCTTAATTGAAGAGGAGTCAACCTCCTTAGACTCCTAGCCTTGATAATAAAAAAAAGGGAAGATTGTTGGCTTAATGTTGTTTTTTATGCTATTTTGATGATGAAAGTTATAAATGTATTCAATTGAATGCCAATGCACCTTGCAAGCTTGTCATGTACAAAATCTTAAAGATAGGTTAAAGCATGCATTGGGTGTTCATGGTTTGGCATGGGACTGAAAATTGTCAAGCAGAAGAACACTATTTGATGCCAAGAGTGAAGAGCTCAAGACTTGTGAGCGAATGAGTAATGGAGACATAAGGAAGGAGATAAGGCGACATAAGAGATACCGGCTTGCGTGCTTTTTTGTGTTTAGCCTTAGAAAGCATCTTATAGCTCCCTTTGAAATGATTTTCTTGAACTATCTTACTTAAACTTGTTCTTGGTTTAAATTGTGCTATGTAAAGTTTTTTTTGAAGTGCTTTCATCTTTCAAAACTTGCTTGTCTTTGAAAAGATTGCATAGAGCATGGTCTTTCTCTGAAAAAATAGCTTTCTAGACCTACCGGTCACCTTAGCAGGCAGACCGACTAGCTTAAAGTGGTTACTGGTAAGCTCTGCTTCAGGGGGTATTCTCTATCCGGACTGAGCACCTCAACCAATCTATTAGTTGAGGCTACTGATAGAGCCTGAAGCTCTCTGGTGATACCGGTCTTCCTAACCAGTCGACCAATCTCCCTTCTGACAGCCCCCAAATTTGAAAATTTTTTACTGTTAATAGTGTATTTAGGTTGCCCATTTTTTTTCACCCTATTTATGTAAGAAGCTGAAACAATTTATAGAGCATCTTAAAAGCATTTTCAGATCCTATTCTTCTCTTTCAAACACTTTCTTAGCTTCAAATCATCAAATCTTGAGCTATAAGTTGCAATTTCTTTGAGCAAACAAGAGTTTACTTTTACTTTAAAGAAGGCTTTGAAGTGTTGTATTTGGTTTGTGCTTCACCAAAGTTTAAAGAGACACCTGGTGGTGTTTGCGTGAAGTCTTAAGGGGAGATCCTTAGGCGATAGATGTAGGCAAGGCCGAACCTCCTTAAATTGGTTGTCTTCTTTACTTTTTTGCTTACTCTTTACTTGCTTTGATATATTGCTTGCTTAGTGTTTGTGAAAATGCCTCATTGAGCATATTTGTCATTGATTATGTGTTTATTTGCTTAAATAGTTATTGATTGCTTGATTATTGCATTTTTATTTCTCAAATTTGTTTTCGACTTAATTCACCCCCTCTTAAGTTGATTTCCGTACTACAAAAAGATACTTATTTTCTCTATGTATCACACTAGTATAAACTGTAGCATATTTTTGTTATATATATCATATTTATTTTTGCTTAGGTAATAAAATAAATACTATAAGAATCCAAACTTTATGTTACATTTTGGTATCTATTTAAATTATAACTAATTTACCAATTATTATATAATTCTTATTTAAACTCTTTCATTTAAATTTGTTACTGAAAAAACTTTGGCCTCTATTTAGAATCATGTGTTGAGATTTTAATTCTTTTCATGAATAAATAGAGTAATAGAATTTTTATTTCTAAGATAAATTTATGTCCATATACGTTAAAAGTGAAAAATAAAATTGTTGTAGAAACTATAATATATGACTTTCTATATATATTTGTTGTCTAACATTTTTAAATATATGTTATAATACTTTTAGCTATCATTTTTAAAAATAAAAAATAGTTAGTAGTTTATTAAATATTAAATGTACTTAAGTCTGCATTTCAGCCTACATTTGGATTAATATTACCATTTTATTTCTTTTGTAATCCCTATATAAAGTTTTAATTTTAAAAACTCTATCCAACTTAAAATCACTTATTAGTTAATTTGTTTAAAAATAAGAAATAAGTCAATAATTAACTTGATTTTCATTAATGAGTTATGGTTAAGGCCTATTATCTTTTACAATCATTTATTTTTAAGACATGTTATACTTTTATTTAGTATATCTTATTTTTTTATAAATATATTTTTCTTTTAGTGCTTACTATTTTATTTTTTTATAATTTTTCTATTTTTCATTTTTAAAAATTATTTTCTATATTTTAAAAAAGTTATCCCGTGCATTGCATAAGTATAAATCTAGTTGGGACTTTAATTTAGAATAACCTAAATGATATTTCTTGGAAATACACTTGTAAGATTGCTAAAGATCAACTTCGTTTCCTATTTGGAATTGGAAACTTTCCACACAATCTTGAAACATGAGTGGAGTAGGATTTCTCATCTAGGAAAAAGAAATTGATATTCAATGGTGGAAATTATTTGCAATCTTTTGATGGTCTCTAGTTTCACTTCTTCTTCGCCTCTTGCAAGGAAGCCTGGTACTACTGTTGGCTTAGCTTTGCCCCGTGAAAAGGGAAGAAAAAAGAAAATCAAGAAATCGAGACCCGTGAAAATCAAATTCATTTACAACGACGAAGATCTTGTCGAATGGTAAAAGAATCTATAGGTTCATTAGGAATCAATGGTCCTTGTATCTAAAAAATTTATATACAAATTCAATAATTTTGTCTCATCCTAGCCTTTTTTAAAATTTTTTCTTTGAATGTTATGATGGTATTTATGAAATAATGTCACTAAGCAAGCAAGAACAGAGTCAGGAAACAATAAGAGCGGTAAAAACATGATGTTAATTAGCGTGACCATAGTAAGGAGTGCCAGACCATGAATGAAAAGGAGCTCGTGGTTATCATGATAGACACTGCATTGCAATCTTATGCTCGTGAGGGTCATTTTCCGTTTCTTGGTTTTTAATTTCAATGATTTTGTCCTCTATTGCCCCAGTGCCACTGAAGCTTCGAGTCCATGGGAGACAATGGATCGGTGTTCGAAATTTCATGCTATGCAAGAAGCTAGACACATTGAAGATTAGGGTAATTGGTAATGTCAGTAATAAGGGCCTATTTGGATTAGCTCTATTTCAAGAAAAAAGCATTTTTTTTCCTAAAAAAAACTACATTGTTTTTTTAATAACTACTTGGTTTGACTTTCCAAAAAACTGGAACTCTGAAAAAAGCTCAAATACAGTTTTTTTCAGAAGCCAAATATCATCTCATCTCATTGAATTCCTATTCGAAACACCAAAACATTTGGTTGGTGTTTCAAATAGAGTTCTAGGCTCCACTATTTTGTTACAATTTGTTTTTGGATTTTTAGTAGTTATTCGTTGAATTACGACATATAAGTATGTACTTCACCTTTGTTTGAAGGTTTATTGACATAATTAAAAGCCACAAATACTTAGAAATCACATAAAATAATAACCCATCTAAATCTAATATATGGAAGTGGAAGCATCATAATAGGATATTCACTAACCTCTAGCCATAATCAACATCTAAATACGAACTCTTTTATGAGTCTTCTAATTCACAGCAATCTATTGTGCTGGAAATAGGGTGTTTACATTGCCTAAATTAGGGACCCATATGATTGGTTTATGTGGGCTTCTTTCTATCAAGGAAAATTGCCCTATACAGTTACCTTATACAACTATCCAATGTAGTTATCGTAAAACTACTTAATATAGTTATCAAAATCTTATCCAATACCACTTAGACTAATATTAAAATACGAGTAGTATTGTGAAATATTAATTTAAAATATAAACTTCTAACATTCTCCCAATTGGTTCTTACATTTGTTACCTTCAATATTCACAATAATATACTAGGCTTTCAATATATACCATGCTAAAAAAAAGATAAATCACATGAGTCATGGTGATAGGTCTTCATCAAAAGAGTATTACCTTCCATGTATTAAAATGTAACTTTTATTATATGAGGAAGCTCTTAATATGGTATCTTCTATATGAATAAGCCTAAATTCTTATTCTAGGTCATTCAAAAAACTATATCTATCATTCTCAACAATGTATGTACACTAACCAAAAGAGAATTAGATGATAATAGAATTTCATTTCCAAAAGTGTCATAAAAATACAACAACATAAGTCATTAATTAAAATAGTACTCAATTTATTTTGAGAATTATATTTATTAATTAAGAAAGGATTTGTTAAGGAAGAAAATGTTTCTAGGCAAGAAAAATTAAATGACATAATGGCATGTGACAAACCTAGACTAGGTATGGACTCTGTTTTATAGTATACTAGCTTTTTATCACGTGCTCGTACGGGGTGAATTTTACAATAATCTTAAAAAAAATATTATTTGTTATTTATAAACAATGAACATTGACAAGAATTATAAATTGAAAAAGAAAAGAAATTGTAATTGACGGCAAAATAAAGTGATAGAGTAATAGGACAAGAAAAGATATATTACTATAGATATAGATTTTTAATATTATATCATATTCTATAAATATTGATACATGTGCATTGCACGGGAAGACACTCTAATAATAGCCGAACACGAACCAAAACTAACTGCATTATCCTTAAACAACCTTGGTGGCATGTCTTTTTTTAGAGGATATGCAATTATCTGATTAGTATGAATATGCTTTATCTGCACTTCATTAGACCTAACTTGGTCTTTAATGGCTAAGTGCTTAATGTCAATATGCTTACTTCAACTATTACTTTTATTATTCTTAACCAAGAATACCGCAGCTGAATTGTGACAATAAATCCTTAATGGTCTAGAGATGGAGTTAGCAACTCAAAGCCCAGAGATGAAATTCTTCAACCAAATACAGTGTGATGTCGCCTCAAAACAAGTAAGAAACTGAGCTTCCATGGTAGAAGTTGTAGCCAGTGATTGTTTTGCATTTCTCCAAGATACAACTTGTTTTGCACTTCTCCAAGATACAACTCCTTTAGCAATCATAAAGATGTAACATGATGTGATTTACAAGAATCAACAACAACCAGCCAAGTTAAATCTAAGTATCCAACAATCTCCAAATTCTTCGTCCTTCTATATGTAAGCATAAAATCCTTGGTCCATCAAAGATATCTCAAAACCTTCTTTCCAGCTTTCCAATGATATATTCCTAGATTACTTTGATGTCTTTCCAACAACTCAACTGCAAAAGCAAGGTCAATTTGAGTATAGACTTGACCATACAATAAGCTTCCAATAGCTAAAGCATAAGGAATGTTTTGCATCTGCTTCCTCTCAAGTTTATTTTTAGGACATTGGTCTGAACTGAACTTGTCACCTATCATAATAGGTGCTATACTTGGTAAACAATTTTGCATCATAAACCTCTTTAGAACCTTATTGATTTAGGTTCCCTAAGATAATCCAAAAAATACCTTTTGATTTATCTCTACGAATCTTTATGCTAAGATACTTCACCCATATCTTTCATATCAAAATGTCTAGAGAGAAATTGTTTTACCTCATGCAAAAACCCCATATCATTAGTCGAAAGAAAAATATCATCTACATACAAGATGAGGAAGATGATCTTGCTCCACTAACCTTGTAGTATATACATTGATCAACAATGTTTTTGACAAAACCAAATGAAGAAATAACATTGTGAAACCTTAAATACCACTATTAGGAAGCTTGTTTAAGACCATAAATTATTTTTTTTAGCTTGCAAACTTAATCTTTGCCAGCACTTGAGAGATGAACCCTTAGGTTGCTTCATATAGACCTCTTCTTCCAAATCTCCATTAAGAAAGGTTGTTTTCACGTCCATTTGATGTAATTCCAAACCAAAATGTGTAACCAATGCCATGATGATATGGAAGGATTCTTTCTTAGAAATGCGAGAAAAAGTTTTCCCATAATCTAATCCTTCCCTTTGGGTAAACCATTTAGCAACAAGCCTAGCCTTACAACGATCAATATTGCTTAATGAATCCTTTTTGGTCTTAAAGACCCATTTACAACCAATAGCCTGCCCCATCAAGCAATTCTATAAGGTTCCAAGCTTGATTATCCACCATAGAGTTCATTTCATCTTTCATAGCATCAAGCCACAAATTTGAATTACAAATTTCCATTGCTTAAAAAAATGTCAATGGGTCATTCTCATTACATAGTTAGATTCCACAAGATATACCAAATAATATTAGAAATTACCATTTTTTTTGTTCTAGTTGATCTTCTTAATGTTGCATTACCAACCTTTTGTAAAGATGGTTGTACAATGGGTTCTATCTTTTCCAAATTTTGCTCCTAAACATAATTCTCATTATGAAGAGGTTGATTTTCTATATGATCTACAAGAACATTTTCCTCAGCATATGGAATATTTATAGTTAGTTGTTGATCATTCACCCCATCTATATAGGTGTCAAAGTGAACAACTATTCTTTTATATGGAGTTCTATAATTAACATGATCATTCTCAAAAACTATGTTTTGAAAACGATCTCTCCTACGTTCCACATCATTCTCAAGAAATTTAACATTTCTGGATTCCAGAATTTTACTAGTATGTGAAGGAAAATTAAATCTATTTCCCTTGGACTCTATAGCATAGCCTATAAAATAAGCACTTATAGTCCTTGGGTCTAGTTTCCTTTATATGGATTATAAACCCAAACTTCAGCTAAACATCCCTATATGCATATATGATTTAGACTTGGTTTTTAATCTTTTAGTAACTCAAATGGCATTTTACCAATTGCCTTGGTTGGAACTCGATTTATTATATATGCTACTATTTGAAGGGCTTCACTCTACGAAGACAAAGGAAGATTGGAGTTGCTAAGCATACTCCTCACGATATCCATTAAAGTTCTATTTCTCTTTTTTGCTATACCATTTTGATATGGTAAGCCACACAAATTATATTGAACTACAATACCTTGCTCTTGGAGACACTTTACAAATGGACCATGTTGAATGTGGCCCGTATTACATAATTAATATGTGTCCTTTTCCTTATAGTATACTATTTTCTTTTCCTTGTAGAGTACTGATTAGGATACTTATGTATTATAAATAGGGGCTAGGACATAGTATTATGGGTGAGAGAGAAACCAGAGTAAGCCTTGCAGTATTCGTGATCAACAATAAATTATTCTCTGCTGCTCGTGGATGTAGGCTTTAAGGTCGAGCCACGTAATTCTCCTGTGTCCGTTTTCTTCTCGTATTCTTCGTGTTTGCATGTTTTTCCCCAATAGAGCAGATACTTGTCCACTTCCCCTATATCTTCCATAAAGTTCCCAACCTCTATCTAATCGCACGATTTTAGTCTATTTTCCACATTGTTTCTCCACTTTTGCTTTACAAATTTAGAAAACATTTGGAGCTTCACCTTTGTTATGAAGCAAGTAAAGATATATAAGAGATGAAGTACTTCTGACCACTTGAGTACATATCAGACAAAAAATATCAATGTGTATTGTCTCTAATATGTCCGAGCTCTTTCTAGCACCCTTTTTGAGAATTTTTGGTTTGCTTACCCTTTATGTAGCCCATACAATTTTCAAAATCAGTAAAGTAAATATTTCAAGAACTCCGTCATTCACCAAATTTCTCATTCTCCTAATGGACTTTGAATAAGTCACCAATTAGAGTACCATTTTCAACAACTTTTAAGTTTTTCACAATATTAATAGCATTATAATGAAAATTTACATGATATCCTTGCAACAAAAGTTTTGAAACAGTTTTGCAATTTATAGAGAAATCTGGAATATAAGATGTTCATTCTAAATCTAAAAGAAAATCGGTACTTAAAATAAGAGTAAAAGTTCCAACAGCGACAACTTGTGAACTTATCTAATTGCCCATATAGATGTTTAGTTCACTTCCCAGCAGTTTCCTTTGACTTATGAAACCCTACATGTTATTAGAAATATGAATTGTAGATTCAAAATCAATCCACAAAGTGTTACGACAAATTTGGACCAAATTAGATTAAAAAAATATTAAGGGAATGAGATTACCCTTCTTCTCAAGCCAAGCATTATGTTTTAGGCACTTCTTCTTTATGTGTCCCTTCTTTTTATAGAAGAAATAATGTTTTAGCTTAAAAATGATTTAAGTGATTGTTTTGATGATACAAATTAGTGTTATGTAATGCTTGTTTGAATGAATTGATAATGCTTGCTAATAGTCTTTTCAAGAATGCCTTTAGTATGTAACTCTTAACAAGATGTTGAAGTGCAAAATGAAGAATTTTTTAAACTTATAGAGGACGTCAAGATTGATCATGTCTAAAGTGCATCTCATGGCATGGAAGAAGTATTCAAGCACAGATTATGGAAGAAAAAGAAGAAGGAAGTCACAAGGCGAAGACGAGATGACATAAGGGGTACCGGTTATGCTCACTTGTGTTTAGCCTCGGTTATGCTTGTTATAGCTTTTGTTTACATGATTTCCTTTATAACTTGATAAATGCTTTACTCCCAAAAATTGTTTATGAAAATCAAATGTGCTTTAAGTTTTTCTTAAATCTTTGACAAATCTGAAATTGATCTTCGAAAGCAAGTCCTCGATCTTAAATGTTGTTTTTCAAGTGATTCTTGAAGTGTTCTTATTTTGTTTAAATGATTTAAATATTGAAAGAAGTGTTAGAAACTTATGCAAAGCGAAAAGGGATTTTTTTTTAATTTTTATGAAAATTGGCAGCCAAAAAATATTTCTAGAACTGTCGATTGCCCTCTGCTAGTCGATCGGTAAAGCCTTGTGGCCAACCGGCAATTCCAGTAAGGAATGGAAATACTGCCTGTCACTCATCCTGTCGACTGGACCATTGTTGGAAGCTATGTAGATTTTCTATTTTTGACTGTTGGTAGTACATTTCTCACTCCTATAAACACCCCTCTTTACCCCCAATTCGAAAATAACCCTAGAATTTAAATTTCAAGTATTTCCTGAGCTATTTTCATCTTTGCAAAACACTTTTTACTTGGGAAATCATTCTTGTGAGCTATAAATTTGCATTAATCTTGAGCAAACTATGAGCCTTTCATTTTCATGTCTAGCTTTTTAGAAGTTATAGTGATTTAGTTTCTAGAAACTTTTCTTTTGTTGTTGATACGTACACACCATAGCTTCATTATCTTGGAAAGATTGTAAATCTCTTTGGGTGTGGATAAATCCTTAGCAAAAAGAGATTTTTGCTTGGGTTCTTTGGAGTAGGATCCAAAGAGGTGTAAGAAGTTAGTTTAAGCTTTACCAACATTTGAAGAAGCTTGATATTGGAGGACCGATTCAAGTCCTAAGAAGAGAATCCTTAAGCAGTGGACGTAAGCGTTGCTGAATCACCTTAAAACGGTGTTGTCTCTCTCTCTCTCTTCTTGATTTCTAGCTTTTTTCACTGTTACACTCAACATGTTCAATGAAATGCCTCAACAAACATGCTTGTTGTTTTCATGCTAAAAAGTTGGTTATTTTGCTTGATTATGCTTGTATCTCTTTAAGGAACATCGTATTTGTGCTTTAAATTGATTTGGTTTGTATTTGTGAAATTGATTTTAATTTACAAACAAAAAAAATAATCCTCTATAACTACATTTACCCCCCCTCTCTTTAGTTATATTGCCACCTATATAATGGATTGCCTTCTTCTTCTTTTGGGAATGGATAGGTGCAAGACCTTTTCCTTTCTTTGTATATACTCATTCTTGTTTTTCTCGTTTATCACTAATAGTGCACTTTCGCCAATGACTTGAACTAACCTTCCTTTCTCCTGGACACATATGACAAGTATCAATTGACCAGTTTTCCTTTCGTGTGTTGTAAGAAATTTTGAAAGGCCTGTATTGAGAAGAAAGAGAGTTCAAAATAAGATGCACCAAAAATGAGTCAGAAATCTGAACCTCTAGTGATTTCAGCTGAGTAGCCATGTCTCTCATTGTCATTATGTGCTCACGCACACCACTAATGCTAGTATGCTTCATTAATGACAATTATACCATTAAGATGTTTGCATGTGACTTGTTTGAAGAATCAAATTGTTCAGCAATAGCTCAGACAATCCTTGACACTGTTGCAATCAGGAATGGACCCACGAATACTAGTTGAAATTTGAATCTTAATAAACATCATACTCAAATAGTTGGATTCGCTCTCACCGTTCATATAATGCTATCTCTGCTTGAGTGCTAGTGTCAGTAGACGCCGTTGGCTCTTCCTTTCGAAGAGCATAGTCAAGGTCCATGCACCTTAAATGAAGAAGAACTTTCTCTTTCCATGCCTTATAATTGTCACTACTTAGTAAAGGAATTTTAGTTGCATTATCAGATATCATTAATGCTACAAGTGAATAGAAAACAATCATGCTCACATTGCTCAACTATATAGGCACATCAAAATTCATTCATATATGATATGCATGTCAATGTAAGTCATATCAAAATAGAAATATAGATCATTGTGTTACTAAAATCTACCTCTGGTCGAAGATTTTAACATACATAATATTCACTGTATCAACTTTTATGATGGAACTAGAAAAAATTAATACCAGTGGGCTAAATAAGAAATAAAAATATTTTTCTATTCAATTCAAGTTAAATGTAAAAATATAAAACTTCCTTGTGGGGAAACATTAACATATTTTTATATTTAATTACAATCTGATGTCATCTATGCTAGATGTGGTCAATAAAATAAAAAATGCATAACATATCATTGTATAAATAAAGATGCTTGGCTACACTAAATATATAGATATCATGGCATCATGAATACGTTAAGACATTGAATAAAGTATGCAGATCAGATGTAAATAATGTTTTAACCCCAGAAATAAAATAGACTTCAATTTTAGACTGAGATAAATTTCCTTTACGACCACCTAATAGTCTGAGTAATTATATTGGATTTTGCCCAACTGAAATTTACCCTCAAACTATATGTCTGAAATTATTTTAAAGCCTAATAGCCCATTTAATTTACTAAAAATAAATTGTTTAATTAAATAGTTAAAATCACTACAATTAATTAATGGATTAGCCAAAGATAAATCTATCTAAAAGATTAAATAAATATAAACACATGGATTCAAAATCACCAAATTCTCCTAAAAACATGGCAGATACCAAAAGAAATATCACATTAATAAAATATAAGGAAAATCTCTTAAAAAGTGGCAGATACTAAATATTAGAAGAGAACATATCACTTTATCAAAAGATAAATCCTAAAAGTAAGGGAGAGCATAGTCTCCTTGGCATGTGTTAATAACAAACAAGGCAAAAATTATGAAAGATAACAACAGATTTGGTTTTCGATATTGAGGATAGAAACCTGGATTTAACAAAAAAAAAATTTATACAATTAAACCCATTCAAAAAATACGGCAAAATTGATGGAAAAAGCATTGCAACACTAAATCTCATAAGTGGCTCAATGATTCCCCAATTCTCCAGTGAGAAGCATGGATCAATCCGTCAAAGAGAAAAGAAAATCTCTTCCTATTTAATGGATTTTTTTTTTAAAAAAAAAAAACAAATTTCAACAACATATGACATGCATGTTTGGATATATTATATCATATAAATTCTTGAAAATACTATTTGTATGAATTTTTGAAAATAGAAACAAACTAATGGCTAGGCAGAGATAATTCTTTTCTCTGTACCACATGATAAAACTAAAAGCCACAAATACGTAGAAATCACATAAAATAATAACCCATGTAAATCTAATATATGGAAAGAGAAGCGTTATAATAGGATATTCACTAACCTCCAGCCATAGCCAATATCCAAACACGAACTCTTTTACGAGTTCTTCTAATTCACAGCAATATATTGTGATGGAAATAGGGTGTTTAGGTTGCCTAAATTAAGGACTCGTATGACTGGTTTATATAGATTTTCTTCCATCAAGGAAAACTGCCCTATACAGTTACCTCGTGCAACTGCCCGAAGCAGTTATCATAAAACTACTCAAGATAGTTATCAAAATCTTATCCAATACCACATAGACAAATATCAAATACGAGTAGTATTTTTAAATATTAATTTAAATGTAACAAACATAATCATATTTAGAATAGACAAACTCTCAATAGGCATAGCATTCCATTATTTGCCATAATTAATTCTACTAGTAGTTAAACTATATGTAGAACCCTAACTCTGAATACCAAATGTGGGACGTATATAAACTTAAAAGGGGGTTGAATTAAGTTTATAGCTAAATTTAGCAACAAAAACACAATATAAAAGCCAAGATGATTACTTAAGCAAAATATCAAACAAGTAACAAGCAGTATAGGATATAAGCTAGAGAGCAAGAAGAAAAGTGAGCGAAACCAAATTTTTTTGTGGCTCGGCCTTGCCTACATCTATTGCATAAGGATTCTCCCCTTAGGACTTCAATCAAACTCCACTAAGATGCTTCCTCAAAAGTTGGTGAAGCAAAAATCAATCATATACCTCTTTAAAGTCTCCTTCAAAGAACCTTAGTGATCCCCTAACCAAGGATTTCACTATACTCTCTCTTGCTAAATTGAAGTTCTCACACTCTCTCTTGCTAAATTGAAGTGCTTACAAGTTAACCCTAGCACAAGAGTGTGTTTCTATAGTACTAATTGAAGAAATTGAAAGTATTTAGAGGTACAACTCTAAGAAGAAGATATTACAAAAGTAAACTCATCTTTGCTCAAAGATCTAACAAATTATAGCCCAAGAATGATGATTTCTAAGCTTAAAAGTGTTTGCAAGAGAATGAAAAAGCTTCGAAATGCTTTGGAAAAAAATTTTAGTTGTATGAGTAAATGAGGTAAAATGAATTATAAATAGGCGGCCCAAAATGTACTAACAACTGTCAAAAAGTTATAAAAATTGGATGCTGCTGGTCGGGGGTTTGGTTGACTGGTAGGGAGTTCGATAAATCATTGGACCTTACTGGTTATGTCGGTCAACTACCATAATTCAACTGTTAACCGGCTGAGGGCGACCGGTAAGTCTAAAAAGCTCCCAGGCTTGCCTTGGTTGTGTAGGATGGAACAATAGACCTATTGGTCAGTTGTCGATCGACTAAGTGTGTCCGGTGTTGTGATTCCATAGTGTAACCCTAGAAAAGCCCGTAAGTGCACGGGTTGTGTGTAGTAGAGTGTACAAATGTAGGGTCGTATTTCATAGATAGGCATATTACAAGCTTGGTTCCAAATATAAATGTGTTCTAAAGAGCTGAGGAGACCTAATCTAAGACTTTTTGGTATTTTTAGATTGGACGGAGCTTGGGAAAGGAAGTTAAGCTATAATTAAACCTAAACTAAAGGCAAAGAAGCTAAACGAAAATAGAAAATGGCAGAAAGAAAGTCAAACTACCTAAGAGAGAATCAAACAACGATCTTAGGTAGTTTGGAGAAATCCCACTTGGTTATGGGTCTATTACACTCTTTTGCTTGGGATTAAGTAATGGACTAAAAGTGTTCTAAGTCTAGAAACCTAATTAGCTAGTGTATTACCGTTAAAGCTTAAGTATGAGTCTATCCCTAGGTAGGCGTCCCTAAGGTATAGCGTGGTCCTAAGGTTCAAGGCTTTAAAGCTTGCTTAGGAGGTCTTCTGGGTATTGTAGATTGTTCTACACTTAGCTCCTAAAACATTAGTTGGGTTTAAAACTAAGGCTTTAGTTAATCTAAGTGGGATTAGGCTAATCAGAGTCCTATTAGTTGGATTTAAAATTAAAGGGCCCTCAATGCTACCTAAACACTAATTTATGAACCAATAATCATTCACTACAACAAGCTAATAAGCATTATAAGCTCATTTCAATGCATGCTCAGAAAGTGAACTTCTAAAATATTCATAGACAAACGTATTAGAAGCTATAGAATTGGTTCATAACAAGCATACAATGATATTCTAACTTGTTTTCATCCAAAAGAGCATTACAAGTTCATGAATTAGAAATCAAAGTTTAAGTTGTTTTATGTAGAGAATCCTAGCTTTCATTCATACTATGAAAAGGTTCATTCATGCTAGGAAATAGAGCTAAGGCGGTAAGAAGCACAAGCAAGCTAAACTATAAACACTTCTCTTTGGCATTTCAACAAACATTTTAAAAGCAAGTAGAAATAGCCACTAATTCAATGAAAAATAAAGTGTTTATGTATCCAATATTTAATCTCATATAAAAAGAGTATAATATCATCCACAACTCAAATATTCATCCCTTAATTCCATATTATTCCATACTACTCAATTGAAAATATAACAAGAACAAAAGAATGAAAAGCATGCTTCTCTTTGCCCATGCTTTGTTTCCAGCTCAAATCTTCTTCCAATATTCTCCAAAATAGTGTTTTCCCATTCAAAATAGCTTGCTTTGAGGGTGTTTGTGCGTGGAAGAAAAGGGGTGAGGGTTAGGGTTTTAAGTGTGTGTAAAGTGTGTTAGATGTGTGATAGCTTTCATCGCAAAGGATGAGAGAATAAATCTATATATAGTTGCTGGTCCCCTCTTTCTTTTGCTCCCAATCCCTTAAAAATAGTCAACTTGGCTTCTTTTTAGCTCCATGACCAATTGCTAGGCTCCTAAATTGGCTTCTCTCCTTGCTTTGACTTCAAAATAGCTCATGAAGTTTGCAAATCAGCTTGGCTTCTTGGCTTTTCCTCTTTAATTTTCCAGCTGCCCTTTCTTCCTTTTTTTCTCTAGCGTGCTTCGCTTCACTTTTTCCCTTTTTTAAGCTGATATCTCCTCTTAAGCATGCAAATTCTCTCTAAATCAGCTCGGCTTAGGCCTTTTTTAGCTTGCTTCTAGTTGACTTTGTTAGAATATGACTCGAATTCCAAGTCCAATTGAATATTAGAGAGAATAGAAAGTCAATAAGCATAAAAGAATTTTAGATTATAGGATTCCTAATCCAAATAAGATTAGCATATGTATTCTATAAATAGGACTTTCTAACATGAGTTTAGTTGTCACACACCATAAGGTGGGTGTACCATGTTTGATCACAGAGAAATTATTTCTTTTGAGTAATAGAGAATTACTCAGTGGATGTAGGCCTTAACCGAACCACGTTAAAATCTTGTCTGTTTATGTGTTATGTTACTTTCGATGTGCTATATGTGTTTATTGCTTTTATGTCCTATATATCTATGTGCATGATCCTTTCAACGATGTGGTATCAGAGCCTGGGACTGCACATAGATATGGTAATTGAAGGTGTTGTCAGAAAGTTGATGTTGCGACGCATTTAGCAGCAATTGTCATGCCGAAGTAATTAAACAAAATAGCTAAGGAGTATGGTACGGTACATAATGACTAGTGCACGAATGCTGAGTTATCTAATAAGCCTGCGTGATTTATCAGAAGATGACGACACCAAGGAGAAGCCAAAACTACGGCAATAGTCATAGTAGGTTCAAGAGTATCTATACTAGAAATAGTGTGGTAGGTTCAAGAATAGCTACGACAAAAAGAGTGTAGTTGATGCTGTGTAAAGGTGTTATTCACGAATGAGATCGTCATTGGCACCTTGCAGGAGACGAAGCAACAATACATCAAAGAACATAAATACATCATTAGAGAAGCCAAAGCTTAGCGTTGCAGAAGGTTTCATCAAGATAAGTTGACAACGAAGTAGTAAGAAGACAACTAGAAGGATATGGTCTGATCGTGCACTTTGGACCATAAGATGTTCTTGGAGTTGTGATTTAAGGGTCGTGATCAAGTGTGATATGCAACTGGTCGAATTAACGAGCTTGACGATTAGAGATTTAAAACTTAGAATGCTCCAGTATTGTTTTGTGTTTAAGGGAGGATTTTTAGATACCACAAATCCAAACTTGAAAAAAAATTGCCAAATTCCATCTGCTTGAAAACAAAATTGCCAAATTCCATCTATGTGTTGCAGTATTGAATTTTGAAGATGTTGATCAAGGGTTCAATGCTTGGAATTTCTCATCAAGGGAGAAATTTGTTAGAATATGACTCGAATTCCAAGTTCGATTGAATATTGAAGAGAATAGGAAGTCAATAAGAATAAAAGTGCTTTAACTTATAAGATTCCTAATTCAAATAAGATTAGCATATATATTCTATAAATAAGACTTTCTATCATGAGTTTAGTTGTCGCACACTACAAGGTGGGTGCACCATGTTTAATCACAGAGAAATTATTTCTTTTGAGTAATAGAGAATTATTCTGTGGATGCAGACCTTAGCCGAACCACGTTAAAATCTTGTATGTTTCTGTATTATGTTACTTCTATTGTACTATATGTGTTTATTATCTTTATGTTCTATATATTTATGCACATGATCCTTCCAACAGACTTCTCAGCTTATTGGTGTTTCCTAGCTACAACAGAAAAGCAAAGCAAGGGAGAGTGAAAATAGCTCGAAAAAAGTGAGCTGTCGAGCGTTCTTTTTAGCTAGTGTTGTGCGTGTGTGGCTTGAGCTTATTTTCTTTAGCTAAGTGTGTGGGGTTGGGGTAACGTGAAAGAGAGCTACTAGCTTAAGAAAAAGAACAAAAATGAGTTGCTGCGTGAGGTGTTCTTCTTAGCCAAGCTGATTCGTTCCTAGCTTGTTTTTCTGTAGCTGATTTTGCTCGTGCTAGCTGATTTCTTTTTTAAAGCTGGAGTATGGTGAGCTGCTGTTTAGCTTGTATATATCAGCTATGTGTGTATGTGCATGCTCGTGTGAACGAGGGAGAGATTGGTGAGTTGACTTTTCTTGACTGATCCGTGTGAGTGAGGGCTGTGCTTTGCTTATATTTCTTTTTCTTCTTTGTTATGTGCTGCTAGCTCTTCTTCTGGTGCATGTGCATGTTTGGTTCACATACAAAAATCCTAACCCAAGAGTAAAGAAAAAAAGAAAAAGGGATCAAGCATAATATATATATACATATATATATATATAATAATCTAAACTACCCTATATCTATATTATACTATATTAGAATACTATTAGTATATTAATTCTAATATAAAAAATATCTATTCTATTCTAATCTTTTGCTAATATTATGCCAATATATAAATACTACTAAATATAATTACTAAAGTACTTAATATAATTACTAATATAATATCACCTAATATAAATACTAAAATACTATTTCTATAAAACTACTAATATGTTACTATACTAATAATATACTAATAAATAAATATATATAACTATATTACTAATACTACCAACCTATAATACTAGAATATATATATATATATATATATATATAATATAATATAATATAACTATTACTAACTTATATCCGAAGAAGAAAAGAAAGCTTAATAGAAAAGCTATTATAATACTATAAACCTATTTCTAAAATAAGTACTAACGACTTAGTATTAACAAAAAGTTAAGATAACCTAGAAAAGAAAACAAAAAGGGTAACAAAAATGACATAACCTAGAAAAGAAAACAAAAAGGGTAACAAAAATGACATTCACACTCATGCAATAACTTTTAATCTTTTCAAACAATCAACTTTAGCACCAAAGCATGCATTCAATCTTAGCTCAAGCCAATCTCCAAATATGCGCATTAAAGTTCTCCAAGCATTAACATTGTCATCAAAAAAAGCATATAACTACTTTTCAATCTTGCACTCCATATATCCAAACATATAATGTATTCTATACTTCAAGACTCCATTATATCATATTACAGGCTCAAAACTAAGCACACAAGCATCTTAGAAGCACACAACAAAGCACTAAATGAGCATAAATGCACTAGAGTTGTTCAAACAAGCAATTCTTCATTTCATGCACTAAATGACGCTTAATAATAGTCAAGAAACCCTAATTCCTATCAATTAGCGTGGACAAAGCTACAAAAAACTTATGCAATCAAAGATACATCATCAAGCACACCCAAAAAGCACAATTTTGACGTCTTAAAGCATGTTTTCTGAAAATCTTTGAAGGTATAAGAGTTCAACAATGGAAGAAAGCTTCAATATCAATTTTAAACAATTATAAGACCCTCAACATGCTTTGCAAACCATTTTGAAGTTTCTAAAGAGTTTAAACAAACCAAGACACTCTTCAAAACGTTTTTATGTACAAGACAAGTTTAAAATCAATTATGCAACCAATGTTCAAGAAAATCATATTCATAAAGAGCTATCAACTGTTTATCGAAGGCTAAACACAGAAGAGCACACTGGTAACCTTTATGTTGCTTCATGTCCTCTTTATGACTTCTTTTTCGTTTTGTGAAAGTTTCTTGAAGTCTTGTACCAAAGTCCATGCAAGCTTCTTTTAGATGCAAGATCTTCGTGCCACAAGCACGGACCGATTTGAGTACATATGTAAATATATACCTAGCTAATATTGCAAATAACGTAGCTCACAAGGTATATATTAATAGCATTCAGTTCAAGCATGTTTGACCATTCACTATAATTTGCATCATCAAAAGATTTCAAAGAGCAACATAAAGCCAACAATCTCCCTGTTTTGATGATGACAATTATCACATAGATTTGGAGTCCAAAAGTTGACTTCTTCTCAAACAATGCATATAAATAACATATATGTTTGAGTCTTCAATAGGCACAACTCTCCCTCAATTAAGCAACATATGAATTGCATCTCAACATTCATAAGTCATAGCATATATAAACAGTTCACACATATCTCAACATCCATAAGCCACAGAGTATATGAGCATTTCACACATACAACTTCTTCCCTTTTGGCATCATCAAAATGAATAAGAACATAGGAGATAGATTTAAAGCTAATGAGTCATAATCCAAAAAGTATAATCCAAATAGCATAAACATCCATGATCTAGAGTTAACTAAAGTAAGCAACTGAACTAGGCATAGCATAATTCAAAAAACATAGTCTAAAAAGTAATAAAACTTGATGAGATGAGTGCAAGTGCATGAAAAACAATGCAAATGGTAGACATCAAGAATCAACGCTAGTTATTATGGTGGTGAGCAGGATATTCCTTGAAGAACTCTTTCATCTCATGCTGCATCCCTTTAACTTCAGTTGCCAGACGATCAACCCTCTTGTTCATTAATTTCATCTGGGTTAGAATCTGTGCCAGAATATACGGATCCTCATTTTGTGTGCTAGAACTAGAACTAATTCCTTTCTTCATTATTTCATGTCTAATTTCCTCAACCCTAGCTTGTTCTCTTGAAGCCCAAATAGTTTCTCGAAATAATCTAGCTTTGGGATCAACCTTGTCATCGCTATCACTCATATCCATGGGTTCACCAATTCTAGGTTCATTTATAACTATACCTCTTTGCTAAGAATGTTCTTCTCTTGCAGCACGATCCAATTCTTCTTGAACTTCATCAATAGTCGAACCTATCGCAGGATCAGTAAAGGTGGTATGCCTCTTAGTCCTTTCTTTAATTGCGTCTTGAGTGTTCAAAGGTAATTCCTTAAATTTTGGCTCCGAGATTGGGTTCCTATTGCACTAATAGATTTCCATTTGATTTATATAAACTATATCAAAATTCCAATGAAATGGGGTAGGATTCTCAGACAATGGTACATTAAAGTTATTGAAAATATGAGTGTGGCATAGCATACCCCGTATGCTTTCCTGATTCAGCCAAATGCAACATGTGTTATAAAATGACAACTGGCAAAACAACTTTCTTCTTCTCATAAACATGACACATATTGTATGCGTCAATGAAGGCAACCCTATGATGTGTCTTGGTATTGTGTGTGTTTGCATTGCATTTTTTTATGCTTTTAGAGGTGTTTTTCACTTATCCGTTGGCATTAGTGTATTACTTAAGGTATAGTTGTGCATAAGCGATGATAAGTGTATATAGTTGAGTTTTTCTAGTTAAACACTACACTAAATGCCTTTTTCTTATGACTTAGCTAAGTTTGGGTTGATGAATAAGCACGTACGAGGATGGAAGATCAAGCATTAAAGTGAACAGGTCATGAGAGGAAAGATCGAAAGCAAAAAAATGAAGAATGGAAGCAATTTAGGCTACTGGTCGACCTAGAGAAAGCACTGGCTAACGGTAGGGTCAGTCGGCAAATCCAGATGGCAATGCATGGAACCGGTTGACCCCCTTGAAGTACCAGCTGACCAATTGGGTCAACCAGTTATGCCGCTGTAGCTGCTATAAATAGCCCAATTTTTAGCCTTTTCTGGGGAATCTTTTCACACACTCTTCACACCCATTCTCACACCTACAAAACCCTAACTCTCACCTACCTCACACACTCACCCACACATATTTCCACCTAGAATCAAGCACATTATGGGATCAAAACACTTGGATTGGAAGATTTACTCAAAGTTTTGTATAAAGATTGCAAGGATAAGAGAGAAGTTTTCTTATTTCCCTTTTTATGGTTTTAATGGTTCTTTTCTTACATGTCTATGTCTTTGATAATATGCTTAAGTGAAAAAGTATATATATTGAAGTCTATTTGCTTTAATCACTTCTTAATCATTATGTGAGCATGTCTATGTGTTTGTATGATGAATCTATGAAGTTGGTGATATATTTATACATGTCTATGTATGTGTTTGCATGCCTTAATAGCAAATAAAGCTTCAATAGCATACACGTTGGATATCAATGCTTCATATGGTGTTATCTAAACATAACTATGTGTTTAGTATATTACTGGAAACTAACAATTTAGAGACAAAAAAATTCTGTCACAAACATGTAAAATTCCGTCTCAAAACTTGTTTGCAACAGAATTTGAAACGGAAAATTTCTGTCACAAAAAGCCTCGTCTCAAATTTTGAGACGGAATTTTTCATCTCAATTTGAGACGAAAATCGGTTCCGTCTCAAACAGAGAATTTCGTCTCAAATTTCGTCTCAACCACTTTGTTAAAATTCGTCACTGACAATATATAGTGACGGAATATTCCGTCTCAAAAGTCTGTCTCTACTTTGTGATAGAAATTTCCATCTGTAATTGCGTTAAAGCTATTCAGTTGTTGACGAAATATAGTGACTAAAATTTCTGTCTCAAATTTGAGACGAAAAGTTCTATCCCAAATTAGTCTTACACTATATGAAAGATCTTGACAAAATGTTCCGTCTCTATTCTGTCACTAAACACTTTTGTCTCTATTCTATCACAAACCTCGTGACATTTTTGAAAAATTCCGTCTCAATTCTGTCTCTAATGTGATTTAACTAAAATAATTGCCGTCTCAAATCCATTGCTAATACAATTTAACTAAATTTATTTCTGTCTCAAATTTGTTGCTAATGCAATTTGATTAAAATATTTTCCGTCTCAAATCTATCTCTTATATGTTTTTTAAATAAATTTGTTGCTAATGCAATTTGATTAAAATATTTTCCGTCTCAAATCTATCTCTTATATGTTTTTTAAATATTTTTCGTCTCAAATATGTTTTTTGTTTAAAATGTTTTACCTATTTATTTTGTTATCCATACTTGTTAAACTATAATTATATACCAATTCATCCATTCAACCACTATAACTCATAAAAGGTATATGCCCTCATACATTCCACCAATATACCATTCAACCCATACAATGTAACTCATACCAGGTCTACAGCCAACTAACCATACATTACCATTAAGTCATCAACATAGTGCCAAATTCCAAATTCACCATAACATAGTTAGATACTTCACCAAGATAAAAATATCACACTGTTTTATAGTTCACTGAAACTAATATATATATATGATCCAAACTAATTGTCAAATAGAGTGAAAAGAGACATAGCTAACTATTTGTAAAAGGATGAGCAGGAGTAGTGGGCATAGGAGGTAGGTTGATGCCAAGCCTAGCAAGTCTCTCATCGACATAAGATGAGATCAATTGTGAGAGAGAGCCTTTCAATTCATTAAGTTTTGCTGTAGTTGATTTGAGCTTCTCTTTAGTTGAATTTAGCTTTTTCTTGGTTGATTCGAGCTTAGCCCTTAATGCCGAATCGTCACCATAGTTGCCATGAATAGAGCTTAATGAGGTAGATCCTACAATGAGATAGAGCCACGAAGCATCTCATTCGTTAGATATGATAGATTAAAAAGGGACACCACATCTCATTCGTTAGATATGATAGATTAAAAAGGGACACCAAAAGAATTGATTACAGAGCCATATGAGGTACCTATGCCAAACACTTTATCAACATCACATGCACCAAAGCCATATACAGGACCTTTAATGGGTTGCCTGGCAGCTTGTGTCCAACAATCCCCATCCCATACACTCTCAGCTGAGACCTTTGCATCATATTTCTCCTCTACAAGTCACTTATAAGCTTCATATGCCTTCTTTGACCGCTCATTGACGAAATTTCCATGCTTATTCTTGTGTGTCTCCAAGTACAACTCTATTTTAGAGATCGCATGCTTTTTCTCCTTCACCTGTACATATTATTTTAAAAGTAATAACATAATAACATTTGCATAAAAGTAATTTGATTTATTTAAAACTGTAAACATACTAACCAGCCTCACTCTATGCATAACAAATGGAGCTGAACCCCCAGTATGTTTTGAGACGCTACTATCAACCTCTGTCATCTTATTCTTCCTATTCTACTCTAACTTTTTCATCTTATCAACATTGCAATAATAGTTATCCACTAGTTTTTCCCACACATCTAGATCAAAATCACCTGGATTATAAGCCTCCATGTCAAACACATTATCATATTTGGTGAGCTTCAAAGACTTCGTCTTCGCCAGTTGTAAGATTTGTCTAAATGTAGGTTTAATGCTAGACTCCCATGCAGTCTTACTCAGGGTTTATTGGACTTTGGGTTTCCTCACATTTTCTAAAGTATTTTATGAAAAAATTAAGAAACTTAACTTATAAAGTATAAACATGTGGTAACACTTGTTTCAACACATAAGTTAACAAAATAATTACCTAGAACTTTTCAAAGAGTTCATCCTTCACACAATCCAGAATGTCCTTTTTCCAACTAGTCTATGGCTCCTTCCACTGTGCCTTCAAGTCACGTACAGCTACGCTTACAACTCCAGTCGTTATAAATCTACACCAAAACATTATTTAAGAATTAACATTCTCATATAAGCATTTGTAAAATACACACATATACACATAATTTATACATAAAATGAACATAACTTTCTTTAACCTATCGGTAACAATCATGGTACCTGTTGGTGCCTTATACTCCTCGGCTTTCTAAGGCACCACATCTTTATCCAATAAAATACTAGCGAATCTCTCATCTTCATCGCTTAAAGATGGTGTTGTTGAAAATGGAGCTGGCAATGGCTGAACTGAAGCTAAGGATGATAGGGGTGCAACTGAAGGCAATGGGTCCGATGATGGCAAGTGGGTGTCTAGAGAAGCAACTTGGTGACTAAAGTGACCTCCTCGACCAACATGATCGCCTCTACAGGATCCACGACCACCTATAGTCGATGTCATAACTATCCTGTAATATGTAAAACAAGTCAAGATATTAAAGTGTAATATGTAATAATCCATTCACGATGGAACCTAAATAAAAGATATATTCATGATTGTAATAAAACAACAAATTATATATCCATTAATCCATAAGTTCCAACTTATAAAAGCCCAACCAAAAAAAAAAAAAAAAATCAACTTGTACAAAGTTCAAGTTCTTGGACACTATAATTTCCTAGTCCTAGCCCATAAAGCTATCATCTCCATTTTTATCTTCATTCATCTCCTTGTTATCCCTATCTCTGTCTGAATCATAGTCTTTCTCTTCATTTGACAAGTCTTCATCTTCTTTGTCATCTTCATTAGTTTGTCTTACAAGAGCAACCCCCTTTCTGGCACTTTATCTAGGTATGTATTCTGATAAAGTAATACGTCTTCTTGATACAGCATCATATCATTATACACACGATTTGGACTTTGAACATCTTCTTCTTGTAGAGCATCCCCATCATTATTCATTATGACTTCATTATTATCTATGTTTCCACCTTCAAATTTGAAGATCTTGCTTCTAGCTTTAGTTTTGCATACTACATGCCACATACGCCTTTTGACTCAACTGTCTGCGAAAGATGTATAGTACACTTGTTAAGCTTGGGATGCTAGAACAAAAGGATCATTGGTTGTAAGACGTTGACGGGCATTTATCTCTATTAAACCAATACATTCATGTTTTCTTGTACCCAAACTTGTATAAATGGCAAACCAAGAGCAGTTAAATAACACTAATTTATTACCACAAAAAAAAAATCCAATTCAAGAACTTCTTGCAATACTCCATAGTAATCATCACTATCAGATCTGACACTATTGCCCAAGACACACACACCACTATTCATTGTGACCTTAGGTCGACCATAATTATATTCTCGGTATGAAATTTAAACCCATTGGTATAATACCCTTGTAAGGTTGAACGAGTTTATCCAAGCCAACAGCTAATCTCCATATATTTGTATCAACATTATTATCTTCATTTGTCGCCTATTATAAACAAAGCAACTTAGTCAACTTTGATACCTTTTAGTGTTTATGACACACTTTTTCTTGTGAATGATAGAAAACTTACATATTGCTTGAACCATTTTTGAAAATATTAATCCTTGTATTATGCAATCTGCATATCATCCCAATCTGGATGTTCATCCTCTGTATTTTGTTTAAACATCCTACATAGTTATATTTAAAGACGTTATCTTTATTTGTAAAGATGTATGTGTTAATCTCAATTATTACAAGAAATACAAGCTTACTCTAAAAAGGGAGCAGCTTCATCATAATTTAGCACTATATATATATATATATATATATGCTGGTTCGTACTCTTGCGGTGACCACTTCTTTTTTTTCATTGCACCACCCAATTTCTCTCCTTGGTGTTTGAAGATGGACAAAATTCCATTGGTGTTCACTTGTTCACCTCTTAGATTTCGTGGGACTCTATTCAATCTTGTAGGCACATTTTCCTCAAAGTAGTATGCACAAAAAGTAGTTGTTTCCTTGATAATATATGCTTCAACAATTGAAGCCTCAACTCGAGCCTTATTTGTAACCTTTTTCTTGAAATTATGCAAGAGCCTGAAATGTTCCGAATAGTTTTCATAATTAAAAGCTAGAAATAGTTGTTATTGAAAAAAATTATGTCGTGAATTTACCTTTCAAATGGAAACATCTATCGATATTGTATAGGACCTCCCACCTTCGCTTCATATGGCAAATGAACAGGCAAATGCTCCATACAATTGAAGAAAGGCGGCGGGAAATCCTTCTCAAGTTTACACAATAAAACCGGTATGTTTGCCCCAAGCTTTTCGAGATTCTTCACATCCAATTTTGTACGACATAGATCACTAAAGAAATTGCTCAACTCCACGAGTGCCTCTGAAACCATTGCCGGCAACATGTCACAAAAAGCAATTGGGATCAATCTTTGTATAAATACATGGCAATCATGGCTTTTCAAGCCACAAAATTTGCATTCCTTTTCATTCACACACCCACCAATGTTTGACATGTATCCATCAGGGAAATGTTGTTGTTTTACCCACGTATAAACCTCAAGTTTTTGCTCCTTTGTCAAGCAAAATGAAGCCCTTGGCTTTAAGATTTTCCAGCTAGGTAGAGACTGCAAATGCAAACCACATCGATTGTAATACACCTCTATGTCTTTATAGGCAACCTCTGCATCCTTAGGTTTCCTAAGTATATCCATCATAGGGTAAAAGATGTTCTCAAACACATTCCTCTCTATATGCATAACATCTAAGTTATGGGTAGTAAATGTGTTTCCTAATATGGCAGTTCCCAAAATATGTTTTGTTTTGTCCAGTTGTGATCATACCCGCATCCCAGTATTTGATCATTCTTCATATGGACTCCAAAAGCAACATTCCCCTAACTATCTACTCGAGCTCGTGATTGTGGCCTAGTCAATTTAGGGGGTGAATGATCATGTTCAACCTTATTTCGCAAGAAAGCATTCATTTGAAAGAAAAAAAAAGATGATCCTCTAGCAAGTACTAGCGATTTTAATTAAACCAAGAAATTTTCCTCCTATGGTTTAGAAAGAATGCCTTTGTATGCTCCATACATATAGGACAAGACATCCATCCATGAGTACGCCATCCAAACACCATACCATATACAAGGAAATCATGTATTGTCCACAAAAGTGCTACCCGCAAGATGAAGTTTTCGTTAGTTGATGTATCATAAGCTGGTACTCTCTGAAACCACAATAATTTCAACTCGTCAATCAATGGTTATAGGTACACATCAATGCTCTTCCACAATCCCCGAGAGCCTGGAATAACCTTGTTCAAGAGTGTATTGTTGTTTCATACACAGTTCCGGAGGAAGGTTACACACTGTTAGCATCACAGGCCAACACGAGTATTGCATTGTAGTCACGCCAAATGGACTAAACCAATCCGTACATAGACCAAGATGAACATTTCGTCTCTTTGAAGAAAAATCTGGATGAGTTCGATCAAAATGCTTCCATGCTTCCCCATGTGACAGATGGGTAGGAAGTCGTGGAGACTTTATCCGGATTCCCCACACAAGATTAAGCTCTAAAATTAAATTTTTTGAGATTTAGAATTATCTCGTAATTCTTGTGCTAGTGCCTTGCGGAAACATTGAGCTCCTCCTCTTCGTACGCGATCAAGAATAGGGAAGGAGGCTATTTTTGAGTTTAGGGTTTTTGGGATAGAATATTCTGACATCAGGTTTTCACAAAAACATATATCCAAGAAATAATGAGAACTCTCCTTATATAGGGAGATATGGGCTTTCCGTATAGCCTATCCCCACAACCCTATAAGCCCAACTCCTTGGGCTTAGAATTATGGACTTCTAAAATTCATATTAAAGCCTAAATTAAATCAATATCTAATTTATAAATAATAGTCCATGAATTAATTTTGATCTACATGTCTAGTGCTAGCTAGACATAGTCAAAATTAATTTTGTGACCTGGAATAAATAATTAAATATTATAATATTTAATTCTCAATTAAATATCTATAATATTAATTACTTATAATATTATTTAATTCATAATTAAAAATAAAAAATTTAATTCATAATTAAACGTGACTAATATTATTATAGTGGGGTCAATCCTCTAACTAATTCCCAACCATATATGTGACTCCGTAGGTTCAAAATTAAACCAGTAATACAAGGACTATCCTTGTACTAATCGATGATATCGTCTAGCAACGGTTCTTGATGTCCAAACAAGCCGAAAAGTTGCAAGGCAATATTCAACGAATGTAGACACTATGGTGGATTCCCTATGACCCTAGATATTCTGGAATAACCCTAAAGGCATGGTAAACTGTCAAATCCCTAATTAGCTATTCCATGTCAAGTCCCAATCTCGTCATAACTCATCACGATGTAACCACGTGACACATAACGCAGAAAGCTTTAGCCAAAGTCTTAATAAATTAGGACTAAGTAGAATATTATGCTCCTAATACCTGAAGCGGTCAATCCCATCTTGACCTACGCATTGGCTTTGCGGCACTTGTCCACACCCAGCAGCCTTTTGTCACCGGATTAGAAATCCAAATAATCCAGTACCAAAGCATAGGGAGTAATCCGCAAGTCTCTATGGTGATCTCAAGTCTGAGAGAATATGACATCCATATGCACCACAAGCTATCCTTTGATAGTAGGGTACATACCACAGGATGCTTGTAAATAAAGTCATGTTTAGCAATCATGTCTCTACACCTCACCGTAGGTCACACGAATGTCTCCACACCTATTGGTCATGAGGATAACCAACTTATGTGACGCACTATAACCTATGCTCGATAGAATCAATGTCCTAGTATCGATTCTATCATTTGGTTACGAACAAAGTTTAAGGACAATTGGGCTATTCCTCATTCACAAGCCCCATTAGGTCATTCTATGGACTATGTCATGATCTAACAACTGAGGAGAAGATGTACAATATGACGTAAGGCTGAAAGTAAGACAATTGATGTACAAATCAGTAAAAAATCTATAATAGACAACTGACTTTAGGACACCATTCCTAATAGGATGTGTCATATGTCCTTCAGGTAGATGGCTAGTTGCATGCCAAGACATGTATTTCGCTGTATGGGATGACATGAATAGTCGTTAAAGCCTTAGGACCAGAGGCAAATAGCGCAATTGTTTATAAGAGACTCTCTTTTTAGTGTTTTCATTCGAGTCCTTATATCTTTCATGCGCACATACTTCACATTAGGTCAAAAGCTCATTTTCTTTATATTAAAGCATGCAATGATTTGGGCATGCATCATACTTGACGTATCCCATCCCAAGTCTTGAAGATATTTTCTTGCCCTCATAAAAGTTTTTTGGCAACTTGTTATCACGCAGAAATGCCTCTTTAACTATAGCCATTGTCTGATTAAAACAATCCTCTACCATGTTGTAATCAAATTTCACAGTCATAATTTGTGAGACAAATGAAAGAATAGTGTGGTTATCACAGCCTTTATACAACGGTTCACTAGCATCACCTAATAACTAAAAGAATTTTGCTGCTTCAGGATTTAGGGGTTGTCCATTAATATTAAAGCTTGGAGGTTCTCTATCATTATCTCCACGAGGATATGCTTCCTAATCGAAATTGGGGCTAGCAACATCAATTACCATATGCTTGTACCTCGAACCAGTGTCCTGATCATTAACTAGCAAAGATGACGTTTCTCTAACCTGTTCTTTGAATTGGAAACCCTCACCGTGGCAATCCCACACTATATAATGATTCATGAAACCTTTCTTGTACAGGTGCAACTCGACGACATCTCGAGGACGTCTTTTTGCATTCATACATTTTGCACATGGGCATTGTATGTAACCATCTCTAGTCACTACTTTGTGCCTTTGTGAGTAAGCAAAATCCAAGAATTGTTTTACCCCTTTTTCAAATGCAAGACTTATGAGCCCACCGGGTCTATGTCGATACATCCGTGACCTTTCGCTATTCATGAGGTCTATAAATTAAAAACACATATTAATTTTGACTTAGAAAACTAGTAGAGGAGGTACATCACAAAAAGTAATATTATCAAAGTCATGACCAGGAAAAAAAATATCAACACTAATAGACAAACTCTAGACACCATATAAACAGTGTTTGCTTTTCTACACTATGTGTGGGGTCAAAGTCATAGAACAATAGTTCCTAACCAAACACAGCATATTGAAGAAGATAACAAAGCAATGAAGCAATCATATTTCAGTGATGAAGTTCACAAGTCATGTCAGAGAGTATTTTATATACGTATTGATACACTATGCTTTGTGTTTGAGGTAAGCATATCTATTTGATAAAGAAAACAACAAATTAAGGCTTACCAGTATGTTATCTATACAAATATATAGGCACTCTTATTACATGTGGTTCTGGTCTTTATCTTTAACAATTGAAAGAAAAAATGACTATCATATACAAAAAATGACTCGAATTCCAATTCAATAAAGATTAGTTTGAAGTCCAATATAATTTGAGATATCCTAATAATTTAAAGAAAAAATAGTAAAAAGTGACTTGTCTTTAATTTATGTCTTAATTATACAAAGCAATTTTTTTTTAGGGTTAGATATTATACAAAGCAATTTGACTCTTATGTCTTAATTATACAAAGAAATTTTTTAAATAGTAAGAATACTTATAGCTAAGGAAAAGTAGTTCAACCAAGAATATCTCGGTAATATCTTACACAACTCATTGCTATATCCTAGAGACAAAAACAAAAAGTATAAGAACAATTCATTCTATCAGACATAAAATCTATACAACACTAGCTATATCCTAGGATCAAGTCTTTGGTATGTTGAAAAACTAAACAAACAGAGAAAGGAAAGTATGAACCTCTTGGAATTTCTAGTTTAAGATGACAAGCTGATGCAAGTAAAAAAAGAGAAATCACAACTCTAATAGAGACAAAGTAACGCTGCTTGGTGTTTTTTTAGTCCAACTCTAATGGTCTCACTTTTCTGTCATCAAATGACAAAATCCATGCATTCTTGTCTATAGCCTATTTTCTTCCGCCTATAATTTTAAGATGTTTAGAAGTTCAACCCACTTCCACGTATAACTCAAGTAAAGCTAGACAAAGAATGATATCATCCAACCAACCAAAAGCAACCATAAAGGACATCTCCGTAAAGAATAGGCAATTCTTTTCAATGACAATTTAAATAGGTAAAATTGTTGTGAAGTAAGTCATGACTTCTCACTATTTCTCCAATCCCGAATCACTAAAATTGTTGTGATTGTGAAGTAAGTCAATGACAATTTAAACAGGCAATTCTTTTCAGGTTTCTAGCTACAAAGGCATTGTTCCCCTTCTCTGTTGTTAATTCTCTTTTAAAAGAAGACTTAGGAAGCTGGGAATAAATTAATACATGATGGAGATACCTCACTCTCTCATGCTACAATGACTTTGGCCAACCATAAAATATTCTACTAGTTGAATTTAGGTTTCAACTGGTTGTATTTCTACAAACTGGCTATTCGGGTGTGGGAGAAACTTATGCTTCGAGAAAAATATGGACGAGAAAGTATCTTCACACTCTAAGTGCTATTTTTTATTTCCATTTTGTCAAAAAAATGTTTTTCTTTCGTTGCTAATGAATTCTGGCTACACGGCATTGCTCCCATCCTACATCACTCTCTTATATATATGGAAATTGATTGAGTTTCTATTTTTTATTGCTTGGTTGATTGAACATAATCCTGATTCAGCAAATGAAGACACAAGGAACTCAAGTTAGTAGTTGAAAAAAAAAAAAAAGACATGCATTTTCTTCTGGACACGCAAGATGCACATAAAGGTGTAGATTACTAATGTCGTAACACACCATAATTGATCACAGTTTGGGCATTTTGTTTTCTGGCTAACATTACCACTCATGGTACACATTCCTATATGTTGGTGTTCATTAGGAAATTTTCTACATTGGCAACTGATCAAACACCAATAAAAATTCTTAATGAGCTAATCTTTTTCACCATATGTTTGCCTCAATGCTTAATTGAATCTGAAACAAATATCTTGTGTGTCCATTACCAAATGGTTTCGAATGGTTATTTGAATGAGTCAATTTTCCTAGCACTTTTCTTGTTAAAAAAAAAGTAACGAGTATGTGAAACAAGCTAAAACTCATCAACATTTTCTTTGTTATAATGTGAAACAAACTTAAGAAATTTGAAGACTAAAATATAAACTATAGTACGACAAGAGTGATATTTAATTACACAAATAAATGAATAATAACGCTTATGAAGTTTAATTTCTGTGTGACTAAATATACATAACCACTCTCCCAAATGAAGAAAGGAATCACAAAACAACCCCAAAATTTAGAAAGAATAAAGAAAAATTGAGAAGAAGATGTGAGCAAGCACAAATAATCTTGATTCAGCAAATGAAGACATCCTACATCGCTCTCTTGTATGCCTAAATCTGAGTTTGACGCAAATAAATATAATATTCTTCTCAACCCACATCCATCAATGCAAATTAAAAAACCCACATCCAATCAACCCAGATTGAAATAAATTTTAAAAAAAAATAGAGAACTTACTTGTAAGCACAGAGTTGGAGACAAACTGGTTAAGCATGGAGTTGCTAGGCCTGTTCAAAAATCGTATGTGGAATTTAGACAAAAATTATTAAAAGGAAAAAAAAGAGAAGAAGAAGAAGAAGAAGAAGAGAAAGCGAAAACAGAGAAAGGGAGAAAAGTTAGGGCTACAAAGAATAAAAGCGAAGATGCTATAATTGTTTTTGGTTAAGCTCAAAACGATGTTGTTTTAGGCCAAGATCAAAACGATGTCATTTTGGCCTAATTATTTCCCACCTTTCTAATTTTTTTCCACCTTTTTTATTTAGGAAAAAATTTAAAAGATTAGATACTCATATTTCGTCTTTATTCTGTCTCTAATTAGAATTTAATCTATATTAAATTTCATCTCTAATTTCTTTTACTTGTAGTTCAATTATTTCTAAAAACTTTCTCTTTATACACTAATCTCTATTATGTCTCTACTACTACTACTACTACTACTACTACTACTACTACTACTACTACTAATAATAATAATAATAATAATGAAAATGTTTGAATGAACAACTTAATAATTGAAAAATGAAGCCATAAAATATTGGGAAAAAAAGCAATTTAAAAGTTAAGAGAGATGTGTTTTATATTGCAGAATATGAAGAACAACTTAAAGAAAAGAAACGTAGAAGAGTTTTTAGGAAATTTGCAAATTGTAAGAGTACACAACCTAATTCTTATATTTTTATTCAAGTTAACTATGTCCATACTCTAAATTATTCATCATTTTGATTTATTATATTCTTTTGGGTAATATTTTATTATAATTTAGTATTTATGCCAATTAATTTTAATTTTTTTTATAATTCTCTCCAAATTTTCGTCTCTATTTCATCTCAACATTAAAATGTCTTAAATTTTTAATAATTTTAAATTTCAAGTTCGTCTCAGATCTATCTCAAATAATTTACTTCTCAAATTTAATCATTTTTATTTACAAAATTCGTCTCTATTCCGTCGCAATATTCTCAAACTTTGTAATATACTTCCCATCTATAATCCATCTCAAGATAAAGTAAATAAATTTTAAAAGAAGTCCATCTCTCTTCTGTCTCTAATTCATATGTCTCAGTATAAGTAAAAAGATTTTAAAAATATCCGTTTCTATTCTGTTGCAAAATATTTTTTCCCTACAAAGAATAATACTCAATCGAAATTCTGTCCCTATTCCGTCTCATATATTCTAAAAAAATTATAAAAAAAAATCCATACCTATTCCGTCTCAAAAATATTAAAATATTAATATGCATTCCGTCTCTGAACCATCTCAAAACTGAGAAAAGAGAAAAACCATCAAAAAAGTCATCTCAAATTCGTCTAAAAAATTTGCAACACACATTCCGTCACAAATTGTGTCACTAAATATTATCTTTCCACCTTTTGAGATGGATTTTGCAATAAAAAAAACTACGTCACAAATTCCATTGCATGTTCCTTCTCAAATCCATCTACAAGTATGAGAAACTTTTTGTGCAAGAGATCGTCCCAATTCCGTCTCAAATCTGTCTCAATTTGAGACAGAAAATTTCCGTCTCAAACTTTGCGTCTCTAAACTGTCAGTTTCTAGTAGCGGTAGTTGAATATGTCTATGTATTTGTGAATGCCATGCTTTGAACGTGTATGAATGTGCATTTAATCGATTATCACGCTTGTTTCGAGATTTTAGAAGAATATCACTTATAAAAATATCTTTCTAGACAATATTACCCTTCTAACTTCATATATATTAATCAACAACAAATTTTTTTAATTGATTATCAAAGATTAGTGACATCCATATAAATTTCAAGATCAAGAATTTATCACAACTAACTTTCGTCCAATATATCATAAGTACACAATTAACTACTAAAAAAATAGCTATAGTACTCGTCCTTTAATTAATGATGACTATATATAATGTGATCTTTTACTCAAACCCCCATTGATTCTCTCTGCAAACCTCCTCTTTCTCTTCAGCCATGTAATCATAAGGCTTTTGATGTTTAAGAAATTTGCAGCATGAAAGGATCTTTTAACTATACTGGGTACCTCTACCTCTACCCTATAATCATTTGACAAAAAAAAACCCGAATAAGTTGGAACTTCATATGTGTGTATATATATAATGTCACGCCCCCGAGCTCAGGCCAGCGAACAAGACTGGTGTTACAAACATAATTAATAACTACTTGGCCTTCTAATCAACTAGCCTAAAATGGTTAACCCAAGTTATTAATTATACCTACTCCACTCACTTATAAACAAATCATAAGTCACCCCATAAATCGATGTGAGATATCACATTCACCCCCTGTTGAGGACCTGACATCCTCGTCTGAGCTACACAATCACACACAAGACTAGGCGGTACAAGACTTTAGAGGTGGCTCTTACAGGCTCAGGAGGTGACTTCCACTACACATATGGTGTAGCACTTTATCCCGCATAACACTTAACTTCCACAATCGGTTGATAACTGACTCTGACTACCATTCTGTCATGGCCCCGAGCCCAGGCTCACGAGCGAGACTAGTGTTTAGGCATATCTAATAACTACTTGGGCCTCTAATCAATTGGCCCAAAATAGATAACCCAAGTTATTAATTATACCCACGTATAAACAAGTCACAAATCACCCCACAAACCGATGCAGGATATCACACACACACACATATATTTATATATATTTCGACGACAGCAGGAAATACAAATGCTACCATTTTGTTCCTCTCTTCATTGCGAATCAAATAACATGTTCCAATTATCATTTTGAGTTTTAGCGAAAATTTGCCATGAAAGCTCAAGCTTTTGTTTGTAGGTATAGAATCACTTTTTGTAGTTTTTCTTGGTTTGCTTTCTTCCCTGTATTTGTAGCTCTTCACAGCCATGATCTTTTTTTTTTTTTTTTTTTTTTTGGGGCATCAAAAAGATGTGGAGAAAGGGTAGTGAAGAAAGGAAGAAGAAAAGGTGAGAAAGAAAGGTGAAGAAGAAAGAGAAAAATTGGGTTAGCGATTTGGGTATTTTTATTTGGATTTTACGCCAGGTAAGGGATTGGGATTAATGGAATTGGGGTGATTGTGATTTCAATCAGATTAGGGATTTTGAAGTGTTTGGGAGTTAAATTAATTTGAGAATGTGGAAAATGAAAATTGAGGCCAAATATATATATTTATACGAGGGCATGGAAGTTATTTTATACTTTTCGTTAATGTTTTTAACGGTGTTACCAAAATAGGGTGCTTGAGCTTACTTTTCAAAAGTTGAAGAGGTGATCAGGTAGTTTCGTAAGTTTAAGGATCAAGTATGCGCTTTTATCTAAGTTGAGAGGGTAATATGCTATTTACTCTTTTATTTATTTGGTGATGTGGTTGTAATATGCTAACAGAAAACGCAAAAACATGCATGCGATAAGCAATTAGTCTTTAATTTGTGTTCTACATGTGATCACTTCAAAGATCAATAGAGAAAACGATAAAACAAAGAACAAAAACGGAAATTTCCATATTTCAAATAGTGCAAGAAGCTATACTCCTATCAACGAAAGTCCTATCAACGAAAGTCTAAGACCGACAGAACTTTCTTTCAGATTTCTGCAAGTGTTTCCTCGTAATGTTTTTGGCTCTCGACCCCTTCCGAACCATCCACATAGCGAACGCTGCATCTTCCTCATCATCGCCATCGCGGCGCGAGCTATTTTTGCCTGGCTAACTGCGGTGGACAAAGTGAAGGTCACTTACAAAGTCTTCATGTGATATGAAGATGGAGGAAGCCACTGAACATATCAAAAGTTAACTTATGTATCAAGAAGTGCAGAGCACAAGGTGATTCAATACGAGGGACACTGAGGTGTCATGCAACGCTCCTTAATAGATGAGAAATCCTCTCCTCTATTGTTGTTTCAAGATTGTGTCCGCGAAAACTTTCCAAATGCAAGTAGGAGAGAAGTTCATATTAGCCTGTAGTAATCATACAGTTGTAATTTATGTTGAATAATATTTTGATTTAGAATGCATTTTCTAATCTTATAGTATTAGATTAGGTAGTTGTCTAGATTTAGCTAACAATCAAATTGTCTCCGTATTATTTTAGTTTCCACAATATTTTAGTTTCTTTATTAGTTAGTCTAACTCGTAGTCCTGTTCAACAAGTTATAAATAAGGCCTTCTTTTATATTCACTAAACATAAAAAATTCACCTTATAGTATGTGAAAAGAAATTCTATTTACATAATTTGTAAATTAAAGTAATTAGTCCCGATTTTGAAATTGAGACATAAAATTTCTGTCTCAAAATAAAAAAATTCTGTTTGAAAACGAATTTGAGAAAAAAAAATTCTATCTCAAAAACCATCGTCTCAAATTTTAATATGGAAAATTCTGTCTCAAATATGTATTAGCTTATTAGAAAATTTTGTCCAATTCAAATCCGTCTTAATTTTAGAATCTTAATTTGAGAGGAAAATTTTTTTTCTCAAACTTTTCCTCTCAAATCCACCAATTTCTAGTAGTGACTAATCAACAACAAATTGGTGGCTGAGAAGAATATGGTGACAAAATTTTGAATTTTCATAGTTAATAACAATGTCAAAATACATATTATAGAAAAATAATTTGCTTCTTTCGTAGGCAAAAAAAATTTTTAATTTGTTGAATATAAACTTAAACTCAATTTTGTCTTTAACCGATGCTAATTACCAACGGAAAAAATAATATACTTTAAACAATAATAATAACAAATTACTAAAATATTAGAGACAAAAAACAATATATTTGAATGCAAAGTAATGCTATGTAATAAAACATCGCAAAACCGACTATGCAAGTGTTTAATTAATTAGCATTCTATTACTGCGAAGATCAATCAAACAAGACAATTAATTAAACAAAGAGAAAAAAATAGTTTCTTGATTTTAATCTTTCTTTTTCTACTCAATAAGTCTACAAATTAACATTCTCATCCATCCATAAAAATGCCCTCCCTATCGAACATTGAATAGTAACAGAAATTATACTCCTTTCGACTATATAACTTAAAAAACCTAGGGCTTTCTTTTAGATTTCTCCAACTTTTTCCTTATAATGTTTTTGGCTCTTGTCCCTTTTCGGACCTTCCATACATCTAGCAGTGCATCTTCCTCATCATAGCCATCGTCGGAGCTATTTTTGTTAGCTTTTTTGTCGTCCACAGTTTTTGGATGTTGTTTCAGTACTGGTTTCTCGAGAATTTTTTTGATATCATCCTTCAACGTGTTTTCTTCGTTGATCTTTGAAAGTTTCTTCACAAATTCATGCAATTCTCCCTCGGATACTCCGCAAATATCCGCATAAAGAGTGCTTCCTAGTAATGCAGCAGGACAGAGTGAATAGTCCTGGTCGCGTATGAAGTCTTCATGTGATATGGAGTCAGAAGCCATTGAACACATGAAAAGTTAGCGCACTAATTATCAAGGAGTGCATACAACAAGTGATATATAATTGAATATGATGAAAGTGGTTTGTCATACAATGCTCCTTAAATAGATTGATGACAAATCCTACTCACTTCTAATTTTCAAATCGTGTCGGTGGGCAGTTTTCCAAATCCAATTCGGATAGACAATGTTATATTAACTTAAAGAGATTTGGGTAGTTTGGTTTAATTTGGGTGAATTTCTTTTTATCGTTGCACCTTGTAGCTAAATTCAGCTTATAGCTATAGTTAGGTTGTTTTGCAAGTTTTCAGAGCAACCAAGGCTCGGGGACGCGGTTATGATGGAATAGTCTTTAAAAAAAAAAAGGTCATTTAATCCCAAAAATATTTTGAAATACTTATTCCTTTTCTTTTCTTTTTATATTATAACCATTAATAAGAAAAGTATAATAGAATACCTATTTCGTTTTGTTTGTTTGGTAAAACCATCTTAATTACTTAGAATATATGAAAATTAATTCAAAAGACCAAAATACCATTGCTCTTTAATTTAGCATAAATTTAATTTTTGTACATGAAAATTAAATATTTTTTCTTTTGTGCAACTTAATAAAATAGTGGTATATCCAACACCATATCTGAAATTTATAAATATAGTGGAACCTAAACAATCATTGTTTGGTCAAATAATAATAATAATAATAATAATAATACAAATATAAATATAAGTATAAAGTTATACCTCATCAAAATTTAAGTGACTTGTAAATTAAAGTAATTTAACTAGTACGTCCCAGTCAGGTCTATATATACTATGTGTAATTTAAGGGGAAAAGATATCCAAGTTTCTTACTTTTTAGCTATTAGACCAAATAGGTCTTTCAGTTTCTTTTTTTTCCCGTCCCAGGTCCCTTTAATTTAATACCGTTAGTTAAAAGTTAAAACAAAAGCTAATTATGTTAAAAAATTGTCATTTCTGCCTTTAACGAGGCAAATGAAAATCTTATATCTCTCAATTTCATTTTTTATTTATCCATCAGTCCGAATGTAATATTTTTTTATTTTTTTCTTTTAGTTTATTTTCAATTATTCATGCACTTTTGTTGGCCACTTAAAAAGTTCCAAAAGAGTTTTTTTTAAAAAAAAAATACTCAGATTTTTTTATCACTTTGGAAAAGCTCTTATTACCTTAACTAAATAAATTAGTGATTAGTGATTGAATTGTGAAAAAAGAGTGTCTATTTAAGGCCCATCTAAGATTCGTTTGGATTGACTTTTTTAATTTTCTTAACAAATTTTGAAAAAAGGGCTCTTTTAGAAAGTTAAAAAGTACTAACTTATGAGAAAAGTTATATTTGAGCTTTTTTAGAGTTTCAGTTCTTCTTTTTCAAAATCAAGCTATATTGTTATTACAAAAGAATATACTATTTTTCATAAAAAAAAAAGTGTATTTTTCCTGAAAAAGCAAATTTAAACAAGTCCTTAGTATCTTGGAATAGTGTGAAAAGAGAATGTCATTTGAAGCAGAATGAAATTTATTTCAAAATACTTTTGGAATACTTAATCCATCTACAATTGAGACAGAAAATTTGACATGGAAAATTTTCATCTCAAATAGAGATGGATTTGAGACAAAAAATTTTTCGTCCCACATTGAAACAGATTTGAGATGAAAAATTTAGACAAGTATTTTCTAATAAGTTAATACTTGTTTGAGATTGAAAATTTTCCATCTTAATGAGAGACGGAATTTTTTGTCTCAAAATTTGAGATGAGGATTTTTGAAAAGAAAATTTTCCATTTCAGATCCATTTTGAGATGAAAACTTTTTGTCTCAAACTCAAATTTTTTTTGTAGTATTTTTTACATTGGTTATATCCATATTATGAGAAAAACTTAAGAAGTTAGAATAGAATATCTATTTTATATTAGTTATTTGGTAAAACTATTTTAACTAGTTAGAATCAAATGAGAATTAATTTAGTAGAACAAATTGACTTATTTTTTAATTTACCATAAATTTAGTTTTGTGCAATACAGGTAATTACTTTTTTTCTTTTGTGTAACTTAATAGAGGTACATCCAAAGATATATATCGTAAATTTATATAATGAAACCTAAATAGTTATTGTTTCATCAAATAATATTAACATATTACTGAATAATCAAAAATTAAGGAGTGACGTTCTATTCTGTGAATAAACAAATAACTATCAACCTTCCATTGGTAATCGATCTTGCATAATTTAAATAACGAATAAAGATCCATTCTTAAATCCTCGATGCAAATTGCATCATTTGCATAAACTAATTCATACACTCATCCTTTTTACATAAAAGTCTAATTATATTTATAGAGCAAATTACATATTACCCTCACGTACTCTAACCTATTTGTACTATACCTCCTATACTATCAAAACTTGCTAAATTACCTCCTATATTTTGACTTATGTATACCTCCTTCCCTATACTATCAAAATTAGCTAATTCTGCTAATTACCTCTTATATTTTGACTTATGTGTACCTACTCCCCTATAGTATCAAAATTAGTTAATTCCTCTCTTAAAGTTTTTAAAAGTGTGCGAAATACCCCCTGCCATCATATATTTCAGGGGGGTACTTTACGTACTTTTAAAATTTTCAAAGGGTATTTTATACACTTTTAAGAACTTTAAGGGAATAATTAGTTAGTTTTGATACTATAGAGAAGTATGGTACATATATGTCAGAGTACAAGAGGGTAATATGCAATTTACTTTATACACACCCATGCATGCGCATATATATCTACAAAAAAATAAATCAATTAAAACTACAAAGATGCAGTATATTCTATATCTAGGTGGCAAAGGATCTAATAATAAGGTTTGGACTAAAGCAAGCAATCTATATGCTATATCTATATACATTATAAGGTAGTATTTTTTTTATTTTTTGGTTTATGTTACATCATCATACCATGCACTCTTTTCCCACCTATAAGACTTTAGTTCATTTTTTGTCAATAACAAAAACTATTTTCTAATTTAAATATTTTGTATCCTATATCAATATCTATAGATATCTATATTTATATATGCTTATGTTAATGCAACATGTATTAATCTTATTAATTCTTTTCCTCCAAAAAAAGTTAAAATCCCCATAAACATATTATTTGTCTATTGTTGTCTTCTAGACTAAATCATTATCTGACTTTAATTTCTCAATTTAGATATTTTATTTAACTACTAGAAATTAAATCTCTAAGAAAATGGATAGCATTGAAAACTTATAAAAATTAAATTTTATAAAATTTATTTATATTTTATCATTAAGAGTATACAAAATGGTTGCGTAAAAAGACATTAAAGTATGCATTTTTTTTCATCACGCGGGGTCTACTCTAGTTATGAATTTATAAGAGGGTTGATGGAAGATAAATTTATTTGTGGTTCCCAATTCATGTTGGATCATTGAAAATAACAAGTGCTTTTCCCAACTTTTATCTTGAAAAAGCCGTTCTCATGAGAATGAGGTTTCCAACCTCAACTTCTAATACAAAACTAAAAAAAGAGAATAAAAATTAAATGACCATCACTTTCTAAAATCTAAGCCATTAATTCCAACATAGTTTGTCTAATGAACAACCTATGTTCATATTTCGTAGATGATTTCAGAGGATGTGTGGAAGTATCCATTAATAACCAAGTCAAGAGACCTTTTCGAGTAATATCAGTAATGCATGTCTTGTACATGTCAAAAAAAGAATTATTCTTCTCCTCCGGTTTCCCCGGGCCACCCTAACTGGTTGACTAGTTTGGAATTATAAGGTTAATGATCTTAATGCCATTGTTTTGGACATGTTTTCTGTGGTGCAGACTGGATTATTTATAAAGAAAAAAGAGAAAAAGCAAACATGTGCTATCTTTAGATGGCACAATATTATTCTTAAATTAGTTTATATTGTAAAATAAATTAAACCCATGTAGAATGATCTCTACTGATGATAAAAGGAGCTCGCTAGGTCAGGTTATTTTTCTTTCTCGTTCTTTCTTTCTTTCCTTTTTTTTTTTTTTTTGGCTTTCTTATTCCTCTTTGGTTTTTTAGGAAGCAGTAACGAACGCTCCGAATTATTTCTTCCAATACAATTAACGTTACGTAGTTGTCAGTTTTCTCGACATGTAACAAGTTTGCTTGTCGGGATTGACTTCAATCACAACATTAGTTTCCTTCTAACCATGTCAACTCAATCTTCTGCCTCTCATGAGATTCAAAGTTTTAACAACTTAGACTAATCACTCAACCTCATCATAATGCTACGCTTGCTTCTTGACTTTCACAATTATTGATATTATTAATATGAAGACCAATTCTTTCTCCAGTTCTGGATTTCAAGTAGTGCAAGAAACTATACTCCTATATATCAACGAAAATCTAAGACCTATACAACTTTCTTTTATATTTCTGCAAGTGCTTCCTCGTAATGTTTTTGGCTCTCGACCCCTTCCATGCCATCCATATAGCTATTGCTGCATCTTCCTCATCATCGCCATCGCCGGAGCTATTTTTGCCGGCTTCATTGTCGAACACAGCCTCTGGTTCTTGTTTCTTAAGATTTTCCTTGACGTAGTCGCCCTTCAACTTGTTTTCTTCATTGATAGTTGCAAGTTTCTTCACAAATTCATGCAATTGATCTTCAGATATTCCGCAGACATCCGCATAAAGAGTTTCCCCAAGTAACTGCGCAGGACAAAGTGAATGGTTTGGGTCGCATATAAAGTCTTCATGTGATATGAAAATGGAGGAAGCCATTGATGAACACATCGAAAGTTAACAAGGAGTGCAGAGTACAAAGTGATTGAATATGAGGGACATTGGTGTGTCATGCAACGCTCCTTATATAGATGAGAGAAACATTCCAATTCCAACTGGGAGATGTAGTTAGATATTAGCCTATAGTAATCGTACATGTATAATTTCGTGATATTCAAGAATATTTTGATTTTAAATGTATTTCCTTTTTTTATAGCTAGCATTAGATTAGGCAATAATCTAGATTTAGTAACAAGCTATTTCCTTAATATCCTAGTAATCTTAATATTCTAGTTTTTTTATTAGTCTAACACGTAATCAATTCCACCATGTGCTTTATAAAAAAAAGATCTTCTATTCTATTTACTGAATATCAAAGACACCATACATGTAGTCTATGAGAGAAAATTCCATTTACATAATTGTAAATTAAAGTAATTAGTCCCATTCACGTCTTCATGTAATTTATTTTGATCGATGAATACAACATAGTTGTTCTAGTAGTATGATGCTTCATCTATATTCTAGTAAACTCATTTTAACTGGTACTCTTTTTGTTTTGTTAATATCGTATAATTTGTAATTTCAAATTTATTAATACCCCTATTTTATAAAATATTGCAAATACTCATCTATATCATACATAATGTTTCAAAATTACCCAGCAACTTAACATTCATTATAGGATAAAGAATTATTTGCAGATTTCGGAAGATAGGACTTTTTATGCAACTTTGAAAAATTACAGGATGGTAAAATTACTATATTCTATTATAAACTTATAACAATTCATAGACAAAATCTTTTCGATTCCATTAAATCTAAATGTTGATTAGCGGAATTTTGAAACCAATCAATATCTTTCAAATTTTCTTCGAGCGATTGATTTGATCAATTAGAATTCACTATCTTTTAATTAGCTACATAACAACGAACTATATGAAATTGACACTTAATAATTCATCCTCCGGAAATAAAAATCAAATTGCGATGCTATTTTGATCACCCACGGATTATCAAAATGGGTTAGAGCTGGTTGGTCAGTTTTATATTTATTCACAAGCTATCAAGCTGTTCAAGTTTGCTTTCCTAACACGAGAAAATATCTTAAATAAATGGCCTTCTTCTTCTAAAACTCTCTTAGTGCACGATAGCCTAACCAACGTGCGCCAAACCCTTGCCAATCATTTTCTTCTACTCTGAGCTCGTTCCTCCTCCCCTCTCCTTTTCCCCTTCACTTTGTCTTCCTTCCCCTTGCTTTACCCCACTGGTATGGAAAAAAAAGAAACACCAAAATCGCTCTTCCTCGAGCTCAAATTGGAGCTCAAAGGATTTCTTCAAAGATTTGGATGACTCCCCGATTAAGGACAACAAGCTTCTTTTGGGATGAACTCTAAGCTGGAAGAGTCAGCCCCTCCCCTCCCCCCCCCCCCCCAGTCCTTGTGTGCGGATGAATGCTCTGTTGAGGAGACTCTGAAAGCTAGGCTTCTCGACCCCTCTTCTCCTCCTAGACAAGAGGATGCTTCGGCATTCCCTCTCCTTGCTATTGCTGGTGATGCTTCTGTGCCTGAGAAAGCTGAACAATGTTAGAGCCTCAATATTTTTTCTAATTCTTCCTCAGATCTGGCTGATAGCAGAGAGATTGGCAATAACCGCTATCCCAAAACTCATAACAGCTGGTCTAATTTGTTTGAGAGCAGCACAAGGAAAGACTCACGGTTGCAATACCACGAGCCGCTGCGTATTGATAGGAGGGTACGAGTTAAGCCACCTCCAAGTGCACCTGAGAAAGGTAGTTTATTTTGGAAAAATAGCTTGGTGGGACAATTCTTGGATCGCCCTCCACCGTTTGCATTCATAGGAAACATGGTTAACTCGAGGTGGAAAAGATTTGACAGAGTTGATATTAAGACGTTAGAAGAAGGCCTTTTCTTCTTTCTATTTGAATCATCTCAAGCCTGTGATACCATTATCCAACAACAATGGCACATCAATCACCAACCTTTGCGACTTAGGAGATGGCATCCAGGTATTGAATTGGTTAATTTTAATTTTGCTGAAGTCCCGATTTGGGTGAAATTATGGAATTTGCCTATTCAATATTGGTGTAAGGACGGGGTCAGCTTTGTTGCTAGCGTAATTGGTACACCTTTACAAATGGATGCCAAACTTGAAAATAAATCTTGAGTTTCCTTTGTTAGAGTCTGTGTAGATGTGGACCTTAATGCTCTATTACTAGAAGATTTTGATTTTGAGATGGAGGACGGGAGAATTGCAGTTGTGAAAGCTGAGTATGCTTGGAAACCAATGGCCTGCCTTAAGTGTAATTCTTATGGCCATGGTACGTCCAGATATACTATTCCTGAGATTGATAAGCAATAGTTTAAAACACAGGAAAACAACAAGGTAGTCCATAAAAGGGAAGGGAAAAATAAAGAAATAGCTAGTGATAAAGAATGGATTCCTATCATTAATAAGAGAAAGCATAGATCTGTGTCACTAAGGAAATCTCCTGTGACTTCTCTGTTGCCACATAAGCAGGTCACTTTTAGTGCTAAAGCATATTCATCTAATCCCACATCTTCAAACCTTTTTGAGGTCCTCAATAAGGAATAGGAAGATATCACAATTTCTGTGGATAAACTGGGAAAAAGGCAGAATTTGAATGGCAATTTGGTCATTCCTCCACCTGAGTTGCCTAACAAATCCAAACCCCCAGACCAATGAAGATCCTTTTCTAGAATGTTAGAGGGATGAATAAGCCATCTAGGTAGGCAGAAATTGCCAGACTTTTGAAGAATAAGAATATAAATTTTTGCTACTTGGTTAAGACTAAGATTAAGAAAGGAAATGAAAGGACTATTTTGTCATCCAGGTTTTGGAATTGGGCGAGCATCAACAACTATGAATGTGTCTTATCTAGTAGAATTTGGATTCTTTGGAATCCCCAAGTCATGGTGGTTACCAAAATTGAAGCTGCGGATCAAAGTATTTTATGTTCGGTTAAAGACATGAGAAGTTCTATTGAATTCCTTTTTGTGGGAATTTATGCCAGAAGTGTGCTTGAACTTAGAAGGAGCCTCTGGAACAATGTCACTGAATGGAGTAAAGCCTATAAGGATTACCCTATTTACATGAAGGTGATTATAATGAAATTCTATCCTGTGATGATAGGTTTAATTGCTTAACTCTCCCTAGCAGTAGCAAGGATTTTTGTGATTGTGTTGAGGGTGCAGAGTTGATGAAGCATAAAAGTATTGGGTCTCAATATACTTGGTCTAATGGTGCTCAGAGGGACTTGCTTTGCACCAATAGGCTTGATAGAGTTCTGATTAATGAGAACTGGCAGATTCATTTTCCTAATTCTTACTGGGTTATAAATCATCCAGACTTCTCTGATCATTGCTCTCTCATTCTTTGTCCTTTTCCTTCTATTAGTAAAAGGCCTACTTCTTTCAGGTTCTTCAATGCGTGGACGAAACATGACAAGTTTCTTGATTTGGTTAGTAAAGTTTGGAGAGAGCATATTAATGGGACCCTATGTTCCAGGTGGTCTCTAAGTTGAAAAAACCGAAAAAAGAATTGCAAGCCTTTAATAATATTCATTTTAGGAATTCTGATCAAGAGCTTAATGAGTTGAAGGCTCATTTAAGAGAGATTCAAGAGATAACAATGAATGGCCGAAGGGATGAGAAGCTTTTTTTCATGGAAAAAAGAGATCTCTAGGAAAATCAACATTCTGAGAGAGAAAAAAGTTGGTTTTTGGTGGTAAAAATCTAGAATCCAGTGGTTAAAAGAAAAGAATGCCAATACGGGGTTCTTCTTTTGATATGCCAAGGGAAGACAGGCAAAAAATAATATTAATACCCTCATTGGACTTAATAGGAATCAGCTAAATACTTTGTAGAATATTGGTAAAAAAAAAAATTGAGTTCTATACCAATTTGCTTGGGACTACCAATCACGATATCAAACTCCTAACCCCCTTCTAATATCTGTAGCATTTTCCACTCTACGATGAAGAAGGAAGATGCCAATGAGCTTATCAAACCAGTTACGGTAGAGGAATTAAGAGGGCTATTTTGAGATTCCAGGTGATAAAAGTCTAGGGCCTGATGGGTTTAACTCCCACTTCTACAAAGCTGATTGGTCCTTAATTAGAAAGGATGTGATTTTAGCTATTAAATCTTTTTTTAACTCTAGTAGGATGCTTAAGGAGATTAATGCCACTTCTCTTGTTCTAATCCAAAGGTTAAGAACCCTTCTCAAATTACTAAATTTTGGCCCCTTGCTTGTTGTAATACACTCTATAAATGTATTACCAAAATTATTTCTAATCGTGTGAGGATGTGTTTGCATTAGCTGATTTCTCCTGAACAGAATGTGTTTGTTAAGGGTCGTAGTATTTCAGACAATGTGTTGTTGGGACAAGAATTGGTTAGACGATATAGAAGGAATAATATTTCTCCTAGATGCATTATCAAGGCAGATCTCCAGAAAGCTTATGATACTATGGACTGGGACTTTATTTTTAACACTTTGGCTGCCTTCAACTTTCTACTTAAATTCATCTCATGGATCAAAAGTTGTGTCACTTCTCCTAAGTACTCAATTGCCTTGAATGGGGGGCTTTATGGGTTCTTCAGTGGAGCCAGGGGTATTCGACAGGGCGATCCCATTTCACCTTACTTATTTGTCCTTACTATGGAGGTTTTCTCTGGAATTATGAGGAGGGTTGGTGAACTCAGGGAATTCAAGTTTCACCCAATATGCAAGATCCCAAAAGTTAATCATCTCAGCTTCGCAGATGATCTTCTTCTCTTTTGTCAAGCTGATGAAAATTCTATCAGAATCATCAAGAAGTGTCTCAAGTTGTTTCATCACAGTTCGGGACTATGTACAAGCCAGTCTAAAAGCAAGATTTATTTAGGGGATGTACTAAGGCTACTTGTTCTAAACTAACAGATATCTTGGGATTCAAGATGGGTAAGCTCCCAATCAAATACTTGCGAGTTCCTCTTACTCCAGGGAGACTTTATAAGAAAGATTGTGATTGTCTGATTGAGAGGATTACGAGAATGATTAATGGTTGGACAAACAAATGGCTGAATCTTGCTGGACACCTCCAATTTGTGAGCTCAATCTTAGCCAACATTAACTCTTACTGGGCTCGTATGTTTACTATTCCTAAAGGAGTCCTAAGGAATTTGAGAGGAAAATGGTTTGTTTCTTTGGTCTGGGAAGGAGGACATGGGCAAGAACGCAAAAATTTCTTGGCCTGTGGTTTGTACAAACAAAGATGAAGGAGGACTTGGGTTAAGTAGGTTGGTTGAGGCTAACCAAGCTGCTATTCTTAGATATCTTTGGATTTTGCACGCCAAACAAAAATCAATTTGAGTTGACTAGGTAAAGAACTTTTATTTGAAGCAGGACACTTTCTGGGTGGTTCCCATTCATCTGAATTCCCCCTGGGCCTAGAGGAAAATTATGCAACTTAGAGAGATGGCTTGTCATGCTATGAATCACATTATTGGCAACGGGCAGGGCATACTTTTCTGGTATGATAACTAGCAACCATTTGGCCCTTTGATTGATTATTTTTCCTTTGACAGCTTAACCATCAACCACAACTTAAAAGTTGCTAATTTCATCCATGGAGACAACTAGGTTTGGGATATTTCTAATCCTGTCTACTTTGGCACTTTTCATAACCTTGGAGATATGAGACCAAATGGCTCGAGAGATGATAAAATTGTTTGGACCAATGATCTTAATGGAAGATATTCAAAAAGGGCAGCTTTAGAACTCATCAGAACCTCACATCATAAGGTTGATTAGTATTAGGATTGTTTGGTTCAAATATTTGGTTCAAACATCATATTCTCAAACATGTTTTTTACTGTTAGCTAATGTGGCATAGAAGACTTCCAATGATGACAAATTGATCTCCTGGGGACTCTCAATTAATCCTTCTTTTATTTTCTGTCGTTTGAGTATTGAAGATCACGAGCATCTCTTCTTTAACTACTCTTTTGTTACACGTATTTGGCATCGTGGGTGGAGAAAGATCAAGGGACCAGTTAATCTAAGACATTGGACTAAAATTACTAATTAGCTTTTGTCACAGGCTAATTTTATACACCACAAGCTAGTAGGACAAAACTTTTCTTGCGAGCATTTGTCTACCACATCTGGAAGAAGAGAAACCAGAGAATCTATTACAAAAAGGTCTTAAAGGAAGAACAAATCTTTGAGAATATTGTTTTTTATGTTAGAAACAAAGTTTATATGATTAGGAAGATAAAAATTTCGCTTTCGAATTTGGCTATTCTCAAAGCTTGGAATGTAAATGCTTTTAGATAGGAAACTTACTTTTGTATATTTTGTTGATATTAATGAAATCTTTACTTATCGAGCAAAAAAAAGTTTTCTTTCCTAAAAACTAATTTTGTAGAATCAGCTACATTCCTTTTTGCAGGTCAGTTCATGACTCTGTAACTAGATTCAACTTGTAGCTATAGGCCTATATTTAGGTTGTTTTACAAGTTATTTGTAGCTATAATTAAGTTGTTTTGCAAGCTTTCTCATGAAAACCAAGATTTGATGATGCAATTATAAATCACTTTTATGAGCTTTTCTTAATTATGTTGTCTAATTATTTAACCTATGTTTATATTTAGTAAATGACATCGAAGGATATATCATACAAGAGCATACGTGAATAACCAATAATGCTGGCATAGTCTTGGACATGAAGAAACAAAGAATTATTCTTTTCAATTTTCGATCACTCTGATTTTAGAATTTTTTTTAAATAGAGCTTTTAATGCTTACTTTGAAAAGTGAACAAGTTATAGAAGACATGCATATACAGATATATGTGGTCTTATGAGTAAACCAGCTCAAGGAGGATATGAATATTTCATTATGTTCACGGATGACTACTTAAGGTATGGATACATATATCTAATGCGACACAAGTCTGAATCTTTTGAGAAATTCAAGGAATTCAAGGCTGAGCCAGAAGGGAAGTTAGATAAACATATCAAATCCTACTATCTGATCGTGGTGGGGAACACCTCTTGGGAGAGTTCAAAGACTATCTCACACAGCAAAGGATTGAAGTGTAGTGGATTGAGGTGCAGTTAATTACACCAGGTACTCTCTAGCAGAATGGTGTGGCTAAAAGAAGGAACCATACCCTCTTAGACATGGTTAGGTCAATGATAAGCCATGCACCATTACATATTTTCTTTGGGGATATGCCCTAGAAACAATGACATATATTCTAAATTTGGTACCATCGAAGTCAGTACCTAGGACTCCACATGAGATATGGATAGGGCGCAAACGTAGTTTGAATCACGTACATATTTGGGGATGTCCAGCTTATGTACTAAGAAACAACCTTTCGAAGTTGGAACCAAAATCAGAATTATGCTGTTTTATTAGGTATCCTAAGGGAACTAAAGATGGGATCTTTTTCAATCACAAGAAGCAAAAAGTGTTGATAAGCACTCATGCTCGGTTCTTGGAAGAAGATATAGTGATCCAAAAGACACCAGAATCTGAAATAGCTCAAGAGGGGATTGCTCAAGAATCTCCTAGTACACTTGCAATTAGTTTAAACCAGGAATAATAGTAAATTACTTCAATTGCACCAGAGCCTCATCGTAGTGGGAGGATGCTAAGGCAACCTAATAAGTACTGTGGAGAGTCATTTCAAACTACTTCAAAGGATCAAGTACAGGACCCCACTAGTTATGATGAAGCAGTTGCCAATGTAGATGCTAGCCAATGGCATAAGGTAATGGATTTGGAATTAGAATCTCTATACTCTAGTAAAGTCTGGGAGCTTATAGATGCACCCAAAAGGGTTAAACCTATAGGGTGCGAGTGGGTCTATAAGAGAAGAAGAGGACCTGATGGAAAGGTGGAAACCTTTAAAACTAGGTTGGTGGCGAAGGGTTATACTAAGAAAGAAGGGATCAATTATGAGGAAACCTTCTCACTAGTAGCTATGCTAAAATTCATTACGATACTTTTTGCCATTGCATGCCATTATGACTACGAGATATGACAGATGGACGTCAAGACTACTTTCTTTAATGGAAAGCTTGACAAGACCATCTATATGACTTAGCCAAATGGATACGTTGCCAAAGGTTAAAGCCATATGGTTTGTAAGCTAATGAAGTCCATTTATGGGTTTAAGCAGGCATCTCGTGCATGAAACATCAAGTTTGATCATGTGGTCAAGTCTTTTGGCTTTCATTAAAATGTTGATGAAACATGTATATATAAGAAGGGTAATGGAAATGCTATAACTTTCTTAGTGCTGTATGTGGATGATATCATGCTCATTGGTAATGATGTAGGTATGCTGACATCCATAAAGGTTTGACTGTCAACTCAATTTCAAATTAAGGATTTAGGTGAAGCTAGTTATATTTTAGGGATCAAGCTCCTGTGAGATCACAAAAACAGGAGGCTAGTATTGTCCCAAGCTCCCTCCATTGGGAAATTGTGGTCAAGTTTAACATGGAAGATTCCAAGAAGGTTATGTTACCTTCTAGACATGGAATCACTCTATCTCGAGATCAACATCCTAAGACACCTGAAGAGATAGAATACATGAAAAAGATACCGAATGCTTTGGTAATGGGTAGTCTCATGTATGCCACATTGTGTACTAGACAAGATATCTATTTTGCTGTTGACTTAGTTAGCATATATCAGTCAAATCATGGACCAGAGCATTGGATCGCAGTCAAGCACATTATGAAGTATCTTCAGTGAATGAAAGATTATGTGCTAAAGTACTATGCGAACGAGCTTTCATCATTGGCCTATACAGACTCAAATTTCTAGTCTGGCAGAGATTCCAAGAAGTCCACTTTTGGCTACATCTTTACTTTGTCAGGTGGAGCAGTTTCATGGAGAAGCAGAAGCAAAATTGTATTGTTGATTTGACCATGGAAGCATAGTATGTAGTAGCAACTGAGGCTACAAAAGAGGTAGTATGGTTAAGAAAGTTTCTGTCTGATTTAGAAGTTGTACTTATTATCCAAAGGCCTTTAGTATTGTACTGTGACAATACTACTACTATAGCACAGTGCAAGGAGCCCAAAAATATAAAAAAGGAAAGCACATAGAAAGAAAATATCACTTGATCCATGAATCCATTCAAAAAAGAGATATAGTAGTAGAAAAGATTGCTTCTACAGAGAACTTAGCAGACCCATTTACAAAGACTCTTCCAGAGAAAGTGTTTAGCACTCATGTAAAGTCGATGGGAGTTAGGTTTAGAGGTAGTGATCTTTAGTGCAAGTGGGAATCTTTTGGGATTGGTATGCCCTAAAAATCACTTGAACACTATTTTTCCAGATATTTTATAATTATTTTTGGATTTCAATTTCGTACATTGTCTTTGGTATTATGTGGTGCATTAGTAAAGGCCCATTGGTATTAACTGAGAAGCTGGGTGCGTAGCGAGGCTGGACGCGCATTAGATCCAAGTTTAGACTTAGTAATGTCATAAATAAGCCCATAATTGTATGGTAGTGCTAGGCATTCTACCAAGATAAGGTTATATTAAGCAAGTCTTCTTGTAAGGGTGACTTACCTAGGTCATTGGAGGCCATTCCAAACTTGTCTCTCTAGTGCGTGCATCACGCATTGGACCAGACCACTGTGAATTAGTTTTCTCATAACTGTATTATCAAAGTCAGAAAACACAATACTCACTGCTGCTAAGTGGCCAATGCTTTCAATCTTGAGCAAATATGGATGAACAAATGGAATCAGGGTTCAGCACTTTGAACCACTATGAGTGCTTGATTGGCTAAGGTCAATAGCTTTGTGCATTGGGTGTTGAGTTCTGGTCAGTTAGGACATGCATATGCAATAGTAGATTCTATGTGCCCTTTTGGTCTTGTCCGTGTGATCATCTAAATCTAGATCTAGTGGTATAACCTTTCAAGGGTATATAGGTCATTTAACTTGTGGGTCGCTCCTGAGATCAAGAGTAATGTGACCAAAAGATGATTGATATCTTGGACAAGCTATTCTAAGGTTAAGAGGTAGTTAAAGAGGTAATGGTACAGTCAAAGGATTGACCTTGACTACAGGCGTACATAAAGGGGACATTTTGGTCATTTTGCTTAATCAGTCAAAGACAAAGATCACTCGTTATTGTGACAATCTTCTGGCATCCAATTATTATCCTTGGAGTGCAGCTTTAGTCTGGTGGTGAAATAGACTAGGGTCAAAATGGTCATTATGTTGCCTAAGGGGAGGCAAGGGCATTTTTGTCATTTTGGGAGCCCAAGGTAGTTACGTCTTTTGGTCCCTTTGCTAGCCGGATATTGTTTTAAGCATGAGAAGTCTTTTCTTAAATATTTCCTTATTGGTTGAGTGCTAAATATATGTTTTCATAAGAGTTCTAATTGTACTAGAATTCTTAGAAATAGGAAATAAGATTTGTTCTTATTGGTCCAAGTTTTAATGTAAATAATTAGAATGTGTCTTAATCTCTTTCGTAAAGCTTCTAGGTATGCGAGACATGACTTTTGAGTAAGATTTCCAAATTAGGATAGAGTTGTTATATTTTTACAAGATAATTCAAATATCTTGAACTCCAAGTTTCTTATTTTGAAATATTCAATTTGTCAAGTCGTCGTGTAGAGAGGCGTCCAAATTTGGAAAGAAGAAAGAGATAGCAGGCCCCACATATTCTAGAAGATTTGTTGGGATTTAAATTCTAGAAAATTAGGTCAAGAGTTGGTTTTAATTTGAAATTCTTATCACCTAAAGATCTTCTACTTGAATTTAAACTCCTCAAGGTAAAATCCTAGTCTACCTAAGAGTTCTATCGGTAAGAGAACTCTTAAAGAGGGTCAACTAAGTCTAATAAAATGCAGAAGATTTTGTACGCCAAAAGGATTGGAGACACTTATGTTCTTGGAGAAGTTTAGAAAAGAAAGAATATTCTTCTTCTTCTCTTGATCGACTAAAAACAACAATAGACTTCTACAATTCTAAAACAAATTCTTTCACCGAGAATTTGATTCTTGCTTATTGGTAACATCTCCCCAATCATAGTAGGGAAGATCAATAACATTTGGGGTCGTTCTTATAGAGATCTTGGAGAAAAAAACGCAAGATCAAAACTGTCTTTTTCTCGTCACAGTTTGCGCAATCTCGTATCCAGGCTTGATCGGGTATCCATCACTTATTGAATCGTGCTAAAATTTTAGGAGGACGTTCTACACTTCCAAGGCTTCATGAATGCAATAGAACAAAACTAGGTCAGATATCTACCATCACAGCAATATGGCATTCAATAGATAAGATAAGATAATAAGAACATCAATAGACCTCAAAATGAAGTGGTCGTTCATTTTATCTTCTAGAATATGCTCCTTGTGTTCTTGGAGTTCACTTGATCTTTTCTACAAATCTTATTCAAGGTACTCTTAGGGCGATGCCTTATCTTGATCGGGTGTTTATTGGTTTGTTTAGTAAGGGTAGTTATGTCTCCTGGTCCCTCTGCTAACCGAATATTGTTTTAAGCATGAGAAGTTTTTTCTTAAATATTTTCATATTGGTTGATTGCTAAATATGTGTTTTCATAAGAGTTCTAATTGCGTTAGGATTCTTGGAAATAGGAATAAGATTTGTTTTTAATTCTTATTGGTCCAAGTTTTTTATGTAGATAATTAGAATGTGTCTTAATTTCTTTCTTAAAGCTTCCAGGTGTGCAAAATGTGACTTTTGAGTAAAGTTTCCAAATTAGGATAGAGTTGCTATATTTTTACAAGATAATTCAAATATCTTGAACTCCAACTTTCCTATTTTGGAATATTCGATTTGTTAAGTCATCGTGTAGGGAGGCGTCTAAATTTGGAAAGAAGAAAGTGGTCGTTGGCCTGCATATTCTAGAAGATTTGTTGGGATTTAAATTCTAAAAAATTAGGTCGAGAGTTGATTTTAATTTAAAACTCTTATCACCTAAATATTTTCTACTTGAATTTAAATTCCTCAAGATAAAATCCTAGTCTACCTATGAGTTCTATTGCTAACAGAACTCTTAAAGGGGGTCAACTAAGTCTAATGAAATGCAAAAGATTTTGTATGCAAAAAAATAATTGGAAACACGTACGTTCTTGAAGAAGTTTAGAAAGGAAATAATTCTCTTTTTCTTCTCTTGATCAACCAAAAACAAAATAGACTTCTACAATTCTAAAACCAATTCTTTCACCAAGAATTTGGTTCTTTCTTATTGATAACATCTTCTCGGTCATAGTAGGGAAGATCAACAGCATTTTGGGTTGTTCTTATAGAGGTCTTGGAGAAAAAAACACAAGAGGACAGAAACTGTCTTTTCTCGTCACGGTCAGTGCAATCTAAGATCAGGGCTTGATCGGGTGTCCATCACTTATCAAATCATGCTAAAACGTTCTACATTTCCAGAGCTTCAAATCCAACGGTTAGATTGTCAACCAAAGATCCAAAAGACAACCAGATAAATAGTAAAAGTTTTTGATCGTTTTTTTGCTCCAGGATGTAAATTTGTTCTAAAAATTTTACTTTGTGCTCTTGTTTATCTATGCATGTGTGGTATTATTGTATGCAAGATTTTTTTCCCGCTGCGCCTAGGGTTACAGGAAGATGTTATCAATAAGCAAGAACCAAATTCTTGGTGAAAAAATTGGTTTTAGAATTGTAGAAATATATATTTGTCTTCGGACAATCAAGAAAAGAAGAAGAGAACTCTTTCTTTTCCAAACTTCTCCAAGAACATACGTGTCTCCAATTTTTTTAGCGTACAAAATCTTTTGCATTTTATCAAACTTAGTTGACCCTCTTTAAGAGTTCTCTTAGCAACAGAACTCTTACATAGACTAGGATTTTATTTTGAGGAGTTTAAATTCAAGTAGATGATCTTTAGGTGATAAGTCGAATTAAAACCAACTCTTAACCTAATCTTCTAAAATTTAAATCCCAACAAATCTTCTAGAATATGCGGGCCCACTATCTCTTTCTTCTTTCCAAATTTAGACGCCTCCCTACACGATGACTTGACAAATTGAATATTCCAAAATAGGAAACTTGGAGTTCAAGATATTTGAATTATCTTGTAAAAATATAGCAACTACATCCTAATTTGGAAACCTCACTCAAAAGTCACGTCTTGCATACCTAGAAGCTTTAGGAAAGAAATTAAGACACATTCTAATTATCTACATTAAAACTCGGACCAATAAGAATTAAGAACAAGTCTTATTTCCTATTTCCAAGAATCCTAATGCAATTAGAACTCTTATGAAAACACATATTTAGCAATTGACCAATAAGGAAATATTCAAGAAAAGACTTCTCATGCTTAAAACAATATCCGACTAGCAAAGGGACCAAAAGACATAACTACCCTTGCCTCCCAAAAATGACCAAAATGCCTTTGCCTCCCCTTAGGCGACATAATGACCATTCTGACCCTAGTCTATTTCACCATAAGATTAAAGTCGCATTCCAAGGATAATTACTAGATGCTTAAAGCTTGTCACAACAACGAGTGATCTATATCTTTGACCTACTAAGCAAAATGACCAAAACGCCCCTCTATGTACATCTGTAGTCAATATTGGTCATTTAACTATACCATCACCTCCTTAACTACTTCTAAACCTCGGAATAACTTGTCCAAGGTATCAATCATCTTTTGGTCACATTACTCTTAATCTCGGGAGCAATCCACAAGTTAAATAATCGATATACCCTTGAAGGGTTATACCACTAGATCTAGATTTAGATGATCATACGGATAAGACCAAGGGGGCACATAGAATCTACTTTTGCATATGCGTGTCCCAACTGACTAGAACTCAACACTCAACGCACAGAGCTATTGACCGTAGCCAAGCAAGGTCTAACTCACAGTGGATCAAAGTGCTGAACCCTAACTCCATCAGTTCATCCACATATGCTCAAGATTGAGAGCATTGGCCACTTAGCAGCAGTGAGTATTGTGTTTCCTGATTTTGATAGTACGGTTATGAGAAAACTAACTCATAGTGGTCCGGTTCAAAGCGAGACGCATTTAGTAGAGACACAAGTCTGGAAAGGCCTACAATGACCTAGGTAGGTCACCCTTATAAGGAGACTTGCTTACTACAACCTTATCTTAGTAGAGTGCTCAGCACTACCATATAGTTATGGACTTATTTAATGAATACAATAGGAAAGAAGAAAGAACCATTGTCGACAAAGTGAGCAAAATATGAGGAAACATGACAAAATGAACAAATATCTTCAAAAGTATAAGATTATACTTGCATGTTACATGATCATGATTATTATAAGAATTGGACTGAGTATAAGATTACCCTTGGCTCCCAAAATGACCAAATTGCTCTTGCCTCCCCTTAGGCGACATAATAACCGTTTTGACCCTAGTTTATTTCACCACAAGACTAAAGCCGCACTCCAAGGATAATTACTGGATGCCAGAAGCTTGTCATAACAACAAGTGACATTTGTCTTTGACCTACTAAGCAAAATGACCAAAACGTACCTCTATGGACGCTCGTAGTCAAGGTCGGTTCTTTGATTATACCATCACCTCCTTAACTACCTCTAAACCTTGGAATAACTTGTCCAGGATATCAATTGTCTTCTGGTCACATTACTATTGATCTCGGGAGCGACCCACAAGTTAAATGACCAATATACCCTTAAAGAGTTATACCACTACATCTAGATTTAGTGATCATATGGACAAGACCAAGAAGACACATAGAATATACTATTGCATATGCATGTCTCAACTAACCAGAACTTAACACCCAACGCATAGAGCTATTGACCCTAGCCAAGCAAGATCTCAATCATAGTAGATCAAAGTGCTGAATCTTGACTCTATTAGTTCATTCATATACGCTCAAGATTAAGAGCATTGGCCACTTAGCAACTGTGAGTATTGTGTTTTTTTACTTTGATAGTACGGTTATGAGAAAACTAACTCACAGTGGTCCGGTCCAATCAAATATCTTGAACTGATGACACAAAATATGAACACAAAAAAAAAACCAAGACAAAATGGTCAATTTTGAAATTATTAACCCCAAGCACAGCGGAAAAATAAATACTTGCATATAATAATATCACACATGCATAGATAAACAAGAACACTAAGTACAATTGTTAGAACAAATTTACCTCCTGGAGTAGAAAAATGACCAGAAACTTTTACTAATTGTTGGACTACTTTCTGGACCTCTGATCGACAATCTAACCTTTGGATTTGAAATCCTAAAAGTGTAGACCGTAATTCGATAAGTGATGGATACCTGATCATGCCTGGATTTGGGATTGCGCAGATTGTGACGGGAAAAGACAATTTCTGTCCACTTGTGTTTTTCTCTCCAAGACCTCTATAAGAACAACCTAAAATGCTTTTGATCTTCCCTACTATGGCCAGGGAGATGTTATCAACAAGCAAGAATCAAATTCTTGGTAAAAGAATTAGTTTTAGAATTGTAGAAGTTTATTTTTGTTTTTGGTCGTTCAAAAGAAGAAGAAGAGAAAGAGAAAAGAATTCTTTCTTTTCTAAACTTCTCCAAGAATATACATGTCTCCAAATTAATATGACATACAAAATCTTCTACGTTTTGTCAAACTTAGTTGACTCCCTTTAAGAGTTCTCTTAGCAATAGAACTCATAGGTAGACTAGGATTTTATCTTGAGGAGTTTAAATTCAAGTAGAAGATATTTAGGTGATAAGAGTTTCAAATTAAAACCAACTCTTGACCTAATCTTCTAGAATTTAAATCCCAACAAATCTTCTAGAATGTGTCGGGCCCACTATCTTTTTCTTCTTTCCAAATTTGGACGTCTCCCTACAAGATGACTTGACAAATTAAATATTCAAGATAAGAAACTTGGAGTTTAAGATATTTGAATTATCTTGTAAAAATATAGCAATTTCATCCTAGTTAGGAAACCTTACTCAAAAGTCATGTCTCGCATACCTAGAAGCTTTAAGAAAGAGATTAAGACATGTTCTAATTATCTACATTAAAACTTGGACCAATAGGAATTAAGAACAAATCTTATTTCCTATTTCCAAGAATCTTAATGCAATTAGAACTCTTATGAAAACACCAATTTAGCAATCGACCAATAAGAAAATATTCAAGAAAAGACTTCTTATGCTTTAAACAAAATAGACTTCTACAATTCTAAAACCAATTCTTTCACCAAGAATTTTGTTCTTGCTTATTAATAACATCTTCCAAGTCATAGTAGAAAAGATCAAGAGAATTTCGGGTTGTTCTTATATTGGTCTTGGAGTGAAAAACACAAGAGGACAGAAACTGTCTTTTCCCATCACAGTCAGAGCAATCTCAAATCCGAGCTTGATCGGGTGTCCATCACTTATTGGATCGTGTTGAAATTTTAGGAGGACGAACGAGACCATTTATATGAGTCAACCATGGTAAAATATGCATGGTTACCTTATCAGTGATCTTTAGTACAAGTGGAAGTCTATTGAGATTGGTATGCCCTAAAGACCACTTGGACACAGTTTTTCTAGATATTGTTATAATTATTTTTGAATTTCAATTTCGTACATTATCTCTGGTGTATGATTATATGGTATATTAGTAAAGGCCCAATGACATTAACTGAGAACTTAGGTGTTCAGTGAGGCTGAACGCGCAATAGGTCTAAGTTTAGACTTAGTAATGTCATAAATAAGTCCATAACCGTATGGTAGTGCTGGGGCATTGTACCAAGATAAGGTTATAGTGAGCAAGTCTCCTTGTAAGAGTGACCTGCCTAGTTCATTGGAGGTCTTTCCAGACTTGTCTATCTAGTGCATGCGTCAAACATTGGACTGGACCACTGTGAGTTAGTTTTCTCATAAATGTACTATCAAAGTCAAAAAACACAATACTCACTGTTGCTAAGTGGCCAATGCTCTCAATCTTGAGCATATGTGGATGAACTAATGGAGTGCGTTGAGTGTTGAGTTCTAGTTAGTTAGGATATGCATATGCAATAGTAAATCCTATGTGACCTCTTGATCTTGTCCGTATGATCATCTAAATCTAGATATAGTGGTATAACCCTTTAAGGGTATATTGGTCATTTAACTTGTGAGTCACTCCCGAGATTAAGAGTAATGTGACCAAAAAATGATTGATATCTTGGACAAGTTATTCCAAGGTTTGGAGGTAGTTAAAGAGGTGATGGTACAATCAAAGGACTTACTTTGACTACGGGCATATATAGAAGAGCGTTTTGGTCATTTTGCTTAGTAGGTCAAAGACAAAGGTCACTGATTGTTGTGACAATCTTCTAGCATCTAGTAACTATCCTTGGAGTTGTGGCTTTAGTCTTGTGGTGAGATAGACTAGGGTCAAAATGGTCATTATGTCGCCTAAAGGGAGGCAAAAGCATTTTGCTCATTTTGTGAGCCAAGGGTAATTATGTCTTTTGGTTCCATTACTAGCTGGATATTGTTTTAAGCATGGGAAGTCTTTTCTTGAATATTTCCTTATTCGTCGATTGCTAAATATGTATTTTCATAAGAGTTCCAATTGCACTAGGATTCTTGGAAATCGGAAATAAGATTTGTTCTTAATTCTTATTGGTCCAAGTTTTAATATAGATAATTAGAATGTGTCTTAATCTCTTTCTTAAAGCTTCTAGGTATGTGAGACGTGACTTTTGAATAAGGTTTCAAAATTAGGATGGAGTTTCTATATTTTTACATGATAATTGAAATATTTTAACTTTCAAGTTTTCTCTTTTGGAATATTCAGTTTGTCAAGTCGTCTTGTAGGGAAGCGTCCAAATTTGGAAAGAAGAAAGACATAATGGGTCATGTATATTCTAGAAGATTTGTTGGGATCCTTAAGATAAAATCCTAGTCTACCTAGGAATTCTATTGCTAAGAAAACTCTTAAAGGAGGTCAACTATGTCTGATAAAATGCAGAAGAGTTTGTACACAAAAATATTGAAGACACGTACATTCTTGGAGAAGCTTAGAAAAGAAAGAGTTCTCTTCTTCTTCTCTTGATCGACCAAAAACAAAAATAGACTTCTACAATTCTAAATCAATTCTTTCTCCAAGAATTTGGTTCTTGCTTTTTGATAACATCTCACCGATCACAGTAGGGAAGATCAAAAGTATTTTGGGTTGTTCTTATAGAGGTCTTGGAGAGAAAAACACAAGAGAACAGAAACTATCTTTTTCTCGTTACAGTCTGTGCAATCTTAGATCTGGGCTTGATCAAGTATCCATCACTTATAAGATCGTGCTGAAATTTTAGGAGGATGTTCTACGCTTCCAGGGCTTCAAATCCAATGGTTTGATTGTCGATCAGAGGTCCTAAAGGCAGTTCGATAATCAGTAAAAATTTCTGGTCATTTTTTCTGCTCCAGGAGGTAAATCTGTTGTAACAATTTTATTTTGTGTTCTTGTTTATGTATGCGAGACGTGACTTTTGAGTAAAGTTTCTTAATTAAGATGGAATTGCTATTTTTTACAACATAATTCAAATATCTTGAACTTCAAGTTTCCTATCTTGGAATATTTATTTTTCAAGTCGTCTTGTAGGGAGGCGTCCAAATTTGGAAAGAAGAAAGAGATAGTGGGCCCTACATATTCTAGAAGATTTGTTGGGATTTAAATTCTAGAAGATTAGGTCAAGAGTTTGTTTTAGTTTGAAACTCTTATCACCTAAAGATCATCTACTTGAATTTAAACTCCTCAAGATAAAATTCTAGTCTACTTGGGAGTTCTATTGCTACGAGAACTCTTAAAGGGGGTCAGCTAAGTCTGATAAAAAAGTAAAAGATTTTGTACACCAAAATATATTGAAGACATGTATGTAAACCCTTGAAAGGTTATACCACTAGATCTAGATTTAGATGATCATACAGACAAGACCAAGGGGCCACATAAAATCTACTATTGCATATGCATGTAATGCACCAACTGACCAGAACTTAACACCCAACGCACAAAGCTGTTGCAAGGTCTCACTCGTATTGGATCAAAGTGTTGAACCCTGACTCCATTAGTTTATCCACATATGTTCAAGATTGAGAGCATTGGCCACTATAAGCATTTTGTATGTTAATTCTAGAGGCATCAACATTTCCAGGCCATCGGTTATCCTGGCCTTTGTTGATCTTTCATGAACACAATAGAAGAGTCTATTTATATGCATGATAACTTGATGAACAAGACTAGAAGCACTAATAAGGTAACTAGAATTCTAAGAAAATTAGAATAAAAAGAAAATAAATTGATTAATTACCTAATCTAAACTATTGTCTAATTTAATACCATAGTATAACAAAATTTCATTAATAACCAAAATATTCTTCAACACCCTCTCTCAAAATCAAGGTAGTTTTAAAGATACGACCTTGAGTTTGAAAGGTCTTCAGAAGAAAACTTGATATTCATAGAAGGGATGGGTCATCACAACTCATCTAACTCGGAACTCACTACGGTCACCACGGCTCCTTTTTTTTGAACAAGGATGGAATCAGGACTGATTTGGGGGTCATATGCACCACTTTTGTGTGATGAATCCCTATGACTGTTGGATAGAACTTAGATTGAGATAGGAACTGGAAATTGGAATGAACTTAGATTTGAATTTGACTTGGATTTGGATTTGGATTTGAATTTGGATGTGGATTTGGATTTGAATTTGGATAGTCGTGTAACCTGTAGGCTAACACGACCACTCAGATGAACGTGAGACACATAGGCTAACACAACTTCTTAGTTTTTTTTTTTTTAAGGGAAGCAGGCCACCAAGAGGATGGCTTTGATACCATGTGGGAAATATATAAAACACAAAATATGGAGAGAAAATATGAATGTGCTAAAGATAGCCAAAGCCACTACCAACGGTGGCTCTAGAAGCTAAATACTCATAAAGACTACACTGTGAATTGTTGATCTTTTATGAATACAATAGAAGAGCCTATTTATAGGCATGATAACTTGGTGAACAAGATTAGAATCTAGACTAATAAGGTAACTAAAATTTAAAAAAAAACTAGAATAATAAGGAAACCAATTTGATTAATTACCTAATTTAAACTATTGCCTAATTTAATACCATAAAATAAGTAAATAACATTAATAACCAAAATATTCTTCAACAGGGGCTATTTGGATTGGGCTTTTTTAAAAGAATTTTTTTCAAAAAAAAAAGACTTTAAAAAAAGTGAAACTTTAAGAAAAAAAAGTTGAAACATAAGCTACAGTTTTTTTCAAAAGTCAAAATTCAGAATTTTTAACTTTTCAAAAAATCAATTTTTTCAAGAACTGCGACAGAAAAACGCTTTAAAAAAACCAAATCCAAATCCAAACAAGCCCATAAAGAAAAAAAACACAAACAAAAGTGCAAAATTGACTTGCGAACTATTGCTTTCTATTACCGCTTGGAGTTTATCCTTTATTGATTCTTCGCGAGGCTAAAAAATATTCTAGGAGAAGATGTGAGAGATGTTTTCTCTCTTAGACACACTCTGATGTAATTGGTATTACCTCCATTAGAGTGGAAGAGAAAAAAAAATAAAAGAAAAAAAAATGCAAGCAGTGAATTAGACGTGACTATTTTTGTTATTTGAATTGAAAACTTAAACCTAATCATGATCTAGTGTAGATATTTTTTTACCACCCCTAATTAAAAATACTCCTTCTCACAACTGGTCTAAAATTGTTTTGTCTATACATGCTGGGATAACAAAGAGGATGAGAAAACTAAATTGGAAGAGATAAAAAAGAAAGAAAAGAAAAAAAAAATGCAAGCAGTGAATTAAACGTGGCTATTTTTGTTATTTGATTTGAAAACTTGAACCTAATCACGATCTGCTGTAGATAGGTTTTTGCTACCCCTAATTAAAAATCCTAGTTTCGCCATTGATTACAAGGTTAATGATGTTAATGCCATTCTTTTGGACATGCATATTAACCATGGTGCAGACTGGATTATTTATAAAGAAAAAGTGAAAAAGCAAACATGTGACCCACTCAATGATATCATCTTAGCAAAGACACTTTTATTCTTAAATTTGTTTATGTTGTAAAATAAACCCATAGAGTGAACACTACTGATGATAAGAGAGCTCCTTATGTCAGGTTATCTTTCTCTTTCTTTCTTTCCTTTTTCTTTTTCTTTTTCTTTTTTCGTTTTTTAAGAAGCAACAATGAACACTCCGGATTATTTCTTCCAACACAATTAATGTTACGTAGTTGTCCACAATTTTCTCGACATGTAACAAGTTAAATTGTTGCAGCAGTGGTGCAAAAAGTTACTAACATAAAATTTAGCTTGTTGGGATTGACTTTAATCATAAAATTAGTTTCTTTTCAACCATTCACGCCAATTCAATCCTCGTCTGTCATGAGATTTAAAGCTTTGACAACTTAAACCTATTACTCATCAACCTCATCATAATGCTAGGTTTGCTTCTTGATTTTCACAACTATTGATATTATTATTAATAGGAAGGTCGATTCTTTTACTTGTTTTGCGTGATTGTAATATAATACCAAATTCAATTACCAAGAAGTTATGCTAGGTTTATAAATAGGTCTTGACGTCGTTGATCTCGATCTGTAGTAATTATAACAGGAAACGCAAAAAAAGAAAAAAAGTATGTAATATCCAATTAGTGTTTAATTAGCATTCTATGTTCGACTTCAAAGATCTATTATAGGAAAAGGATAAAACCAAAAACAATAACGGAAACTTCCAGTTCCAGATTTCAAATAGTGCAAGAAACTATACTCCTATCGATGAAAATCTAAGACCTACGCAACTTTCTTTTAGATTTCTGCAAGTGTTTCCTCGTAATGTTTTTCGCTTTCGACTCCTTCCGAACCATCCATATAGCTAGCGCTGCATCTTCCTCATCATCGCCATCGCCCGAGCTATTTTTGCCGGCTTCGTTGTCGAACACAGCCTTTGGTTCCTGTTTCAGTACTGGTTTCTTGAGATTTTCCTTGACGTAGTCCTTCAACTTGTTTTCTTCATTGATAATTGCAAGTTTCTTAACAAATTCATACAGTTCATCTTCAGATATTCCGCAGACATCCGCATAAAGAGTTTCCCCAAGTAACTGCACAGGACAAAGCGAATGGTTTGGGTCGCATATAAAGTCTTCATGTGATATGAAGATGGAGGAAGCCATTGATGAACACGTCCAAAGTTAACAAGGAGTGCACAGAACAAAGTGATTGAGTATAAGGGACATTGGTGTGCAACGCTCCTTTAATACATGAGAGATAATTTCCAATTCCAACTAGGAGATGTATTTAGATATTAGCGTATAGTAATTGCGTGATGTTCAAGAATATTTTGATTTTGGGTGTATTTCCTTATTTTATAGCTAGCTTTAGATTAGGCAATAGTCTATATTTAAGTAGCAATCAAGTTGTTTCCTTATTATTTTAGTTTCCTCAATATTTTAATTTTTTTATTAGTCTAATTTGTAGTCATGTTCACCAAGTTATGTTCATGCCTTATAAATAAGGGCTTCTATTATATTCACTTAACATCAAGAATTTATCATGTGGTCTATGAGAGCAAATTCCATTTACATAATTGCAAATGAAAGTAATTAGTCCCAATTATGTCTTCATGAAATTATTTTGATCGTTGAATACAATGTCATTGTTCTGGTGTATATGATCATTCATCTTTCTATTCTGGTCAATTCATTTTAGTTTTTGCATTTTTATTAAAATCACATAAAATTCTCTGCAATTTCAAACCTGTTGACACCCCATTTATAAAAGCATTGCCAATACTCCTCTAATTATAAATAATGCCACAATTACCACAAGAATTGGGTTTTGTGGAACTTAATATTAAACTAAATAAAATGTAAAGAATTATTTGTGGATTTTGCAACTTAGAACGTTTTATGCAACTTTGACAAAACACAGAATGGTAAGCTAAGATTACTATTTTCTGTTATAGACTTATAACAATTCATAGACAAAAATCTTTTCGATTCCATTAAATCTAAATGCAGATTAATGGATTTTGAGCCCAACCTATGTCTTTCAAATTTTCATCGAGCTATTGATTTGAATTAGAATTTACTATCTTTTATTAGCTATAGCAACGAACTATATGAAATTCACACTGAATATTTCATCCTCGGGAAAGAAAAATCAAAATTGCGATGTTGTTTTGATCACCTACGTATTATCAAAGCGGGTTAGAACTGGTAGGTCGGTTTTATATTTATTCACAAGATATTAAACTATCTTCAAGTTTTCTTTCCTAACAAACGAATTTAGAAGAATAACTTTTTAACTACATAATATTCGTTTGTTATCCAAGCCATTAAGTTTAACGCAACTTTAACTCATTTTAAACACTGTAATTTTAAGATATCCTTTTCTCTATTAGATTCATTGTTAGACCAATTTACATTCCTTTTTGCGGGTCAGTTCATGACTTTGTAACTAACTTCCACGTGTAGCTATACTTAGGCTGTTTCGCGAGATATTTACCGCTATAATAAGGTTGTTTTGCAAGCATTCTCATAAAAAACAAGATTTTACGATGCAATTATAAATCACTTTAATGAACTTTTCTTAAGTATCTTGCCTAATGTTTTAACCTATATATGTTTATATTTAGTAAATTACATCAAAGGATACATCACACAGCATACGTGAATAACCAGTAATGTAGGAATGTCCTGGACATGAAGAAACCAAGAAACTACTTCTTCTTTGACTTTTCCCGGCCCACCATGGCTGGTTGACTATTTTGAGATCACAATGTTAATGGTCTCAATTAGGGATGTCAATGGGGCGGGGTAGGGGCGGGGTTTACAAACCCCTACTCCTCACTTGGTATTTTTCTACTTGTCCCTACCCCGCCCTTATACATGTACCGGAGTTTTCTTCCGACTACCATCTCCACCCCTACGAGTTTTTTTGTACATCATGCCCCTACTTACGGGGCACCTGTCAACAAAAGTCAAAGGGGTCGTAGTATCGGTGCAAAACATCTACTTGTTAAACCCCTATCTGTCAAGTGAAATCCCTACTTTTTAATTAGATAAAAATAAATAAAAAATAACATAAATCATGTACCAAACCTTAACACATCAAATTCAAACTCTAATACTTAAAATTCAACATAATTTTACAACAATAACACATTAAATCTAACTTACTTCCAATCATAATTATTAAACATAACATATAATATACATACATACATACATACATATATATATATATACATACATATATATACCGGGTTGGACCGGGGTGGGGTTGTGACCCCACCCCGCCTCGGCACTAGTGTATAAAGAAAAAACCCCACCCCGCCCCGCCCCAGGTTTTTTTTGCAAAAACCCCACCTCTACCCCGCCGGTACCCCTGTGGGGCAGGGCGGGGCGGGGCGGGGCGGGGTGGGGTACCATTGACATCCCTAGTCTCAATACCATTGTTTTGTACAGGTTCCGCAGGTGCTGACTGGATTATATTATTTGGAAAAACAAAATTGTGAAAACTAAACATGTGCCCCTCTTACCAATAAGCTTGAATTTCAATAAGTATATTTATTGGGAGAACTTTTTCTTTACTATGTGCTTCCGACCAGTAGCGTTTAGTTAGGTTATTTATATAAATAATATATACAAAAATTATTATTCCGAAGTTACTATGATTTTCGAAGTAATTCTCAAAATAATATGTTTGTCTTTAGGAAAGACAAATTTCTCTTGGTCAAAATAACACTGCCAAAATCAACAAAATTCCTATCAAAGTCTCTATAATATAGTCTCAAGTCAAATCTCACAAAAATTTTTAGAAAGTCAAACTTTTGAGTAAGTTTTAGGAAAGTTTGACTTTCAAAAAGTTAATCTTTTGCTTAGTCAAAATCACCAGCACTTTTACAGGAATCCTGTAGTTGCATGCGATTACGGTTTAGGGTTTAAGGTTAATGGTTTAGCATTTAGGGTTTTTAATTAATTTTTTAAATAAGGTTAATATATCATAAATTAAAGCCATCATTATGAATACGTTAACAGAAAATTTAATATGAATATCACTATCATGACACTCTAATCATCATAAGAAAATAAAAAAATCAAATACATATTATTATTATTATTATTATTATTATTATTATTATTATTATTATTACTACTACTATTACTACTATTAGTAGTACTACTACTACTTAGTTGTCATTTTTAGAGCACAAAGAAAATAACAAAAGCAAGGAGTTAATCATGAAACAAGATATATAATCCATATAAATAACAAATTTAGATAGAAAAGCATCATTATTACTATATGTTTATTATTATCTTTTCGCTCTCGAGCGTTCCAAACCATCCATATAGCAACTTTTTCCTCATAATGTTTTTTTTTTTTCTTTTTATGATTGCATTTTGAGTTGATTGCTTTGTAGCTAAATTCAGTTAATAGCTTAATTAGGTCGTTTTGCTAGTTTTTCCTAGACAACCAAGATTTGGTGATGCAGCTATGAATCTCTCTTGAGCTTTTTAATTAATGGCCCTTTTAGTATGATGGAATAATTTAAACAGAAAATATCATTTAAAGCACAACACAATTCATCTCAAAATATTCCTGGATTATTTGTTCCTTTTTTCTGTAATTTGACCAAAAAAAATTCCTTTTTTTTTTGTATTTGTTTATAAACATAAAATTATTTTAAAAAAAAATAAGTTAGAATAGATTTCCTATTTCATTTCATTTGTTTAGTGAAACTATTTTAACTAGTTAGAATTAAACAAGAATTTATTCAATAAACTAAAGCACCCTTATTCTTTTTTATAGCAAAAAATTAGTTTTGCATGACAGTTAATTATTTTCTCTTCTGTGTAACTTTATATCCAATAACACATCATGACATGTCTTCTTTTCCCACCCAAATTTAATTCATTTTTGGTCAATAATAAAAATTATTTTCTAGTTTAAATCTTTTGTAATATATATCGATATCTATAGATATCTATATCTACATTTACTTACCTTAATGCTATGTATGCTAATTCTATCAATTATTTTCATCCAAAAACTGTTAAAATTCCAATAAATATATTATTTGTCTATTGTTGCCTTCTAGACTAAAACATTATTTGGCTTTACTTAAGATCTTTAAAAAAATATATAGTATTGGCAACTTATAAAAAAATTAAACTTTATAAAATTTATTTATATTTTATCATTCATTAGAGTAGACATATAGTATTGAGAACTTATCAAAAATTAAACTTTATAAAATTTATTTATATTTTATCATTACATTAGAGTAGACAAATTGGACGTGTAAAAAGATAATAAAAATATGCATTTTTGGTGCATGGGTTCTACTCTATTTAAGAATTTATAAAAGGGTAGACAGAAGATAAATTTATTTTTGGTTCCCACTTCATGTTGGATCACTGGACATAACAAGTGTTTTTTCCAACTTTATCTTGAAAAGGCCTTTCTCATGGAAATGATATTTCCGATGTCAACATCTAATGACAAACTTAAAAAAAGAGAGAAAAACTAAATGACTATTACTTTCTAAGCCATTAATTCCAACATAGTTTGTCTACTGTAAAACCTATGTTCATATTTCGTAGATGATATCAAAGGGTGTGGCGAAGTATCCATTAATAACCTAAGTCAAGAGACCTTCCGAGCAATGATCAGTAATGTATGCCTTGTACGTGAAGAAACCAAAAAAGTGAAAAAAAAGAAAAAAGAAAAAAAATTATTCCTCTCCTCCGGTTTCGCCCGGCCAACCGAACTGGTTGACTAGTTTAAGATTATAAGGTTAATGATCTTAATGCCATTGTTTTGGACATGTTTTCTGTGGTGCAGACTGGATTATTTATAAAGAAAAAAGTGAAAAAGCAAATATGTGACCCACTCCATGATATTATCTTTAGCAATGGCATGACAAAATATTATTCTTAAATTTGTTTATATTGTAAACTAAATTAAACCCATGTAGAATGATCACTACTGATGATAAGAGAGCTCGTTATGTCAGATTATCTTTCTCTTTCTTTCATTCCTTTTTCTTTTTCTTTTTCTTTTTTTTTTTTAAGAAGCAACAATGAATACCCTGGATTATTTCTTCCAATGCAAAATAATGTACATACGCACCTAGTTGTCCACAGTTTTCTCGACACGTAACAAGTTGAATTATAGTAGTGGTGGTGCAAAAAGTTACTAATATGAGATTTAGCTGGTTAGGATTGGCTTCAATCACAACATGAGTTTCTTTTTAACCGTTCACGTCAACTCAATTCTAAGATTCAAAGTTTTAACAACTTAAACTAATCACTAAACCTCATCATAATGCTAGGTTTGCTTCTTGATTTTCACAATTATTGATATTATTAATAGGAAGACCAATTCTTTTATTTTTTTATTTTTTGGCTTGATTGTAATGTAATACTAATGCCAATTACCAAGTAGTTATGCTAGGTTTACCCATAGGTCGTGAGGTCATTGATCTCTGTAGTAATTACAAAAAAAAAAAAAAAAGGTTATGCAATATGCAATTAGTGTTTAATTAGCATTCTATATACGACTTCAAAAATCAATTATAGATAAACGATAACACGAAAAACAGAAAAGGGAAACTTCCAGTTCCAGATTTGAGATTTCAAATAATGCAAGAAGCTATACTCCGATCAACGAAAATCTAAGACTTATACAACTTCTTTTTAGATTTCGGCAAGTGTTTCCTCGTAATGCTTTTCGCTCTCGATCCCTTCTGAACCATCCATATAGCTAGCGCTGGATCTTCCTCGTCATAGCCATCGCCCGAGCTATTTTTGTCGGCTACGTTGTCGAGCACAGCCTTTGGTCCTTGTTTCAGTGCTGGTTTCTCGAGATTTTCCTTGACGTAGTCCTTCAACTTGTTTTCTTCGTTGATAGTTGCAAGTTTCTTCACAAATTCGTGCAATTCATCTTCAGATATTCCGCAGACATCCGCATAAAGAGTTTCCCCAAGTAACTGCGCAGGACAAAGTGAATGGTTTGGGTCGCATATAAAGTCTTCATGTGATACGAAGATGGAGGAAGCCATTGACGAACACATCGAAAGTTAACAAGGAGTGCTGAGAACAAAGTGATTGAATATGAGGGACATTGGTGTGCCGTGCAACGCTCCATATATAGATGAGAGAAACTTTCCAATTCCTAGTTAGATATTAGCGTATAGTTATCATACGGGTGTAATTTCGTGTTGTTCAAGAATATTTTGATTTTGAATGTATTTCCTTATTTTATAACTAGCATTAAATTAGGCAATAGTCTAGATTTAAGAAACAATTAAGTCGTTTCCTTATTATTCTAAATTTCCTCAATATTCTAATTTCTTTATTAGTCTATCACGTAGTCAATTTCAGCAAAGTTATGTGCCTTATAAGAAAGGTTTTCTGTTATATTCATTGAACGTCAAAAAAACACCATGTTGAAATAATACTCCTCTATATTATAAATAATGTTTTACAATTACCCCAAAATTGGGTTTTGTGCAACTTAACACTCATTATAGTATAAAGAATTATTTGCGGATTTTGGAACACGGGACATTTTATGCAACTTTGAAAAAACACAAGATGATAAAATTATGACATTCTGTTATAGCATAAATTATACAGTGGTCCCTTGTAAGGTGCTCCTTCATTAAATATCATCATACTCCTTCACGTTAAAAAAAAAAAAAACTCAACAGACTTTAAACGCGTTTCTCGCTCTTCGTTCTTCTCTCTTCTCACCTCTCTTTTCTTCTCTTCTCCTCTTCTTTGCTTCACCTGTGACACCACTGATTATCTCACACTGGATAAAGACCATCATAAAATTCGTCTTTCTTCGCTGATCGTAACAATATGCATCATGTCCAAAAAAACCTCCTAAGTATTGATCCACCATTAAAGCCAGTTGTCTTCTTCCTACAGGCAAAGATTCCGGCATCATCTCGCCACGCTGCAACTACCAATCTCTTCCACTCCTCGTCGTGATTCTAATCATACCTCCTATGTAGTGTTTGGACATTCCAAGATCAATTCGCCATTAAAACCAGCCTTCACCTTCAAGTATATATACATGTGGGATGAACAAATAGTAGTGGGGTAATGAACAAATATTTGATGCATATATGAGAGTCAGTGAGCAAATAGTTGTGGGTAGTAAACAAATATTTGATATATTTGTGTATATCTATATGTAAGAGAGTGGTGAACAAATATATGAAAGTCAGTGAATAAATAGTTATGGGGTAATGAATCAATAGTCAGTGAACAAATAATTGTAAGGTAATGAATAAATAGTTGTTAGGTAGTGAACACATAATCAATAAACAAATAGTTGTGGGATAATAAACAAATATGTACCGTGTGTGAACAGTAGCGCATAAACAGAGCACGTACTATTCACGCACATTTGTGACGGACCATGATATAAGGTCCCTCTGTTGTAGACTTGTAACAATTCATAAACAATCTTTTACATTCCATTAAATCTAAATGTAAATTAGTGGAATATGAAACCAATCAATATATTTCAAATTTTCGTCGAGCTATTGATTTGATCAATTAGATTTCACTATCTTTTAATTGGCTACATAGCAACAAACTATATGAAATTCGCACTTAATATTTCATCCTCGAGAAAGAAAAATCAAATTCTAATGCTATTTGATCACCTATAGATTATCAAAATGGGTTAAAGCTGGTAGGTCGTTTTTATATTTATTCAAAAGCTATTAAACTATCTTCAAGTTTTCTTTCCTAACAAATAATTTTGTAGAATGAGTTTTTAACTACATAATATTTGTTTGTTCGACACCAAGGTTTGACGCTAGCCATTAAGTTTAAGGCAAGTTTAACTTATTTTAACACTCATTCGCAGAAAAACTTATTTTAACACTCTAAATTTGAGCTATGTAGACACTAAAATTTATAATTACGAATTCTAGGACACTAGCAACCTGGGAGATGGAAAGCAAGAAGAGTGGGGCGAGTCCTTGACGCAGGTGTCTACTAACCAAAGACATTCCGACGCTCAAGGCAGTAATCGAGTGATAATTTGAGGGAAAAGTAATATTTAGAGAAGGTTAAGGAGTCAACCATAATAGGGGTCATCGAAGTGTCCGTGGTAGGCTATATATGTGGTAGTAGCTGAAGTGCTACTAGGGGTGATATCTTATATATGAGAACAACTAGATTACTACTACGGTGTCATCTATGTGATTGTTTTATACCCTCCCCTTGGCAGGAGTGTCTATTTATATTTGCTGGCAACCGTGAGTCGAAAGACCTATAGGACTTTCTTTCTACTAGACTTAGAATACAATGATAATTTATCCATTTAGAGTTGGATAGGGCGAGGTCAACAACTAGATGTCTATCCCTTTTAAGCTGGATGATAAGGTTGATCCTTACTAGCAATTACCGTGGTCAAGCAGGTAGGATAATGTTAATAGTTGGTTGTGTATCAAGATGGTCGGATGGGTATGACTTGAATTCTTCTATAGGTCCTTAACCTAGAAGTCCATGGAATCTTAAGAGTTTCTTACTAATAGACTCCGAGTGTCGTAGTAGTATCCATGTAGGGTGGAACTGTGAGCTCAGAGTTCGAAGACCATAAAAGTTTACTTTACATAGAAGTCTAAGAGTTTATCCAAGAGGTTGATGAGATAAACTCATAATGAGAGTTGTTTCTAGGTGTCTACATGCTACCAGCCATGATGAGCCAGTCATAAGCTTATCTATTCCAATGGCCTTGCACCAGGGACCAGTGGCATAGCTAGAAATTTTGTTTACCTAGGATCAATATCAAATTAATAAATTAATTTTAAGAAAAAATACTAAAAGAAGTTTTGATGTCAATTATGCATTAAGAGTTTTGAAGAGCACTGCGTTACTGTACGAGTATTTATTAACAAAAATTTACTTCTTTTTTCTTTGTTTCCTGAAATGAAATAGTTTGACCTATTTTCAATGTTAATTGCTATTGTTGATAAAGTGCTCAAATTTTATTTTAGGAGTAGGTTTATTACTTTAAATGTACACGATTTTTTATTTAAGAATCTTTATTTTTTCTAATTAAGAGGGTTCAATGAAAAAAATTAAGCAAGGCCAATTAAAAAACAACTTGTTTTATTTACTATTTTTTCAAGGAAAAGAGGGGTCAATTGACCCCCCATATTCATGAATGCATCCGTCAATGCTTAGGACAAACCTTGAGCTGGGTAGATTACGGTTAGATGAGCGTTTATAGGCCATGACCTCTTTCTTGATTCAAATCCTGCTAATTGGTCCAACTTGTTGGGCCTTTGGGTCCATGCTAATTTTTTACTAATACAAGATATATTTGGGATCTTATACTATGCACCGCAAGTGCATGTTGTAAGGTGCACTTGCGGGTGCTATGAAATCACGTACTACATAATGTTTTTTTTTCTTTTTATTTTTGGCTACAATTCTTCTCTTTTCTCCTCTGTTTCATGAAAAAAAAACTAAATTTCACAGAAACCAAATTACAATTCTTCAATTCAATTTGTTTAACAACTCAACAAAGATATCAAATCAAAATCACAGCTCAATTTAATCAAAATGACTAAAGCAACAACATCCAAAAAAATAGAAAACATCAAATCTGAAGCAATAATATCCAAAAAATATAAAACATTTGTAACTTTGAATTGTGAGTCACGAACAAAAATATATAAATCTAATGAAGTTTTTCATGAACAAATAAAGACTGAATAATGAATAAACAATTCTAATAGTTTCAACCAATTTTAATTGCAAATAGATATTTTGATAAATAATATGCTATTGAGCAAACAATAATAGCCTATAGAACAAACATTTATAAAACACTGAGCAAACAATAATATGCTACTGCTATTGAACAAATAATAATTGCCTATTGAGCAAACAGTTACAAAACATTAAACAAACAAAAATAGGCGGCAGAACAAATAGTTATAAAATACTGAACAAATAGTTATAGAATACTGAACAAACAATAATAAGCTACTGAACAAACAATAATAGTCTACTAAAAAATAATAGAAAGGCTGAACAAATAATTATAGAGCATTGAACAAATAGTTATATAGCTCTAAACAAACAGATATAAAATGCTAAACAAATAATAATTGTCTACTGAAAAAAAAGTTATGAAATACTAAATAAACAATAATAGTTTACTAAATAAATAATTATAGAATACTGAACAAACAATAATAGGCTAACAATAATAGTCTGTTGAATAAACAATAATTAATTATTGAATATATACCAATCCTTCAAATATATATATATATACACACACGCACACACACATCAGAACCAATTGCCACAAATATGACTAAATAAAGATATAGAGAGAGAAAGCAAAGACAAAGAAAAAGATCGTAGAGAGAGAACATAAACAAAGAGAGAAATAACAGAGACATAGAGAAAGAGAGAAAACAGAGATAAAAAAGGTGATCATACAGAAAGAATAGATGAAGAGAGAAAGACAACAAAGATGTAGAGAGAGAGAAAGAAAACAGAGATAGAAAAAGATTTGCGCACATGACTTTTTGTGTTTTTTTTTTTTTTAAATATGTGAAGGACCAAATAGGTAAGGGTGTACTTTATTAAAGGTGCACCTTATAATTTGCCGATATATTTTCTTTTGCAGATTGCACAAAATATCCCACCGAGATATTCTTTAACATAATTTTTACTGATCACAAGCCATGCCCGAATTGGTTTTAGTGAACAATCTATCACAAGCCAAGTCTTGGCTAAGGTTAATAAAATAGGGATGTCGAAACGTATCCACGTTATTTTGGAGATTTTGCCAATTCAGTTTGAGTGAAATTTTTATCATTGCATTTTCAGGTCATGACTTTGCAACTAGATCAAATCTGTAGCTATAGTTAGGTTGTTTTGCAAGCTTTCTCATAAAAACCAAGATTTGACGATGCAACTATTGTAAGTATAAATCACTTTTATGAGCTTCTCTTAAGTGTCTTGCCTAATGTAAGAATGTTTTAACCTGTATATGTTTATAATAGTAAATGACATCAAAGGATAGATCATACCGGAGCATACGTGAATAACCAGTAATGCAGGCATGTGTTGGACATGAAGAAACAAAAAAGTTACCTTATTTTTTTTAATTTTCCTGGTCCACCATGACTGGTTAACTAGTTCACAAGGTAATGGTCTCCATGCCATTGTTTTGCACAGGTCCTGGAGGTCCTGACTGGATTATTTGGAAAAACAAAATGTGAAAACTAAACGTGTGCTCCTTTAACCAACAAGTTTAAATTTCAGGAAGTGCACTTATTAAGAGGACTTTTCATGCACTACGCGTTTCCGACTCGATAGAAATTAGTCAGGTTATTTACATAAATAATATATGAATAAATTATTATTCTGAAGTTAATATGATTTTAAAAGTAATTCTAAAAATAAAATGTTCATCTTTAGGAAAAATAAACTTCTCCTGGTCAAAAAACATTACCAAAACCTACAAGATTCCTGTCAAAGTCTCTGCAATATTCTCATGTTAAATCTCACAAAAATTTAACCCTTAGAAAGTCAAACTTTAGATTAGGTTTTAAAAAAGTTTGACTTTCAAAAAATTGATCTTTCACTTAGTCAAAATCACCAATACTTTTGCATGAATCTTGTAGCTACATGCAATTAGGATTTAGGGTTTAAGGTTAAAGGTTCAGCTTTTAAGGCGTTGAATTAATTTTATAACTAAGGTTAATATATCATAAGTTAAAACCAATATTATGAATATATATGTTAACATGAAAATTTAACATGAATATAACTATCATGACACCCTATTGATCATCATCATCATTATCATCATCATCATCATCATCATCATCATCATCATCATCATCATCATCATCATTATTATTATTATTACCATTATTATTATTGTTGTTGTTGTTGTTGTTGTTATTATTGCCATCACCAAAATGCAAATTAAAAAAAAATGAGTTAATCACTAAACAAAATATATAATTCACATAAATAACAAATTTTAAAGAGAACGAATATCATTACAACTTCATAGGGGGAAAAAACAAAACTTTGTTGGAAAACCGCCAAAATCTCCAAGCACATTGCATGAAAATCAATCTATTCCACCAAAGCCACCATCAATCTCGCAGAGAAATATTATTTGCTAAAGCTCAGCTTTGTGGCAGTTGAACTTTCCTAAAGCCTAAACTAAAGTTTGACTTTCTCAAGGTCAAAATTTTTATGAAATTTGATGCAAAAATACTATACAGAATCTAGTAGAGATGTGAAATTTTTGACAGGAATCTTGCAAATTTTTGTAGCACTTCTTGACCAAGAGGAGTTTGTCTTTGAGGATGATAAACTTTTTCAAGTTGTCTTTCTAAAGAAACAAACAAACTAGTTTTTTCATAATATTAATGTAAAATAATCATAATGAGTCTCAAGTCTATATAATTTGAAAATATCTTAACTCAAAGCAAAAAAAGAAAAAAAAATGCAACCCTCCCCATGATATTATCTTAAGCAATGGCATTACACTATGTTTATTCCATGAACGTTAGCGAGCTTCAAGGGCAGACCCATAATGGCGGCCTGTAGGGGTAGTCGCCATTCCTCGATTTTTCATCTTTTATTTATTTTTTACTTTTATAGGTTAAAATTTTACGAATATGTAATTTCGCCACCTCTTACTTTACAAGACTTAGTGAACCAGCTTGGTGGTCAAACGCATGCTTCTTCATGGTACGGTCACGGGTTTAAGCCTCTTTGTTCTCTCATGATTTGTAAAGCTTTTTCGCAAGCACAACAGGACTTGACTTCTTTTAGACATAAAAAAAAAAAAGTAAGCATTCTTTGACATTAAAAATAAACGATCAACTAGGACTTGATTGTTTGATTGACTAAAAAACAAAAGCAATAGGCCCATATTGTCATAACTTATAAAAAGAAACATAAACATATGAATGGAATGAAAGACGCAAGCAGCCGCCACTCACCATTTTTTCAGGTTTGTACGTTTATAATAACACAAATTAATTTATTTTTTTAATCTTTAAATTCTTATGGGTTATGAATCACTATCTTTTTAGTTTTCTAATTTTATTAAATATTTATATTTTCAGGATACTACTTGTTTGGGCCAAGCTGAGGGAGCTTCAGAAGGTCCAAGGCCCCATGATTATGGCTGGACCAAGGGCTCAGTCCATTATACTACGTATTGAGGTTTCGACGTTAGGGCCCGAAATGAGGATGTGGTCCTACTTGTTGGATGAAACTCGCAGAGGAAGGTCATGACTAAAGGACTCGATCTTTTACTAAGATAAACATGGGAATGATGTGCCTAATCTTGATATAAGATGAGGCTAAGCATAATGACAAGGTAGATGTTGAATAAGGTACGTAAGGGGACATGAGGATTTAAAGGACTCTTCTAGTTGAGGGGGGGCTATAAAAAAACCATTCGACTGGAGGTAAGATAGACAAAAAAAATTTAACTTATTCATATATGCGAATCACCCACAACCTATCATACAACAATTTTTTGCTTCTTTTCTCCTCGAACATTGACTTGAGCGTCGGAGAACCTTTGGCCGATACCACACCAGTGTCAAGGTTTTTTTTGTCGCTCACCTCCCTTGTCTTGCAGGTTATTAGGGCCCAAGTCGATCCAATCCGTAATTATAAAAATTCACCCTCTACAATTTAGTGCCCACCGTGGGACCCTATAATCAAGACGCTGTGATCAAGGGTGGTACTCTAGCATTCAATCAGCAATCACCATGACATCCAACCCTAGTACTAGTGCTAGCTAAGGCAACGGCATACAAGCTATCTTGGCCAAGATGATGCTCTACGAGGAGAAATTGGCGATGCATGAAAACAAGTTCAAAGACGTAGAGGCAGAAAATAACGCCATACGTCAAGAGAACTTGGACCTGATGGAAAAAATTACTGCACTTTTAACAAACACGACACCCCGAGACAAAGGAAAGGCCGTGTTGATTGAATCGGTGGATCCAATGCAGCCATTGGACTCTACACCCCGCTAAACCCCTAGGGATGAAATCTTAACGTTTGCAACTGACGCAACCAACACTTCCAACCAACATAAAGTAGCAGGGCAACACTTGACCCTCACGCAAGATGGGGCACTCCTAGACATGCTTAGGCGGTTCGCCAAATTGGAATCCTGATTCAAAGAATCCCAAGGGTACCTACACCTATTAAGAGAAGTGCCGCCAACAGCTACGCAGAATCTCTCTTTGTGGATGCCATCGCAATGGTAGACTTGCCCACCAAATTCTCCTTCCCAAATATGAAGCCATTCGACGGGCTACAGACCCAGATGACCATATAATGCACTACAAATGGAAAATATACACCGTGGCCATTCCCCGAGACAAAAAGGAAGCCTGTATGTGTAAGAGCTTCGGTTCGAGTTTAGCAGGCCTACCTCTACAATGGTACACCAACCTCTCAAATGGATGCATATCATCTTTTGCCCAGTTGACTGATAAGTTCGTGGAGCAATACGCGAGCAATAGGAAACTAGAAAAACAAACAGATGATCTGTATCTAATTGTGCAGAAGAGGGAGGAAACCCTCAGGGACTATGTAGGAAGATTTAACAAGGAGAAAGTATCCATACCTCAATGCAACATGGCAACAGCAATTTTTGCCTTTCGGCTCTTGCAAGATTCAGACCTTTACAAAGAGCTTACGAAGTATCCCTCCAAGACTATGGAGGATGTCCTTACAAAGGCATGGGCTCAAATTAAATGGGAAGATGACCGCGCTAACCTTCGTAGGACTTCCACAAGACATGGACTAGGAGACATCCAATTGGAGCAACAGACAAGAAGGCACGAGCCCTACCTCCTTAGGAGCCGAAGAGAAAGTGAGGCAGTCGACAAAAGACCTTGCGATAGGAGACGACTTCTCGATCGCGACTTAGAGCGAAAGGTAAAGGCTCCAGATTATAATCTCTCTATAACCCAATCCAAACTCATCTACATGTTCAGGACCATGGGCAATACCGTCAAATGGCCAAGAAAGTTGAGATCCCGAGCAAAATTAAGAGACAGATCCAAGTGATGTGAGTTCCATGCAGATCACGGACATACGACTGAGGAGTACAATGGTCTCAAATGGGAAGTTGCTGAGTTATTAAGGAAAGGATATGGTCTCAAATGGGAAGTTGCTGAGTTATTAAGGAAAGGATATTTGACTAAGCTCCTTTCTAATAAAGGAAAGCAAACCCTAGCCCGACGAGATGGGAAGGCGCAAGCTGAGGATCTGGCCGGGCCAGAGCCACCGCGGCAAAAGTGAACAGTGAACTACGTTATGGGGGGATCACACATCAGTGGGATCACTATCTCTGCGGCAAAAAGGCATGCACGCTTGGCTGTAGAACATGGCCATCATCCCCTGCGACCAATTAACATGGGCCCAAAAACAATAATATCATTCTCTAATTCCGAGGTTTCCCATTTAAATAACCCACACGATGATGCATTAGTGATCGCACTTATGGTGGCCAACTGTTAGGCACGGAGGATCTTGGTAGATAATGGTAGCTCCGCCAACATTCTGATGTTGAATGCCTTTAAGGAAATAGGGATTGGCAAACAACGACTCGTGAGGCGATCCACCCCTCTAGTAGGATTTATTGGGGAACACAAACACACAATGGGAGAGATACACCTATCGGTTTCGCTGAAGGAATCAATATAGATGTTAGGTTTTTAGTGATTGACAGCCCATCCCCGTATAACATCATATTGGGAAGACCATGGAGTCATGATATGAAGGCAATTCCATCCACTTATCATCAGGTCCTGAAGTTTCCAACAAGGTGGGAAGTCAAGGAAATAAAAGGGCAGCAATCAGATTCCCATGGACACTATTACACCGCGAAGAGAGAGGCCCGACGTGATACCTTGTACCATGTGGAGGAAGCTTCTGCCTCCACTCCGCTTGACAGCCCTCAACTAGAGAAATTGGATGAAGTGCAGATTGACCCAGACGAGCCAAACCATACAGTTCAAATCGGATCGGGATTAGAGCCAGAATTGAGAAGCCAAATGCTGGATTTTCTCAGTAGTAACCGGGATTGCTTCGCCTGGTCGCATACAGATATGGAAGGAATAGACCCAAGAATAATTGTCCACGAGTTGAAAGTACACCCGGCATTTTTCCCGGTCAAGCGCAGGAAATTTGCCCCTGAAAGGAATCGAGTAATTAATAAGGAGGTGCAGAAGTTGATCAATGTGGGGTTTGTAAAGAGGTACATTACCCTGAATGGCTAGCAAATGTAGTTGTAGTAAAGAAGAAGAACGGGAAATGGAGGGTGTGTATCAACTTTACGGATTTAAATAAGGCATGTCCTAAGGATTCCTTTCCAATCCCTCGCATTGATGCAATGGTAGACGCGACTGCCAGGCACAAGCTACTCAGCTTTATGGATGCGTTTTCGGGGTACAACCAAACATTAATGCACCCCGATGACCAGGAGAAGACGTCATTCATTATTAAGCGGGGTACCTATTGTTACAAGGTCATGTCCTTTGGCCTAAAAAATGCGGGAGCAACCTACCAGCGCCTTGTCAACAAAATGTTTGTTGATCAGCTAGGGCACACGATGGAGGTCTACATTGACGACATGTTGGTGAAATCCCTGGCGGTAGAACAACATATCGGCCATCTACGACAAGTCTCTGATGTTCTGAGAAAATACAACATGAAACTCAACCTTACCAAATGTTCCTTTGGAGTCAAATCTGGGAAGTTCCTTGGGTACCTCGTTACCCAAAGAGGAATCGAAGCACATCCTGATCAATTGAGAGCTATCCTCAACATCCCATCTCCCAAGAACGTCCAACAAGTGATGAAACTCACAGATAGAGTCGTGGTACTCAGTAGGTTCATTTCAAGGTCATCAGACAAGTGTCATTCCTTCTTCAACATACTTTGAAGAAATAAAAACTTCGAATGGACTTGTGAATGCGAGAAAGCCTTGCAAGAATTGAAAGCATACTTAATCAATTCTCCGCTACTGTCCAAGTTGAAAGATGAGGAAAGCTTATTCGTTTACTTAGCAGTCTTCGTAGCCGCTATTAGCGCCGTGTTAGTTCGAGAGGAGGCCAGAAGGCAGTTCCTATATACTATACTAGTAAAACTTTGCTTGATGCTAAGACTAGGTACAGTCAGCTCGAAAAATTGCCATTAGCCCTTATCACCATCGCTCGCAAGCTAAGGCCGTACTTCCAGACCCATCCTATTCAAGTGATAACCACTTTTCCATTGAAAGTAGTTCTACACAGTCCAGAGCTATCTGGTCGGCTTGCTAAATGGGCTATCGAGTTGAGCGAGTACGATATCACATTTCAACCAAGGACAGCAGCAAAGTCCTAAGTGCTTGCAGATTTCATAGCAGAATTTACTCTGTGTGTCCAATCAGAAGTAGATAAAGAAGTGTTATGCTTCACCGAGAATCCAAAGTCAGGGAAATGGATACCTTTTGTAGATGGATCAAGCAACGCAAGAGGTAGCGGGCTCAGAATAGTACTACAGTCGCTTGAGGGAGACGAAATTGAACAGTCTGTTAAATGCGAATTCAAGACCACAAATAATGAAGCAGAGTACGAGGCCCTCTTAGCAAGGTTAACATTAGCTAAAGATATGAACGTCGAGCATATCGTGGTAAAAAGTGATTCACAGTTGGTAGTAAACCAAGTTTTGGGAAGCAGAGTACGAGGCCCTCTTAGCAGGGTTAACGTTAGCTAAAGATATGAACGTCGAGCATATCGTGGTAAAAAGTGATTCACAGTTGGTAGTAAACCATGTATTAGGAACCTACTAAGCCAAAGGCGAAAAGATAATAGCTTACCTCACCACTGCGAAGAAGATAGTATCTGCATTCAACAAATTTGAGATAAAACAGGTGAGCCATGATAACAACTGCCATGCAGACGCACTGGTGAGCTTGGTAATAGTAACGCAATCTGTCATTTTGAAAACTATCCCAGTGATATATTTACAATGGCCAGCTATCAGAAGTGACAAACAGTCGAGGTTGCATGTGTGAATGATAAGCCATGCTGGATGACTCCGATTATCCAGTACATCAAAAATGATATCCTCCCCGAGAATCGTGCAGAGGCAGGAAAGCTTAAATCTAAAGCAGCTCGATATTGCACGATCGACAGGAGTTTATATATAAGATCATACTTGGGGCCTTATCTTCGATGTTTAAGTCCAACCGAGGCTTAATTACGTCCTAGCTGAGTTACACGAAGGGCAATGTGCGAAACATGCAAAAGCAAGGAGTCTAGCTAACAGAGTACACACTGCAGGATACTATTGGCCAACCATGCGGCCCGATGTCCTTAGCTATGTAAGAAAATGTGATAGTTGTCAGAGGTTCGTCCACATCCCACATCAGCCTGCTGAGCCATTGACCTCTATGGTCTTACCGCACCATAGTTAGGACTTTCACTGGAGAGACACCATTCTCACTGGTATACGGGGTCAAAGCAGTTATTCCAGCGGAGGTGGGCTTGGTAACTCTGCAAGTCATCCGGGCCTCTAAAGTGCAAAACGATGAAGGACTACGTCGCGATCTGGATACTGCTGAAGAAAAGAGAGAACAAGCTCTCATTTGTATGGCAGCATACCAACAGAAAGTTGCCAAGCATTACGACAAAAATTTGAGGGCAAAGACATTTAAGCCAGGAGACTGGGTGTTAAGAAAAGTCTTCAAGAACATGAAAGAAGTGAACTCAGGGAAGTTAGGACCCAACTGGGAAAAACCGTACCAAGTTACAAAGGTAGTCGGCCAAAGGGCATATAGGCTCAGCACCAAGGAGGGTAAGGATGTGCCGAATAGCTGGAACACAATCCACTTGAAAAGGTATCATTTGTAGGATGAAAATCCTTGTTTTGGTAAGATCCATAGAAACTAGTTAAAAGGTTCATTTTCTTTTCTTTCGTGTTAGTTCTTAGATCATGATTTTAGAAGAAAACGGTACTGCGACGAATGTCATTTAATTAGTTCGATAACTCCCTTTTTATACTTCAATATGAAATATTGCAATAAATTTTCATAAGGCTTGCACATGGTTTTTGTTATTTCTTGCAAGACTAACGAACAACCTCTGACTTCGAAAGACTCACCTACAGTCTTGTTATTTCTTGCGAGACTAAAGAACAGTCTTTGATTTCAAGAGACTCGCCTACATTCTTTGTTATTCTTACGAGACTACTAGCAAACAGTCTATTTTCCGATGAGAGGCTAACAGTCTCTACTTGCAGAGGACTTGCATATAGTCCCTCTGCTATTTCTTACAGGACTAACAAACAGTCCCTACTTTTGTGAAACTAGACATGACGTCTACCGCAACGATCCCTATCTCTCGGTAGCTTGGGGTACACGAGCCTATTTGTTTAATAAAAAAGAGGGGTTAGCAAACGAACTTTTCCAAGCCGCTGCTGTTGAGTCATAGACAAGCAGAAGGCATTATTAGCCAATAAGCGAAGAACATTCCCAAGGAATATATAACGGCCCAGTACCCCCTTGTTGAAGCACGAACATACAATTTTCAGTGATTTTAAAAAAAGTAATTCCATCAAGGAATAGGATTGTCATCAACATAGGTAACGAAGGCATAAAAATAAAAAAAGACATACGATAAGTTCGTTACAAAAGAAAGAAAAACGTATAATAAGAGATAGCACAATTTGAAGTTTTGTGCTTCAAAGACAAGGTAATAGTTCAAAAAGTAACATGTCCAGGATAACTCAGCAGTAAAACACCGGGCATTATGTGTCAGCAAAACCTGGAGAAATAGTCCCGTCTGTATTCGGTAGGCCAGATATGGATGGAGGATCAATGCTCAATAGGGCCCGATCGGGACGAGGCTTTGAGGGAGTGATGATGGCCCTAAAGCGGTTGATATCAACATTTGAGTACACCTGCTGGACCTCCCGAAGGCAGTTCTTGACAGCTTGTTCAGCGGCCCTCTCTGAACTCAGCCTTGATACATTGGCAACATACTTGCTGAACTTTCTGCTCTTTTTGTAATAGCTCACTGCAATCTTTCGGGCCTCCTCGATTGAAGAGTCAAATTTAGATTTAAGTCCTTTTTTCGTTGCTTCTGTATCTGTGAGATTCTTCTCCGCCCTTGCCGGGGACTATTATTCCTTCTTAAGATCCTCTTCTAGCCCAGCACGGTGTATTTGCTCATTTGCAAGCTCTGTTTAAGCTTTAATACGTGCTCTCCATTCATTTTAAGCAGGCGTTGGAGGTCCTGGCATTTGCTTACAATCTCATGCACCATTATTGCGAAGGAGGAAATTTCAGAAACAAGCTGCATTTAGAAAGCTGTGAGTAGCAGTGAGAATTAAAATGTTTTCATAGAAAGATATATATATATATATATATGTACCACAACACTTTTCCTACTAAAGTTTGAAAATTAGATCTTCCTCGGTTGTAGTGCGAGCAGCGGAGTGCATGGTTAAATGCTGGTGGCTGCTAGGGGGGCATGGCCTTCGGGTGGAACCCAGGATGACGAATCGCCTTTCTTTTTCTGATTTTGCACTAGCTTTTCAACTACTGCTAGGGTAGCATTCTAACATTCTTCTGCATCTAAATTACGAACGAAGGGAAAAGTCAAGATTAAAAAAATGAATGAAAACGATGACGAAAATGAACAAAAATGAAAAGAAGAAAAGGGAGTGAGAGATGAGATGGTCATACCTGAGCCATCAGTAGAAGATAAGCTGATAGTCTCCAGGTCAATTGGAAGTTCGGGAGGATTGCTGTCTGAGGAATCTTCTACACACTCATCCTTTTCGTTCTTCTCTCCGCTCCTGTGATCGTTTTCCGTCTCATCTAGACTTCCTAAACTGGCAATAGTGCTCGACTTGGCCAGGCGGGGGGTCGGCATGGAGGAGAATGTCGTGCTACTTCTGTCAGACTTTCTTGCCCTTTGGCCAACCCTTCTCTTCGAACAAGTTAGGGGTCTTACCCTGGGGCTGATCATAACAGGTGGGCGTATCTTAGGTTCCAGTGGAGTGGCGAAGCCTCTTGTAACGAGGTTGTCGCGTGCAATCAAATCTCTCATGCGATACGACTGGCTTCTACAATTTGCAGCCAAGGCTAACAATGCCCGACGAGTATCCTCGCTTAATGTTGGAAGCTCATTTTTGGCGATGGTAACCCACATTTGGGGGACGTCCTAAATGCCGTGTATTCGAGCAAGGAATAAGTATTTCCCTCTTCATTAGCCATCGTCATCATACTGGTCAGGGTTTAAGAGCTTGTAAGATTTGCGAGCAGAAAAGACGAACCAACCAGGTTTCATGGCGGATCAGATGAGGGAAAATAGCGTCTTAAAGATCGGCACGGAGAAGTGGACTTCCCTCTGTTGCAAAAGGACGAGTGTCGCTAACATGATTTCCATCCACGAGGGTGCAGCTGGCCAGGACTTATTCCAAAGGAATTGAAATAGCACACAGGTGGGGATGCAATGGGACCCGAATTCCCAAGTTAAGGACATCTTGAAACATTGTAATTTCTCCTTGAAGAGAGGAACTTGACCAATCCCATGGCCTTGGTTGAACCACTACTACATCTTCGCTCAATTGATCAGATTCACTATAGTATCTAAACTCCTCCTCTGTGGTGGTGCATTGGATTCCTTCGGCAAAGAACTCCCCAGTAGATTCTCACCATCGCATCCCAAGATGGATGGGAATACGCAGCTTGGGGTTATTCGTAGTTTGTTCGGCTTGCTTGCAGCGCGGCATTACAATGGAGGAGAAGGGGTAGCTGAGAGCTCTTTCGAGACGAGTGGCATAATGAATAAGTTAGATAGTCAAACCTGTATCACAAGTAACGTAAGAGTTATAGTCCGATGCAAGGGATGAAGGTCTCGAGAATTTAAGTAAAAAGAAAGAGGCAACGGACGAGAAGGCAAAGACGTGAGCTTACGTCATCTCGAAGTATCCTTATTCGCTCAAGGTGGTATGTTCTTGATCGGAGGCACCTGTAAAGTAAAACAAATGAGTCAGATTTTAGACAATGGGGATGTGGTGTATGAAAAATTTAGACGCAATACAGTATAAGAAATATGCAGCGAAATAAGTGCACCAAAATATGACTCGAATATGTTGGTATCTCTGAGTAAAATACTAATAAATGGCAGTGTCGGTAGAAGAAGAAATCATAGTGTAGCCTACATCGGCTGCAGTTTGAGCAAGAACGAAGGGTTGATTTAATTTGTAGAGGACATTGTATCTTTTTATGGTAAAATTAAGTAGACTTTTCGGGGAAGTGAGCTTCCAACGAAACTTTTGTCTGAGTTAGTGTAGTATTCGATTCGGCTAGATTGATTTTATTTACACACCCCCCTTTACATCATCACTTTCAATAGTGGGCGTGGAAGGTTTCGACGAGCTCGATCACGTGTCACCCCACATCTTCGATGTAGGCCAAGAGGCCTTACCGATTCTTACTAGTACTAGCCAAGTAGCAGCCCAATCGGACTGCCTATTGTTAAAGGGTAGGTCACATGGTAGCGAGGTGTAATTCAAGAAGCAGATGTTATGGAATGGCATTGAAATCCGATCTCCAAGCCTTAATCACACCAAAATTTTGTCGAGCACTTGAGAGACATGGAAGGATACTTGGTAGCTTTGTGAGGAATTTTTACAAACACCTTGTGACCGTCATTTTAACATGTGGCTTTAAGGAACTAACTTAGCAGCCTTTCTTAGGATTTTATTCAAACACTTGGAGTGCAACAACTAATGGGGTGCCTTATCAACTCGGTCTTGCACATGTAATAAGGGGAAGACAAGTGGAACATGGTTATTACCTCACCGTTATAGACACCTAAGGCACACAGAACCCCGGCTTGCGTCGCAGACAGTCGGGACTGGAAGGCACAGTATGATGGGCTCAGAAGAAAGGGTAGGTGATTAAGCAAGCTTTTCTGTGAGCTCTGGAAAGCAGATAGGCCTTTGCGACAAAGAGCAAGGTGCTTGTATGAACTATGGCAGTTACTTCTTAATGCTAGTTAAAAACTTGAGGTGACATTTTTGAATAAGCTTATGCCTTGTGCGGTGTTGGCATGGTGAGTCCGCTGTGTAATTGCCTTTGTTAGACAAGTAAGGCCGAGATGAGTACTTTATGACTCCAGGGGGTAACGTGTAGGTGTGTCAGGCGATGAATGGATGGCATGCTAGTTACGCAAAGCAAGGTGCGTGCATGTGGCATTGTGTAGTGGTTAATCTCTGAACGTCTCGTACCAAGAGTCTCGTACGGTAATATTACTCTCTAATTCGAAAAAGCTTCTATTTAGAGAGTGGGGAGACAACTGTTTGGGCCAAGATAAGGGAGCTTCAGAAGGTCCAAGGGCCCATGATTACGGCTGGACCAAGGGCTCGGTCCATTGTACTGCGTATTGAGGTTCCAAGGTTAGGGGCCAGAATGAGCATGTGATCCTACTTGTTGGACAAAACTCGCAGAGGGAAGTCACGACTAAAGGACTCGATCTTTTACTAAGATAAACATAGGAATGATGTGCCTAATCTTGATATAAGATGAGGCTAAGCATGATGACAAGGTAGATGTTGAATAAATAATGTAAGGGAACATGAGGATTTAAAGAACTCTTCTAGTTGGGGGGGGCTATAAAAGAACCATTCGACTAGAGGTAAGACAGACAAAAAAAAAAAACATTAACTTATTCATATCTGCGAATCACCCACAACCCATCATACGACAATTTTTTGCTTTTTTTCTCCTTGAACGCCGACTTGAGCGTCTGAAAACCTTTGGCCTGCACCACACCGGTGTCAAGGGTTTTTTTTTGTCGCTCACCTCCCTTGTCTTGCATGTTATTAGGGCCCAAGTCGATCCAATCCATAATTGTAGAAATTCACCCTCTACACTACTCGCAAGTTCTAACATCTTTCGTCGAATCACCATCACAAAAAATAACAAGTCTCAACTCATCAATCACGTTAGTATTTTTCACTCCAATTTTAGTTTTTAACAACTTTTATGTAGATGATTCATATTTATATGAATGCTTATTAATATTTTATTTGGGTGAATTAATTAATTTAATTTTTTTCATTCTTATCAATTGTAGAAAAATAAAGACTTCTTATTCTTTGTTATTATTATTATAATAGGTGTACAAAAAGTGGGCGTACCATGATTAATTCAAAAAATTGATTATTACTTCAAGAAAAGATTTCAGAAAAATAAAGTTGACCTTTCAATTTTGGAAACATCAATGACCAATGACAGTAATCCTCATCCAGAAGTTTGTAATCCTTACGAGCAGGAACTTCTCAATCCATAATCTCAGCCGACTAAATTTGCTAGAATTGAACCTAAAAAATTTGATGATATTTCATTAGAGCATAATCTAGGATTACATGACTAATAAGTGATTACCTAGTAGACCAAAGAGATATAGTACGTAGTGCTTATATTAGAGTTGGTCCCTATAGAAGGATTCCACCAAATAGTATTTATCCACTAGATGAAAGGGATGGTCGATGGTTTGTTTATGCTTGGTTTGGTTTGTATCTTGATTGGTAGAAATATTCCCCAACAAAAGACAAAGCATATTGTCTTCCATGCTTTCTACTTGCTAAGCCAATTGGTTATTTTGGATCAACTACTTTCACTGTTGAGGATTTTCAGATTGAAAAGTTACAGCGAGAGCAATTATTCTTTTATAAACCATGGGGGAAAAGGTCTAAATTTTGCACATAAAAAAGCTAAGGAATGTTTTCCTGATCTAATGAATTCATCTCAGAATATTCAAAAGGTTATTGACAAACAAATGTCTGAAAATGTTCTAAAAAATCGAATACGACTAAAAGTTTCAATTAATACTACCAAGTTGTATGAATTTCAATGTATTGCTTTAGAACTCATAATAAACATAAGGATTCAATTAATTGTGAGAATTTTGTTGAGATTATAAGACACGTTGGTTTTTGTAGTGAAGAGATAGTTTTAGTTTTCTTGGAAAATGCCTCTCAAAATACCTCTTATACTTCACCTAAGATCCAAAAAGAGATCTTGGCCCTTTCGGCAAGTAAGATTCAAAGTCTCATTCTAGAAGAAATTGGTGATTTAAGATTTTATCTTGTAGATGAATCACGTGATAAGTCAAAAAGGGAGCAAATGACTATAATTTTGTGATTTGTTGATAAAGATGGTTTCATTCGAGATAGACTATTTAATTTGATTCATGTGGAGGAAACTAATGCTTCTACTTTAAAGGAAAAAAAATTGTAACGTATTTGTGTTTTATAATCTTAGCATACCAAAATATTCGAGAACAAGGATATGATGGAGCAAGCAACATACGGGTAGAACGGAATGGACTACAAGCATTATTTTTGCAAGACTGTCCATTTGCTTTTTATATTCATTGTTTTGCTCATTGACTGCAATTAATATTGATAGCAACTTGTAAAGATGTCACTCCTGTTGAGCATTTTTTCGCTCATTTGGATTTCATTATCAATGTTGTTGATTCTTTTGCAAAACGAATAGATCATTTGCAAATTGTTCGCTCCATTCATTTTGAAGACTTGGTCTCAAATAATGAGCTTGAAACTGGAAAAGTAAAGCATCAAGTTGAAATACTAAAAAGGGCAGGTGATACACGATGGGGCTCTCGTATGAGATCCCTTCATAGTTTATTTGATTTGTGGAATTCAACTCTTTAAGTTTTAGCTGAGATAATCGATGAAGGAAGCATCTCATCCCAAAGGGCTTCAGCTGATGGAGCTTATGATTTGATGACCACGTTTAATTTTGTGTTTATTTTACATTTTATGATAGAGATTTTGGAAAGGGAAATAATTTATGTGGACTTCTTCAGCATAAATCACAGGATATTGTTAACGCAGTCCATTTAGTGGCCATAACAAAGGAAGAAATTATTTAAAACTTCAGTGATAAAGATGGCATGTTTTGTCTGAAGAAGTCAAATTTTTTCGTGAGAAACATGAGATAGAAATTCTTAACATGATTGGTCCCCATCGGCTTGGTAGAGGTCACTTCTAAAATAATAATGAATTATAAATTAAGATATTATATATCAGTAACTAATTACTGTAAGTTTTCAGAATCATTGAATACAAATAGATCACATGAAGCACAAGAATCAAAAAATTATTTTTTACATTAGGCATTGAAAATATCGCTTGACGTGTTTTTGTTCTACTAAATTAATTGATGACTAACTCAATATCAGTAGTCTAAAAAATCTCTTTCCCAATGTAAAGGATAAGTGTACTAGTAAGAAAATCATCTTCCATCTTATTATGTATTCTTGTGTTTATAAACTTCAATGCTAAAAATGCATGCTCTATGAATGTAGTAGAAACAAGAAGAGTTAGAATAAGTCGAAACAAATGATCCAAGAGAGGATATACTATTGATTTTTTTGTCTTTGACATTAACTAACATAATTTTGGAAGATTTGGAACACTTCAAAAATATGAACTACACTAATATCAAGTTCAAAATGCTCCAATTCATATCTCATGTGCAACTTTCTTGAGAAGTGAAGTCATCAAGATAGTACTTTTGTGCAATCTCGCAGATGTCTTTAATCTTGAATGATTTAAATCCATCTTTCGGATCTAAACATAAGCTGAGACTAAGAAACTCCGTTGTATTTTCATTGAATCTACTGTTCATCTCATGTAGCATTGAATCTATAGTGCCAACGAATAAATCAATTTGATAATGATCCATCATCGAATTTTGTTCACCTTCAAAACTTGACCTCTACCAGACTGACAGGGACCATTCATGTCAGAATTTCTATCTTATGTTTCTCACGAAAAGATTGGACTTCTTCACACAAAACATGCCACCTATTATCTATGTAGTTCTGAATAATTTTCTTTGTTATAGCCACTAAATGCACCGTGTTAACAATATCTTGTGATTTACACTGAAGAAACCCATACACATTATCTACCCTTTCTAAAAGCTCTATCATAAGATGCAAAGTAAACACTGTCATCAAATCATAAGCTCTATCAGTTGAAGCCCTTTAGGATGGGGTGTTTCTTTGTTGACTAGCTCAATTAAAACTTTAAGAGTTGGATTCCACAAACCAAGTAAACTTCAAAAGGATCTCAAATGAAACCCCCATCATGTATCACTGTTTTTTTTTTTAATGTGCCAACTCAATTCTTTCCTTTTCTAGTTTCAAGCTTATTATTTGAGACCAATTCTTCAAGCTCAATGGCATGAGCAATTTGCAAATGATCTTTTCTTTTTATAGAAGAATCAACAACATTAATAAGGAGAGACAAATATGAGAAAAAAAAATGCTCAACAAGAATGACATCCTCACAAGCTGCTCTCAGTACTAATTGTAGTCACTAAGAAAAATAATGAATACAATAAGTAAATGGATAGCTTGCAAAAATAATGCTTGTAGCTCCATCATATCCTTGTACTTGAATATTTTCTATCCTAAGATTATGAAACACAAGCATAATACAAATTTTTTCCTTTAAAGTAGAAGCATTAGTTTCCTCTACATGAATCAAATGAAATAATCTCTCTCGCACAAAACTCAAAATTATAGTCATCTGCTCCCTTTTCGACTCAGCATGTGATTTATCTATAAGAAGACAAAATTTTGAATCATCAATTTCTTCTCAAATGAAACTTTGACTTTTACTTCCACAAAGGGCCAAGATCTCTTTTTGGATCTTAAGAGAAGTATAAGAGGCATTTTGACGTATATTTTCCAAGACAATTGAAGCTACCTCCTTACTATAAGAAACAATATGTCTTATGATCTTAACAAAATTCCTACGATTAATTGAATTCTTACATTCATTATGAGCTTTAAAGGTAATACCTCGAAATGCCCACAACTTAGCAGTATCAATTAAAACTTTCAGTCGTAGTCGATTTTTCATAACGTTCTCAAACATCTATTTGTCAATAACCTTTTCCTCATTGATCCAATAACGAATCAGATAAACTTTAGTCTTCTTCTCTAGTGATATTCTTGCAAAACAATGAGAGCTAGACACATGTGTGGTACTGACCAAAGGCTCTCTGATGCTTAAGTTAGCAAAGATATCTGAGAGAATATTCTTCATATGTGAGGTGCTATTTTAGGAACAAAATATCACATACCTGGTTTTCAGTGCTAGTAGAGTATTTATAGAAAACACCTAGGACACATGTCCTTGAAGGTCACGTGCAGAGATAGCATCGGGGCGCGTGCGGAGATTTTATCGGGATTATCCTTCAAGGTGTAATATGTGCTTGCACGCTAGTTGCTCTTTGGTCGAACCAAATCAAGCGGGGAGATAGGCGATGCCCGATCCTCTATCACTCATGATTTATAAAACAACATTACTCCTGTTGTTAACCTTCTAGCGATGCCGAAAATCTTCAACTGTGAAAATAGTTGATCTAATATCACCAATTGGCTTAGCAAATAGAAGCATGGAAGACAATATGCTCTATCTTTTTTGGGGGGAATATTCCAACCAAGCAGGGCACAAATCAAACCAAGCATAAACAAACCGTTGACATCTTTTTCATTTGCTAGATAAATATCATTTGGTGGAATCCCTCTATATAAACCAAGTATAATATAAGCTCTACATACTATATCTCTTTGGTCTTGGGTATTCACTTATTGGCTTACGTAATCCTAGATCATGCTCTAATGAAAAATCATCAAATTCTTTAGATTCAATTCTACTAAAGTTAGTTGGATGAGATTTTGGATTGAGAAGTTCCTGCGCTAAAGGATTGTGAACTTCTAGATAAAGATTATTGACATTAATAGTGTATGTTTTAGGAATCAAAAGGTCAACCTTATTTTCCTAAGATCTTTTCTTGAAGTGAGAATCAATTTTTGAGTGAATCATGGCATACCCACTTTATATACACCTATTATAATAAGTACAAAAGCAACAATAAAAGATAAGAAATTTTATTTTTCTACAATTGAAAAGAATGAAAAAAATTAAATTAATTAATTCACCAAAATAAAATATTAATGAATATACATATAAACACGAATAATCTACATAAAAGTTGTTAAAAACTAAATTAGAGTAAAGAATACTAACATGACTCACAAGGCAATAGATTTTCTAAGTTTTGTGATGATGATTCGATGAACAACGTTAGAACTTGTGAGAAGTATTCCAAAATAATAAATATTTAATAAAATTAAAAAAAATATAGTGATTCATAACCCATAAGAATTTAAAAATTAAAAAATAAAGTAATTTCTATTAGTATAAACGTACAAACCTTAAAAAGTGGTGAGTGGCCAATGTTTGTGTTTTTCTTTCCATTCATGTGTTTGTGTTTTTTTTTGAAAGTTATGATAATATGGGTTTACTGCTTTTTTGGTTTTTTGGTCAAGCAAACAACCAAGTCAAAGTCGGTCATTTGTTTTTAATGTCAAAGAACACTTACCATTTTTATGTCTAAAAGAAGTCAAGTCCTGTTGTGCTAGCAAAAAACCTTTACAAATCAAAAAAGAACAACAAGGCTCGAACTCATGATGTTACCATGAAAAGCATGCGCTTGACCAACAAGTTAGTTCACCAAGTCTTGCCAAGTAAGGGGTGGCAAAAATACATATTCGCAAATTTTTAACTAACAAAAGTAAAAAAAATAAATAAATAAATAACTGACAAATGGCAATTGCCCCCAGGCCCCCATTGTGGGCCCACCCCTTTCTCAGTTTTTGTCATCCCAACATGTCTTACCAAACGCCTCTACATCTCCTACAGTTCTATCAGCCCAGCCCTTCCCGTCAAGCCCATTGCTTCTAGCACTAGTACCTTCTCTATTGATACCTATCTTATACAAACTCGAGCTAAGTTAGGCATTTGTAAATCCAATCTTGTTTTGTCTTTGCTTGCACAAACCTTTCACACTAAATTGATGTCCTTTAATATCGCATCTCACTGATTCATAGTGGCAAAAGGCCATGGATAAGTAATTGAACGCACTTATTCAAAATCACACCTAGGAGCTTGTGCTGCTAAATCTATCCACAAATTTAGTTAGGTGCAAATAGATTTGTTGGATAAATTGCAATTCTAATGGCTTTGTGGAATGGTATAAGGCATGTCTAATAGCTCAGAAATTTCACCAAGAGGCAGGTATTGACTACTCTGAAACTTTTGTCCTATTGTAAAATCTACAACTATTCGCATTGTCTTAACTATTGCCTTTTCTTACTCTTTGGCCATTCGTCAACTTGATGTCAAAAAATACTTTTTTGGATCGTTTGTTAACTGAGGATGTCTACATGAATAACCCCCTAGTTTCGTTGATCCACAATTTCCTCAACGTGTCTGTAAACTCTGAAAAGCCCTTTATGGTCCAAAATAAGCACCTTAGGCCTAGTTTCATCAGTTTTGCTCTTTCCTCTTATCTAATGGTTCCCATTGTAGCTCTACAAATACCTTGACGTTTATTTATCATCAGCCACACGGTATCCTCGTTCTTCTTCTTTATGTGGATGATATTATTTTGATAGGTCATTCTTCCTCTTTAGTTTTTCAATTCAATCAAACTCTTAACTAGGCCTTCAATTTGCTATGAAAGACTTAAGGGAGCTCTACTACTTCCTTGGTATACAGGTTAAGCGTCATTCTCAATCTTTATTCTTAAAGTAGTAGCAATATGCATTGGGTTTGTTGAAAAAAACTCTCCATGCATGATTTAGAACCAACCAAAACTCCATTACCATCAAAAACACCACCTTCCTTACACGATGGTGACTTATGAACTGACGAAATGGAATTTCAAAGTATGGTTAGGGTTTATAATACTTAACTTTAACACATCCTAACTTGGCTTATGTAGTAAATTTATTCAGACAATTTATGCATGCCCTACATACCACTTATTTTTAGGCTATGAAATGTATTTTGTGATATGTTAAGGGTACAATAGATAAAGAGTTTGCTTTAAAAGCTACCTCTAATCCCTCCTTAATAGCTTATGCAGATGTAGATCAGGTAGGATGTCTAGACAGTCATAGCTTAACCATAAGATTTGGTATATTTCTTGGTTCTTCTCTCATCTCCTGGCAATCAAAGAAACAACTTACTATTTTGTGATCTAGTATGAAAGCAGAATATAGATCCCTTGCATATGCTCTTGCTAAAACATGCTATATACAATAACTCCTCTGAGATCTTTTTGTCGTTCTTCCTTCTTCGATTATCTTGTATTATGACAATGCCTCTACTACTTATCTTTCTTTCAATCCTATGCTTCATGTCATATGAAACATGTTAAGATAGATTTTCACTTAATTCGAGAAAAAGTAACGCAAGAAGATGTTCAAGTCAAATATGGTTTGATAGTGCTCAACTAGCAGCTACTTTTACAAAGTTTTTATCATTGGCCAAATTTCAGGAGATGAAAAACAATCTTCACCTACTGACTGCATCGTCCCGTTTAGATTGAGGGGAATATTAGGGTACATATTTACCTTATTGGTAAATTAGGATGCGTAATTCACACACTTGTAGCAGTATGAATAATGAAGAAAAGGCACACATAATTAGGTGTGGTTTGGCCCTCTACCTATGTCTATGAAAACTCCACTAAATAGAAAAGGATTACATACTCAATGGTGACTTTTTGCATGTCAAAAAAGTCTAAACCTCCCCCTCCCCCCTCCATGCTTACAATTGCTCACTCATCACTAAACCTATTGAAAGGCACACCACAAAACAACTACATAAAAGGACTATTTATAGGAGACAATTCCTTATCTTTCAAGACAAAGGTTTTCTACTTCATTAATCCTTCTGTAGTTAGGACTCTTACGTATTTTGGATATGGGCTTCGGCTCCACACTCGAGCCACAACCTAATAAATTCCTCCCTTGGAAAAAGTTCCAAGAATTATCAAAATAGGTGAGAACGTTACTCTTCTCTTCTTCTCAACCTTCACTTGAGCTTCTTCACACTTGTCACTTCCTCCTCTAAGCATTGTGCATCCCTCCAAGTAGTACACGTGCTTCTCGTTCTTCCTTCTTTCAAGAACTAGCTCCTCTCTACAATATATTTTGCAGTAATCTTCCTCGCAAACATATTTGTACCCTCTTAACGCTAACTCACCTAGAGAAATCATGTTGGAAACATAAGACGGCACATACATCACATTGTAGATAGTCTTGATACTACCACTATCGAGCCTCAATCTAACTCTCCTAATGCCAGCGATCCTCATCGTCTAGCTATTTCCAATAGTTGATATATCCAAGCATCTTATCAAAGTACAAGTGTCAAAACTAGCTCTATCATTACAAACATAAAACATTACAGCTGAATCCAACACCTAGTCAATCTTCTTCAAGCCTTTACTAATGTCCCTACTTATCATTATTAAACAACACTCACTGCCGTCATTATCATCACCCTCAACTAGGTTCGTTGAGTCTTTGCCATAATCCTTCTCCTTGTTGTCAGATCTCCAATCCCTAAGGCTTTTCATGTTCTCTCTCAATTTAGACCATTTGGATTAGATATGGCATTTTTTTTGCAATAGTACCACTCTTAATCGTCTTCTCCAACCCGAGCTCAAAATTTTTTTTTATCTCAATATACTTTTGCAAGAATTCCCTCTTCCAAAACTCCTCCCTCAATTCAAACCTTCAATGGTTAATGTTTGATCTCCACTAGGTGCATTACTTCTTCCCAACATCTTCTTGTTCTCTTTCAAGAGCACAGTTACTTCATCTAGCTCGAGACTCTTCTTCACGACAAGGATTAACTGCACTAAAGGCTTGTATGACTTTGACAAGGAAAATAATAGTGTGATCGCTTGTTCCTCATACAAATTCTTTAGTCAGGCTCCTCATTGCTTATAAGCTTGACTATTAGCTCGTTGAACTTGTTGATGTGATCCTGGATGAAGGTTCCCTCTTGCATCTTCAATGAGTAGAGCTCTGTCTTCGTACACAATTGATTGGTGATTGACTTTGACTCGTAAATGTTCTTTAACTTGTTGAATACACCACTCACTATCGTCTTATCCATCACATAATAGTTGATTTACGATGCTAATGCCAACCAAATTGTACTAACAGCTATTCTCTGTAGGGACTTCCACTTCTTATTGTTGATTTCGATAAGTTTCACCTCTTTCAATACTTTGTTGAGGCCTTGTTTTGCCAAAAGGTCCTTGATAGCATTCTTCCATAGGTTGAAATTCATGTTCCCATCAAACATAGGAATTTCAAACTATGTTCTAGTCATTGGCATGGCTCATATGCACCAAATTCCTTAAAACTTAACAATCCAATAAGAATTTGGTAAAGCTGACCCAAAAAATGGATTCGGGACATCAAACTCAATCAAACCCCAAATAAGCCACGATCAAAGTCGGTCAAACCCTCTCTTTGACTTTTTAACTAAGCTCATACCAAAGCTTTTGTGCACGCAAAGCACTAGATCAACTCTCTTTTGACCTTTTCTTCTTCACCCATATAGCAACCCAAATTAATCCAAAAGAAACCAAACTTGACCTATTTGGATCTCACAATCTAGTTGTTGAATTGTTGCAAAATTTTAGGTACCTATTCTTCTCAAGCCAACAAAAACGCAGCAACATTTCAAATCGATGATTAGACCCCGAGAAGGCCTCCAACCGATACCTGAAGATCTACAATTTTTTAGGCTCTTCTCCGACATCTTTTTTATCCTTCCATCAACACGTGACAGGCAAAAAAGCACGCCCCATGCAATGGCAACTCCACAGCAACTTTAATCATCGTTTGGAAAATAGTAATATCAAACACCACCACCCAAAAAACCATTGGCTTTCCTCCTTTGCTTTGGCTACGATTCTGGCAACGTCAAAAACCAAAACCACCACCAAACAACTCCATGTCTCACAGAGAGTCTTTTGGCACCTCTTTTGTGATTTTCCATCAATGGAATTGTGAACGCGTATCATGATTAGCCTCATATTTGTTTCCAAAAATTGCTAATAATGTCAGCAACCCCTCTGATGACATCAGCGACTAGCCAAAATTCTTTTCCTTGTTTTTCTTGCTAGTTTGCAAAAAAAAGTCCTTCCTCCAACCTAGCCCTTGATACCACATGATGTCTTCTTTCGAGTGCAAGCTTTAAAAGACCCGCAAGCGTACGGATGTGCAATATAGTGTATATGAGTGCAGGTGTCAAACCACAGGGAGGCGTGAATGATGTGAATGAATTCTATGCTTGGTATCCTAAAAGTGCCAAAGAGAAAGATCTAAACTATATATATTTCTTTGCTTTTGGATTTTGGATTGTCGGGAGCTCTATGTAAATGAAATAAAACTAAACTATGAATAAAAACAAATGGAAACGCAAGTTGATTAAGAGGAAACTAGCAATTGGAAAAGGATTAGGGTGACTTTGGCTTATGAATGGGTAATTCTATACTCAAATGCTATGGGATTAAGGGATGATGGCTAACTCTCATAATTGCTCTTAACTTGGTTGCTAATTAGTGTCCTGATTTCCCCCTAGGACTCGGTGCGGGTCCGTCCCTAGGCAACGTCTCCTAGAGCTACGGCGTGGTCCTTATGACCTAGGGCTCTAACTTCCTAGGTGGCTTAGAATGAACCTACCTTAGTACCTAAACCGTTGGCTGGGTTTAAAGCCAAGACCTAGTGTTGCTAAGGTTGACTAAATCTATCCTGAAACCTATTGGCTAGATTTAAAGCCAAAGGAGACTTGACCTAGACTAGCCCTAAATTATGCTTCGTCATTCTAAGGTCACTACAGCAGGATTTCACTTGCTAGTGCGTGCAGAAATATGCGCTATTGAAGTTATACTCGTTACTAGGCATGCTAATATGCATATAGACATGAATAAAAGCACTACCTACTTCATAGCATCCACATATAAACACATAGACATGAGTATAACATGGATTAGATGTGTTTAGTAACAAAGAAACTTCAATTTATATACATGTTATTCATCTAGGCATTTTATCAAACACATAGACATGAATGAAAGAACACCCAATTAAACAAGACAAATCAAAACATATATATATTCAGCCATCATATCCCACATCATAAGAGTATAAAATCAACCCATTACATAAGTTTAATGACCCTATACAAATCTACTCGAGCATAATGGAAAATAGAATGAAAGAGATATAACGAAACTCCTCTTTCATCCTAACTAATCTTGATTGCAGCTTTTGAATAGATTTGCTCCAAAAGATTGTTGAATCCTCTAACTCAAGCCTGGTTCTTGATGAAAAGTGTGTGAAAAGGGTGTGTGAGGCGGCTAGAGAATAGGGTTAAGTGTGTGTGAGGTTTAGGTGTGAAGTGCGTGTGTGGCCCATCCAAAATTCTGCTCCGCATCGGGCTTTATTTATAGGTTCGCGCATAGCCGGTCGACAGGCTAGGTCGATCGGCCTCTGGAGTACTCGACCGGCTTTCTAGTGGAGCTCTCTGGAGTAGCCAGTCGACCGGCTCTTGAAGGGGGGTCGTCCGGCTTTTTGATGGATCTTTCTGGAGTGGCCGGTCGACCGGCTCTTCTTCCTTGGTCGTCCGGCTGACTTCCTTCATCCAATTTTTCGTCTTTTCGGCCTTTAGTCTTCTTTCTTAGACCCGTGCATGTCCTATCTTCATCACCTTTCATCGTCCAATCTTTGTCTTAGCCCAGCATTCACCTAAATCATTGAAAACAAGCAATTAGTGTAGCAATTTATCTCTTGAACTCAATATGCACATTTGTTTACGCTTAAGCCTATTCCTATCAAAAATACTACACTAATGCATCATTATAAGCATTCAACACCTCTAAAATATAAGTAAATGGCAATGCAAACACACACCAAATCACAACTCATCACCACATATTAGTAAATTAGGATGCGTAACTCAAACACACACAACAAGATAATGTATGAATTACAAACAAAAGCCACATATAATTAAGCACGGTTTGACCATTTGCCTATATCCACAAAAACTCCACCAAATAAAAAAAAAAAGATTACACACTCAATGGTGACCTTTGGCATGACCAAAGAGGTCTAAACCCTACCTCACTGTGCTGACAATAGCTCTCTCTCATCATTAGACATATTGCAAGATAGACCACCAAGCAACCACATAAAAAACCTATTTATAGGTGTGGGTGCAAATATCTTAAGAGGGGTAAATTAAGATATTAATACTAATTTTCGTTATTAAAAATTTACAGAAAATTTACAACTTCTAACAATCAATATATCAAACACAAGATAAGCAAGGTAAGTAAGTATAAAAATAGAAGTGTAAGGAGAAGAGAAACAAACGATTTTAAGGTGGTTCGGCCAAGCCTACATCCACCGCCCAAGGAAGCTCCCCTTAGGACTTCAAAGATCTCCACTAAGATGCTTCTTCAAAACTTGGTGAAGCACAAACCAAATTCTTACAACCTCTTTGAAGCCTAACTTCAAAGAACCCAAGAGATATACTCTATCGGATTTCCCCACACTTTACAAGCTTTAATGAATAAATCTTACAAAGATTATAGCTCTCAAAGTGTGTATGTACTCAAGAATAAGAAAAGATTGAATCTGCGATTTTCTTTAAGAAGAAGATGAATAAGCTCTTGAAAGCTCAAATATATTACAAGAATGGCTCAAAGATGGATTGAATGATGATAAACACTTTAGCACACTTCAATTTTTGTTTAGAAAGTGTATAAAATGAGTATTTAAAGAGGTTTGGGGGTTAGGGATTTGGTAGGTGAAGAAAATATGGGATTTTTGGCTAGAACGGTAATAAACGACTAGTACATTTATTATAGCTCCCGTTCAGCCGGTCGCCCGACTGGGTCGTCCGGCTATCCCCTTTTCTTCTCTGACTAGGCCGGACGCCTTAGCCGGTCGACCGGCTAAGGGGTCCGACTTTTCCTTCAACTTTTTGTTTTGGCCGGGCGACCCTCCCAAGTCAGCCAATCGACCGGCTGAGGGGTCCGGCCACTCCAGAATGTGAAGTAAAGCCAGAGTTTTGCGGGAAAACATTTTAAGTGCATTTTCACAACTCCAAATCATTTTGAATAAATTTGTAAACACATGTTGTGAATTGAAACACCCCAAAAACTCATTTTATCTCTATGCGTGCATTCAAATACATTTTTGCATATGTTATATCAAATGTGCAAGATTTGAAAATTTTGATATGAATAAGAAAAAGAAGGTTTGAGCCAAGTTCACACAATATATAGGCATTTCACAAAAGAGCAAGAAGTAAACTAATGTCCGGTATCCCTTATGACTTCTCTTCTCCTCCTTATGCCTTCTCTCCTTCTCTTTCTTCAAGTAATGCTTTTTGCACATTTTCTTCAATCTTTCAAAGCTTCAACTAGATATAATCTCATTTTCACAAGAAGCTATTTAGTAAGATAATGCATATATTTTCATCATCAAAACCAATAATGAATATTTAGCTAACAATCTCCCCCATTTTGATGATGACAAAATTTTAAGATATGAGACAAAAGTACTCCCCCTTAATATATGCATTCCTTTAAAAAATGAATTTTTGGGAAAATGCTTTAACTATCAAATTTAAACTCATTTGCAAAGACATGTAAATAGCCATATTCAAACAAGTAAAACATATCAACAAAGCATACCATTTACCATTTACTTTTCCAAACAAAGCATACACCATTCAACATATATCATGCACCAAAAAATACCATTCACCATATATCATGCACCAAAGAAATACCATTCACCAAAGTGTAAATATCATTCACCATACTTCTCCTCCTTTGGGATCATCAAAATCAATATAAAGGCAGGAAAAGAAACAAAGGTTAAGAGTGTGTTAAAGAAATAATTTGTTAACAAAAGTCAAGAATGTAAAAGTCAACTAAAGCTAAAAATTATTTTCAAGTGGAATGAAAAATGTTTTTCAAAAAGAAGAAAATCAAGGTGCGCGATCATGGTGATCCTTGAAGTATTCTCTCATGTCTGATTTCATAGCAGCCACTTCTGAATCAATATGTTGCCTCCAAACAGTGAGCTCGTCCTATTGGCTTGTCATAGTTGCCCTCATTTCGCCCATACCAGTGTTCAACGCTTGCAACTGAGACAAAATCTGAGCCATCAAAGAAGGGTCTTCCTTTTCCTTTTCTCCCACGTGATTGACCTCTTCCCCTTGGATTCACCATGACTTCGCGTTGTTTTTGCAAGAATAATCGGTGAGAAACTTTGTTTTTGAAGTGGGCAAGCAAATGTTAGGAAGAAATTTGGAAGAAAACGGTTGAAAATTGAAGATTTTGAGATGGGTTTTGGAGAGTTTTGGCTAGGGTTTTAAAAAAATTGATAGAATGTAGTGAATTTGGGGTGAAAAACCTCCAATTTTTAACCCTGTCCACGTTTAACCAGTCGCGGGGGGTTGATCGGCTAGGTCGACCGGCCAAATTAGAGAGCTCATTAAAAATTTGTTTTCAGCTGGACACCTAATGCATCAGTCGGTCGACCGGCTTGGTCGATCGGTTTGGTCAGAAAGTGCATAAATTGCTTATTTTCCATACTCAAGCCACATAAACATATATATGCAATTTAACTACATTTTATCATTCCAATCTCTCTCCTAATCTTGCAAAATTGATCTTCATTCAAAGGTTTAGTAAAAATATCAGCAACTTGATGTAAAGTATCAACAAATTCAAGAATTATATCACCTTTTTGTATATGATCTATAATGAAATGGTGCCTAATCTCAATATGCTTAGTTCTTGAGTGTTGAATTGGGTTCTTAGTAAGATTAATTGCACTAGTATTATCACAATATATAGGAATATGATCATACTTCAATCCATAATCAAGTAAATTTTGTTTCATCCACAAAATTTGAGCCACACAACTACCAGCTGCAATATATTCAGCTTCGGTGGTAGAAATAGCAACGCTATTTTGTTTCCTACAAGACCAAGATACTAAGGAATGTCCTAGGAATTGGCATGTTCCACTAGTGCTCTTACAATCTACTTTGCAACTAGCATAGTCAGCATCAGAAAAACCACATAGATCAAATGACATTACTTTAGCATACCAAAGCCCTAAATTAATTGTTCCCTTAAGATATCTAATTATTCTTTTTACAGCTGTTAAGTGAATTTCCTTAAGATTGGAGTGAAATCTAGCATATAAGCACACTGAGAACATGATATCAGGTCTAGAGGCAATTAAATATAATAGGCTATTGATCATACCTCTATATTTCTTCTCGTTTACTGATTTACCTTTCTTATTTTTATCTAGCTTTGTTAAGGGGCTTATGGGAGTTCTAATCTCCTTTGCATCTTCAAGTCCAAATTTCTTGATGATTTCCTTGGTGTATTTGGCTTGATTTATGAAGATCCCCTCTTTTGCTTGTTTGATTTGGAGTCCGAGGAAGAAAGTTAATTCTCCCATCATGCTCATCTCGAACTCCTTGTGCATGCACTTTGAAAAATTCTCAAACAAGGAAACATTAGTAGTACCAAAAATTATATCATCTACATAGATTTGGACAAGTAGAATGTCATTGTCTTTTCTTTTGATAAATAGGGTTGAATCAAGTTTTCCTCTTTCAAAATTGTTTTCTATCAAAAATCCACCAAGTCTTTCATACCAAGCTCTAGGAGCTTGCTTTAAGCCATATAAAGCCTTTTCTAGTTTAAAAACATGATTAGGAAAGCATGAATCTTCAAATCGGGGGGTTGTTCAACATAAACTTCTTTTTCAATGAATCCATTTAAAAATGCACTTTTCACATCATAAAGCTTAAAGTCCATGTGACATGCAAATGCAAGTAACATACGAATGGATTCAAGTCTAGCTACAGAAGCATAAGTTTCATCATAATCAATTCCTTCTTCTTGATTGTATCCTTGTGCAACTAGTCTAGCCTTATTCCTAGTCACTATTCCGGCTTCATCTAGTTTGTTTCTAAATACCCATTTGGTTCCTATTACCGGTCTATCTTTAGGTCTTTCAACTAGTTTCCAAACTTTATTTCTCTCAAATTGATTGAGTTCTTCTTGCATGGCCATTATCCAATTTTCATCTAGTAGAGCTTCTTTTACATTTTTAGGTTCAATATGAGAAATAAATGCATGATGCTCACAACAAGTACTAATATTACGCCTAGTTCTTACACCTTCATTTGGATCACCGAGAATAAGATCTTGAGGATGGTTTCTCACGAACTTCCAACTCTTTGGTAGATCTTCATGAGGTTCTTTTGTTTCATCATCTTTGTTTGAGCAATGTTTGATTTCCTCATTTGCTTGAGACCTCCTTTCTTGAAGTTCTTCTTCTTGCTTCGTTGGTTTTTCTTTGTCTTTTGGAGTTGGATCTTCAAGCGTTGTCTTTTCCAAAAGATAACCTACATCATCAATTTCCTTTCTCGGCTCAAATGGATTAGTCTTATTAAATGGAACATGTATTGATTCTTCTACAATAAGAGTTCTCTTATTATATACCCTATATGCTTTGCTCTTTATGGAATAACCTAAGAATATTCCTTCATCGAATTTAGCATCAAATTTTCTTAAGTGGTCCTTAGTGTTTAGAATAAAACATTTACAACCAAATACCTTGAAGTATGATATTTTAGGTGTTTTACCATGCCATAGTTGATATGGAGTTTTGTTTAAAATAGGTCTAATCAATACTCTATTTTGCACATAGCATGCAGTATTTATGGTTTTACTCCAAAAATATGTTAGCAAGTTGTATTCTTTTAGCATAGTCCTTGCCATTTCTTGTAATGTACGATTCTTCCTCTCTACTACCTTATTTTGTTGAGGAGTACGAGAGGCCGAAAAGTTATGCTCAATGCCATGTTCATCACAAAAGTTCATGAAAGGAGTATTCACATATTTGGTGACATTATCACTACGGATGCAAGTTATAAAATAGCCTTTCTCATTTTGCACTTTTCTACACAATCTTGCAAATACATTGAAGGCATCATTTTTATGTGCAAGAAACATGACCCATGTAAATCTAGTGTAATCATCAACTACAACAAATGTATACCTAAATCTTCCTAAGCTTGCCACATCAATGGGTCCAAACAAATCCATGTGTAATAGTTGTAATGCTCTATTTGTTGAAACTTTATTTAAGGATTTGAAGGATGTCTTGTGTTGTTTTCCTAATTGGCAAGCATCACAAATTTTGTCTCTTTCAAATTTTAGCTTTGGTAGGTCTCTAACTAAATCATGCTTTGACAAATCATTCAATAAGCTCATGTTAGCATGTCCTAATCTTCTATGCCATAACCAAGCATTATCATGCACAACGGATAAGCATTTAACATGTTGACATATAAGTTGATCAATTTTAACAGTGTAAACATTTTCATTTCTCTGAGCTATAAATAACACATTATCATTTTCACATTCATACACAAGGCATTTAGAAGATTGAAAAACAACTTTATGACCTTTGTCACATAATTGGCTAATACTAAGTAGATTAAATTTTAGACCCTCTACTAGTAGGACATTGTGTATAGCAAGAGATTTTTCATTACCAATGCTTCCTTTTCCAATAATTTTTCCTTTACCATTGTCCCCAAAGGTAACGTCTCCTCCTTTTGTCCTTTTAAATTTGTAGAAAAACGAAGAGCTTCCCGTCATGTGCTTGGAACATCCACTATCCAAGATCCATTTTATTTTGCTTGAATTGCTTTTATTGCATACCTATACACATGAAATTTAAATGCAATTCTTTATTTTGGGGTCCCCAACAACTTGGGTCCTTGGTGTTAGTTTCAATTTTTGTTTTTGACCACCCATTTAGGTCTTAGCCAATACGGAACATGTGATCCTTTATCACGAATTTTCTTGTAATAACAATGTGTAGATACATATTCTTTCTTTTCACAATAGGTACAAACAACATTTGATTTTGGTGAAGAGAAGGATTTAGAGGTAGAAGCCTTAACAAAATAGGTTTTGAAATATTTTTTATTAAGACTGGGTTTGTATCCTATACTATTCTTATCAAAAGACATTTTTTGACTTCCAAGAAGTTTTTCAAAATTTTCTTTGCCATTAGTAAATTTTTTAATAATTCCATTCAAATCCATATTTTTCTTTTTCAGATCTTTAATCTTTGTTTCAATTTCTACAAAATCCTCGGCATAAGAATCATTTTCTTTTTCTAAAATATCTACTTTTTCAATAAGAGAGGTATTTTTCTTTTCCAAGATTTCCTTTTCATTAAGAACAAGTTTTAAATTTTTATGCACTTGCTTGTTTCTTGCCAAAGCTAAGGATAAATCATCATGTAATTTAGTAAATGCATCTTTTAGTTTATCAAAACTATATTCTTCTTCCTCTTCTTCACAAGATGAATAATGAATAGATGGTGAAGGTGAAGATGGTACCTCTTCCTCATTGGCCATGAGGCAAAAGTTGGCTACCTCATGATGCTCTTCCTCATCTTCTTCGGTTTTGGAGAAGTCCCACGTGGCCTTGAGCGCCTTTCCTTCCTTCTTCTTTGAAAGCTTAGGACAATTTGCTTTTATATGTCCCGGCTTGTTGCAATTGAAACACTTTAACTCATCTTTTACATCTTTTATCTTTTTGAACTCCTTGCCTTCTTTTCCTTTCTTCTTCCAATTTGTGTTGCTTGAAGAAGCCCCTTTCCTCATCTTTCTATATTTCATAAACCTTTTGAAATTTCGGGCTAGAAGTGCAATTTCTTCATCTTCCGGGTCCTCATCATCTTCTTCATCGTCACTTGATGGATATTTTGATGCAACAAGAGCAATGGACTTCTTTGCTTTCCTTTCTTCTTTTTCATGATATTTTATCTCAAGCTCATGAGTCATGAGTGACCCAATGAGCTCATTGAGCTCCAATGTATTCAAGTCCTTCGCTTCCTTTATTGCCGTGACTTTAGGTTGCCATGATGATGGCAAGCTCCTTAGACTTTCCTTACCTTCTCTACATTGGAATAATCTTTACCAAGAGCTTTCAAACCATTAGTGATTTCAACAAATCAAGAAAACATTTGTTCAACATTTTCATTTGGAAGCAGCTTGAATAATTCATATCTATTTACAAACATAACAATCCTAGATTCTTTCACTTGGCTAGTTCCTTCATAAGTTACTTCTAATTGATCCCAAAGTTCTTTAGCCGAAGTGCAACCTATTACTCTAGAAAATTCGGTAGCATTCATAGCATTAAATAAATAATGTAATGGTTTTTGATTTAACTCAAATAATTTAATATCTTCATCATTCCGTTCATTTTTCAATTTGTGTATTCTCCTATCACCCTCTAATTTTGTAGGTAAGGTACGCCCATTTTCTATGATTTTCCAGGCTTTATAGTCATGTGATTGTATAAACATTTTCATTCTCATTTTCCAAAATGCATAATTTGTTCCATCAAAAGGGGGTGCTTATTTAATAGAAATTCCCTCCATATTTGCTAGAAATTCTACTAGTTGTTAGACTATATGTAGAACCCTAGCTCTGATATCAATTGTGGGTGCAAATATCTTAAGAGGGGGGTGAATTAAGATATTAATACTAATTTTTGTTATTAAAAATTTACAGAAAATTTACAACTTTTAACAATCAATATATCAAACACAAGATAAGCAAGGTAAGTAAGTATAAAAATAGAAGTGTAAGAAGAAGAGAAACAAACGATTTTAAGGTGGTTCGGCCAAGCCTACGTCCACCGCCTAAGGAAGCTCCCCTTAGGACTTCAAAGATCTCCACTACGATGCTTCTTCAAAACTTGGTGAAGCACAAACCAAATTCTTACAACCTCTTTAAAGCCTAACTTCAAAGAATCTAAGAGATATATTCTATAGGATTTCCCCACACTTTACAAGCTTTAATGAATAAATCTTACAAAAATTATAGCTCTCAAAGTGTGTATGTACTCAAGAATAAGAAAAGATTGAATCTGAGATTTTCTTCAAGAAGAAGATGAATAAGCTCTTGAAAGCTCAAATATATTGCAAGAATGGCTCAAAGATGGATTGAATGATGATAAACACTTTAGCACACTTCAATTTTTGTTTAGAAAGTGTATTAAATCAGTACTTAAAAAGATTTGGGGGTTAGGGATTTGGTAGGTGAAGAAAATTTGGGATTTTCGGCCAGAACGGTAATAAACAGCTAGTGCATTTATTACAGCTCCCGTTCAGCCGGTCGACTAGCTGAGTCGTCCGGCTATCCCCTTTTCTTCTCTGACTAGGCCGGACGCCTTAGCCGGTCGACCTGCTAGGGGGTCCGGCTTTTCCTTCAACTTTCTGTTTTGGTCGGGCGACCCTCCCAAGTCAGCTGGTCGACCGGTTGAGGGGTCCAGCCACTCTAGCATGTGAAGTAAAGCTAGAGTTTTGCATGAAAACATTTTAAGTACATTTTCATTACTCCAAATCATTTTAAATAAATTTGTAAACACATGTTGTGAATTGAAACACCTCAAAAACTCATTTTATCTCTATGCGTGCATTCAAATACATTTTTGCATATGTTATATCAAATGTGCAAGACTTGAAAATTTTGCTATGAATAAGAAAAAGAAGGTTTAAGCCAAGTTCACACAATATATAGGCATTTCACAAAAAGAGCAAGAAGTAAACTAATGTTCGGTACCCCTTATGACTTCTCTTCTCCTCCTTATGCCTTCTCTCCTTCTCTTTCTTCAAGTAATGCTTTTTGCACATTTTCTTCAATCTTTCAAAGCTTCAACTAGATATAATCTTATTTCCACAAGAAGCTATTTAGTAAGATAATGCATATATTTTTATTATCAAAACCAATAATGAATATTTAGCTAACAATAGGAGACTATTTTTTGTTCTCCAAGACAAAGGTTTCGTACTTCATTAATTCTGCCATAATTAGGACTCTTACCTATTTTTAGTATGGGTTTGGGCTCCGCACTTAAGCCACAACCCAACATACCTTATCAATTATATTGCGTGAGGCTAAAAACATAATTTGTGCCATTCTTCATCATGTATAAATATTCATGTCACAACCCATTTATGTGTGTGCTCTATAATTTCTATAGTTTTTACGTTTTTTTGGTCTATCAGAATTTTAAAACATAAGAGTAATAATATAGAGGTGAGCATCTTTTTTCATAAGGGTTAGGAGATAGACGCTATCCTAGAGAGAAAGAGAAGTGACAATAGTATGGTGCGGTGACATTTTTATGCCAGAAGCTTAATTGGGACTACCACATCCATTCAAAGACAAACTACCATTAAGCTAAAGAAAACAGAATTGATAATGACACAGTCCGATCCATCTTTTTCTACACTTGTTGGAAGGAAATGTAAGCCTTGGTTTTCTATATATGAAGAAGAAACCAAATGACAACTTAAAAAAATGCATTTATTAGGACCTCCTACAGAAATTTACGTACCTAGAGCAAGCCACACATTTGAGTGATTTGTTAAAGCTTATACAATTTGATTATGGAATCTCGTGTTCTAATCTACTCTTGCTCCAAATCTATGCTTAATTATTATATGCAAGAGAAATTCTATCCTTGTAATCACGGACTAGTTGCGATACCTTAAGAAATAACGTGCTATTTCAACAAATCACAAAGATATTTTTATATGCCTTTTAGCCACAAGCAGCCGCTAGTATGTCCTCCATCTAGTGAGCGAGTCCTAACTGAAAAGATCGAGGGGGAGCAATTTAATGTGGTGGTACAGTTGTTGATATGCGTCATGACTCAATGAAAATGTCTGTATAAAGAAACCATCCTTGGTATGACTCTAAGAAAAGTGAAAAAGGTGGAATCACTTTCTCACATGAACGCTTAGTACAGCCTTGATTGTAAAAAAAGTTGCATGAAGAAAATAAAAGGTACAGATTTTTTTTCTTGTTTCCTAAGGTTGGATACTGGACAGGCTCTTTTTCTAAGTATTTAGCCTGTAATTTATTGTTCCTTACATGAAGATCTTACTGTGCATTAAGCTTCATATTTCTTGACCTTCCAAACGATTTTATCAGTAGCACTAATACCTGCGTAGAAGTCAGAAATTGTTAAGAAAAGAATGATATGGGTAAAATGCATAGGATTTGTATAAGTAGTTGATTGCTACCTTGTGGTTTAAAATACACCACATTACCTCTGTATTTTTTAAAGGTGACACATCATTTTCAACTTTAATTTTTTCTGTCTAATTTAACATAGAGTGTATTACACTATTAGACTTTCTTTTATTGTATGTGTCAATGTCAAATTTTAAACTTTGTTGAACTTTTTTCCCTCAAAACACACCTAAGGGCTCGTTTGCATTGATTTTTTATCAGTGTTCTTTTATGAAACTTTTGAAAAAAAGTACATTTTTTTCAGAAGTCAAAACTTTTTTACTTACGTAAAAAGTTAAATTTGAGTGTTTTTTAAGAGTTTCACCTTTTTCAAAAATCAAACCAAATACTAAAAGTAAAAAGAATGTATTTTCTAGAAAAGAAGTATTTTCATGAAACAAAAAAAAAAGACACAATTCAAACCGACCCTAAACTCACATGTAGGTAAAGTCTACTTTCTACTAATTCGAATGGTTCAGTTGGTCACTCCAGCAAATCTCTTCCTGCCTCTTATCTTATTGTTGGTTCAATTCATAAGCAGCAAATTAGATTAACACACACACATAAGTTTACATAAACGTTCCAAACATTCTCGAGTAATTATATGATAAGTTACTTTTAAGATTTGGGATAAACATATGAAAAAAAGACAACACAATGCATGTAATTAATCTCTTCGTATTTGAATCTCTTGGTAATGTAATGTTAAGTGGAAACACTAACCAATGGTCTCGCTACTTCTCTCAACCTTCCTTTTGTGAATATAGGCGTTTGAAGTAATGGTCCCCCATTAGTTCCCTTTTCAGAAAAGAAAAAGAGCAAGAAGTATTGCATGCATGTTCATTGAGGGAATTTTAAAAAAAAACAAAAACAAAAAAAAAACTTTGCAAGTTAACAAAAAATTATATTTAAATATAAGCTCATTCAAGTAGTCGTACACAAGTCGCATATGATAAAGAGAGAGCATTTTTACACTCTCACATTGATGCTCACAAGCTAAAACTCAACACACACACACATAACCACAACATGCGGAGAACAATGCCTCTTGTCCTCTCGTTCATAACTTGTCTCCTTTCAATCTTCCCTCTTCAGATCCATTCAGATTCATCTCTGCAATCTTTCGTCTATGGCGGATGCTCACAGATTAAATACACACCAAACTCACCATACCAATCGAATCTCAACTCGTTGTTAACCTCATTAGTCAACTCAGCAACTTACTCATCCTACAATAAGTATAGCATCATGGGCTCGAGCCAACAAGACATAGTCTACGGCCTTTACCAATGTAGGGGTGACCTATCCATGCCGGACTGCGCCGCTTGTGTAGGACGGGCGGTGTCTCAGGTCGGCAACTTGTGCTCGCAAACATGCGGGGGTGCAATGCAGTTACAGGGCTGCTTTGTGAAGTATGATAATACTTCCTTCATAGGTGAAGAAGACAAGACTCTGGTGGCGAAGAAATGTGGGCCGCCGGTTGGCAATGATAATAACGACGCAATGGGCCGTCGCGACGCCGTCCTGGCCGGGTTAGGCGGCGCTGGGGGGCTCTACCGGGTGGGTGGGGTTGAGGATGTTCAGGGTGTGGGTCAGTGTGTTGGGGATTTGAGTATGGGACAGTGCCAAGATTGTTTGATGGAGGCTATCAAAGAGTTGAAGAGTGAGTGTGTTGGTGCTGTTTTTGGTGACGTGTTTCTGGGCAAGTGCTACGTTAGGTACTCAACCAGTGGAGCTCATGCTCTAGCCAAATCCTACCATGGTAAGCAATCCTATCTAAAACTGTTAAAAATCTAGGATTCTAATGATTTAACTTACTTTGTTAGAAGCATTTAGCAAGTTTTGATAGTGAATTGTGTCCAACTTATTAGTTTACCACCTCGTCTAAAAATATATACTTGTATAGAGGATATTCGTCTATTAATATGCCACCTCTTATGCAAGTGCTTCAATGTCTATACTCTCATTGCTTGTCAAAATAATCACTTCATCTAAAAGTTTAAATTTGTAGAAATGATATTAAATGTATTAATAATATGAGACTCATTTTTGCTCAACATTGTTAAATGGATTAATCCCGTTGACTGCTAACTCATACGTGTTAAATATTTTGGACTTACTATTGCCCTTGCGGGAAGCTGGAAATGGACCTTATTGGAAATCGACCTTATCAAGAGTACTTGGACTCAAATGCTTGCATAGAACTTACAAAGTTTGGATTTTAGTCTTTGCTGCCACAAATGCCGTAATAATATTTGTAAATTTACTAGTTTTGTTTTCTGATGAGTTTTCATCACCCCTTTGGCTAAGGCATTAATTATACATTTTTGTTGTAAAGTATAATAAATATATAAATAAATATTTATTTTCTCTATAAATTTAAATTTTTAGAGGAGATCTTACAATCGTCCTTGGCTCACTTTCGTCCATTACAGGTTCTTCTCACAGTGAATCGGAGAAGACATTTGCTATTATCATCGGCTTAATAGCTGGAGTTGCTATACTTATCATTTTCTTAACTTTCATGAGAAGGGTGTTTGGGGGAAATGGTGGTGAGATTATTTATTACCTTTTCTTTCGTTTTCTCTTTTGCCCTTTTTGCATTGACCTGAAAGGTCTCACTTCATTAGATTCAGAAATGTATTATAATCAAATAACTTGTTGCTTTTTTGCAGGGAAATAAATCGTCAAGTTACGGAAGAAATATATTTAAATTTTCTTATAATATTACAATATTGGATTCAAATTGGAGAAAAAGTTATTAGCTCTGACACTATTGAATCTTGCTTCTTTATTTGGTCGTTGTGAAGCTTTTCTTACTCTTTTACTTCATCATGCATATAAAGTTGCTATTCTATCTTTGCCCTTTCGGAAGAATTATTACTATTTCATCAAAAAGCAGATTGTGGAGGAAACATGAAGAGATGATTTTTAGGAGCGCGAATTTTAAGACAAAGCGTAAAGGAGAGAAAAGTAGGCTATGATTCCCACCTTTTGATCCAATTAACACAAAGTTCATTGTCTAATCTGAAGAAACGGCATATTCTTTCTGTCAAGTTATGAAATACCAAGCAAGTCATTTGTATTCGAAAAGTTGTCATGTTGAAATGCAAATGAAATCAATTCTCTTATTTGTCATCAGAATTGCCCAGTGGAGCTGAAAATTGTTACGAAATCAAGTTCAAACTCAGAAATAAAAAGAATATATATCTTGATCATCATACTCCCTAGAAACTATAAAATGAGTGCGGGATGTGTTTATAGCGGAGGTATTGGAAAGAAATAAATTCAATGATAGATTGTGTCATTATGCACATTATATATATACACACATTAAAAATGACTTTATCCATCAACAAATTATTAGTTAAAGCGACAACAATCTCACCCTCGCGAGAAAAACATAAGTTCAAATCTCATAAGACCCACTTATTGGGAGACTTTTCCTTTGTCAATCTCAACCCATGAAAATTATTGTTCAATGTGGTTTGGAGTACTCTAACTCAAGACTTAAAAAAAAGAGAAGAAGTTTATCCACATGGAACATTTGATTTGTTGATGATTTTCATTCTTGAAAGGAGTCAAATTTTAGTGGTCAATGAAAGCAATTTTCAACATAAAATATATATTTGACTTCTTTCTCTAAGAGGAATTAAGTTGATGGAAATGTTGGCTCCGGAAAGTAGATTGAAGAGCTCGCAAAAATCAAAAAGTTCTCATCTATTCTTTTTACCTCTTAGCATATAAAATGAAAAGAAGTATGTATAAGGAAAAGAACAATAGACTGTAAATTATTTACAAATATATCATGTCTATATGTTTAGCACAATTTAATTTCTCGCATTTGAAATAGGGCAAATTATACAAATAGTTCCTATTGTCTATAGAAAGCGTCAATTTGGTCTTATTGTTTCAAAAGTAACATATTTGGTCCTAAATAGGTTCAAAAAATGTCATTTTAGTCCTTGTTATTTCAAAAGTGACTAATTTGGACTCCCAGTATTTGCAAAAAGGAACCAAATTGAGCTCTATTTTAGCCTTAAAAAATGGTTATGTGAAGGTCACATGACCAATTAATGTGGATAAAAATTGATTTTTTGCAAAAAGTAACATTTTCTGTAAATAGTAAGGATTAAATGAGTTACTTTTTAAATAATAGAAACCAAATTGACTTTTTGTGGAAATAATCAGGACCAAATGGATCACTTTTGAAACAATAAGGACTAAACTAATACTTTTGATAAACAATAGGGACCATTCCTAAAATTCTCCCCTTGAAAACACAAATTTTATAGTGTTCTATAGGTACTATTTTTCTACGGAGCACTGTGCATCATATATTAGGTGAATAGTACGCGCCTATATAAATAAAAAAAAGAAAATTTCTTCCTCTCATTCTCATGCACTAACATAGGCACGTGTCTCTATCTCTTTCTCTCCATTCTTGCACACAAATCTCTTTCTCTCTAGAAAAATAAACCGTTTGATTTCAAAACGGACTTAACCATCGCAATCATCATCTTTGCGCGACCTTAATGCTAGTCTTCAATCTTCGTGCCAATTCTGTTTTACCATAGACTATGAGTTGTCGCCGCTATTCTTTTTCACTCTTTTTTTGAGTTATTTTGTCAGATCTGTAATAACAGATCTCTGTGTGTGTGTCGTGGTGGTGGTGTGTAGTGTGTAGTTCATGTATATGAGTGAAAGGATAGACAAATTGGTTGTCTAACAAATAATTTAAAATAATGCAGATTAAGTGTTTGACATTTTGGCTAAATCAAATTCATCTTTTCCCTCCATCAAACTTTTGTGAACATATAATGTATATAATCTATGAACATGTCATATAAGAGTTTTGCACGTAAAGAATAAGTATTTTCATATGTATATAATCTATGAACATGTCATATAAGAGTTTTGCACATAAAGAATAAGTATTTTTAGCCTATATTATATAAAGTTGTCAATATAGTATAAAACTTGTGAAATATAAATTTTAATATTTATAAATATTTGATATTCAACATATTATCTAAAAAGGTTTATTCCTTTAATAGTCCTAGACTATTGACTTTATCTTATTTAGCCCCTTGACTTTCAAAATAAACTTTTTAGTCCTTAGACTATTGAATTTGTCGCATTTTAGTCCGTTGACTTTTAAAATGAACCTTTTAGCCTGTAAACTTTGATAAATGGGATGTCGTTAGTCCACAAACTGTGAAAAGTAGGACATCATTAGTCCTCAAAAAGGGGTTCATTTTAGAGGTTCAAGAACTAATAACATCCCATATATTAAAGTTCATAGATTAAAAGGTTCATTTTAAAAGTCAAAGGATTAAAGTACGACAAAATCAATAATTCAAGAAGTAAAACATTCATTTTGAAAGACAAGGAATTAAAATACAACAAAATCAATAATCCACTGGACTATTAGAGGGATATATCCTATCTAAAACTTTTGAACATATAATATAAGAGTCTTGAAGAATTAAACTTATGAGCTTATAGTTAAAAAGTTATGAATAATTAAAAGTTTTGAACCTAAAATATAAAAATTCTGAACATATACTATAAGAGTTTTGAACATATAGTATAAAGAGTAACAAAAAATCAAATTTATGAATTTATTATTAAGAAGAAGTGAATAATAGAAGTGTTGGGCATAAAATATAAAAATTCTGAACATATAGTATTGAGTTTTGAATATGTAATAAGAAATTGATAAAAATTAAACTTATAAATTAATTGCTAAAAAGCTACGAATAATAAAAGTATTGAAGATAAAATATAAAAATTTTGAACATATAATATAAGAGTTTTGAACATGTAATCTAAGGGTGATAAAAATTAAACTTATGAATTTATTGTTCATAAGTTACCCCTATAATTAAACTTATCAATTTATTGCCTTTTAGAAGGTGGCATGTTACCCCTATAATTTATCTAATTAGCTCATGTTGCTTGCCTCCCTCCCTCCCTTTTTCCCATGGTTTGTCTAATTAATTAATTATCACCCTATGTTTTCAAAACTTAACACATTACCTCTTTCTACTTTTTAAAAGGTGGAACTATCACCTATTTTTTCATTATAATCTAACCGTCATAAGCTAAAGTAAGGGTAAATTTTGGAAACATATAATATAACACATTACAAGTTTCTCACAGATGCAAAAAAAGACACTATAATGCACAATAATTTAATTTAAATGAAAAAAGTCAAGGTAAGATATTATGTATCATCTTTTAAAAAGTATAAGGGGATAATGTGATAAGTTTCAAAACACAGAGTGTAACCACATGGGAATAACGTATATTTTACCCATTTTTTTAAAATAGTAAAAATTCATTATGCTGGAAAGTGTAATTAACATAAATTTGAAAATTACATTTATTACATCTCAAAGTATAACAACTTTTGAATTTTATTTGGTGTATACTCACATTCTACACTTTTAATAGTAACAAACATTAGTTACATTTTCAAATGTAACAACCATTAATTAAACTTCCAAGTATAAAGTTAATTTTTAATTACATTAGAAATCTTATGCTTCGACGAAGCATAACTATTTATACATATGATGTATAAACTATTCGCATAATTTCTTGTAGCGATTGGAATATTGGTGTCGGTGGAGGCCGCTTTCTCCTTACTAGATCCACATTGGCTCCCCCAAACTTAAAAATTCAAAACTCTCTAGAAATGGTACACATTTGCTCATCACAAAACTTTTCCAGATATGTGTGCTCAGGTTTCTGGATCCAATGTGGCTCTTCCTTGCCTGAATAATTTCATCATCTATATAGATGATAATCCCACATGGAAGCCTAAGGGCGCACAATAATGAGATTCAATAACTTGACGTTCTTTCTATGTTATTATTATTATTTTTTCCAGTTTCGCGGAAGTTTTCCTTTTTTTTTTTTTTTGTTTAAGGAGAATCAATAGTGGTTTCTCACCTATTCTTAGTAATGATTCGAGCTCGAGATTTACAAGTCCCAAGTAAGGGGTACTTGTTACCACTGAGCTACACCTCTTATCTAATTTTAAAGAAGTTAAAGACTAATAATATAATACATTTCTACTTCTATCAGAATTAGGTCTAAAACTTTTCTGACCCAAAATAAGAGGGTATCACTAAACCATTAATTTTGCGATACTTTCTTGCAGTATATGGAACAATATTGCCATTCACCACACAGACGAGAAAATGGATACTTTGATTCAGTTTCAAGTTGATGAATTCACTACATCAAAATGGCATTTGATATCTTGTATTTCTCCGAAAGTAATTCAATTAATGAGATTTCATGTGAGATAATTGAGTGTGTGGGGTGGGGGAGGGGTGCTCAATCTCCTAATGCCCTACAATTCATCCTTCTTTACCACTTATCTTGATGTAATGAGAAACTCAAAGAGAAAAAGCCAAAGTGAAAAACAGATTATTGCCATGCATGTGTATGAAATAGCTAAAAAAGCAGGCAAAGATTTTGATGTCAACAATGTGATTTAAACTTGAACAAAGCCACACAACATCAATGTAGACTTTTCGTCATATAAAATGTGACTTCGAGATCAGGAAATAGATAAGTGATTGAGACTATCTCTCTTAACAGTGAGGTTTTGGATACAAATTCCATGAGGTGTGGGTTTCCAAACAAATAAACAATTAAATAAGAGAGGAAAAAAAAAAAGATATAAATGTGACCTCAAACACAACCAGTTCACCATGCACAATACTTTGTCGACATGCATTTAGTAATATCAATTGTTTCCTTTCTTTTGCACAGCATCCCTTATTAATAGTGGTGGACTACATGCTAACATCTTTTGGTAAAGTGATCCTAGAATGCTTTGAAGTCTTAAAAGGAAAAGAATCGTTATGAATATTCTCTCACTATTGTCCTTATTTTTACAACATTTTTGTATATGCAACAATGCTAACTAATTTCAAACTCTTTGTTCTATGCCCTTCAAAAACTCAGAATTTACAACCTAGAGTGGTAGAACATAATTTAACCACACAACCTCAAAAATAAATTAATTAGTATATTCTACGAATCCATAATAATGAAGTAATATTTGACAAAACAAGACATTAGACACGAATTTTAAAATGTCTAAATTTTATACACGTGAGATCTCGTTTAAAATGGATGCTCTAATAAAAATAGTAACCAACTTGAGGTGATCCATCATGGCCATGATCGAGGCCACTCCTATGCTAGAATAAGACACCATTTCGCATGTCTTCTCCGGTTGTAAAGTAAAAAGTGGCGTTGTCATGGTCTAATGAAGTGATTTTCACATGGTATTTATCACCTTATCTACGAACATGCAACATGAGCAAGGGAGCTAGAGGAATCATGTATAGGGAGTACATCTGGATATATACTTTATTTATGTATGAAGAGTCAAGCATGCATGCAAGCTTTTAGAAGACAAAACTTAATACAAAAAGAAACATTGTTGAGCTCTTTCTAGCAAGCCAAGTAAGCTCACATTATAACCATTTGCTCCGAGGAACACAAAGGTCCATCTAGATTGGCTTTTTTAATTAAAAAAAATTTAATGTATTTTATTTTTCAAAACTTACAAAAAGTAATAATCACTTTAAAGTCCATCCAAATTAGCCCAAAGTGAAACCAGCAAATTAAAATCACTGTAATATACTGTGAGATATGGTGTCCATTGTTAAAAACAATATTTAAATATGACAAATTTTTCCATAAAAAATTAAACTTTTAGATGAAATTAGGTAATAATTTAACAATTACATCATGGGTTCAAATCTGACGTCCAAACAATAAGGGTCTCAAATGCCACTCAAACTTCATTCTCCTATGCTCTCACTATCAAATTTATGGGCTCGTACCACAAGAGGTGTGCTATTAGCCCAGACTGGATTCCAAATAGGCAAAGGCGTCTCGTTCGGATTATTAAATTATAAAAGGATGGAATGGGCCGAATAAGGCCTGAGTACGGGCCTAATTTAATCCTATCGAAATTGGAGGCCGGAGGAAGGCCCATTTAGAGGGTTAAAACCCTGACCAAATCACCACCAACTATAGTAGGCTAATGATAAAAACCGTGGCATTTCTCTTGGTGTGTATCGAGATAATGGGCCTCCAATTTCGTCCCATAAACCTTGTGCAGCACACCCGTGAGTATGCTTTGCACTCGGAAAGAAGTCAAGAAAAATAATTCACAGCGGCTAGTAGCTCTCCATCTCAGTCGACAATAATCTAACATAATTTTGACTGATTTGTCAAAAGGAAAAAAGAATTAATGGGACTGTCAAATTCCTATCCCAGTCACTTGATCTATTTATATAGCCGGATTTCAAAGGAAAATGCAAAACAACTTTTCACGGGCTATAAACAATTTTGAATCCGTGAATTATAATTACAAGTACTATATATAACAGTAGGACTACTGTTTATAACAGTAAAAAGTTGAAAATGTCACCACTAACTATTGTGACTACAACTTTATTTTTTTCTCCTTCTTGTCTTTATCCTTCTTGAGTGAGACGGAGGAATCTTCCTGTTCGTGCTTTATTTGCAAAGGTCCTTTTAACGTGTCTTCAAATGATTTGAACACGTCATCCGGGGTATATCCTTCTTCTGGATCCTGTGATTCTCCTGCTAAACAGAGATATCTATTTCCCTGTTGTTGACTATCAACAGATATCCCATTCTTCCCGATTTGATGTTTTGTGGCGTTCCTGTGGGCTGTATGTATTGACTCGAGTAAGATGAGAATTCATGTCATATATTATGGATAAATTTTCATTTGCTCAGATGGTTTGTATGATACATAGCCTAAGTTTAAAGACTTACTAATGTTCGCGAACTGCTTCAATTTGCAGTCTTATATCCTGGGCCCCTTTTGTATGTATGTATTTTGAGGATTTTCTTATACTATTTTTTCACTTTCTAACTCTTTCTTTTGTGTTGTAAGAATTTAAGTATTAAAATCCTATCTAATAATAAAAAGTGAAAGAGTCAAAAGATGATGCATAAAATGCACGTACCTCAATCTTTTAAGGCTTTTTTGAATTGGCTTTTTTTTCATAGAAAAATACTTTTTTATTGAAACAAAGCACAATTTTTTTGCAATAAAGTTTTGAAGTGGATTTCAATAAAAATTGGAACTTAAAAAAAAAAAACTCAATTTTAACATTTTCCAGAAGCTTATAAGAAGCTAAAATTTTGAAATTCTAATTTTTCAAAAAATTTAAAAAGAAGTGTTTCTTGAAAAAGCCATTTCAAACAAGCCGCTAAGTTGATGTCGATTCTCCATCAGTTCGACATTCGGGTTTTAAACAAGTGGGCTAGATCCAATAAAACACGACCGACTCGGCCCAAGAAAATCAGAACGATAATCCAGTAGAGATATTTGGTCCAATTAACTGTCAACCATACGACAAATAAGAATAATACTACACTGATAAAATCATCTTCTCCAAAAGTACCAAAATGATAGATAAGCGTCGAATCTTCCAGAGACTCTCCATTACCTTCTACACACCGTAACATTCATTTATATATGTATGTATGTGTTTCCCCACTGCAATTACAATAAAATTATAGTTGCCACACACACACAAACACACAGTGAGAGCGCACACAGACAAGCAAAGGATGGCCCTATTTGGTGATCCGTTCAGACGGTTCTTCTGGAGCCCAACCATCTACCGGACATCTCCAGGCTCGCCTGCCCTTCTCGACTGGTTTGAAACCCCTCATGCCCACTTCTTCAAAATCAATGTCCCAGGTCTTCTTCCCCTTCTCTTTCTCTTTCTTTTTGAAATTTAGTTTCTACCCTATTAATACATCAAATTAAATTTATGTACTAGTTCAAAATATTCCGGTTTATTGAGTTTAATTAATTACTTTATGGTAATAAATTCAAGGGACAATAACCCCTGAGCTGTAGCAGTTGACAGCTTTTTAATCTCATTATTAATGATTAGACAACTTTAGTCTATTGAAGGAATTCTGTCCAAAAACTAACTAGGACGTGATAACGAACCAAAACACAAGGGTGGTTTTCTGTTAGTTTTCAGACGGAATTCGTTAAATAGACTGACGTGTTCTGATAGTTCGGGACCAAATTATCCAGGTGTTGTGGTTCAAGGACGGTAGGAGGAATTATCTCTAAATTTCAGCTGTTTTCTTGGCAATTTCCGAGAATTTTTCTTTTTTAAAAACCCCCACCCATGGGGATTCGAACTAGTATCTCACTTTTGAAGAGAAGTAGTCTTAACTATTTGAATTATTTCTGTTCCTAATCCTTTAACAAATTTCGAGATTGAATTTTTTTTTCCAAAAAAAAAAAAAAAATTTGTTTCGATATGATTGTAGGGTATGGGAAGGAGGATATAAAGGTGCAAGTGGAAGAAGGGAATGTGATGGTGATAAAGGTCGAAGGTGGGAAGGAGGAAATACAAGGGAAAGAGAAGGACGTTGTATGGCACATAGCCGAGAGAGGAGGAATAGAGAGAGGGAGCTTCTCCAGGGAGATTGAATTGCCTGAAGATGTGAAGGTGGATCAGATCAAGGCGCACGTTGACAATGGTGTGCTTACTGTTACTCTCCCCAAGGACACTTCTCCTAAGCCCTCCAAGGTTAGGAACGTCAACATCACTAGCAGGCTTTAGGATTTTATCCTCTCGAATGAAATTTTTGTAACGTTACAATATTATAAGAAAATTGTGACGGAATGTTTGTAATGGGAAAATAAATTGGATTTTTTTGTTGCGAGTAATGTTAAAGGTGGCTAATGAGGTGTCATAAACATTTGATTATACAAAGCTTCTGTGTGATGAAGACAAGTCCTCGAATGCTTGATGATGTTCAGTGTGTTCATAATTAAAAAAAAAAATTCAATCAACTTTTGACGTGGCAAATGTACGATTTGTTTGGATTAGTTTTTTTTTAAATTTTTTTTAAACAATAGCTTTTTTTTTTTGGGGAGCAAGCTAAAATTTATGGTTACAAAAAAATGTAACTTTTCTAAGAAAGAAACGTTTTCTCAATCCAAACGGGCCGTAGTGGTTCAGCTTTAATTATGACCTGTTATTGTATTTAAACTCGTGGTCTTCTTTCATTTCCTAATTTGCTTACAGCAAGTTCTAGCATGAGCGAGGTCGTGTGACAACGCTTATCATTTAATAGTAAATTTAAATCAGTATATGTGAAGGTACATTTCATAAGAATCATCACATCAAATAGAATAAAATTAAAGTTTTAGGACGTTCAAAACGATTCGAAACTCTGCCGAAACCAGTTACGATATTGTCTGTAATGACCTACCTGTAATGATTTTGGGTTAATTATCAGTATACAATATTCTCTTACATGTTACAAATAATATCTCACCCTTGCCCCTAGCTACAAAATTCTGCATTTTATGGTAGGACAAAGTATATTAACTGGATCAAGAGCTTACATTTCAAATCTTAAGTATTCAATTGCTATTAACGGAGGATTTGCGTGGGTTTTTTAAGGTGTCAAGAGTCTTAGATAGGGTGATCATATTTCGTAGTAATGACCATCGCACCATATTACATCATGTCCCTTCTGCATTCCACGTGAAATTTGAAACAATTTTTGCAGCTAATAAAGATGAATTGCAAACCTTTAATGTTCCTGATGTTTGAGCCAACTAAGATATAACTTAATGATTTTTGGTTTTTGGTTATTTTTGGGCTATTAGAGAACATCTAATTTAAATATTTAAGATGAATTATGTAATGCTGTTTTGTCAATAAATGTTTGTATTCCAATTCCCATTGCACAATGGCCATTCCACGAGTACAATGATGAATCTCGAGTACGATGATTTGTATCAATAACTCATGTTTTGTGGCTCAAATAGTTCTTGCTTTCTCTCCTGCTTAGCCTTTCTTTGCGGAAATTGATGGAGAGAAAAAAAAAAAAAGCTATAATCTTTTACGGCTAAGAATAGCCCACAAGAGTTGCATCATGCATGGTTGAGTAATTCTAATTTATCATTTAATTTAAAGAAAAAAATAAATACAATCTTGATTCCTAAACTTAGTCTTAATCTAAAAAAGATTACAAGGGCAATTAGGTTTTAAGATCATCATTTATCAATTGAGTCATATTGCTATAATTTATCAATCAAGTTTACTTCATTACAATTTAACTAAGCAAATAGAGGAAGACAGAAAGGGGGAAAAAGAGGAACAAACCTTTTCTTTTTAGGGGAACAAAATTTAAAATGTTGTTTTCAAATAAAATTTTAAAAAATTAAATTCACAAAAATTCTGAGTCATCAATTTTGTTTTATAATTCGATTTTTGTGTATTATGTCATTTATTAATCATGAGTTGCTTCTTTTAATAATATAAATCTTATTTCATAACATTGATGTCCCTGTGCATCGCACGGGTGCTATAGTAGCAAGTAACAAAAGCAAAAGCATTTCAATCAACTTTTGCCACACATAAATGTAATAGTTCAAGTTCAATTACTAACTTGTCCTTATATTTAAATTTATAATGATAACAATAGTAAATTCAAACCATTATACACGAAATGTAAATTATATAAAAAATTACCACATCAAATAGAATAAAATTACAATCTAGGGCCTTCAAGTGTTGTGGAATTTGACCAAAACCCATTAAGGTACCACCTCTAATGTCCCATCTATAATAATTCTAGCTTAATTATTGGTACACAGCCACTAATTTGTAATGATCTAGGCCTAATTATTGTATGCGGTTATCTTAAGATTAATCAATTAACTCAAAATATAATAATAATAACAATAATAATAATAATATAAATTGCATACAAATTTGAAAAAAAAAAACGAAGTAAGTGTGTTTTACAACAAAGATTAACGGTCTTTGGAAAGATAATTGAATCATTTGGATGTATATAGAGACAATTTATTTTACAAGCAAAAAACATGCTGCAATCTCCACATTTTTACGAAAAAAGTATATGTACTTTTAGGGCAAATTTAATATAATTTGAAACAAATTAAAGGGTCTGTTCAAAGGAAAAAAAAAAAAGAAACAAATTAAAGGGAAGGCTAATGTTTGAGATAATAATGAGAGAGAGTTAAAGAATAGAATTGGAAAAAAAAAAGAAGAAGAAAATATACAAATTAATAAAAAAAAGAATAAAATTTGGAATGCATATTAGTTTTTTAGAATTTATTACTCCCTTAATTATGAGAAATTAAATAAAAATTTGAAGAAAAAGAAAAAAAAAACCTTTGGTAATTAATTTATCAGGTCATTAATAAAGAAATGGCAGATGATATACGCAGCATATTTTTTTTCCCCTATTTTTCTCTTCACAGCAAATCTACCCTCGAAAATCATCACCTTTCTTCACACACACACACACAAATCAATCGAGCGAAAATGGCTCTGGAGTGGGTGGTGCTAGGCTACGCCGCAGGGGCAGAGGCGATCATGCTCCTCCTCCTAACAATCCCGGGTCTTGACCCGCTCCGAAAGGGCCTGATCTCGGTGACCCGAGGCCTACTGAAACCCTTCCTCTCCATCGTACCCTTCTGCCTTTTCCTCCTGATGGACATCTACTGGAAGTACGAGACCCGACCCACCTGCGAAGCACCCGATTCCTGCTCCCCCTCGGAGCACCTCCGTCACCAGAAGTCCATCCTCAAGTCGCAGCGCAACGCGCTCCTCATCGCGTCGGCCCTCATCTTCTACTGGCTGCTTTACTCCGTCACTTCCCTCGTCGTTCGCGTTGAGCAGCTCAATAAGCGCGTCGAGAAGTTGAAGGCCCAGGACTAGAATTAGAGACGAATTGTTGATTGATCTGGTCCGTGATGGACGTAACTTTTTTAATCTTGGATTTGGATTTGATTTTTGACCTTAATTAACTATGCGATGATGTTTTATTGATTATTCATATATATATATGGATTTTGTGGTTTTTTTTTTTTTTTTGGGACAGTAATGGTGTTCGAGATTTGATGGCTGCTCGATTTATTTTACTTTATTATCCTCATCGTCATTGACATTATTGTTGTGTGAATTTTCTGTGTTAATCTCGGATTAAAAATATGACATAGGAATGGTGAGACATGAGATTGAAATGGTCATGGCGGAAATAAAATTGCTGCTTAATAGTTGCATACAGCAACATTGTGTAGTCCTGCCATTGCAGACTCATAATGTATTATATTTGTAGCTATACTATGTCTGTAATTGGGTTATGGTTGAGAAGGATTTTATCGCCGGTAACAAGTTATGGGTTCTGCTTGTGGTGTATTCTCTTGCAGCCAAATAGGTCCGGCTAATTCCCGGATCTTGTGTGTAGCAGGAGTTTCGTGCATGTGGCAGTACTTTTATTGATTTCAATGTGTTATGCTAGGCAATCATGGGATAGTTGCCCCATCTTTGCTTCTTTGAGGATTTAGCTGTTACTTTCAGGTGGTAACCTAATAGTTTGAAAATTTAGAGCTTGCTTTCTGGTTATTATGCACCTGGGCAACGCCAAAATTGCTAATGTTTGTGATTGGTGATTCATGGAGAAAGAACGTCTTCTTTTGATATGAATTGTTATGTTGTGGATTAAGGGTATCATATTGGTTGACTGGTGCATCATGATCCTGATCTTTTGGTTGATCTTTAAACCTCTTATTGAGTTTAACGGACTATGGTTACTGGATCATCATCAGAGAAATCTTCTCTTCTTTCTGTATAATTGCATAAGAGTAATTGTGTTTGAGGATTTTATGCTTGTGCCGTCTCTTCATTGATTGACACAGGTGAAAGTGTAAACATTGTGAAGTCTATTGGATCTTGCAGCAAATATCAGAAATTAAAACGTAAAAGTATAGTGGACAGACTATAATGTAGTAGATACATACAGTAAAATGCTTTACAAGTTAAGGAAGACACGAGTAGTAGCTGTTTACTTGTTGTCACCAGGAAGAACCATAACAACTTAGAGTCAGAGTTGATACTTAGAGTAGTCACTCTGCTTCTTAGGATTTGGATCTGTAATCATTATCTTGTATATTGTTCTGTTCAAAATGAGATCAAGTCCTGTATTCATACTGGGATGGTAAATCTGTCAAACAATAAAGCCGAAAACAAAACTAACTTGCAAAAATGTAGGGATAATGCAGAGCCAAAATTAAATTTGCTGGAAGGTGAATGATTTGGGGGAATATTGTAACATAAGAGGTGCCATTGCCGCCTTGAGGCATATCGCATTGTTAGATACATTAAGTGCTGCTTTGGCTTCAATTACTGGCTGCTGCTTAAATTCATTGTTGATGATATTTATAGATGTGAAACACATTCTCGAGCTCATTCTTCATATTAGTCAAACTCATTTATTAAAGTTAGAAGTAGACTGACATTGAGTATGTAACTAGCTTCTGGGAAGATGACAATCATTAGGCTCTCAGATGGTGAGGAAAAGAAAAATGCTTTACTCTACCTAAATATTAATAGCTAATGTCGTTATTCACACTATAGCTATGTGTGTGCTGTGTATTAGGTCCACTGATAGGAATTGCATTCAATTATTACATTGCTTATAATTTTGTTTATCCAAAAGGCAAGCATAAAGCCATTTTACTCAAATCTTAATGATAGAGTTTTTGTAGCCTTCTTTATGTATTATGTAGTAATTACTTCTCGCAAAATTAATTTGTTATCAATGCTTTTTTCCCTTCTTCTTTAGATCATAATATATGTTTGCTTCTTCTGCTTCCTCTGCTTTCGTCTTTCTTATTGTGCTACACCATGTTCAATTAATCATGGTGGCTTTCTTGTCTGTTATGGAATGTATGGAAGTTCTTGGCATGTTATAATGTTTCTGACTTTGGTAATTCATGAAGATTTTTCTTTGTCAGATTGAAGTTTTCTATAGCTTACTTAAATTCTGCAAAACTTGTGTGGATGTGATGGCTATTGATGTTGTCAAAGCACCTCTCATGTTGTTTGTCAAGCTAGTGTACATTTAGTTTGATGAATCATGGAAATGAAGGCTTAGATTTTTATTGCACGATTCAGTGCCATGATGTTCCACTTTTGCAGTTGATGTATTTTTATTCTTAAATTGCATTAGTATATGCTAGCTCCTACAGACACATACTATCATGTTATTTCTGTTAGCTCACAATTCTTGCTCATCTTATTTCTTATCTTTGAGGTGGAACTTCAAGTAATTTTCCGACGTACTAATTCTTTGTTTTGATCTCTCCTAGATATGAAACATGATTGCCTAAAGAGGGATGAAGTATGAGAAGAGAAACAAAAAGTTATGCAAGAGGTTTGCTTTGTCACAGCTGCAGCTTCTATGCTAGCGTACATTCTGCTTTTGGTGCTTTTTCAATCTTTTGATTTCTTATGTTCATGTCTTTGACTCCTTAACAATTCTGGTATTTCATGATCTTGCCCCTGGATGGCTTAACCTAGTCACCAAGTCTGGTCTTTATGATACCATATTTGGGTATCCTCCAACGTAATCTTTGGTGCTGAAATGCTATATTAGGTGAATTAAGTGCTTTGTTGCTTCTGTTCTTAAGAAAGTTAGCAGACCAAACTGTCTACTCTTGTTAGATGATTTGACTTGCAACATTTCGTGCTATACCATCATGTCTTTTTGCATCCACTTTCCTCTATCTGTCTCTTTCCTTCATCTCTAAACTTGACAATGAAGAAAAGATAATTATGATTAGTGTTTTACCTTTTGGTGGATTATGCGTAATTATGCAATAACGAAGTAACGAGGAATGATTACATATGTGGTATTGATTATACAATCTTTAGACATAAGGTTAGCATACATGGAACAAGACTGGTTAGCTAACAGCATTTTGGTTTCTGGCAACGCCTTCTAAGAGTTGGCTTCATGGTCCCTTATCATTTGGTGTGGCTAACAATTGTCTTCATCCTCTGGAACCCTGCAGTGTGCTCCCATGTGATCCATTGATAGAGTCCATAAAAGTTCCAAATTAGTACCCGCCATATTTGGCCTAATCCACTGTAACTAACGTGAAGTCACAATGTGACCTGCTTGATTGACGGGGGAGACTTGAAGGCCAAGTTGGCCAACAGAAAAGAGAAGGGCAGGGTTTAGTAAGATTACCCAATAATCTTGCTAAGCTATTTTTGAAGACTTTTTGCCTTTCTGTAGTTGATAGGAAAGTATAGGTCAAGCTTAATCACAGAGGAGCTCCTCCTTTGAAGGTTGTTCGAGACCATCGTTTGAGACGTAATTAGTTGTGAATTGTTCACGTTATTTTTCATAATTATGTTAACAATTCATTATTAGATTATCGGTCACAATACTATAATACTATAGTGATCCATTGTAGGAAGCACCTAGTTGCGATTTGTAGGGCTTCTTATTTGGTGTCAATTGATATGTGGGAATAGGTTGAGAGGGCAATGGTATCTTCAACTCTTTTATTGGGTAAAAAGAAAATTATACTTGTATATGGGCAAACATGGAGATTTTTAAGCATTTTTGACTAAAAATTTCATTAATCAATAGTTCAATACAAGGAGGGGTAAAGGTGATACAAAGAATACATTGAGTTATAAGATGATGACTGTTGCGTTCTTTCACATTGATTTTGTTGAAATTTGTGTGTATTTTATAATTATTTAAAGTTATTATTATTATTATCATAGGCTTAAATATTTACGGGTCAATTGATTAGCTTTACTTAAAGTCAGTTGATTAAAACCAGTTACACTTACAGTGGTAGGCTTGGGTGGCTACAATAATTGGTGTAGATAATTATGGCAGGCAAAGGCATGCCAATATGCCATTTTGGCGTGAAAAGTAATGCCATTTTGTTTCCGCAGCCTTTAACCAGAAAATTTTTCATAACCGTAGCGTTACGATTAAGAACAAACAATTATAAAATAATAATATATATTATTATATAAAATAATGCACGCAATTTGTAACCTCGAGTTCTACTCAGAATGTTAGTAAAGAATATTCAAATCCTCACACCTAAAATTGACCCAAAAAGGGGAAAAAAAAAAAGAAGGGAAAAAAAAGATAGCACACACCTCTAAAGGTTGCCAAGGGGGGCCCTTTAAGAATAAAGGCCGGGAGAAATTGCGGGTGCCAGCATCAAATCAAATGAAAGCTTGGTGTGGAAAACGCAGCAGCTAATCAAATATATTTGTCTTTTCTGATGCAAAGCCATCGTCTTTTTCGTATCCGCAACGACAATGTTGGACATCCTCGTGGGCTGTGTACTAATTTTTCCACTTGAAGGAAGAAATCTTTTTTGATTTTTCGGTCATATTCTTTATGTTTCATTTTGAAATGGAATCGAGCTATTGTACTTGAAAATAGTAAATCCACGTTTGACCAACATTCTTTTTTACAACAACAAAATCACCTTAAGTTTAGATCACATTGTATCTATATTGAAATATCAGACTTCGAAATGTTGTGACCTTTCAGTGTATGTTTTGAATTAGTTGAAGACTAAATAATATTTAGTAATTCCAAAAACAAGGTTTTGAACTTCAAATATTTGACCACAACAAATTACCACCCCATCTCTTCACTCAACCTTTAGATGCCCACATGACATATGCATCCAACTCTTGAAAATATGAATAAACCTGCATTGGAACGAAAATGTGAAATATGTAGACTTCATTCACATTGGTCACCAAGTTTTCTTTGGGAGGTGAAATGCATGGTCAAATAAGTCCTAAATTGTGCAAGAGAAGCAATATTGTTAAAGTGGAAAATTAAAAGGTATAAGGCTAAACCAAATGGTAAAAGGGTCAGCCCGGATTTAGAAATTTAAAGGGCTAGCTAAATTTTTCAATTTAGTACTGAATACTGTTGGATGTGAGCACAAAGCTACCTGTAAAAACTATAGATGATTAGAAAAACAACAAAAGAAGATAGTCACTCAAGAAGAAAGAGAAGGACATCTGAGTTGCAAGTTTAGAGAAGGACATCTGAGTTGCAAGTTTAAATACACGTTCTCTCATCATAAATATTATTTAAAACTTGACCGATTTAGAGTATATATCAGAATATTTTGAGATACTAAGGAATTATTTTTAAGTAAATAAGCACTTTTATGGTGAAAAATCCAAACCATACATTTTGAACAACCCATAAATGATAAATTCCATAGACGAATCTGATCCCAGGTTAACACAGTTGTCAGATATCTTTGTTCGCCATAGAAGCTGTCACACTCTGGCCATATATCTCCTCTCCAATCATTTAATAATTTGCCCAAATGTTGTAAAATACAATCACTTTATGAATTATAAGGGCATAAAATTTGCAAAGATTGTGGTGGTATGATTGTTACCAAATAATTTTCATATTCTATTGGCTAGCCATGTCAGTCCACATGATATCTAGAATATCAAATTTCTTATAAGCTAGCATCTGAGCCTAATGAGAAACATTTTGAAAAGACAATTAAGAGTACACGTAAAGTGTAATAAATGAGTAATGAAAAATGAATAATATCTAATTTTTTTGTGATCGGTAAATATGATTACCTATATGATAAGAAGAACAGAAGTAATTGAAGATTTATGTAATTGACTCTTTTATGTTCTTAATGTCGTTCTCATGTAAATGAGAAACTTTTTGAATCATTATACAATGATTACAAATAATTACAAGTGAATCCACATATAATTAGAACATAAAAATATGCGGCCGATGAGAAGATTAAAGCATGACCTTGTAAGCAAGGCCTCACTTATCTTACTAGTCGGAAAAATTTTAATGATCATAGATGGTGCTACTCTTTTTTTTTTTTTCCTTTTTGGAATCTCAAAAATAAAAATATAAAAAGACAAATATATCCATAAAATTAAAGGGAACTCCAACCTTAACTCCGCCCCTTAAAAACTCACGCTGACCAAATTGGACATAGCTTGCTTTTGTTACAAATCGAAAATCGTGTGGACCTAAAAGGCCCACCTTGCTGCTGGATTCATGGCTTTCTTCACTGAGTCGCTAGCTCGAAGGCCTGGGGTCAATACCCAAAGTTAAAGCTTGAAAACAAGTTCAATTCTCGTTTGGATTACTTACCTCCCGTAATACAACATCAATTAGGAATTAACTTGGTTGCCCTCATGGATATATAGAGAGAAGGATAAGTTTAGATATGCTCAAGGAATGATAAGCTCATAGATGGTAAAGCTTAGCGTGGTAGTATAAGGATATTCATTCTGAACGGAGTTCAACTAAAATACAAATTCTTTAATACATTAAGGACTCCTTCATGCAAAAAGTAATAAATGCAAGACTCACATCAAGGAAAGGACGTGCTCAACACTCTTAACCTACCTACTCAGTATACATACTCAGCCTACATTACCAGCCTACCACATACTATACTGTTTGCTCTATAACCCAAACTTTAAGTTTCTCCGTTTATACAAACCACATAGACACTGACTTGAGCATTAGAGGGTCTTTGGCCAGCACTACACCGATGTCAAGGACTCAACTCGTTCTTCTTGCCTTTTTTCGCAGGTTGCTGGTGCCCTAAATTCATGATTGTAGATTTTAGCATCAATAATTTGGCGCCAACTGTGGGGGCCCAGCAACTATCCTACAACATTCGAAGGCTTTAGATTTTTTATTGTCAAATACTTGACAACGAACCTCATGACTATAGAACCAAGAACTATCCAAGATTTCCAGACCCAAATGGAAGTTGTAATGGCCAAACTAACAGAATACGAGTATAGGTTCAACAAGCCAAAACCATAACCATCTGCCAAGATATCTTAGAGTTGTAACAAACTCTCTTGATGACCTCTACATTTCTTGGGAAAGAGAAGCCAATAATACATGATGAAGTGCTTAAGCCCCGTGCAAACTCTTAACTCTACACCTCTTCAAACTTTAGCGAGAAAGGCCTACCTCCTACAACTTGCAACACCAAATCGTTACCCAGGACTTATTGATAAAGAAACAGGCACTTGTGCAGACCACCATCATCATCCGAAAATTCCATATGTGAATAATGGTGAAGAAATAGAGAATTATATTGTACCGCTTGAAAGATCCAACCTCAACATCCTCCAGCAATTTGGTGAGAGGGAATCCATGATACATAGTATTCCTGGAGTACTAGTTACCATCAAGAAGAGTACTGCTAAAAGCTTCACAGAGTCATCATTTGTTGACGTTGTAGCGATGGTGGACTTACCAGTCAAGTTCACCTTCCCGAATATAAAGCTTTATGATGGAACCACTGACCTAGATGACCACATTATGCAATACAAATGGAGGATGTACACTATTATGATCTTGCAAAACTTGGGAGAGGTGTATATGTGCAAAGGGTTTAGGTTGAGCCTAGTAGGGCCTGCTTTACAATGGTTTACTAGTCTGCCAAGTAATTGCATCAACTCTTCTACCCAATTGTCAAAGATATTTGCTGAGCGATTTGCTAGCCGTAGGAAGTACGAAAGGCTGTCAAATGACCTCTATCTCTGTCTGATTGCATAGAGGAAAAGAAGTCTCCTCCACAACTATGATAGTAGGTTCAACAAAGAGAAGGACTCCATACTATTTAATAATCATCATGGATGGTACAAGTCATACACGTTTACAGGTTGAGGAACTAGCCAGCCGCAAGATAAGAGGCAACCACTAAACAAGAAGCTTATCCATGAAACAGTCACTAGAGGGGAAGACAAATAAAAAGCTAGAAAATTCATCCTACCAAAGCAACCACGTCAAGAGCGCACTGTCAACTATATTTCAAGGGGATAAAAAATAGGTGGAATTTCTCTTTCAGCAATGAAAAGACTTGTTTGCTCTTTTAAAGAGCTAAAATCGGAGTACGTTATCACCTTCTCTAACTATAAAATAATCTATTCAGACCATTCGCACAACAAAGCCCTAATCATCACTTTTTCAGTTGCAAACTACTGGGTTAAACATGTACTAGCTGATAGTGATAGCTTTGCTAATATTCTTATGATGGACAGGCTTAAGAAGATGGGAATAAATGAAGCCTACATCTACCATCAACTGACCACTCTAATAGGATTCAGCGGAGTACAAGCAAATGTGGTAACAGAGATTATCCTTCTTGTTTATGCACAAGATATAAGTCTTAGCATTAAATTCTCAATTTTAGATTATTCATCATCCTATAACATCATACTTGGAAGACCATGGATACACAAGATGAAGGACGTCCCATCCATGTATCATCAAGTGATAAAATTCCCCACATGGTAGGGAATCAAAGAGATTAAAGGCCAAAGTGCTGAAGCGGTTATCTCGATTGAAATGAAGCCAACTACCTTTCAAGTTGCGTAAAGCGTCCGAGGAAAAGGATAACCAAGTGTCTCATTATTAATAATATATCTTGGATAGAAGGAAAAATGAGCTCATAACAAGGCTTGTCAGTAGGATCTTTTATAGCGTTACAACAAGAATAATACAGTCAAACAGTTCAAAGAGCATAGAAGAGTTTTCAAGAGTATCAAGTTATAAAAGACCTTAGCAACCAACTACAGAGGACCTTACATGGTCACCAGGATGGTTGGATAAGGGACACACATACCAAAGAGCACGAGGATGTACACGACAATTGGAACTATCTCCAGCATAAGAGATACTATTTCTATTGATAGTTAAGTTATAACTTAGTTTTGACAAGCAGAGTATATGACTTCCATTATTGTTTTAAACTTTTAGTGTTAGACCCATGGGAAGTTTCAATTAGTTACTCTAATAGAATTTTGAATTTGTATCAACCGACAACTCTACTTACTTATGCTTGATCTATATAGTTAAGTTATTTCCATAATAATCAAATAGTAAAGGTCCAAAAGCCACTACCTTGTAACTAAGTTGAATCATGCACAAAGCTCTGCTCACATGACAGGCTTATCTAGCTTGTTATACATAAGCTTGTGGCTCATGCAATTGGCTCGCTTATCCTCTTCACATCTCATGAGCTTTTCTTGCTCATAAGTAGGCATATAAGCTCTCACACATTATACAGGCATTGCTCAACCTTCTGCATATGCAACCCTCATATGCCATATTGCTCGTATATAAGAACATACCTATGTAGCATCGCATTTGTCTATATGACGTAGTTCATGCCCACATGTATCACTTTTGTTGAAGTGACATAAAACATACCTACATGGCATCACTTTATCACTTTTCTTCATGCGATTCGTGCCTACATGACTTCACTTTTATCTGTGCGACACAAAACATGCCTATGTCGCATTGCCGTTGTCTACGTGACACGATTTAGGCCTACGTGACATCACTTTTATCTATGTGACACAAAACATGCTTACGTGGCATCACTTTATCACTTTTCTCCATGCGATTCATGCCTACACGACATCACTTTTACCTTCGCGACACAAAACATGCCTACGTGGCATTGCCTTTGTCTACGTGACACAATTTATGCCTAGGTGGCATCACTTTTATCTATGCGACACAAAACATGGCTTCGTGGCATCATCGTTGTCTATGTGACATAATTCATGCCTATAGGGCACCACTTTGTCTATGTGACACAGTTCATGCCTAGGTGGCATAACATACATTGCATGTGTATACACGACAGACGAATTGTCTATGAAGTTTTAATGCTGAATGCATCCATACAATGCTAAATATATCCGGGAAATATTAGATATAACTTAGTCTCAAACATGACTAGAAGACAATCACATTTGAGTATTCTACTTAATAGCACTTGATAAGAGGAGACATATAGAGTCCTTCACTTACACCCTTTGTCGAGGTAAGACCTCTAATCTACCTTATTGAGGTGTTAAACTCACGAAAACCTTATCTTAACTCTTAGCACACATGTATGCCAAGAATGAACTAGGTTGCATGTCAAACAGAGGACTGCGAGGTCTTTGTTTACCTTTAACAACGAAAAGAATTACAAAACCTCTATATTGCTACTAAAACCAACTATCACAAAGTAAGGTGTTCTACTTATTGTCTATTTTAGCAGTCAACTTTCCTCATAGTAATGGTTACATACGAGCGGTAATGATTACTAAACCAAAACGAAGTGTCAAATATTCCATCATCTCAAAGGTTGTTTATTTTTATGAATCTGGTGAACTGTTTGTGGTCAAGATGCTCAATTACTCCTTACATATAACCAGTCGCGAGTTTGGGTAGTTGTCCGCTACATCTTTCCAAGTGTAAATTAAAGTGCCTACTGGATGGTTAGAAGTACATGCGCACACCATAGACATATTAGCATGTTAGAGCTTACTTAGTCCTTATATAGTAAATGAATTTGTTATACGATCTCTTATTCATCAATGTGTTATGCAAGTTTTGGCTTGCCTATTACATGAGCGTTGGCTTTCACGCATATTAAGTGAGCTGTAATTCGTGAGCGTAGTACATGAACTTCAGTTCACCTAGCATTACATGAGTTTCAACTCACTTGCTCATTACACGAGCTCCGACTCATCTACATATCACATGATTTCCAACCTACTCACGGATGATAAATCTTCGACTTAAACGTTAACCTTTATCTAGCCCCCAAGCATTATAAAATCTTTGCCTTAAACAATACATCTTACTCATGCTCACGAGGCTTCATATATATCTTCGTAATGTTAAACACGCTAATGTAATTCGATGTGAGCCTAAAAGGTGTTTTACGCGTCTACGCAATACCATATATGCCTATACATTACTTTTAGTACATGTGTGATGTTAAAATTGCCTTTGCAGTAGCATGCATATGCAACATTAATTTAAGTGACTTTAGCAAGAATTTCAATTTTAGCAAAATTTTTGGTATGGAAATAAAATGTGTAAAACAAGCTTGATTGTCTTGGCTTGGTTAGTTGATGAACCACTTCCATCAAATGAGTGATGGCTTAGACAACTGAATTTGAGCAAGTTAAATGGTTTATTGGTCACTGCTAACATAGTAATCGAGATCACTGGAGATGTAACAAGTACTTATTATAGTACTTGTTGCATGATGTATGCGATAAGCATACAAGGCCTTGGTAGTTTAGAGCTTTTGTCAACACTTCTTGCTTGGTGAGCTTACCAAGCTGTATTTACTGGGAACTTTTGAAAAGCACTTGTAGTTCAAAGAGCTTACCAAACTATAGCGACCTAGAAATTGGAAAGCAGGGAACTTGTTAGGCTTTGTATCTTGTAATAGTCAATTAACATTCAAAATTTATTCACCACAAAAAAAAATCCAAGGTATTACGATCTCATATTGAGAATGGCGACTCAAAATAGCATTGCAATACATTAATCCTTTACAAGGACAAAGTGATATGTCATTATCTATGACAGTTTATACTATAAAGAATGGAGTTCGTGTCTTAAGCCTAACGGGGTTGCATACGAAAATAGCATTCTGCACGAACTATAGTTGTCGCGTTCCCAAACAAAGGTCATTATGATGTTAGACACATATTAGTGTGGTGAAGTAAAGCATGTCATAATGTACCATAGTCATGCTTGATGCCATCAAATAACTAGTGTGTAGCATGCTGAGATTAGGCAAGAGTTTTGTTGTTTATTTACTTGGAATTTGCATCTAGCGCTTGGTAGGGGTTGATCGCTTTCTTGCACCTAGCTTGAATTTTTGTCGAGCACTTGCTAGGTGTTGATATTCTTTAGCTCACTTTGGAATGTTGCCAAATACTTGATGCCTATTACACTTGGTCGAGGTTGGGCTATTGGTGCAGCTTTGGAGTTTCGTCAAGCTTGCTGCCTCTCAATAGTTAAATTGTTCATCACAAATATTATCCAAGGTGTTATGGTCTTTGTGCCAAAAATGATGAGTGTTGCTAAGCACTTTTAAGGTGTTTAAAAGAAAAGGCAATCGTAGCAAAGGTGTAATGCTTGTTGGATCTAATATGCTATTACCATATTCAAGATTAGGTGCCAGTTATTAAATTTTAATCCATACTCTATTCATGGTAGTGGAATATAGCATAATAACATGCTATACACATAGAAATCAATACAAAATACATAAAGATAAATGAGAAAAAGTGAAGATATCGTTACCCTTGATGTGTGATTTGAAGATTAGTGGCCTTTTTGCATCAAATCTTCCTCGAAACAGCCGCCTTGTTGTTTTCTTCACTATGACCCTTTCTCTAGAACTAGGATACACTTAGTTATGTAGTGGGCAAGCTAAATCAAAGGCTAGAATGAGAAAAATAAATCTAGTGTGTGTTTTTGGTGCTAATGTGTCAAAAAAATACTACACACACCAAGAAAGAAAATTATCAAAGAGGCATGAAATGAGTCATGCTCATCTAGTACTATTTATAGTACTAAGCTTACCCTAAAAGGATAAAATTTACGGAATGTTGAAATTCCCTCAATACTCTTCATTAAACTTTCTAGATAAAGAATATTCCTTTTGGATAAAAAGACACCCAAATATTCCATGTTATGCACACACGCTAAATATTTCCTATTTGGTCTCCATTTATCCAATAAAGATATCTATGAGTTATATTAAAAAGATTCTGATAATTAAATTCCTTCTTAATTTCTAAACTCAAATCTTAATTAAGCAACCCCTATATTAAATTCCTCAATTATGTATCCAATAGAGAAGTGGCTAGTGGAGGAACCAAAAGACATAATTACTCTTGGCTCCCAAAATGACTAAAATGCCCTCACTACCACTTTAGCTACATCATGGCCACTTTGACTTCGGTCTACTCCACTAAAAGACCAAAGCCCCATTCCAAGAATAATTATTGACTAAGCAGGAACTTGTTACATGAAGTAACATATGTCTTTGACCAATGGAATGAAATGGCCAAAATACCCCTCTATGTATACCCATAGTCAAGGCCGGACAAAAGGTACCATCACCTCTAAGACTATATCTAGAACCTTAGAATCTCTAGTCCAAGAAGTGATCACCACCAGGTCATGGAACTCTTAATCTAAGGAGCGGCCCATAAGCCAAATGACCGATATACCCTTGAAGGGTGATATCACTAGATCTAGATTTATGATGACCAATAAGACAATTCCAAGGAGACACATAGGCTCTGCTGTATCATATGCATGTCCTGATTGATTAGAACATAACACCCAACATACAAGGTAGACAATCTTATCACTCAAGACCTCTTCTCATTAAACATCAAAGCGCTGCACCCTAATTTTAGTAATTCATCCACATATGCTCAAGATTAAGAGCACCAATCACTCAGAAGAAGTGAGTATCTTGTCTTCTATAAATGATGGCACAGTTTTAGAAGACATACTCATGATACTTCTATCAATGCGTGACACATGCACTAAGAGTGAAGTCCAAAAAAACCTTCTAATGACCTAGGAAGACCATCTTTATCAAGAGGCTCACCCATTATAGCCTTTTCTTGGTAGAATGCCCAACACTACCGTCTGTCTATGGACATGTTTTATGATATATCCAGAACAAGACTTGGACCTGCTGTGCGTCTAACCTCACTACATACCGAAGTCAATGGACTATATCATTAGACCTTTACACAATGTATCATACATATTTACTAGAAAATATATGTAATAACTACTCATGAACATAAACAATGATCAAATATCTAGTTCGATATCCGTGTACAAGTGGTCTTTAGAGCATATAATCCTCACGGTGCTACATCGTGCTATCTCTAGATTCTTGAGTCTTGATCAAGTGTCACTGTATTGCTTAAAGGAAAACATATGGTATACCATTAATGTAGGCATTACTTCATGATAGTTAAGTATGGTGTTATGCATTACTACATATGGTGATAATATATTGGCAATATAGATGCAATTCACGTGTGGAATAAAGGAAAATAATATGTTACCATTGTGTATGAATTGCATGTTTTGCCCTCAATGGATTGATTAGATGTTGCGCATAGGGAGCTTCTTTACTGGGCTCATGTTGAGATTTTGTCAAACACTTGATGAATGTATAGCTCATTTGCCTTGTTCACTCTGGAGTTTTGTCAAACACCTAGGAGGTAAGAAGCTCCTTGGGCTTCAACAGTCAAAATTTTTTTTTTCAAGCAAATAATGGTCATTGTCTTTTCATTTTACCCTTTCTTGCACTTCTTTATCTTCAATTTTTATCAAACACCTAATGTAAGCTTACTATACCTCTATCACCAGGTCAAGCATTTCGTAAGCTTAAGTAGGTGTAAACCTGTTACTAGTGTTATGTAACGGATTGCTCAACATCATGGGAAATGTAATATATTGATGTGTTCCTTTGAAGGCAAGGGTATAGCTCAGGTAGCATATATAGTGGATACCTAGCACAGTTGCTTCTTTTGGTTGTAGGGAAGTCCTATAAAGAAACAAGAGATGAGCTATTCAATAAAGTGCTCAACCATTGAAGATAGCAGACAAACTGGCCCTCATAATATGACTACTTGAATTATTTTTCTTTGCTTAAACTTTTGTCAAACGCTTAGAAGGTGGAAGGATCTTTGAGTGTAGTAGTTTGGGACTTTTTTCAAATAGGTAGTAACCGTTGTCCTTGGTTGCTATCCTTAGCTGCAATCCTGGCTTGTAGTCTTCTCCCGTGTTCCTTTACTTAGAACTCTTGTCAAACACTTCTGGGGAAAGAAAGCTTGCTAAGCTCCAATGACTTGAGGCCTCTCTCGGACGTTTGGTATGCAATCAACCTGTATACCTTTGTCTATTTTGAATTTCTAATAAGTACCTTGTGTACGAAAAGATAGAGCTATGTAATAAATAATGGTTAAACGAACCTCGTCCATAAAAAGAGACACTATTAAGTTTACATGTTAGCTTGGTGATGATAATCTGTCATGCTACATTATCTGTTGAGTATTAAATTGTTGCCTGCAGTATGTTTTTTCATTCTGAGGTCAAATGATATAATTATGTCATACTCATTGTGCATTACTTAAGAATAGCATTTAGTTTAGTTATGTCATATAATCATGTGCCTTATAAAAGCATGATAATTCTTTAATCAAGGTATTATGAAGAGCTCTTATACTTGCCTTGCGGTGAAATTTTGTCAGATACTTAGTGGTCATCATGGTTCTATGCTTCATTGGCTCTGGACTTTTACCAAACACTTGGTAGTTGTTGAGCCTAACCACACCGCTTCTACCTTGAATAGTTGGAGTGCACAAGCTATACTACTTAAGTTATGATGTGCCTCAAGTGAGAACTTCATTACTTACTTACCTAAAGTGTTCGAAATATACCTTCTCTTTTCTCTGTTGTGTGGTGTGAACTCTTTCTTGACATAATAAAGATTGAATTTCTTCACTCTGGTGGACTTAGGCTTTTGTTGATTGCTTGGCAGTGTGGAATTTCATCATGCAAGTATTGGCGTTAAGAAAGAATCTGAGGTATAGAGAGCAAATGTTTGGAACAACCATAGGTATGGATTTTGAGAAGATTTGCTGAATGCTAGGCTTGTGTGGCATGGCTTGCTTTAGGAATTTTACCAAATACTTGTTGGATGTTAAGCTCTTACGGTTTGCTCAATTTTTATTTTTATCAAACATCTAAGGAGTATAGAAAGCCCCTGGGCAAGTGTGTGAGGTAATTTTATCAAACAGATGGTACCTATCGCCCTTGTCTCATTCTTACCTGCTATCCTTACACGCTCTCCTTCACTTTGAACTTGGTCAAACGTTTAGTGTGCAATATTTAATTAGGTGAGAATTTGCTAGACTCCAAAGATTTAAGGCCTTTCTCAGGTGCTTAGTAAGTGCCCAACTTGTCAATTGATGTGTTGTGATTGTGTGTGTTTGCATGGCATTTCTATATTTGTTTGAGGTGTTCTTGTACTTTATTAGGTGTGTTGTGTTGCATTTATACCATATTTATACATAGTAGGCTACAAATGTCCATATTAGAGTTTAGAATGTAAATGCTACACTAATGCGCATTTGTTTCTTGTGTTAGGTGAAGTTTAGGGCAAAGCTCAGGACTTGAATTGATGATGATTTGATGAAAGAGCCAAGATAAAGGTGTTTGGGATATGAAGGAAGCTTGAAGAATACATTTGGAAATAGATAGGCGAAGAAAAAAGCTACTGAGAAGAAACAAGCTCGCAAGGAGCAAGAATGGTGCATAATCTAAAGAGGTCGGTCGACCTTAATAGCAGGACACAATAGCAGCAAAGGTTTTCTCCCATGCTCACAGGGAACGTGGAGGCTGTGAAGGTGGTAGTGCCGCCTTATTTGAAGGTTTAGTGGATGGCTCGGTTAGGTGTGTAGTGGCTCAGTCATTAGGGTTTAAAGAGATTTTTTTGGCTTGGTTGAGGTCTAACATCAAAATTCTGTTTAGATTGTACATGAAAATATTAAATAAATATATTAATTATTATGACATTACAATAATTTCAGTTTGATCATAACCTTTATTCTGATATAAGAAAATGTTAGTAAAAATTAACTAATAAATATAAAGTATATTTGAATTCTAATATAGTGATAATGCATTATGATTTAAGATTTTGAAGAGACAAAAGGTCAAGGATCATACATATAATTTGCTACAAGAACTAGGTACCTAGAACTGTACCTAGTCTTCAAAATATGGGTTTAAGGATGCGAATATTTGGGGGCTTAATCTCCAATTCAACCTAGACCCTAGTGGGTATTAGAAATTGTTCTATCCTTGTCTCGAGTTCATAACAAGACTGGTTTAAGTGCGTGTTAAACAAGTTGGTCGATCCTAGATATCTAAGTCTCTCGTCACATTGTCATCCCTATTCCAAACAAGCATCTACCTCTCTTTATATCTATCTACAGGTACTCTTGCCAAAATAGTTCTCTTTTGAAACAAGTATCTATCTCTAATTATATGCTTACTAGAATAGTTTCTTTATTTTGAAACTTCTGAGCTTATACACTTTAGGCATTTTGTTGAAAGGGTTCAGTTTTTTTTTTTTTTTTTTTGGTTCGTCGAGTTTACGAATATGGAGTATTCCTATTTGTAGACATAAAACATTATATCTTGAGAGACTTTCGTCTCATTTGCATGATGACCAAGTTTTAAGAAAACTTAATTAAATTTAAGTGTCTGCATCATTTATTGCGCATCTTAATATGTTCATTCTTAATTTCTTTTGATCCAAGTAAGTGTTTCACAATTTAATTTTAATTTTGTAATTTTACATAAGTACAGATATACTTTCCTGCCAACAGATAATTGTTAAAATGCCTCTAGAATTGATTTTGCCTTGGTAAAATGAAACTGTTACTACTTTGCTTGAAATGTTTTCCTTCCTTGCTTTGCTTCAAATGTTTTCCTTCCTTGCTTTTCTCGTTGATTGTGTTGTCCTCAAAAGGGTAATAAAACACTTACAAATAACACCAACCTTCGAAATTTACTACCTCGGCTTTGGGTGAAAATTTTATGAGTCACTTATGAGCTATTTATGAGAGGATGAGCGACGCGTTGTGGCTCTTAGTAGCAGATGGGCTTTACCTTCTAACATTTCACATTTGTTTAACAATGAGAAATTTCTTTGAAATTATTACTACTTGTAATAATAGCACTTGTCAACGTCATATTATATATATATATATATTTATGTATTGTATATATAATTATAACGCACACTGTCTGGAGAATTGGACAAAAAGCTAACAAACTGGTTATATAGTGAAACCTAAATATATATATATATATATATATATGTATATATGTATGTATGTATCTATGATGATTAATTCAATGGACGATAATACTTAAATGTGACATAATATAGAAGTAACCAAAAATAAATAGAAAAGAAACTAGATGTAAGTGTAACTATTTTAGTATAATAGATAGATAAATTTGTACATAATGGTAATACATATCACTACATGTATCACATCATCAAATCAAAGTGCAGAATCCAATGAAATCATCCAAAAAAAGAAATTTGCCCATTATAATTCAAGGTTGACTCTTCGTCTATATTAAGTAACCCGTGTGAAATATTTTCCCTACATTTTCCTTTCTCAGCTTCCAAGCCCTCAGACTCAATAGCCGAAAGGTATTGAAGATTCTTTTCTTTTTCTGTCTTTTGTTCCTCATGGCCGCGTTGATGAGTTCGACGTTCAAGATATGGGCCAATGTATATCAATTCCTACTGACCAAATAACAGATGCGACCCCATCCCAAAAAGAATTATATAATGCAAAAGGATGATGAAACTTGTGGACTTTTAATTAAGGCATATATATATATATATATATATATATATATGTGTATGTAAATTGGTTGGCGAATTTCAATCTAACCCTGTCATTTGGAATTCCCATTTTAGAGGATCCACCAGTAGATGCAATTAGAAGATTGTCAAGAGGATGATGTTAGGAAAGTCTCTTATCTCGAAATGATTAACAATTAATTTTTAGCGCTGTCTTCCGATAAGGGAAAAAAGAGAAATATATATATATATATATATATATATATATATATATAAATTATTAAATAATTAATAATATTTATATATTACATATCACGTGTCGGGATACAAGTTGGATTAAAAAATATGATGACACCCGCCTCACCAAAATGCTAATTGGAACTGGAGTCAACACAGCATCTCTTGCGCTTCACTGTCATAGTAAAAGTGGCAATAAAAATAATAATAATTTCAGTCCAACATATTTTTTTTTTTTATAACGGAGGAAGCCAATTGAACGGAGTCCGATCACCGGAAATCGACGGAGCCCGACCACTAATTGGAAAACTTTCGGGTACATGAACCACCCCATAAGACTCATGCACCAGGTAAGATTGGCAAAATCAGGTGGGTGGCCCCATATATCTACTCAACCATTAAACTTTTAAAAGCCTGCATCGTCCATTGTATATCTGTAAAATTAGAAACAACTGTTTCCACCTGTAAAATTTACCTCTTGCGTACTTTTTTTTTTTCCCCTCTTTTTTCTTTTTTTTTTTTCCTTTTCCAGAATTCTATAAGCACGTGGAGCATATCCGTACCCCAAAATTATTTAATGAGTTGGAGAATCCCTACCTTGTGATTGAATTATGTCATGGTGCTCTAGAAAACAAATTTAAAGCTGCAAACATATGTAGATCCTCGAATTCGTAATTAGGATTTCGTTTTCAAAGATTTGAGATCCATTTATCTTTATTGAATCCCTAATAAATCGTACTTACCTTAAGAGACATTATTTGCGACTCGAATTGGGCATATCACTCTATGAACTCATTTTAATCTAAATTTAATTCACAATTTGAAAAATGAAATCTAGGTCCAGGCCAAATTTTGATCACTACAAAATATTTTGACAAATTAATGAAAAAAATGACATGCACATTTTAAGAATTATGGTCAAATAGCTAAATGGTTTGTTGCTGTCAATATATTTTAAATATTTGTCATTCATTTATTTGGTTTTCTTTCCTTTTTCTGCTTAGTAAACCATTCCTTTTTTCTTTTATTCTCATCATCCATCTCGTAAATGGGAAAAGCTACGGCACAGAACTTTTTCTTTAAAAAATATTTTTAACACATGATTAATATATATTGATTGTTTTCTCTTAAATGCACAGGAAAATCTCTACTTCCCACTTTGTCTTTATAAATTCTTTTCTTGAAGTTTTGGTACTCTCCCCAGTATCATAATCTTCATGGAAATAAAATAAGTAAATTAATATTCATTAGACTTAATAAAAAATACTCTTGTAGGAAAAAATTTCATGCCATGATACCCATAAAAACATGTTATTGAAGCACGATTTAAATTCACTTATAGTCAGAGTACATTATTTAAAATTTTCAATCATTCGTCTATTATTAATGAAACGAGTTATGAAAAAATTCAAAATCGCAGAACACTTCAATTTTCTAGAAACAAGAAAACCTAGTAGGTTGCTAACTTCTCATTTTATCTTTTGTTTTTGTAGTTTGTTAGGGTAAACTGAAGAGTCAACCATTTTTACTCATTTACTTACTACCCTTCAAATATCTACCCAAAAATAATCTAATCACTCCCTTTAACCATACCCATTTCCCAATTCCAAATCTAACCAATTTTAATTTTAAAATTTAAAAAACTGAATTCAAAGCAAAACATTACTTGGAAAGTGGCCCCTAACCAAACCATTTTCTCATTGGCCAACTTTTTTTTTTAACACACACCCCACATTGACAAACCATATCTCCCCCCCCCCCCCCTCCACCTCTTCCTCTCCTTCCTGTCCAGTTTACACACACTACACACACTCTTCACTCTGAGGGCATCACCAAGAAGATGAAGAACAACTACATCTAACAACCCCTTCTCTCAGATTCACAACCTAACAGCATTTGAGCACAACCCACATTGCACTCAGAAAAAAAAAATGCTTAAATTCAAATCTTTTCTCTTCATCTACACTTGTTTAACTGTCTTCTATGTCCTGTCCATTAATGCAGACATTGATTCAGAAAGGTCTGCACTTCTGGCGTTACGTGCCGCGGTAGGCGGCAGGACTTTCCTGTGGAATATCACAGAGACCACCCCGTGCAATTGGGTTGGTGTCGGTTGTTCAAAAGACCGTTCTCAGGTCGTTGAACTCCGTCTGCCCGGAATGGGCCTATCGGGCACAATTCCGGCGAAAACGATTGCCAACTTGACTAAACTCAGCACGCTTAGTCTCCGGTACAACGCTCTCAGGTCCCCACTCCCTTCAGACCTCTCCAGCATAACTGGTCTCCGGAATCTCTACCTGCAGCACAACTTGTTTTCAGGTCCCATTCCGGATTTTGTCTACTCTTTGACCGGCTTGGTGCGGCTTAACTTGGCTAACAATAACTTCTCGGGGCCAATACTTGCGTCTGTCAATAATCTGACTCGTTTAGGCACGCTTTACTTGCAGGATAATCAGCTCTCTGGATCAATCCCGGATCTGAAGTTGCCCAGTTTAGATCAGTTCAATGTTTCGAATAATAACTTAACAGGTCGGATTCCTGATACGCTTTCGGGGAAGCCTGAGAGCGCATTTTCGGGTACTTCTTTGTGTGGGAAGCCGCTTGCTCTTTGTGATGGAGAGAGTGTGGATAATGGGAAAGGGAAGAAGTTGTCAGGTGGTGCAATTGCTGGGATTGTTGTCGGATGCGTTCTCGGATTGTTGTTAATTTTGTTGATCTTGTTCCTTTTGTGTAGGAAACGGGGTAAAAAGGAGGAAAGAGCTGCTAGTGCTGCAGTTGGAGCTAAGCAGAGTGAGATTGAGATTCGTGGTGAAAAAGAGGCTGAGGGCGGCGAAAGGGAGGGTGGATTCGCGGCTATAGGGGCTGCAAAGGAGAAGGAGAAAGTAGAAGGCAATGCGGATAGTGAGAAGAAGCGGTTAGTGTTTTTCGGGAAAAGAGTGTGGAAATTCGATTTGGAAGATTTATTGAAGGCATCCGCGGAGGTTTTGGGGAAGGGGACGTTTGGGACGGCTTATAAGGCTATATTGGAGATGGGGACGACGGTGGCGGTGAAGAGGTTGAAGGATGTGTTGGTATCTGAGAAGGAGTTCAGAGAAAAGATGGAGGAGATTGGGAGAATGGATCATGAGTGTTTAGTGCCTTTGAGGGCTTATTACTATAGCAGGGATGAGAAGCTTCTTGTGTATGATTACATGCCCATGGGGAGCTTGTCTGCACTTTTACATGGTGAGAGAAAACTCATTTGCTCTAATTTCTTATAATTTGATCTTATGGCATTACATTTGATGGTATGCTATGCTATGATTGTGTTTTGATTCTTTTCGATCTGTTGTCTGCTTGTTATGTTTTGCACTTATTATTCCATGATTGTTTTTTGAGTCTTCTCTTCTTTTCTGTTACATGTTTTTGCCATCTTTTTTGCACACAATCACCCCTTTTGATGTGTTATTCTATTGAATAGCTAATATTGGTCGAAATGGAAATGGTGTATTAATACACTCAATGTCGTTGCGAAATAGGTTAATTAATCATTGTAATGATATATATGAGAATGTAGTTCCAATGTGTTGATTTCCTTTATTTGTCTGTTTATATAAAATTCTTCGCATTCAATTTAGTAATTCTGAATTTTTCACTAAACGCCTTGGAGTTTGATTAAACTTTGCACTTCCCTATCTGATTTGCAATTTCGTGTTCTTCCAGGATGCATATGAACTGCTTACTTTCTGTGAATTCTTAGGTAGTCTACTGTTTATGATCTTTTTCCTCAAGACACCTTTTGCTGAATTTTCATTAGCAGCTTGCACTTATTGTTGAAACAGTAAAGTTTCTTGGAAGTTGTTTGTGGTCTGCTACAACTATTTGAATCTTTCTCATTTTTTCCCAAATTATACGAGTCAATTTTGCGGTAGTTGTTTGCAATCTGAAAGGGCTAATTCTACAGTTTGCTCAGATTTTTCCTGAAAAACAGCTGTGTCTGTCTTTCTCAACTAAGTTGATTTCTTATGATGTCTGTTTAGATCTTGAAGCCTTCATGAATATGTCTTCCATAGTCCTTGTTGCATTCACGTTAGTTCCATTACTCGTTAAAGCTTTCATTGTTAGAATTAGACTTCTTTTGGTCACCTTCCCACTTGTTTCTAAGTATTCATGCAATTCATTGCCTTCTTAGTCTGTATAATCCCTCTTCCCGTGCAGGAAACAAAGGAGCCGGTAGGACACCCCTGAACTGGGAAACCAGGGCCAGAATTGCCCTTGGAGCTGCCCGTGGGATCTCATACCTCCACGCACAAGGCTCATCAATTTCACATGGCAACATCAAGTCATCAAACGTTCTACTCACCAAAGATTATGAAGCCCGTGTCTCTGACTTCGGCCTTGCTCAGGTTGTTGCTCCTGGCTCCACCCCCAACCGCGTTGCTGGCTACCGGGCACCAGAGGTAACAGATCCTCGTAAAGTCTCTCACAAAGCGGATGTCTACAGTTTTGGCGTACTTCTGCTAGAGCTTTTAACAGGCAAGGCTCCCACTCATGCAGTAATGAATGAGGAGGGCGTCGACCTCCCCAGATGGGTCCAATCCGTGGTCCGAGAAGAATGGACATCAGAAGTTTTTGACCTCGAACTCCTCAGGTATCAAAATGTGGAAGAGGACATGGTCCAGTTATTGCAGCTAGCAGTTGACTGCACTGCCCAGTACCCTGACAAGCGCCCATCAATGGCTGAGGTGACCAAACGGATCGAAGAGATATTTAGTTCTAGTTTGCTGGCCGCCCACGGTGACATAGTCAATCTTGATGGGGATGCACCACCAGCTTCAGCTGCAAATTGAGGAATAATTTACACTTTTTAGTGCTTTGTTATTCTTTTAGATCATTGATTTGGTGCATTAATTGTTTGATTATTCTTGGAGTTTTTTTTTTTTTTTTTCCTTGTGAGGCTCAACTGTGCATTTCTTTTTGAAAATTTTCTTTTCTTGCTTTAAGCCACAATATTCCTTGGCCCCTAGATGCAGAGTATATAAAATGTCTTTGGGGGATTGAAATATTATCCTTTTCTCATTGTGTGAACTGTATGATATAGCTTTCTACCTGTTCTTGTTCGGCAGATCTGGCGTTGTAATTAAAATATTGTTTCTCCTTCCTTTTAAAATTTCCTTCTGATAGAACATCAACTCATTCAAATTTTAAGTTGTCATTGCTTTTCGTCTCTCATGATTGGTTAGTTAGTGAAATTATATTTTATGCTCGCACAAAGCATATGTAAATTAATATTCCCTTTGAACAAAAAAAGTGATGCAAGGTAAATTTCAACTTCGGTTTATATCCAAAGTTGATCAGATTTTTGACACTATGACTAAAATTTTACGTGTTCCACGTTCATACTCTTATGATCCAAGCTCACTCTAGAGTTCGTTTGACGAGACATGATGGAGGACGCTCGTATTTAATATTCTGTTTTTTTTTATACATACATACATATAATATATATATATATAAAATTGTATCTTTGTCGCTTATCTGGTTCTTCTTCGTTTGATCTCTCCTCTTGTTGTCACTCCCTTTTGTGAGTGAGGTGTTGGGGGGCCCTCAAAGAGGTGTCTGATTAATATGTGATACCAAAGAACAGCCAAGCCATGTGAGATTATTCATTTCAGCATGAAAGTCATTGTCTCTGTTCACACTTTTGATTTCGTCTTTACTTTGATGAGTTCAGAACAAAAGGAATTAAAAAAGGAAAATAGTGATAATTTTCATGCCGTTGTTGCATATATTTTATGGCGAGCTGATCTGGATGGTGGGGCCCACGAAACTTCTTCTTCGCAACACGCCAAAGGAAACAATCAATTGTCGGAACATATAATTAGAATATTATTTTTTTTAAAAAAAATTACTTAGCTGTATGTAATAAATAAGTGTACAAAATATATATATATAAAGTTAATTGATATCAGCGCGTTCAACGGCCGACTAGAATATTACTCCTCCGGCATGAATTAAAATTGTGTAAGAATTTTCAATGGTGAATATAACTTCTAAATGGTATTTTATTATGGTTTGAGTTTTATTATGGTTTTAAAATTGTGTTTAGAATATGGTATTGTATTTTAGGATTAAAGGGTAGATCCAGAATTTTATTTAAGAGGGTTAAAAGAATATAATGTGATACTCATATTAGATAATTTTATCCATTGTTTTCATACTATTTGCACATTCTTTTTTGTGAAAAAGAAAATGACATGTCTCCTCCATCTTTGGATTGATGCATCTCCTCTTTGTCATTTGGTCTCAGCTGGAAAATTAAAACAAAATCAAGTTTTATATTCCACGGTGAAATCAATCAAACAAATTAAAATTTACTTTCCAGTGAAATGCATGCATTTATTGCCTGTGTTTTGTAAAAATCATATAAGATCACCTATAGTTTTAAAACTAACTAATACCTATTATGATTTAGAAAACATGACACATCAACCCCTACTGGTAAAGTGATACGAGAAACATACATTAATTTTGAAATTAGACGAGGAAAATGCACTAACTTTAAAACAATAGGAGTGAATTTGTCATGTTTTTGAAACCTCAAGGACGTATTAGTGAGTTCAAAAACCATAAGAATTTTTATGCGATTTTGCAAAACACAAGAGATAAAATGTATTTTACTCTTTAATTTTACTAGATGGAATGAACTAATTGTCAAAAAAATATTGAAACAAATTAACAAATATATCTGTCTAAAACAATTGCCAAGACTTTCTTCTTCAGCCCAATTTTTCGATGTTTCATCTGTGGACTGTGGGCTGCAGAAGTTTACTCTTACCATGCATTTTTGCCCTTGATATGCACCATTTCTAGTCTTTTTTTTTTTTTTTTCACGTTAATTGGGAATTTCATACATAGAGCAACATGATTGTTTCTGCAACATTTACTAGTACATAATTAGTTATCCGCGACATAATCCTTAACTAAATCAAACTACAGTAAAATTAGATCATAAGTCTTTGTCTGTCGCCATCGTCACTTTGCCCACCAAACACAATTATCTTTGTCAATTAGTCTAGTCAATTCATGTTGCACCTTGATTAGTATTGATGAGTGCATATTACGCCATGCCGTGAAAATTGGTAGCCTCCGGGGCTAAGGCACGCCACACGGCACTGCGTCAAGTTCCGAATTAATCATTATGTCACGATCTTAATTTTTTTTTGTTTCGAATTAGAGTATTACTAAGTTAGATTAGATTTTAGACCAATTCTTATAGGACTTGGGAGTAGTAAATTAAAGAAAAAATCATTCTAACAAGTACATTTTTCAAGTATTAAATTTGTGTTATCCTCCTTAACAGTATGAATCCGCTACACATCAACCAACAACTTGTTGCAGGATAGCTCAACATGTTTGGGGTCTTAAAGCCAACATTCAGTATGAGGCTTTTTACAAATTTTACTTAGAATTTATATTTTTAACTTTTTGAGATGCAAAGTTACTAATTAAATTCTTATAATTAATTTCTTCTAACATTTCTTTGTTAATTGACATTATAATCAATCCTTTCAATTTTTCTTGAAACATTGTTATCTTAGGTAAGATTTTCAAAAGAAAATTTCTTTCTGCTGAAACAAATATTATTGGGATTGTTAACATTATTCTAGGTAATATGAGCATTTGGAAATTAAAGAGTCAAGTCTTCTATATAATTGACTATATTAATTGGAGTCATATGCGCAATTGAAACCTTTGATTCTGAAAATAAATGTAAATCATCCATATTTGAGAATGAGATTTATTATGAGTTGTAGGGCCTTTTCTTAATGAGTTTTCTTGTTAAAAACAAAACTAAATGTGATAACTATTTTTTCATAATTATATAAACTATAATAATAACATGTTAAATTTGGGACCTTAGAATTTTTAGGTTCTAAAACAAAGACTTTATTTGTTTTGCCCTTGATCCACTCTGAACTTATGGGCTACGATCTAAATTTCATTCAAAAAAATATGACATCCATGAAACATCTCATGAGGGGATTATGATCCTTTTATATCAGTAATTTTAATAGTTAAGATGATCCTCTCATATCAATATGGAAGAATTACTGATATGAAAGGATCCCAATTCCGATCAAGGATACATCTAATCTTGAAGAATCTATTAAGACATCATTAACTTTTATTATGTATTCATCCAATCTTCTGTAACTGATTGTCCTTACCTTCTAAGAACGCGCAAGATTGTGAAAACCCCTTTAAGTCATGGAATCATCTCAGAAAAAGAAAGTATCATTGCGTTGAGAATTTTACATACCCCGACAAATCCTCTAAAGAGGACAAGTGAACGCATCCCTATAGTACATACACATAATATTGGTGATCTCTTGTCTTCATATCTACTTACATGTGCATCCAAATGTTATTTATCAATTGTGTTCACCTTCGTTTGTTCTCTGCCATGCATACCTTTTCCAAATAGGCCATTCTCTCAATCTTCTCCTACTAAATAGATAATTTTAAGAATCAGAGTTTCCCTTTTCTTCCATATTCTTTATGTAATTTTTTGGGCAAATTTCAGACTAGCCTCCATTTGTTTTTAAAAAACATCATTTTAGTCCTTATTAGTTTGAAAGTGATCCACATGGCCCTAAATATTTGTAAAAGTATAAATTTAATCCTTAGTATTTCAAAAATAATTCATTTGATCCTCAATATAATAGAAAATGCCAACTTGATCCTTATTTGACCTTCAGAAATGGCCGTGTGCCAAGCACAAGTACTTAATGGGGAAGAAATCGACACCTTTTGCAAAAATTAGTAACCAAAGAGTCACTTTTGAAATAGAAAGTAAATTGACATTCTTCGAGGCAAAATGTAATTTTAGGACCTGAACTTTGGTAAGATACAGAATTGAGGGCCAGAATTTCACAACCTTCAATATAAGAGCTTAAACTTATCTAAAAGTAATGTTTTATACATCGTTAACTAATAATGTTGCCATTTTTCCTTTCAAATGTTAGACGGCATTTTATTTTTTTGTTTATACCTTTGGTAGATTTTGTTGTATGGCATTCCAAATCTACATGGCATATACGCACACAAACTTATAAATTTGAAAATTTCACGTATATGTGTACATACACAAATTTGGACTTCTTTCTAGGTTATGGGAATATAAATTAATCTACATTTTCTCCAAATATAAGAAAGTATATTTATAAAAATATAAATGCAATTTTTATATTTAGAAAAAGTAAAAACTGCATATTAATTTAAATTCCCATAGTCCAGAAATGATGTCGAGAATTTTATATATGTGCACTTATATGTGGTAGTTTCGAACTTAAGTTTGTGCACAAATGCTACATAGATTTAAATTGGAGTGTTATGTAGGAATACCAAGCTATAAAAGAAAATAAAATGTCACCCAAGATTAAAAGGAAAAGAAATACCACATAAATAAAGAATTAACGTTGTTAATTAACGATATAAAAGAAGTAACTTTTTTATACGTTCAACTCTTTGTATTAAAAGTTTTAAAATCCAAATCCTTAACATCATATTTTACAAAATTTAAGCCTAAAACTATCTTTTTTCCTTTTTTCTTTTTTTTATTATAGACATTAAGGGCCTAGTGGGACACTCTCAAAATAATAAGAACTAAAATAACACCTTTTTTTTTTTTTAATAAAAAGTAAGATCATTTATGGAATTCTGATCGCCAACTTGTTTTTAACATTTCGACTTTCAAAACACAGGGCTTATTGAGTAATTTTAACAAAAATCATTTGTTTTCTCTACCATCTACTTGGGTTGTTCACCTGGCAGTTGTTATACAATAACTAATTACTAGGTATCAAGCTACTAAATTATGCTTCTTGTTTTAAAAAAGTCAGTTGTTTAAAATCACTTTCAGAACCATTTGTTGGTATTATGGTGCCATTTTCTTTTCCGTTACGAGTTGATCATAACATACATACCGATCTCTGTCTCTTGCCCAAGTTGAAAGTTGTTGCTTAAGTAATGGCTAACAATATTGTGTGTGTTCGGCAACAACTTTTCAAGTAGCATTTAGCGTTTTGACTGGTCAAAACACTATTTTGTTAAATTATTGCTGTTCGGTAAACTAGCGTTTCAAGTAGCTTTTTAGGTAACTTTTAGCATTTCAACTAGCGTTTCTCAAAAGATAAAAATTTTATCTTTTCAGGTAACTTTTAGCTTTTCATGTTTTTTTTTGGCAATTTTACCCTTTTTGCATTTTTTGATTTTTTTATTCTTTTTCCAATCTCTCTCTATATTTTTATCTTTTCTTTCACAAATATAAATAAGAAATAATATAAAAATAAATTTCAATTTCTATATAATCAACATTACTAAAAACATAAATTTTATTAGTGCATTTTTTAACAAAATAATTTTGAATATATTAAAATTAATTTTTGTAATATTGACAAAAATGTTTTATAAAAAAATTAGTTATACTTTAGTATTAAAATATGATTATAAAAATAAATATCTAATTGTGAAATATATTATCTTATTCCTATAATAGTAATAGAAATTACAATTATCATAATAACAATAATAATAATAACATGATATTAATGTCTTTTTACGTCATTTAACATTAATCAGTTAATCTAATAGCTAATTTTACCGAACACATTTTGTTCAATCAGCTAGTTAAACAGCTATCCGCTAACAGACAAAATACAATAGCTATCAGTTACTCAAACAACTATCAGCTACTCAAACAGCTAAATTTGTCGAACAGGCCCATTAGCATGTTGAGAAGGACAATCCACTAACCTTTTATTGCTTACACAAGCGGTTTAAATTATTTGTTATTTTACCTCTGCATTTGTGTTCATCATTTCTTCTAACGGTCATACCATGGAAACACTTCCACCTGGTCCGCCCAAATTTCGCCCCTGATAATATATATATATATATATATATATATATGGAACTCGCATGTTTTTTTAGTTTTGTTGTGTGAGGGATGATGAGGGTAGTACTGGTTTGAAGAGCTACCTTGCCACGATTTGTTTGGTCCTTAGGTTTTTACACACATGGATGGATAATATATATATATATATATATATATATATATATATATAAAATGTTTTTTTAGTTTTGTTGTGTGAGGGATGATGAGGGTAGTACTGGTTTGAAGAGCTACCTTGCCACGATTTGTCTGGTCCTTAGGTTTTTACACACATGGATGGATAATATAGATTGACTTGTAGTACTAATACCATATTTATTGACTATATGAGATTTTCTTGCAAAACCATTTAGTACTAGGATTGGAGTGATTTGAATTGAATTTTATATGCTTATTCTTGAAATCCTAATTCTTTGAATAAAATAAACATAAAATATTCACACGCTTGTGGTTTGTCTAGAATACATTGTTGTCCCTTGTATTTTTTTTTATAATATTTCACATGTAATTTAACTATCTCTTTTGCTAACTGTGTTAACATGAAATGTTAAATCAGGGCGCGGGGTGGTTATGAGCGCCTTTTTTTTTTGACACATGGGCATTTGTGCATTTTTTTTGATAAAACCGCAAGGGGTGTTGTGTACTTTTACTCAAATAATTTAATAAAAAAAGAAATAATTGCATAGAAATCACATGACACACAATTTTTGTCACATTTAACGGTTTTTCTAATGATAGGTGTCAATATGATGCGTTATAGAAAACTCATGGAGGTTTTTAGCTATTTCAAAAAACATTGGGATGCTGATGTATTTTAGGCAAATCACAGGAGCTAGCTAGCTAGGTACCAATGCATTTAACTCTACAAAATAATTAGATACTCCAACCATCGATTATCGACATTTTCTTTATTAATTTAAATCTGAAGAGAAGCACAGTTGATAATTTAAATCAGTTTTTACGTTTTAAGAAGGTGGCCCTTGATGTGTTGTAATGGCAATCAGAAACAGTCATATGATGGTAGCTTTTGAGCATTAAGAAATCTTTCGGCTTGGAGTCTAAAATTTGCTGTTCCACAGGCTACAATACCCTAAGTTTTGAGTAAGCATTTGAACGTCAAGTGGCAGTAGCTTACAGAATTAAGCTTAAGGACGAACAAGAAAAGTTCACCGGCTCGTTTGGATTAACTTTAAATAAACGCACCTTTTTGTATAATTTTTTTTAGAAAAAAAAAAATGCTTCTTGAGAAACTTAAATAGTTTCTGGACAAAAACTCAACATTTTAAGAATTTTATTTTTTTAAAAAAATTAATATAAATACTTACTGTAAAAAAAAGTCATAAAGATCAAGCATTTTAATGAAAAGAATTCCAAAAAAAACCTCTTGTAGTACATGGCTATATACAGTAGCAGGAAGGGGGGGGGGGTTGGACATAGGGGCAACCGGCCCCAGTCCAGAAAAGCACAAAAAATTTCTATGCACATTAACAAAAAATAAATTTATATGTATATTTTGTCTCCTCAACAATATATATATGTGTGTGTGTGCGCGCCCGTGGGCGCGGGCGCGTGTGTGTATGATATTTTATGACAAATTTTTTCATTGATTCTTTTGAATAAAAACTCTTAATATATCACCCCCACTATGTCTAAATCCTAGCTCTATCACAGGCTATATAATTTTAGCTTTAGACTTAGCGACTACAAATCAAATTACAAATTGACTTGCTAGGGATATTGGTTGAAATATTAGCCTTAGATTGGATTTCAAACATTCTTAAAGAGTTGGTAATGCTTCTTTGTGGATATTTTTTCTGCCAGAATGGGATGATATAATTTTTTATGGTTAATGGAGACCACAATTTTCACCAAAAAAAGAGAGAGAAAAGGAAAAATACATCAATAACTATATATATATATATATATATATATATATTGGTCCATGAGAGTTTACATACATATATATCCCCCTTTTTTTTTTGGGTGGTGGGGAGGTGGGAGGGTTGGGAGAGGAATTAAAGTCCAACTTTTTGAACAATTTTTTCTTTTTAAAATTCTGAAACCCAGTCAGCGCTTCTCACAGACAATGATCAAATCGACAAGGATCAAATTAACCCAATGAGATTTTTTGGAAATAAATAATTGTTTCATTAATATAAAAATCAAGGTAATTGTTAGAATATAGTAAAATGTATTTTACCCTCAATTTGTCTTGTCAAAATTGTATAACACTCTCTGTATTTCAAAACTCACTAATACTTAATGTTGCATAAAATTCTTAAACTTTGAAGTGATTGTGCAAAATTCTTTATAATATTGAGGGTACTAGCAATGTTTTCAATAACATATGAGGTTGTTAGTGAATTTTAAGATAACATGAGGTATTATACAACTTTGACAAAATATAAGGGGGTAATATAAATTTTACTCTTAAATATTTTTAAACTAGTCAAGTTTTAACTTATTCCTAGCCAATCAATGAGCAGCAAGATTAGAATTTATTGTAGAAAATCGAGACGAACATAATTGAATATAGTTGCAATCAACTTGATGTTGTTCATTAGGGATTAGGGGATAGCTCAGTTGAGACTATCTCCTCCAGGTGTAAGATCTTGAGTTCAAATCTCATGGGGAATGGAAGGTTGGGTTGGGAGAGTGGAGAAGGATAATAAAAAATAAAAATTTTAAAAAGAAAAGAAAAAGATTGATGTCGTTCATTAGAGCTCTAACCCTGTAGTGGTTTGGGACCGACATGTACAATCTTTATTCTGCTATCACAGATTTAGTTGGGCCATCAAAGAATAAAGACCAAACGTCTGGTTTGTGTTTTAATCGCAAACCACCCACCTAGCATACGCACTACCTCTGATGACATTCATGAAAGAAACACAAAACACTATGTACATACATTTTTCTTTTTGGTCAGAAATTATATTGGATAGTTCTAATTTCTAATGTAGAGAGATATGTGATGAATTATATCTATACCAAATTTTTTTTTTTTCAATAGCACGGCATTATTATCATTTTCATTATAAACCCTGACACAAAAACTAAACCCTACATTTGGCGTTCAGACCCAGGTTATACTACCATGAAAAAGTAATCTCAACCACTTGAATTATTCCTTGAACTCGTAGTATTAATTTTGTTAAGTTATAAATTGAGGAATTATATCTTAACACAACAAGGATAAAGGGAAAAAGGAAGAGAAGAAAAGATACGAAACAACCCAAGATATAATTGAACAAGCAATCAATATATACAATTGGATATGAAATTAGACTTCATTCTGTCACTGAGTGAAGTCTGGGCAATATGTTCCTAAACTCATTTAATGATTCAATTGGAAGTCCAGTAACTGTTGGAACCAAAAGTGTAGCCTCTTGCAACGAAAGGTCTGACTGGATATTGAAGCCCATGTAAATTATAGATATAAAGAAATTAAGGGCTCGTCTGAATTGACTTTTTAGAAGCGCTTTTCTTATAACTTCTAAAAGTGGGTCTTTTTTAGATTAAAATTTTTGACTTTAAAAAAAAATAATTTGAACTTTTTTTTAAGAGTTTTAACTTTTTTTAAAATTAGACCAAACCAAAAATTTATTGCAAAGAGGATGTCCTCCTTTCAAAAAAAAGTACTCTTTTGTGAAAAGGCCCATTCAGACGGGCCTAAGAAACAGAAGCAACAGATATAGAAAATATTTTTACCATAGTTTTATGCACTTAAACGTACTACATCATATATTAGATTTTTTTTCCTTTTGCCAAATATCATATACTGGATAGGAGAACAACTTTAAGGGAGAATATCTATTTTCCATGGTTCTAATCTAAATTTCAAATCTCTCTGTGAGATTTTAGTCTCATCTATGTCGTTTATGATATTACGTTTTACCAAACGAAGTTTTAGGTTTTGCATTGTACTGCCAATGATTTTATATATATATATATATATATATATATATATATATATATAATCTAAATCTAGATAATCTATATAATGGTAAAATAATCCATATCAAATTTCTACTTTTTTAAGAAACAATAATGGTAAAATAAGTATTAAAGGAAAACTATAAATTTTTCATATCATTATTTTACAATCATATTTCATGTACTATATAATATTCAGCAAATATTTTAATAAACAAAGTGAAAGAGAGGAAACAATTAAAAGAAGGGTAACATACATGTCACTCCCCTGTAGTTTGTGTAATTAGCTGATCACCGCCATATTTTTAAACATACCAGATTACCCCTTCCTACCCCTCCTCCTCCCTCATGTTTTTCAAACGGTAGCACGTTAATCCCCTCTGATTACTCGCTGTATTTTGTCTAACTAGCTGATTATTCCCCTATGTATTCAAAATTTACTACACTACTCCCTTATACATTTTAAAAGGTTGCAGAATTATCTCTTTTTTTGTTATTATCTAACTGTCATTAGCCAAAAATAAAGTTATTTATGTGAAAATGCATATTACAAGTTGCTCATAGATGGAGAAAAAAGACGCTTACGATGGATAATAAGTTAATTTAAACAATAACGTTAAGGTAGGATATTATGTTCTATTTTTTGAAAACACATGGAGGTAATGCAATAAGTTTTAAAACACAGGAAGGTAACCAACTAATTAGAAAAACTGGAGGAAGGTAACATGCATTTTACCCTTAAAAGAATACATAATTACCAATTTCAAATAATACCTTCAATAATAGGAGAAATTATTTAAAAATCTATATTGACTTTAAAAAGTTTTAATATTACATTTAATCCTAATGTAAACTTCAATCAAGCTTTTGAATTTTTTAGATGCCACCTTGGCTAACATGAGAAAAAATACAAGTTAAATTATATATTTTTATAAATAGTAATATACAAAATAGAAAAGTCATCTATTTTCAATTACAAGAAAAAAGAATATACCATCAATTACATTATAAAGGAAAATACAAAAAAAAAAATGTCAATGCAACCAAAGAAGAGAAAATGGAAAAGAAAAATAATGAAAGAAGATACATAACTACCGAATCCAAATATAACTATAGAAAGAAATGAAAAAATAATAGTAAAATAAATAAATTATATATATGTGTGTGTGTGTACAAACACACAAACACACGCATCATTTAATTAATTTTTTGGGTATATTTCTATTAAATAGTCTTTAATACTAACTAATCTATATGATTACTACAAGACCTACCCCTTATGTTTCAAAATATCCAAATTACTCCTCATTATTTTTTAGTTAATGAGTCTCTATCTTTAAATATTTATCAAAAAGTGATTAAAATAGCTTTTCTAACTCGGTAAACTAAAATTTTTTTAGTTACAACAATTATTAAATAAAATGATTCAGCTGTACTATTGTATTAGTCAAGTGAATGCCGATAGTCATGACTAATTTTTGAATATGAAAGTATCATGTTTATATGTTATAGAAAAAGACACATCAATACTTTTCTTCCATCATTTTAGACTGATATTTCCATTTCCTTTAGCCTAAAACTAAATTGGCTAAATTGCTAAGGACCATTTGTGGTTCACTAAAAGTGCATAGCACATCCTTGTGGTACAAAAAGTCACTCATAATTCCCTAATGGTCTACTAAAAGTGCATCGGATCCACTTCAATTAAAAAATCTAGTATCTTTAACTATAATTGCATTGTACTCGCCTAAATTACAAAATTTTTTTGTCCAAATTAATTTTTGTTGGTCCAAAATTACCCTTCTCTTTCCAACCAAAATTTTTTACTATGTGCAATTTAAAACCAATAAAAATTAATATGGGCAAAAGAATTTTCATGGCGTGCAATTTAGGCGCGTATGATGCAATTATAGTTAAAAATGACGGATATCTAATAGTTAGGAGATCCGGTGTACTTCTAATGGACTACAAGGGGATTGTAAGGGACTTTTTGAACTACAAGAGGGTCTAACACACATTTGATGGAACACAGGGAGATTCCTAGCATTTTTCCCAATTAAATTTTTATTGGTCCAAGATTACCCTTCACTTTCCAACAAAAATTCTCACGACGTGTAATTTCAATAAAAATTAATTTGGACAAAAAAATTTTCATGACATGCAACTTAGAAGCGTACAATATAAGTATAGTTAAAGATCACGGATATTTTAATTAGTAAGGGGGTTTGGTGCATTTCTAATGGACTATAAGGGAATTATGAGGAACTTTTTGCACCATAAGAGGGTCTATTGCACTTTTGATGGATCATAAGGAGATTCCTAGTAATTTACCCAATTAAATTTACACATCTCACTAATTTCTATTAATTGCCAATATTGTTCAATGTTATTAGTTAAAAGATGGGCTATTTTTATAATCTTATAGAAATCTTAGTCTTTTATTACAAAAATTCATGCTCTATCTTTGACATTTGTGTGTTACGAGCAAATATTGAATTAAAAATTAATTTACAAATTTAGGCATGAGAATATTTCATAAGTTGCAATATTATATTATTGGAATTTCTTTAATGATACTTCTTGTGATATAAGATGAGATTGAGAAAATGAAAAGTAAATTGACATCTGTTGAAGCGACAAATCTTGGTTAAACCCTTACTGCCATGAAGAACCATATCATTTTGGGATCTCACAAAATGTAAAGTCCATCAAATAGATATGACATTGCTTTAAAAAAAAAATCTAAAAGACCTATATCTTAGAAAAAATAAAAATTAAAATAAAAATTAAAAATTAAAAATAAAAATTTTGTGGTCCAATTATAAAGTTGAACCTCAGTATTCTAATCATGCCAGGTAAGAAAATATAAAATAGAATAAAAATTATTTGTACACTCTCGCATCATTCGCAAATTATGATGCCTAAGTGAAAAAAGTCATTAACTTTGAAGCATTAAAGAAATTAAAATACAATTTGAACCATAAATTGATAGAGGAAAAAGTCTATATCTATGTCTATAGCTATCTATATAACATATATAAAATCAAAGTGTTGTTTGCCTTTTTTCTTACAAATTATTCGTATACTGTCACAAATTGTAATGTCCAAGTGGAAAAAATTATTAATTTTCAAGCATTAAAATATTAAAATACAAATTGAATGATAAATTGGGAGACGAAAAAAAAAGTCTATATCTATAACAAGTTGTGATGTCTTTTCAGGTATAAAAGATCAAAATGCAAATTGAATCATAAATTAAGGGGAAAAAAAGTATGTTTCTATGCCTATAGCTATCTGTATAACATATATAAAAAGAAAATGTTGTTTGCCCTCTTTTTCTTTTTTCAAGGATCTAGTAATAACTTTGAACTTGAGATTATAAAAGATTTTTAATTTGAATTTATTTAAATTACAATTATTAAAATATTGCACTAAAAGTTAAATCTCAAGCTCTAATGATACAATATAAGCAAAAGAGAGAGAGTGTGTGTGTGTGTGTTATTTGTATACTCTCTTTTTTCTAGTCAAATTTGTACACTCTCGCTTTTGTGATGTTCAAGTGGAAAAAGTTACTAATTTTTAAATATTAAAAATCAAACAAAGTGAAATAAGGGGAAAAAAAATCTAATTTTATATTTGTAGTGTATCAGTTAGTAGAAAATTACGTAAGATTGAAGTTTAAGAAGATAGTAACGCAAACCGTAGGTATTATGTAAATTATGTAAGATTGAAGTTTAAGAAGATAGTAACGCAAACCTTAGGTATTATGTCAAAGTGTTGGTACAGCAGGATATATGTTTGCGAGTTATACAGTGAGCTCAAGTATTTGATTGTTGGATGATCCTCCCTCTAGAGGGGGAATGGTCTATTTATAATTGTAGAATCTAGAGACCCATGTAATTCATTGATTGCTAGACTCTTTAAGCATCTTGATCATAATCAATCCTTTCTAACTTATTTGTAGTTATCCCCTTAGGAGACGTAATGTGCCAACTCCTACTTTGTGTGAAATAGGGATAATTAGATCTTTATCATGCCGATAAGAATGCGTTTGGGTGAAACTTTATCTACATGATATGAAACCCCTTTCTCTAGCTAAGCATATAAGGGGGGGGGGGGTTTGGTTCAAAGAATAAAAGATCATCCTGGGAGTCACATTCTCCAGAATTTGATTCCTCGAAATGTGATTCCCAGGAATGATCTAAAAACTGTTTGGCATATCAAAAATATTATGAAGAATGTTAACTTGACATATTTGTTTAAAAACTAATATTGCTGGAAATTTTGAGCTATTTTACAAAAATGTCCCTTAATTAATTAATTAATTAATAATAATAATAATAATAATAATAAATTAATTAACTATAAATTAATTTAATTAATTAACTAATATTCATTTTTAATCAATGATTTTTATTAATTAATTAATATTTAACTTTTACTAATTACTTAATTATTTATTAATTAATTAATTAAATATTAAAAATTTAATTTAGTTTACTTTTTCAAATAATTAAATAATAAGCTAATTAATTAATTAATTAATTATTATTTTATTATTTTTTAATTGATGAATTATTTTTAATTAATCAATTACTTATTATTTACTATAATTATTTTATTTTTATTTTTAATTATTTTATTTTTTAAATTAATTATTAATTTTTATTTTAATTTTAATTTTTAATTATTTTATAATTTTAAATTTTAAATTATTATTTTTATTGTTATCTTAATTAATTATTTCTTATTTTCATTAATTTTTAAATATTTTTATTTTTACTTATTATTTTTAAATTAATTATTAATTATTTTTATTTTTTTCAACGATTTTGCCATCCTCGTCTTTGCCCCAGACTTGGGGGTGCTTATCGTGTTTTAGGATAAAGGGCCTATTATTATTTATTAATTATTTTTATTATTGTTAATATTTATCATAATTAGAGGGTTTTAAATATAGGGGTTTTTTTTTTGTCTTTTTAATTGTTTTTCACATTCCCACAACTCAGGAATGTTAGATTTCCACCCCTAGCGTGGGAATGGAATTAAGCAAATCATGAGAATATTACATTCCCAGGAATGCAGCATGCCTGGGAATCATTTTTCATTCTGCAAATTAAACGCGAAAATATCACATTTTTGAATTCATTTCTCAGGAGTCTTCCATGATTCTGTAAACCAAACGCTCTCTAAGAGAAATAAATGGATGTCTAAGTAGACGAGAATGTAGCCGAATCATGTAGTTGGTCTTGCCAAAATGTGAATCAGAGCCTTTTAAACCCAATCTAAATGGATCAGGTGGGTGTTCAGGCCCAAATCATTAACAATAAATATACATTATATTGTAAGGAAAAATAGAGTTGTTAAGCATATCGACTACATAAGATTGATATAAATCTAAGAGAAGAACATGATTAAACGGGTCCATTTTCAAGTTCATGCCCGATGGTCGAACCAATGACCCCATCAAATCGGTCCAATTTCCGAGTTCAAACCTCGATGGAGTTCAATAATTATGTCATCTTTCGATCGCCTTAACATTTGTAAAACTTATAATATCATCTAAAATCTAATATTATTTAAGGACTTGTGATTCCAGGCGAGCACAAAACGTTAATATAAGCATGAAACCCTAAAAAAAAATTTAAAAATACTCAACAAATAGACGATTTATGTATTGGGAATATTTGATGTCTTGTGATATTAGGAGATTTAATAATGGTGGAAAATTTTAATATAATCTTTTATATCAAAAATAAATTTTTAAAAATAATTTTGAAATAAATACACATATATGTTCTTCAAAACATATGGGGCCCTATTGTGGACCTGCCCATGTGAGCATATAGGTACATAGGAAACACGTTTTCATCGCAGGAGGAGATAATACAACCACGTATATTATTTTATCGACTCTAAAGTCGAGTCTTTGCTGCACGTTTTTCCTGCACGTTTTCCATAACACAATATGTAAAGAGTTGTTATTTTGCCTATTGAAGACTCGGTGTTGTGGGTCACCAGCAAATTACGCTTTCAACACCCAACACTAATATTCAACATCTCCTCCTCGATTGCATTCACAAGTAAAAAACTCTTTTTCCTCTTTTGCATGCCAGTGGAGGTTAGCAAGTCGAAATTGGATATCTCGTTACCTTATTAGTCGCAATTGTTGGAAAATAGGTGTGTAACTTATTTGTAGTTTGTGTAATAAAATATTACATAAACTCAAAAGAAAAACTCACTTAATTTTAGAAGTAAAATTAAAATAGATGCGAATGTAATAAGACCAAGGCTTAGATCAAATTTAGTCTGTTTAAGACTTTGTTGCTCCACTACGGTGCTTACGGTCTAATGGCGCAAATCTTTCAAAATATAACAGTGTTCATCTAACCTTAATAGTACTCCAAACTATTTAATATTGTGGACCAAATAATGCATAATTCTCTCTCTCTTTTAATGCAAATAAAAAACATGAGAATATATCTTTGTTCATCCAAAATAGCTAAAAGACCTGGGTATCTGAAGTGTTTTAGTGCCTATTGGGAAAAAGGTATTGAGTCTCTTCTAATTGGTCACGATCACTCATAAAAGATGTGTTTACTGAGAAATTCCTAAAATTTTGAAATAAAATTAATTATAGTAATTTTTTCAAAATATAATTTTCAACTTAAATATCCAATTTCCCATTCATTTATCATTTGGCTTAAACCCAAATGACAACAGCAACATATCGACTCACATGCGAATAAAAACATATTAAATGGAGCCTCACATGGAAAAATAGTCTTTTTGAAAGACTGATAACACATACTTGAATGTAAGATTAATAATTGATCTCTAATAACACCTTATAAATTTAATCACTTCATCTATATCATCTTAAACAAAGACTATATGCGTTAGCTACTACAACATATAAATTTTTCTCTTTTTGCTCCGCAAGCAAATAATTTTCACTGAACGAAAAAGAAAACATTTACAAACCAAGGGTCGCACAAGCCCTCATCAACCAACAGCCCCGTTCACATCCATTATAAGTATCTCAATAAAATAATATATTTTATCCTAATAAAATAATTTTAAATTTAGATTTTTATTTATTTACTTATTTTAATTGAATTAAAGTGAGATTTCAAATCCATCAATTAGTGGATCCATATGATAACCATTAACCAGAACATTTGGCACGTTTTTGTCGTGCAACAATTGCCTTTTCAACCTTTTTTTTTTTTTTTTGCCTTTCTGAGAAGCAAAACTTCTTATTTAATTGACTTTCTCTTGAGAAGAAAAATGAAAAAGATGGTATTAGTTATGCTGTCCATACAACAACCACCCATCATTTCGCTTGCCACGTGGGCCAGCTTTCTATTTCCTCGGCGATTTTTTGTGCACAGAATACCAATGTGCAGAAATAAAATTGTTCTCTTTTTCTTTTCTGTCGTTGGTGATTGGTTACATTTTGCATCTTATCCTCTTCGAAGGGGACCACATTATATATATACACATAATCACATGTATACATATATACATAAATATACATATATATACATATATATATATATATTAAATTTTATTGTACAGACTTTTTCTTTTTCGTCAGCCGACATGTCGAATCATGCGTTTGCTGGATGGTCTCTCTGCACAGTCCATGAATATAAAGATTTGCTTGCTATTTTGGGAGGTTGGGCACCTCATCTATATCCAAATTCAAAACTAATCCAAACGTAATTCATATTAATAATTGGGGTTCTGAGAAAATCTGAATTCTAAAATCTCAAATATCTTGAATCTGTTTTTTTTCCAAAAATGATTAACCACGCTCGATTGTCCTTTTCAATATCAAATTCAAAATTTTAAATCGAGAACCGAGAATTGAATTCTTTCGAAAAATGAACCCTTATCCTGATAATGTTAGAGAGGTCTCGTCCCACTTTATCTTGTTATTGGCAAATACAATACTGATTGAATGAAAAGCTAAATTCACAAAAAAGATTGTTGACATAATTGAAAAGTGTAAAGAGATCAAATCCTAATTTCGGATAAGAATGAATAATCTGATAATCAACCACATTCTCAATCACTAGTGACTACCTAAAAGTGAAGAAGACCTATGGCTTTTCATGTGAAAAGCATCTTTTCATTTGGAATAATAGATTCCTCGTTTAAAACAAAAAAATAGAGCAATGCTTAATAGAATATATTGCCTAATTAAGGCGGGTGGCTATTAGGGACGGGAAGTTTTTCACTAAGGCCAATAAGAGGCCAGTCACGCATATAAAAAGTTAATTTTTTTTTCCAGAAAATAAATATGATGACTGTCCTTACTAGAATCTTATAATTTGAAAGTCTTCTATGATTACTTTATTTTTAACATTATCAAATACATGTAACTGACAAAATAAATTGTAACTTGATTAGCAAATAAATTAAACGATATGCAAGATTTTTCTGTCTCAACCAATTTTTTTTACGAGATCACTAGTATTCCACTTGATATCAGTAAGTTCAATACGTAATATATCTCACTAGTATTCCACTTGATATCTGTAAGTTCAATACATAATATATAAGTATCAAATTAATTCTGAAGTACAAAAGGGAGTATTTTTTTGTCAAAATAAAAAGATTTCATTAACATTAAAAGACAAGAATACATGACAGGACACAAAATAGGACAATAGAAACATTCGGACTGAATCCTAAGCCCATTAGGGAAAAGCACGATTAGGCCAAGATGTCAAAGCTAACATTCCAGACACTACAAATAAATCTATAGTTCTAGAGTTAGCAAACTTCCTACAAGTGTAAATAGCATGCGTTCATCAAAAAGAATATCAATGAACAATTGTTCTTCACATCGCACCAATAATTTATGAATTCTTCTATTTCTTTCCCGCTATATATGATACACAACTACTTTAAAAAAGAGGTTAGTGACCTTTGCTTGAAGAGAATTTACATTCAATTTACAAATCAATCACGTACAAGTATCATCCCACTTATGAATCCAATGCGGGCTTTTGACCATTCACGAACCTCTTTGCCAACTGCACTTACTAAGTCCATACTAAAAAAAAAGTAGAACAAGCCTAATACAATGGGCCAAAGCCGAAACGCAAAGACACTAACAAACCCTAACACTACTCCAACAACAACCATGTGTGGCGGCTTTGGCATCAAAGATTGTCTACTCTGAATGGAGATGGTAACACCCATCAGAATCACGAAAAAGCAAACATCGTTATTACACTTACTCACGACCAAAGACATTAAGAAAACAGCCACCAAAAGCTCAACAAGGTCCAAATATGAAATTGACATCAAGTTGACCACCAAGTAGACACCATAAAGGTTGAGAAAAGTGAATAAAGCAGGACTTACCAAGCTAGTCTCAACATCCTAGAAGATAGGACGGACCCACTTGGCCCGTGGCTTGAACAAGTGAAAACCAAGGCCACCTTATCACCTCTACAACCCAAAGGGAGAAGGGAACCAAGAGCATCACGGGGCCATTGTTTTTGGCATCTACTAGTGGAGGGAAAAAGCAAATGAAAGACAGAGCACAGAGCAAAGAAGATCTCATCATTTGGGTTCGGAAAACCTTCAAAATCACTAGAACCTGCAACTAAAACACCGCTAATAACACAAGCCATCTTGAACAAACACCAAAACATAACAGCAGACAAAAGTCAAGCATAAGATGAAAGAAGAGAAGGAAACAAAAAAGAAAAAGGAAAGGAGAGAGAACGAAAGACGAAGGTGTCACCGGTCGACAAGTTCTCTCAGATTCCACTAGTCAGGACACGGAAAAAAGCCTAGACAAAGCTAGTGGAGCCCCTCTACTCTTCTAGAAAGAAACCCTAGAGAGGGAGGGAGTATAGCAAAACGGGAGTAAAAGCAATCAAGATAAATAATTTTTTCCTTATCAAAAGCAAAAAGAATGAATTAGCTCAATCAAAGAAGAAATAGGGTCCAATCGTGCCTTTGGTGAAGATTATTTTTCTCCACCTCTTTTTCACACCTTCTCTTTCTTTTCTCTTTCTAGTTACGCACAATAGTGGACAAATCCTTTATATTTACTGAAACACTATGATTATTGGTTCGTCTTATTATTTTAGTAGTGTCAATATTGTCTATATATCTTTGAAAAATTTAGGGGCACTTGAACCTACTCAAAAACACAAGTTGTTATCACTGCTTTGAACATTTTGTTAGAGAAATATAAAAGAGATAAAACACATACAAAAAAAATTAGTGGCTGCAAATATTACTATACACCAATATATGGTGCACCTCATGTGGATTCTTTTTTCTTTTTTAGAAAGAAAAACCAGATAAGATAGATATAAATCTCTTTTATGAGATTGTCTTTCTCTTTAAACCTCTCTCTTTTCTCTAACTACAACTCAATTCTGTAAAATGAAAAAAAAAATTGATCGCTTTCTTCTCTTTCTTTCTCTTGTAATAATAGTAGTGGTGTTGTTGGTTGTTGCAGCAGCAGTGGTGGTGGAAGTAGAAAAAGAACTGAAAAATAATGTTTGTTGTAATATATTTATGGCTGTTATTCGATAGATATATATGAGTTTGCGTGTGTGTGGAAGATCAGAAGGGAAAAACTGACGAAGATGAAAGAAGAAGATGGTGGCAAGAAAAAACTAATATAGATTTTAATTTTTGTTAGATTGAGATTCGTGAACTTAAAATTTACAACTTATGAATAAGTTGCATAATTGGTGATAATAACAAAAAGGTTGTGACCTATCATCCACAAGTTGTGAAAATATTTAAAAAGTTGTAAACATGTGGTTTATCAATTGTAAACATATAATGTAATACTTTTGAGCTTTTTCTATAAAAACATTGAATAATTAATTTTATGAACATACCGTATAAAAAAAGTGAATAATTAAAAGTATTGAATATAAAGTATTATAAATGTGGATTTGTAATATATATAAAAAATGTAAATATATTGTTTATGCAAATTTGAAGAGTAAAATACTAATAGAGTGCACAATAAATGCGGTGCACAGGATAAACACTTATCAGGTCAAATGCAGTTCAAATTGGCTGTGTTCCTATTTGCTATTGTATTTTAACAACTAGGCTTGCTTTTACATAAAAATAAATAAATAAATAAATAAAAGAAAAGCAACAAAATTGAGAGATGATCCAAAGTAGAAACACTCATTAATTAGTTAATGCAACAAAAAATTGACAAGTCAATTTGTACAACCATTTCTTGGCCCCAAGAAGAAAAAAGTTTGTACGACCATTTATTTTACGTATTCGGTAGATAGAATTCACAATATCAATCATGATTCTAATAATTGAGATTTAGCATAGGATCGAGTGATGCAGCCAAGCCACGACTAAAGAGTGGCAACCACAAAACTATATCTACACAAAAAGCAACTGTATATATATACATGCACACATATATACATATATATCATCTAGAAAATTGCTACATGGGCTAGAGGTATGGGGACTACGTTGAAACAACTGATGTTAATCTTTTATAAAAAATGTTTTAAACACTTAAAATAAGTATTTCAAACAGGTTTCTAACAGTTGAACGCAGGTGTATTTTCATATATAAGATTTGTGTTTTATCATGAAAATATTATTTAAAATAAAATTACATTGAATTCATCTCAAAATTATTAGCGATCGGCTCATCGCGTTCTCCGATTAATCCGGGGGGGGGGGGGGGGAAATATTTCAAATGATGATATTAATCGTGGAAAACTTGAATACGTGAAGTTGATGCGTCGCAATGTCCACTTCAAAAGCTGCTCAGCACGTGTTTTGCCTTCACAAATGACAACCACTTATTGAGAAGAAGCTAACCCCTCCTCCTTTATATCATTATATGCTGTCTTTTCTTCACATAATGAACGGAGCTCAACTTGTGAAATCCTCACAACTCCATTTCTATTTCTTACAAAAACCTGCGAAAATTACAGTTTCCACTTTTGAAATCCAGATTGAAAATGGAAAGAGACTTCCTTGGTTTGAACCTGTTACACTCACCCAAACAGGCCAAAGATGGATCGCAAGAGATGTATAAACATTCAGGTAAAACATTAATTGTGTTCGTTACAATTCTAAGTATGTTTACATCTCTTTTTTATCTGTGCGACTGTTTGAAAAGTTAAGACATGCTTAAAAGATGCAACTGAATTAAGTAAGATTGTAATACTTTCGTGTCCCGGGAATACATTAGTTCATACTTAGTTTTCTCTGTTTTGTTTTGTTTTCCCCAAACCTAGTTGTATGCACAAAATCAGCCATATTTCTAGCTCTAGCTAATTGCTCTAAGATACAGAATTTGCAATATGTTTATTTATCTGTTCTTCACTTTTAATGATCCTATCATTTGCACATTAAAAAATATATTGTGCATTTACAATTATGACTAATTTTCATGTGACAAGATTAACCTTTTACTTTTAACCTAGGGTCAGATTTTTTCTTTTCCTTTCTTTTTCCCTTTTCTTCTTCTAGGCTCATCACTTTAAGTAGGTATTTTGACCTTTTCACAATATGGGTAAGAGAGTTTCAGAGTTTGGTCATTAATTTGCTACTAATTCAAGACAACTCTAAAAGAAGAAATATATCAATCATGACTTGAGAAAAGATTTTAGCTTTCTTTTCTTGTGACTAAAGTATGGAATTGTCTGAGCATCCTGTGGATATATGTTTTTCTGCAATATTCCTGTGGGTATATGTTGTACTAATCGGGCCATCCCCAACGATTCTTTTTATTTTATTAATTTATTTTTGATAATAGAGGATGAAACGGGTAGCTCTCTATTTGGAGGAATTAACTGTATTTCAATTTTGTTCAACTAAAATTTTTTATTTTATGAATTCAACAAGTGGGTGGACCCGCAATGACGTAGCCAGTACTTTCTATATATAGATTTTTTTTTTTATTTTCTGAAAAGTTTTTATTAAATTGTTTATGAGACAACATGTTTTTTTCATTAAAATATAAAGGATAAAATACACATTATTCTTATGATTTTCTTAATTAGCTGGTAATCGCCTGTATCTTAAAACTTACTGTATTACTCCCCTATAATTTTTAAAAGGTGGCACATTACTCTAATGTAGTTTGTCTAATTAGTTGATTACCCCTGTCACCCTTCCTCTCGAGTGATTTGTCTAGTTAGTTGATTACCCCTATATTTCCAAACCTTATCACATTACTCCTCTTGTATTTTTTAAGAGGTCACACGTTACCTTTTTTTTTTTTATGTTACTATCTAGTCATTGTTAGCTAAAAACTTATGTATTTTTGTGAAAATATATAAACATTACAAGTTTTATTGCCCATAGATACAACAAAAGGATGCTTATAATGCACAATAAGTTAACTAAAACAGAAAACGTAAAGTTAGAATATTATGTGCCACCTTTTAAAAGTACAAGGGATCATACGGTACGTATTAAAGCACAAGGGATAATCACTTATATACCACAGGGGGTAACGTGCAGTTTATCAAAAATAAAAGAATATTTTAACTATTAAGAAAAAATAAAATATAAAAAATTGAAGAAGTATTTGAGGGGTGCCAAGAATTATAACTCATCTCTCTTACATTCTATGTAATTTAGACAACTATATGATTGGAAAAATCAATCAATTTAAGGGAAAAAATTATCGATTTATTGAATGCATATTACTTGAATTTTTTATCATATGGTTAGCGGTATGCTCAGTCATTAAGAACCCTTAACAAAATGAGTTAATTGTTAAGAGACAAAAAAATAAAAAGTTTGAAATGTTTTATTTAGTAGGAGCACGTTAGTAGGCCAGCTCTATGCGATACCTTTTGCTTCAAATTCAATTGATTTATGTGTTTTCTGAAAAATAAAAATAAGAAGAAAATGATAAAGAGTTGATGTGTTTATCATGAAAAAGAAGAGAGAAATCGGTAGATGACATGTGGCACCCCGCCTTATCATTCTGATATACTCATAGATTTTTATTTTAATTCTACTTCAATAGTCATATTTACTTAATTACTTTTAGTCATTTATGTAACTTCAATTTTTTATTTTCCGCTTCTGCTTGATGACCATTGATTGATATAAATGGTATTGAACAGAAAGCCAAATTATCACCTTAATTACATTTCAGGAGCTAAATAAAAAATTTTGGATTTTTCAATTTTAGAGAGCCTTTTCAAGGAGTTGATTGGAATTGATTCTTTTTTATACCCTAACATAGGTAATATAAGTAGGAGGGTTTACGGAAATTGTTAGAGATGACCTTATTATATGTTTCACTAAATAACAAAAATAACAATTATCTACAACCAATTTAAACACCTCGATCGGTTTACAGAAAATTAACCATAATAGTTAGCTCGAACTTATTTTATTACCATTTTCCTCATCTTGTATAAGGCTATACAAAGAAAACCTATGATCATTCTAATTAATAATTGATGTATATATGCAGCTGCGAGAATGCAGTCATCGTACTCGTCGATGCTTCCTTCACCACCTCATCAGTTTCTATATCCCAGGGCCAGTAAAGAAGACATTTTCTTCCCTTTTCATATTGGCTGCAACCGCCAACCCCTTTCTCTTGCCAAGGTCAGAAAAATAACGTTACGAAAGAAATCTAATAATGATAAACGATTCAATAAGTATTTCATCGTAACTGCATTATCAGTTCATTATTACTGGACGCATTTCGACGACTGTGTTTGAAAAGATGCCTTTGTCACAGAATGCTTGGACGTTGCCTTTCGACAAGATGCCTTCAAGTAGTTCGACAAACGCGTCTGAAACGATTCCAAGGGCCAAGAACAGTTCGGCTGCACGGCAATGTTTTGAAGGGACTCCAGTTGCAAGGCCACTTTCTATTAATCTTTCTCCAATCAATGGTTCTTTGTATGATCTCTACAATAACCCCGCAAATTTCAGGTATGAATCTGCTACTTTTGGCGATCGCCAAAAGTGACACAATTATTTGTCACTATATATGCTAATGTAGTGACGAAATAAAAATTTATCACAAAAATTACTAGTGATATGAATACAGGTAACGACAGGTAACAATTGTCACTAAAAAAATTAGTGACAAATTTCAATCTTTTAGTGATCACAATTTTGCACGTCACAAAATGTTTAATTTCTTGTAATGGATAATAGCACACGGAATATATAACTTGGAATCTTCTGTACTGGTTTTGAGAGTCCCGATTTGTTTAACACCTCCCTTGCGTGGAACTTAAAAATTAATCGTTAAAAGCAAACACATATGGTTAGCGCCTCCTTAGGTATGATGACTCATTATTAATTACTGAATCCAAATGCAAAACACAAATGGGTTACACGAAATATATAACTTAAAATTTTGTAAACTCGTTTTGAGAGTGCTAATTTGTTCAACACCTCCCATGATGTGTAACTCGTAAATAATCATTAAAAGCAAACACAAATGTATTAGAACCACCCTCAAGTACGATGACTCATGATTAGTTATTGAACCCGAACTATAAAACACAAATGGGTTACACATAGACGAATAGCACGATTATGTAAAAATTAACTCTGATAGAAAGTGAAATTTCATCCTAAAATCAATAAATACTAACAAAAATAACACAAGATGCTACATATATACGTTGATTTTGAGAATATTGATTTATCAAGTAAAACAACTGGCGTAAAGACCTAACTAAGTGGCTTTCAATGTTTTCTACAGGAACCCAACCTCGTTAACAGTGTACTACTTTGGTGCTGTCCATGTTTTTCATGATATTCCACCAGAAAAGGTATGCCTTCAAAACCACATTAGCTGTGATGCAAAGACAAATAATAGACCATATTAATATTATTGTGCATGAAAACACATATATAGGCTGAGTTTATTATGCGCGTTGCTGGAACAAATCCCATGACTGCTGAAGCCAAAGAAATCATAGATCAATTTATTGAAGAAAATTACGGCAAAAATACGCAGCGCCCCCCACAAAATTCTTTTGTGTATTGTAAAATGGGAGGTAAAAATCAAATTTGGAAAACTATACTTATTGTGATAATTATATATACATATATATGTATATATATATATATATATATAATGCATTCCTTCAATTTAACAACGCTAACATATATATATATATATATATATATATATATATATAAAATGCATTCCTTCAATTTAACAACGCTAACATGTATGTGGTTTTAACTGAAGGCCTTGCTATGGCTCGGAGAGCAACCTTGGCTAGATTTTTGGAGAAGCGCTCCCACAGGTACATTTGCTTTTACGGATTATCTTTTTTTTATTATTATTATGCATGCAGTTTTAGTCCACATCTTTTTTTTTTTTTTCTCTCTCTCTATTTTGCTTTACTTCTTAGAATCGGGTTAATTTTTTTTTTTTTGGCTGAAATTGCACAACACATCTTAGTTTTGTACTTGTTAATAATGCTTTATGTTATAAAGAATGTTATACAAAATTCATAATTTTAATGGTTGTTGTGCAACATATGGTATGGAAGTTAAAATGCATGTTAACTCCTTATAATTTGTCTAATTAGTTGATTACCTCCCTTTTTCTAACACTTATCACATTATATTCGGTGTTTTTCAAAAAGTGGCATACTGTTACCCCTGTGATTTACCTAATTAGTTGATTACTTTTTGTAGTTTATCTAATTAGCTAATTATTACCTATTTTTTTGGAACTTATCACATTATCCTCTTATATTTTTCAAAAGTTGGCACAATCACCTGCTTTTTCTATTATTATTTAATTGTTGTTAACTAAAAATAAGGATACTTCTATATAAACATATAACACATTAAGTGCAAGTTTTAATGGTCATAGATTACAAAAAGACGCTTATAATGCATAATAAGTTAATTTAAACGAAAGACATAGGATATTAATGTCATCACACATAGGGATAATACAATAAGTTTTAAAACACACAGGAAGACCAGTTAACTTAACAAATCACAGAAAGATAATATATATTTTACTCTTAAAATATAGAATATCATAATATTAACGAATTTTGAAATCACACAGAATACCGTTAGATATGAATCGGTTCCATATATCTGATAGCATACAACTGACGCGCCTTTTCTGCACAGATTACGGCATGCAAGGCCATACGATCTTAATGTGAAACTTGTGGAACCGTGCACTCCACAAACAGCCAACATGAAAATGGTGACATCCCCTTGACAACGGGAAGAAATGGCATCTTCGACGACTGGTTGAAAAAAAGGTTAATATTTAAAATTACCGTCGAGAGGGTTATATTCAGTCTCGTTGCAAGTTCTCTATTGTTACAATTTTTTTTCCAAACGACAAGCATCGTTTTTCAAGGATGCTGCAATTGAAATGTAATTTTAAAATTAGTTGCAAAAGAGAAAAAGTATTATTAGTGTTGATAGGTTCAGAGAACTAATATTAATTTGTATTTCTAATGTGGCCAGATGTGGATTGGGAGATTTGGCTCAGGCAACTTCTACAGCTAAATGCATTTTTATTGGATATTATTTCGGAATGTTTAAATATAGTACCTAGGGAATTATATATAATTATTTACCCTGCTGATGCTTCCTTCCAGTTATTAGTCTCGAACAAGATGTTGACAAATTGAATTGTTTGACATGAAATAAATACTATGCTATAAAATTAGTCTATAAGTTCTCGAGTATTCTTTATCTGATACCAATTGATTTTAAACTAGAATATCACGTTTCTTAACACGGGCGTAAAAAAGCAAGGTGATATATAAACTCTCCCAAACCACAATAATGGTTCATTTACGGACTTTGGCCAGTAAATTTTCTCTTAATATTTTGCTTTTTGCAATTATAAAAATTATAACCTATACATAGCAAAGTTGCAACTGTACATTGGCCAATTTTGTGTAAAAATTAGCCAATTTTATATACGAAATCATCTCCAATCTTAGCCAAAAATATCACAAAACCTGAGGATGGCCAAACAAAGAGTCTTGCCACGACCAAAAAAGTAGAAGCAATTCCTACCAGGAAGACTTAATCAAACTATTCATCAGAGCATACCTGCAACAAAACATAGTCTACACGTACGGGAGAAACAAATTATTTGGCTGTTTTCGAATGCTTGATAAGCCAATCAATGACAATATCTATGTTTATCGATTCCTTGCAAGAGATCATATAGCAGCACACCTCTCTGTCTTTTATTGACTCGAGACCTCTGCGACAAAAAATGAGGAGGTTTAGAATGATTAAAAGCGTGCAATGAGAGAAGCTCGACAATAAGCAAGTTAAACAAAGATCAGTATTGAACTGGTTCTGCTTACAGCTGATCCGCCAGTGCTTGCTGTGTAAGGGCTTCTGACTTGTCAATTTTGTTTCCAAGGACAAGCAAGGGAATCCCACTCAATGAAGGTTTCTTCAACAATTCATGTAGCTCGGTTCGCGATATAGGTATGCTGTCTCTATCAGCAGCATCGACAACATATCTGCCTCACATAAAGATAAAATTCAGTTCCTGCTTAATGCCAGTAGAATTTAACTAGTTTAATTTCCACGATCCACGTTGAAAGCGTTCACCTACTTCCTGTGGCTCACAAGGGACATGGAATATAAAGAGTTGAAGATCTGTATCTATGTTGGTCAAAACATCAACCATCCACGCTTACTGTTTTTCGACTTCTGAAACAATAGATGATATTCTCTTTCTTTGTTTAGCCTCCGGCCTTTTGTTCAACTCATGTAAGAAAATTGAAATACAAATAGTGTTGGTCACTCAAAGTGAGTGATCCACAGCGAAGAAAGATGGAAAATATACATGATGAGGATGAGACAGAGTATAACATACAAACCCCTTTGAACCCTCCAGAACTCCACACAGTGAGAGAGAGAGAGAGAGAGAGAGAGAGAGAGAGAGAAGAGGAGGAGGAACAAACTATAGAAGGAAGGAAGCAACTTAAATTCATGGCAGGGCAGAAGAAAAGGAAAAAGAGAGATCTTTGTCATATCAGCAAGGAACATATACCAATCAGCCAATGCTTAACATATGAACTGTCTTCTCCCTTATTATTCTGCTTGGAGGATATGAGTTTATTGAAATAGGCTATACTTTCAGTTTTTACAAGCAATACATATTGAAGAGAACATCATTTTAGAAGGACACAGCAGTTCTGCCAAATAGCTGTAGAAATCATTTAGAACTAGCATCTCTAATAAATATAACAGAAACACATTACTTCTCTCAAGAAATTAAGATCACTAGAACTTAAAATGTTGGTTCCACATTTCTCAAGAGTCAACAAAATCATTAGAAGTTTATCACATGAAGAACCTAATGGCATAGAAGAGCACTTTGATGCAATAAAGGACTCATTCGAAAACAAATACAAGTATATTAGGCAAAATTCCCTTGTAAGTACTTGTGCCTTCTTCCTCTCTCCAATCTTGCATGTTTGTTTGTCCTCTCATTTCTATACGCTCTATCCTATTTCTTATCTTCCTGTATTAATTCTTGTTGTCCACACATATGTGATTCCCTCATCTTGTTTATCTCATACTTATCCGACCGTCAGCCACACAAGGTAATAAGAACAGCTCAATAACACTAGTCAGAAGAATACAACTTTTATACCACCAAAAGAACGTCATCTAACTCATTAACTTTCAGCCTTGTTTTTATGTTCCTTCTTACATCAGCCTGCTATCTGATGCTTCGCTTCATTTGCTTGCCTCCTTCCAGCACAGAATGCCTAATGCCTATTATCCAGTGCTAGAAGCTAACCACCAGAAGCTCATGCAGGAGGCCCATTCCAACTTTTTCAGTTTGCATAAAATATAAAATATCTAAATCCAAGTCAAAACCAGTCACCATGCTATGAAATTAGCAATAGAGCTCATCCCTTCTCCAGGATTCATTCTTATTAATATGTTTGTCGCAACTCTTTCTTACCTGACTTCATATGTCCTCAAGTAGACAACCCCTACTCTCATGCTTTTATCTGCAAGAGCTCAAAGTCACTTCAAGTCATAAAGACCATTTGACAATGCGTTAGTTGCACCTGCCCCATTACCAAAGCCATCAAATCTTTGATGTTATCTAATCTTTCCCTTTTCTCTTACAAACTAAAGGCATAGTAACTTAACCATTCTTCCTCATTGGTCTACTCTTCTATATGCGGAAACGTATGGGAAAGATTTCTTCTAGAATCAAATGACTATATTCTCGAACATATATAATGGTTTCTATATAGCAAAATAGTAAGTTTGAAAATCCATACAAGAGTTATGGTACACCCAAATCAAACAATTGGGAGATATCTATCGTAATGACCCAGTCCAACTATTGGCCTGCCATCACATTGAGCCTAATCAACTAGTTTAAAATGTTTAAAGTTCTACTAATAGTAATAGTGAAGCTAAGCTATTATAAATGACACATAAACTTCACATAGAACCAATATGGGACAAGGTATTACAAACTCCCCCTTAAACATGCAACATCCTCATTGTGCCAAACAGAGCCACAGTCTAGGACCTCCAATTAGTGCAGAATCCACCAAGAACTTGCTCTAGTACCACCTATAGTGGCTCAGGGTGAATTACTAACCTGCCTTTACATTGAACCTAATTAATTGGCTTAACATGCTTAAACTAGTGATTATAATAGTAGTGAACCCAAACCATAACAAATAATAAACAAATAGTAGTGAACCTCAACCACAACAAATAACATACAAATTCAACACATAATCAATGTGAAACGGAGTGTTATATCTATGAAAAGAAGTATCTTCACAAATTTGGTCTGTTAAAGGAAGTAAATGGATTCTTTGACATAAAATTTTCAAACCTTAAGTCATATAATACTCATAATGACAGAAAAGGTGGGGTGTGGTTAAGCAATACAGTCTGGGCAATACAACTCCTGTAGTTGACCAGAGTTTGAGTGACCTTGACTAAAGATCAAGTTCAAGAAAATGTGTATTAATGTCCTTAAAAGAATATTTTATTTTAAAACTCTGCAGTTATTTGAGTATAGGAGGTAAAACTCATATACCAAACATGAAAGAATATGCCAGTGCCTTTAGTTTACAACCAACCAGGCATTATAGAGTTTGTTGTCAAAGGAAATCTGTTCTACTATTTTTAGTAATAAGACCTTGGTGGACCACAGAGGTGGTTGAGAACAGAGACGTCACTGAGACAGCATGGTGTATGAGTCTCTGATACACTCACATTAAAAGCAATATGTTCTGAACATCATCAAACAAAATATGGTTTCAATTGTTCACTTTCATGGCATCATTTTTTTTCCCTTTTTGCAGAGGGTAAAAAGAACACATGAAGTAATATCTTTTTGCAGAGCGATAGATAGGTGTAGGACTTACAAAATGGCAGAGACTCCTCGACAGTAACGTTCCCACATTGTACGAAATCTCCGTTGCCCTCCAAGGTCCCATAGTTTTATTGTAACATTTCCTTTTGTCACTTTACGCATATTAAAACCCACCTGATTTTTAGTGACATGGAATTCAGTTAGGATGACATAAAGCCAACAAAAGACGACTAATACAGTCATTTATATGAATAGAACTAGATACCTACAGTTGGAATCATATCCTCGCTGTAGCCTCCAGTCTGAAGAAAACAATTAAAAGTAAGTAGGAAGAACAAATTTATAAGAAAATATGTTTCATGAACAGCTGGTTAAAGTGAAGGAAAAGAGACAGGATATAATGGCCACTCACAGCAATAGCATTGACTAGAGATGTCTTGCCAGCATTCTGAAGGCCTATGAGAGAAAGTTCCATTTCCTGTTTAAAGAAGAAGCTGGAAACACGACATGTCAAAAAAATGAAATAATAATTTCATTCTGAAGTGGAATACAAAATGCTAATGCTTAGACAAATTCAAATGAGCTACGTCCAAAGATCTTCTAAGAATTTGTGTATGCCGGGACACATATGAATTCTGTCAACATCTGAATCTGCAATGCACTAATGAAAGCTACGCTATTATTTTCTGTATCGACAATCAATGTACTAAATACCAAAATCTCTCCGAACATTTGACTTATTCTGAATCATTATTTGATTTATATCTAATCTAATTTCTAAAAACAGTCAGCAAATCTTTTAAATCGATAATTCCTCCAATCCCCTGTAGTTCATTTCCAACAACCATATATTATCAGCAATATCCACCATATGTAGTGACTGGCCATCTTCATTGGTATGTACCTGAGACAAGGCGCTCATTTGCAAGTACAAGTTTCTCAACCCCTAGGGCATAGCCAAGGACAAAATCTTTATGCGGCTTCTGATGAGCTATCTGATATTTCTAGTAAGTTCTCTAGTTCACTGTTCTGTAATAGGCTGATTAATATGAACCCGACAAGATGGCCATCAAGTATACTCAATTAAGAAAAGACAACCAAACCAATCAAACCAAGCCGGTGTTGCCCCTAACCCCGGCCAATCACTCGTTACCGTTGAGTATCTTGTCCTGTGTCAGGTCCAAACATGGAGCGAACCATCTGAGTATCTCCGATTCTCCGTCCAAATCCAAGTGCCAATTACTATGCAACAACCATTCTATTTTACCATCTAGAACCTAAAATCTCATCGGTAATCCATAAACTAAGATGGCTAATCAAATAGCATGGACTTACTATTCAACTTTCCAGAATTTAACTCAAGCCAAAAAACCCAAGATTTTTTTCTTTCCTTTCCTTAAGAAAATCACATTCACCTGACCCATGATCAATAATTTGTCTCAGCTCCATGAATTACGAAATTCAAACACTATCATGCTGTAATTTCTAGAAAAATTAAAGAAACATAGAAACAACAAATAATCAATATCTTTACTTTTATTTACAATTCTACAGATAGTCTCAAACTTCAAATTAATACCCAAAACAAATAAATTAATAAATAAAAAACCAAATAAAGGTCTCAACATAAAGATAAAAATAATATATTAAATACCTGCGGAGCCAATTCAGGATGGAATCAAAGAATCCCATGTTTCGAGAAGATTAAACAAGTCGAAAGATGCAAATTTTTCCTCTACTTTTTTTTTTTTTTCTTCTTCTTCTTCTTTTAATGTCTCAAGAGAGAAGGAAGACAAAGGGTTAGAGAGGAAGGGAAATAAAGGAAACTTCGCCGACTGAATTGGAATCCGAGTTCTAGTGTGTTCAGGACTGTTTTTGTTCGTTTTCTGGTAAGTTTGCTAAAACCTCACAATTACGTAATCATGACTTGTTACTTTCGATAAAAATTATGACCGTCCTCGTACAAATGTGTTCCAAGTGGGCCCAGGTAGGAGTGGTGATTCAGTTGTAGTTGAATAATGAAATTTATTAAAAAAAAAAAATAGTAGTTGAAATTGGATTAAATTCTGACCAAAAAAATGAATTAAATTTATGTGGTAACAAAAATTCTATAATTGAAATTTTTGTTTTTGGTTTTAATTAATGATTAAAATAATAGAATAATATGAAATTCAGATACTAGTAAAATTATAAAATAATTTGGGGAATTGAAAATTTGAATGTTCTATGCCGTAACCGTATGTTGAGTTATCTGATCTACTTGTTTGGCCTTTCACTACCCATGGCAGCTTCGAGGTGAAATCTAGCTATTGAGTCTTGAAATCACAGCGTGAATCCAATCCCAATTCTTCCTCTTTTGCTTTGGTTCTACGTGGCAGTATTGGATGGTCTTCTATTTGGTCCTCGTCTATGCCCCCTATGGTCAAGTTGTTTCCCTGGAGGTTGGTAAAAGAGGCTCTTGCTACTGAAGCTAAAAAAGTTCAGCAGCACTATCGTTCTGATGGTCGCTGCCCTATTTGTGGTTTTTGCCAAGAAACTTGTTAAACTTGTTCTTGGTTTATTTATTTATTGTGTTAACACACTCCTTCAAGTGTAGCATAATTTGTTTGGATCTTGCACGTGAACAGTAAGTTTTGAACCTGTGCCTTGATTGGATCTTGCACGTGAACAGTTTTAATATTTTTAAATGGGTGGCGGTAAGTTTTGAACTTGTGCCGTTTGCCTTCCAGACTTTAATATCATGTTAGAGTTACTACCTCATCTAAAAGTTTAAGCTTATAGAGAAGATATTGGTTTATTTATTTATTGTGTTAACAAAACTATGGTTTATTTGTTCCTTAATTGTCGCACAAATGTTTTGGTTTGGAGTCTAAGTCCTTTGCAGCTGCGTTTGGATGGTTCTTATGATGGCTCTATCCCTCACTAGATTGATGATATGGTGCAAATTGGCTTGCAATCAGGGTACGCGAAAACGTGTTTGTTAGATGTGGTCGTGGTCTTTGCATGGCATATTTGGAAGGCTTGAAATAAATCTCTCTTTAGTGGGTGGCTCATAGAGCCTATGGCTATTGCCATGAGTGTGTTTCGCATGCTCTCTGAATATAGCTGTATCCTGGAGTAATTGCACGAGGATGCTACGCCCTCCATCATCGTTTCTAGTGCAATAGGGCTTCTCGTTGGGTATTGCCTGCTATAGGCTTGGTAAAATGCAATGTTGATGCCCCTATCTTACTTAGGTCAAAACGTTGCTAGTTGTTCGAGATGGAATTGGTGGTTTAATTGCAGAATACACAATGCAATGTTGTGTCTTTAGCCCATCTGAAGCTGAAGCCACGGCTCTCTTGCAAGGATATTTGCTGATGCAATCTCTTGACTATGAGAATGGAATTATGGATTCTGATACCACTTTTGTCTTTAATGCTATAATAGAGGTGCGGCAACATTGTCCTTGGCCAATATATGCTATTGTTGCCTCAACTTAGGACTATATTCTACACCAATTTTGGTTTGTCGTTGGTGCATATTAAAAGATTAGCCAATGTGGTGGCTGATTGGGTCTCTAAAGCTGGTCGATCTAATTCTGTTGATGATGATTGGTTTTCACGCCCGTCTTTTTTATTGCGAACTGTGTTGTGTAATGACCTTACACATATAGGTGGGGTTTTTGTTTGACCTTAATAATATTAACACTTTCGTTGTAAAAAAAAAAAACTGAATGTTAACAGAAAATTCAAATTCACAAAATTTAGAATTAGGAAAAGAAAGAAAAAAAATATATAAACTGAGTCCAAAAATAATTTGGGTAATTGTGTAAGTGAATTATTATAATCTACTTTGGAGAAAAAAAATCAAATACTAAGTAAGATAAAAAATTAGGGGAAAAAAGAAGAAAATTAAGGATTTTTCTTATGTTGCTTCAACTTTGACCAAAATTTATATCAAATAATTGAGCCAAAATCAAAACTAAAGTTACCTACTTTCTAAAAATTGAAGCCGATCTCAAAAAGATTTTCAATTTCAATTTTCTTTTTCTTTTTTCTTTTGTCTATAAATACATGAACAACTTTATTAATATAAGATTACATTTACACTACTAATATAAAGGTAGAGTTTGCAATACAATATGCAGTAAAGACAAAAGGTGACCTATCCATCTAATGCAAAAGTAGTGTCCCAACGCGGTATAACTTAGCACCATGATTTGCGACCTGTTTCGCCTTCCTTAAGATAAGCACCAGAGAACATTAAGGCTTAGCACGAAAGAACGCATGAATCTTTGACCAAATCTCAAACGTTTCAACCAAGATACGAGCCATCTAAAAAGAAAAAAAAAGTAGGTAATAGGCACGGTAAAATCGCCACCTATATGGGCATCAGCTATTTTAAAACTGTCGACTGTATGTGCGTCGGCAATTTTAAAAAACTGCCCATATATTATTTCAAAAAAAAAAATTACACCATGTTTTATTCAAAATTCAAACTTTGAACATTTCTTATTGTAACACTCTATAATCATACCGTCCACCGATCAAGCTAAGAATGCATTCATTAATTATCTTACATAACAATATATCTATATATTACTTAAACCCCTACCTCTATTATAAAACTACCGCCTATTTCTTGTCATTTTGTAGTGAAACCGCCATTTATTCTAGGTTTTTTTTTTTTCTTTTGCAGAGCAATGGACTGCTAATAGCCCATTCCAAACCACCTAGGGGGCATAAGACGCGAAGAACTCTCAATCCCAAATTAACGCCGACAAAGCGGTACAAAAAGAAGGACAGATAAAAGCCGTCACAATGGTAGGTTTAATAGAACTCACCAGACTGAACAAAAGTTGGGCCAAGGATATTAAAAACAAAGATGGTCTAAATATTCCAAAAAAAAGAACGAACCCTCTAAATCTTAGACTTGAAGAGGTGGTACCAACAGCTACCTTCTTATCTCTGCATAACAACAACAAAGCAAACACAAGAGCAACACTGGGCAGTTCAAACCTCCGGCAACAAACACAATGAATCTCAAAACATGCCATTCTACCAACAAGGCAACACACAACATAGATTTGAGTTCAAAAGACATAGATCTGAAAAACACAAACCAAATAAAACCAATAAACATGAAACAGAAAAAATAAACAAAGAAAAACAAAGACACACAAGGCAAATACCATCGTCAAGTCCGAAAAGGATCACAAACTCGACCAAAGGAGGGGGACCCTATAGGGAAACCAAGGGTAGACATGCCTTGAGAACTTTTTTTCTTAGAAGAGAAAACACCGAGTGGAAAGAGAAGTTGAGAGAAATTTCGACCAAGTTACAATAATTTTGCTAATGCAAAACATTTTGGTTTCAATAGTAACCGAATTGTGGTCACCCTTAAAATAGGGAATAATCTTTATGAAATTGTGAAATATTAGTTTTTAATATGAATGTTTTGAGATAATAAGAATTAATTTGAAAATGTTTAAATATTAAGAGTTAATTTGAATGTTTTAGAAATTAGGATTATTTTGAAAGTTCTTTACAACTTTAGATGGTTTTATGGAATTAACCCTGAAGATGTCTTAGTAATATATTTTAAGTGAAATTCAACGTCATAAAGTGCTTATATTAGTTTATTTCAAGTATATTAACAACTTATGTTTTTGTAGCCCCATGGGCCAGCATTTTTTATGGCCTTTCGACTTTTAGACTATGCATTTCTTGATCGAGATCGTGAGCCATTGACTTGGGCGTACATTTTAAATTGGAATTCACTAAAATACTATGCAGAATATATAGTCTTGGGCCAAGCACTTTGATAAACTTCTCTTTTCGTGTAATAAGGAAAATATCCCTACTCAATCTAATTCATGATGGATACATAGAAGAAGAAGATCATTCATTTGACAAATACTATGTTGGGAAGACGCTTATTATAAGATTACGTATCTTACTGACGTGAAGGAGGCAATGTTATTATCTCTTTTTATCTTATAATTAAGATATAAGACATATTATTACAAGTATCTTACAAAAATTCAAAACAAATCATATTTTTAAGATATAAACAATTCATCCTTGTTTTTTTTAACAACTATAAATAAGACATCTTATGGGAAAAAAAAAAAGCCATACTTTTTTATATAAAGAAAAAGGCATATTGTAATAAGCTTGTACCAAACAGAGTAGAAGTTTCGGAAGAATCAAGTTTTGAAGATGAAGAAGCACGAGGAGTATATATAACTTAGAACTGAATGAGCTTGGGCCGGTGACTATCCAGGTGTAGCTTAGGCTCATGCATGTCTAGCATCCAACCAATATACGGACTTGTAGGCCCAACAAGTTCTGGTTACACAACTCTGCAAATATCCTTAGGGCTCGCTCAGATCTTTTTTTTTTTTTTTCCGTGAGAAAATATTTTTTTCTTAAAAAAAGTACTTCTTTTTTTTTTTTTTGTAACAAGCTGTTGGATTGATGTCAAAAAAGGTGAAAAAAATTTGTTTTTTCGGGGAGGTGAAAATTTCAGCATTTTTTCCCCGCAAAAAAAAAATGAATTTAAACTTTTTTATAAGCTAAAAATTTCAACTTCTCAAAAAGTACTTTCTTCAAAAGTTATAGAAAAAGATATTTTTGAGAAAAAGCCAACCCAAATGAGTTCTTAGTAGCACATTTCAAGAGTTCTTGGCACCTTTCTTGTCAATAAGACAAACATTTGACTACAAATAATTTATCTTATGGACGTTAATTATGTTAAGTAGCTCATGACAAAAAAATAATTTAGTTGCCTGCCCGGATCTAAGATTTATTTTTATTTTTAATGACAACTATAATAATATACTTTTTTTTTTAATTTTTGTGTAAATACTCTAAAGTTTTTAGGTATGTAAAGGGCTTGCTAGAGTCTGCAGTCCCCTTTATCCCTGTATTATCTGCCCATCTTAGTTGTTTGTCTCCCTTATCCAGTACTTTAATTCTATTCCCTTTGTGCATTTCCTTCTCAATCCTAATTTGTTTTGTACTGTCAATAAAAATAAGCTAAAGTGAGCAAAAACAAGTATTAGTATTTAAGAGCTCCTTTAATTTTAAAGGTATGTAATATAATATATGAAACTTTTTTGTGGCATGTGGTTTGGCTAAGGAATGATCCGTACTATCTCCTTGTCTAACAGGCAAAGATTTACCTTTATAAAAAGACTGATTCATTTAGATCGACCTGAGAGTTTATTATATATAATACAATATTGCATTTCACTTAGAGATTCTTTTGATTATTTAAATTCATAATCTGGTCATATGCGATAACTTTATCCTATGTCAAATTAAAACTTCAGAAAAATTTTGAACCTATTATCAGAAAAGAAAAAGAAGAAAACAAAAATTCCATCATGCATACGTCAGAATGATCTAAAAGTATGTAGGTCTAGCTTAAAAAGAGTGATGCAGGAAGGTTCTTCGACATAAAACTACGCCCCAAATTAAAAATAAAATGCCAAAATGTCAGCATCATTAAAGGTTAAAAGCATATTATTACCCGGTGATAATAAAAAGAAACAAATTGAGCTCATGCTGGCACTGTATTGGACTATCCCAAGATTATAAATATCATACTACAGTGGTCTGTCTCAATGTATACTTCAAGTCAATCAAGAACTAAGCATATCGTAGCTGGAAGACATAAATACAAAATTCCATGTTGTATTTGCGAAAACTTCGGGAGCATATGTTCAATACTAGGTGTAATCCTAAGATCGCAAACAATGTTGATACCGTATGAGTAAGAACAACATTAAATTCACAAAAAAAAAAGAGAAAAAAAGATTAAAATCCATGCTCTTCAAAGCTGAACTAATTAATTCGATATCTAGCTCAGACAAGTTGCAATAGACCAACCAAACGCACTTGTAAGTGACAAGCTTCTTGAGTGATTAGCCCGTTGACCACCAACTTGATGGCAAAATCATAACAATCTTTTTGACTCAAAGCTTCATGTCTGTTGCTTATTCTTACATTTCGGCTCTTCTCCATGATTGTTATTCTACATCTGCAGATGTGTATACGCGTTTTTCAAACAAAAATGTCCAAGCATAAATGTTAATGTTGTTATACTGAACTATATGATCCATTTTATTGTATTTATATATCTGGCAAAAGCTACCGGTCTTCATAACTCTGGCTTCACATTGGACGAAGTTAGTACTTTAATATATTCGGTAGTTGAAAGATATGACAAGTGAGTGTTTTGTATAAGGATAAATGACTCGTTTAGTCTCTTATTTTTTATATTCTTGACAATAAAGTTTCTTATCTTTAAAACGTGATAATTCAATCTCTTATCTTTGTAACTTGTGACACTGTTAGTCCTAAAATAAAAAATTGATGAAGTTATGACTAATGTCGTCATGAATTACAAAGATAAGGGACTGACAACGTCAGAAATTGCAATGATATGAAACTGAAACTTTTTGCACTTAGGACTAATATTGTCACTAAGCACAAAATTTAGGGATTAAATTGTCACGTTTTAAAGAGAATGGACTCAATTATCAAAATAATAATAATAATAATAACAACGGACCTTATTGCGAAAAGTAAAAAATTTCGCATATTTTGACCAATTCAAAGTGAAAAATAGGGTTGCTCCCTTGACAAAACTGGGATAAAATTAATTATACATTTTCGAACTTACACGAGCAGTTTTGTCTCCGAGATTGAAATTTTGAATTGGAGACGTAATTATTATCCTTTCCTTATTTTCCCGTGTAAAAGGAATCAGAAGCATATTATACACCTTTAGGTTTGACATTTATTTCTCCATGGTCAAAAATGTTTATATTTATGTTGTCGTGGAACGGCAATGAAAAAGTCGTATTTTTACCTTCCAATTTGGATATCGAGAATAAAGTGAACATATCATTCATCGAGTTTGGGCCAACATTTTGAACTCTTCTCAAGAATAAGTCTTCATCACTTGAACCTTACTAGGCTTAGATTAAAATATTTGAGCTCAAATTTTTCTATATGTTTTAGCTTGAGCCCTTCAAGAAATCCGACTATATATAAGAGAAAACTCATCAAGATTCTCTTTAAGTGTTTTCTATTTTCAAAAACGTCTCGATAGTCAAATATATTGGGCACCATGGATTGGCCAGTTTCCAAAATAGGAAAGCGATTGAAATTTTTATAAGGGTTAATTTAATTTATGTATATGTACCAAACTTATGAAATACTATATTAATAGATATGGCTATTATAACAAGTACATTGATATTTAATCAAGTACATTTACAACAAGTAGGATTAAGAGATAGCTCAAGTAGTTAGTATTATCTCTTGTAGACATGAGGTCTGGAGTTCAATTCTATGCTGGTAGAGAATTTAATAGAAAAAAAAGTACATACACAGCAAGTGTAATTTAAAATGAAAAAACAAATAATTTCATCATAGGTCAATATAGGAGCTTAATGCCCAGTGAAGAATGCTTGAAGGCAGATCTTTCAAAGAACTATGATGATATCACTTCCTCAATATATATATATATATATATATATATATATATATATATATATATATATATATATATATATATATATATACTCCCCCCCCCACACCCCACCCCCCCAAAAAAAAAGGAATGCCATTCATTGGTTTTGCCATCTAGAGGACTGGTTTTCGCACACGGAGAACCAAACTTTCGATCCACTCAGGATAAGTGCAGAAGGGATGGCAAAAAAGGTACATATAGAATATGTAATCTACCTTTAGAGTAATATCGATGTCATTCTTTAGTTAGTACCTAGTTACACAGAGGGAAAGGGGTCAAGTGCAGCGAGTATAAGAAGCTCTCCCTTTAGACTCAAACCTATCTCGTTCTCTAGTTAGTATGCTAGAGGGATAGATCAGTTCTTTTGTACTAGGCGGTGGCACTAGAAATCCCGGGATAGAGTCATAGAATAAGCATATGAAGGTTAGACCATGAAAAGAAAAGGTACATAAAATATAGTCACGTGCGTGTAGAGTTCACTTGTATGTTAGTAACCCGAAGGATCAAATGCTATCACCGGACCATAATGCCGGTGTTTCATTTCTCTTTCATTTTGCCGTCTGGATTTACAAAAAGGGGAAACACTCGGCATTTCAACCCCACCTTTCCCAACCCCTATTTTCTCATATAAGGGCCAGCTAAAATTTAGATGACAAGAATTTTGTCGAGGCTATAAACTTCCACAGTTACAACTAAAAATGTGAAACTTATTTGCACAAGTATAGGAGGGGTACTATGGGGGAGGGGGGGGGGGAGGAGGGGCGTCCACGAAAGCGGATCCAAAATTTTACTTCAATTGGGTTACAAGATCCAATTTAAAATCGTACATTGTTTTCCTTCTTTTTTTTTTCCTTCCCAATAAGTCTACGTGTGAGACATCCATAACCAATACCTCTTCTTCATCAATTTATAAAGAATCAAGTCCAATATTTAGAATTTGAGTCCACAATTAATTTACTATTTTAAATTGAAAATACTTTAAAGTGTGCAAGATATATTTTATGAGTAGGGGTGAGCATTCGGTTATAACTGAAATCGAATTTTAATAATCGAATATCCGAATTGCTAAAAATTACTAATCAAGACCAAACTGAATAATACTATTAACCGAAATTATTTAACCGAATTTTTGTAGTTTGATTTCGATTATAACAGAAATAACCGAATTGTTTCAAAAAAATCATAAATTATTCAAAACTAACTTAATAACCAAATTTCTTTGTAATTATAATAACTAAATTGAAATATTCATCATCAGAATTCATATTATGCATCTAAAAACAATATAAGTTTATAAATATGTATGAACATAAATTTGAAAAATAATAACTAAATATTTTTAAATAAAAAATTAATTATCCGGTTATTTGGTCATTAACCGAAATTTTGGAGGAATAACCGAAACCGAACCGAAATTTGATTTTTTTCTTTTTCATTTTTAATAACCGAATATAAAAATAACCGAACCAAATTTTATATTTCGATTAGATTCAGTTCGATTATAACCGAATAATGTTAACCTCTATTTATGAGCCAAGGCGAAAAGTGTCGTTGATGCTTGCGAATTTTGCTTCTTAGCTAGACGAGGCAAGCAATATGACCATACAAGGCCACATTTTGAAACGGCCACTGGGTCTACTGCGCTGCTCCATGATACGCTTGAAACGTTTGGCAACACGGGAGGATACTAATTCCAAACTACAACGAGCAACTTAGCGTGCTAATCGTACTATTCACTTATTCACGATATAAACCAAAAAAATACTTTTTATTATTACAAGTAACTATTTTGTAAGTCGGGAGTTATATGTGCTTGCATACGAGGGAGGTATGGCACTCTTCGAAATTTATAACTGGCTATTTTTTTTTTCCCAATCAATAAATTTACTCACTTACAAAATGAGAGTAGTAGTAAATATTTCTCAAAATATAAAGTCTAAATCAAACCCATGTTTGAATTGAAATTGAGATACTGTTGTGAGTTCTTCCCTTCTGAATCAGATAAATTCGTATATCAAAGTGATTGACAATAAATTCTTTCAAAATTGACTATTTATATATTTGTTAGAAATGTTTTAAAAATGTCTGCGGTCAAATAAATAGCTCTACAAACGAATGGTCCAAGAAACTCATTGGAAGTTAACTAAGAAAATGTTACTTTTTAGCACTGCCGGACAATTAAATATCCCATAAATAATTATTTTACATTAAATAGGCCTAGAAACATGCAAATAATAATATTGGATTATTAATCGCACTTGGCACACCCACATTCATGAGGAGTGAATGCAATTTCTGTGAGAACTGTTGCACTAATATTTGTTTCTCACTTATTTTGATTTTCTATATAAAAGCACACATTATTTAAAAATTAAGAGACAAAATACAAATATATGCTTTTAGGGAAAAGAAAAAGGAATTTGGGTTTGTAAAATCAATTTGCCTTTGAATTCATCCTAATCATAATGCCATAATTATATTGTCTTTATATTAAAATAAGTTTAATGTAAAAACCTGACTGAGTAGACATAGTAATAGTTAATCTCAGTTACTAAAATCTAAACATGAAATTAAAATACTTAAAGGGGCGTTTGGCGTTCACAAAAAAACAAAAAGAATAATTGATGTTATTTTTATTTTGGGTATTTATAAGCTCCCAAATAAGAGTTTATCCTGCTAAGCGCCCCCCCCCCCCCCCAAAATGATATGTTTGGTTTATTTATAAGCCATTTTTAAGTGCTTTTGCAGGTCTAACAGAGAAAAAAGAAAGGTGCTTATAGCAAGTAAAATGCATGTACACCAGTTTCTTTTTCCCTAACATATAAGCACTTATGTTTAAGTATCGACAAAAACGTTTTTACCCTTCAACCAATTACGTGGATTGGGAATTGGGAGGGAAAAAAGTATTTCAAAAAATTATCTTTGTTAGAATTTAAAATTTATAAATGATTAAAATGATATGATTTGTATATAAATATTTAAGATTTCAAACACATTTTTATTTATTACAAAAAATTTTGTACTTATAAGCATCAACTGCTTATAAATATAAATTATTTATAAGTTCGTAAAAATAAGTAAAAGCCAAATGGGGATTCCACACAAAGCCAAACAGGCTATTAATAAAGGCCTGTTTGGATTAGTTTTTTTTTAGTAAAAAGTACTTTTTTTTAAGTTACATTCAATTTGTAATAACTATTTGATTTGGCTTTCAAAAAAATTGAAATTTTTAAAAAAAAAAAAAAAACTTAAGTACAATTTTTTCAGAAACTAAAATTTTTAATTTTTTTTTTTAAAAACTATTTTTTAAAAATTTTTAAAAAAATTATTTTAAAAAAAATCAATCCAAACGAACTCTAAGTCTCGCTAATCGGTAGGCAAAATCGTCAACGTTGACGACATGCAGACCTTTCTTTAATCTTGGGATAAAAAAGTGGGACAAGTTTTTGCTTAGTATGTACGATGGTGGGGCCAATTTGGCGTAGAAAGATAATGCAAAAACATACTACAAGTATAATGTGACATCGATTCTACTCTCACTATATACATATATGTTACTTGAATTTATATCAAAGAAAACAAGTTTTTTTTTTTTTGGTTTTGTTTGTTTCACTTTCTTTTCTTTAACATTTTCTTGCAAATGCTGGACATGACATTTGTAAGACTTGTGTATCCCATATTTCATGCTTAAAATTCAAGTAAGGTTGGACGTGGGTGGTGTGGTGAGGTGGCGCTTTCCACCATGATATAGCCACGCGCCTAACGCGCTTTGACACGTGTGGCGAGTCACATTTTTTGAAAGCAAAAAACTTTAATTATTAAGAAAAATAAAAAAGAAAAGGAAAATAGGTAATGGCCGTGTCGTTTTAGAGGTGGGGTTGATTTTATATAAGTAGGTAGGGGAGCTTGGTGTCATAGTCTAGCCAAGCTTTCTTCTCAATATATTCTTATAGAGCTCAGCCATTAAAGATTTGATCATCAGGTCCATTTTTCAGAGTATTTGATTTTGAAGAGATGGGGAGGCAACCATGCTGTGACAAGGTTGGGTTAAAGAAGGGGCCATGGACTGCTGAGGAGGACAAGAAGCTCATCAACTTCATTCTCAACAATGGCCAATGCTGCTGGAGAGCTGTCCCCAAGCTTGCAGGTGGCCTATCATTCCCCAACTTCTAATTTGCCGGTCTCGAGTTCCTAACCACGAGAGGATTATGAGCTAGTTATGGCACTAGACGGTGTTATGTCCACTCGTCTCAGGTTCTTAACCACGAGAGGATTATGAGCTAGTTATGACACTAAAGGGCGTTATGTTCACCCCTCTCGGGTCCCTAACCACGAGAGAATTATGAGTTAGTTACGACATTAGAGGGTGTCATATTGTGCTTTTCAAGGAAATTTAGTTACCTTATGATACATCTGATGTATCTAAGTTAATATGAAAATGGATGCTGGTAACCATGATTGAAGAAGCATCCAAGTAGGGGCCGGTCTATAAGTGATATAAAGATCGTACAAATTAAATAAGAAGAGAAAAAGCTATTTGTAATTTTGGCTTCTCATTTGATCTAAAGCTATTAAAATTTTTCTTTTAATTTGAAACTGAGTTTAATCAGATATGTGTCATTGATGTAACAGGCCTGTTGAGGTGTGGGAAGAGTTGCAGACTGAGATGGACAAACTACCTTAGACCTGACTTAAAGAGGGGACTTCTATCAGAATACGAAGAGAAGATGGTCATTGATCTTCATGCTCAGCTTGGTAACAGGTAATTTCCCATTTCTTCCATTTTTCTCTGGTTTCGTTATCGTCGAAATATTGTTATATATTATCCGATAATATTTCACCCGTTGGTGACAGAAGTATTACACTGTCACAAAATGTCTCCATTTCAGTTATGCAAGGAGTTTTTCATTCAATGGATGACTTATTAGTGGCAGACAAGAACTTCAAATTCAATTCAGGCACCCATCCCTCTGTGTATCTCTTAGTTATTATTGTAATCATCATATCTTCCACTTTAATGCAAATTTTGCAGTTGCAAAAGTCATGACCAATCAAAACAGCACTCCTAATACAATTTCTTAGTAGCTTACTCTACGTTCCAGGGCAAATTTGTCAAAAAGAGTCATCAAAAATTTTATTATATTTATTTCGGGTATTTGCATCTAACATTGGGTAAACCTCATTCAATTTTGGTCCTAATAAAATAAAATAATTTTGATTAAAGCGTAATGATCGTAGGTCTGTAACGTAATTATAATGCTTTTGCAGGTGGTCCAAGATTGCTTCTCATCTCCCTGGAAGGACAGATAATGAGATCAAGAATCACTGGAATACGCACATCAAGAAAAAGTTGAAGAAGATGGGCATTGACCCTGTCACCCATAAGCCACTTTCGGCTACTAGTGAAAAATCACTTCAAGAAAAGCCAGAAAATCAAGAATCCACACAACAAAATCATCATCAAGAACAAGAACAACAACAAGAACAAGAAGAGGCAGCAGCTTCTACTGCAGAATGTGGGGAGGATCATCAAAGCAAAGAGGAAAAAGAAGAGGAGAAAAGCATAGTGGGAAGCTCATTTGAGTTTGATTCAATGGAGGTGGTTAACAATGGCTTCTGTACAGATGAAGTTCCCCTGATTGAACCACATGAGATTCTAGTCCCTTGTGCCTCTTCAACATCACCATCGTCATCTTCCTCAAGCTTTTCTTGTAATTCTAATGGCTCATCCAACGTGTTTGACCATGACATGCAGTTTTTTCTTGAGAATTTCTGTTGGCAATCTGATGATTACGTCGTCAACAACAACACGCGTTTCTGCTGGGAAGATGACTTCATCGGCAATTTGGACATGTTTTTCAACGATGATAATGATCAACGGAAAGTAGATGTCACGCCCTCGATCCCAGACTCCAAGACCCTCAAATCCATGTGGGACGTTACATTAGATGTTGAACCTGCGCTAAACCAGCATCGAGGGATGGTGCTAGATGAAGAATCTTGGAAGGTTCAACTTTTGTAACTTAAAATAATAATTCCACATGGTGCTCGTCTCTCTCTCTCTCTCTCTCTCTCTCTCTCTCTATATATATATATATATATATATTATGGGACTCTAGTTGATACAGTGAATAAAAAGGGTCATCAATCTGGGAATTAATGGAACCCATTTGATCTCCTTTTTTTTTTTGGGTTAAATATTTTTCCCCTCTTTTTTTTTGTTTTTTTTTTTTTGTCCTCTTGGAAAATAAGTCTGATTTGTACATTGATGAATTTTAATGGAAAAGAATCCTGCTACAAAAACAACCAATTTCTTGCGTTTTGTTTGGCTTCATATGTAAGTTTACTTTTGTGCTTAACTTTTCTAGTGGTCGTCTAAAAAGTAAAAAAGGGAACAAGAAAAACCTGCATGGCTTTAGGATGATGAAGAGGACAAATATGACAAATTCCTCCCATAGTCTTTATTATTTAAAAAAAGAATGTCATTTTCATATTTATTGTTTGAAAAATGATCCTGATCCTCAATCTTTATAAAAAAAAAATAATTTAGTTCCTATAATTTTAAAAGTGACCATTTGACTCTCAATATCTACAAAAATGCTAAATTGATCTTTATTTTGGCCCTCAAATATAGTTAATATGGCCAATACATGAACAATGAAGGGAGATAATATTAACATATTTTGCAAATATTAAAAAATAAATAGGTCATATTTAAAATAATAAGACTAAAGTAACGCTTTTTGTGAACAATAAAATACGTGACGAAGACAAACTCTTGCATGATGGAACTCTAAACATTTTCTTGGAATCCGGTGTTCATACACTAACTAAAATACCATAGACTCGCCAGCTCTGGCTTGTCTTGAGGCACGGTATACACTGTTTTAAGGACAAACTTAAGATGTGTGTTTAATCTAATTAAAAGTATATGATATTTAACCAGTGTATATAAATAATTTATTAATGAGAATTAAATTAAGTTTTCGTACGAAAATAATATCAAAATCCAAATTATTTTTTAAAAAATAAGACTAAAATAACGTTTTTAACCTCTTATTCTAATTATCACTAATATTTAGATTGAAAGAAACATCTTTCAAGAAGAATAATAAAAATTACTTCTCTCACCTAAAATCCTCCCGGTGCACATTAGCTTGCGAACTTGAGCTAACCTCCAACACCTACCAAACTTTTCCGACCGCTGTTCACCCCCTATCATACCCCACTAGTATGGCAAAGAAAAAGAACTGTTCTCGCACCAATAACCCGTCTTCATCTTGAAGCACGAAGGATTTCTCCAATAGACTTGAGGATTCACCACTGTTGAAGGAGGCCTCCCATTCTGAGGATAGAGATCTTGTTGTCCCACCCTATACCTATAAGAAGAGTACTCCAGATATGGATTCCCCTCAGTCCTTTCACTTCAGAGGGCGTAGTCCCTCTAAGTCAGTTGAAGTGGTTCAAGACCTGAAGGAGCACGCACTCCGTCGAGGGAAATTTTTTATTTTTACCCTTTTTTTAAATTTTTATGTCAAAAATACCCTACTTTTTAAAATATTTTTAAAAATACCCTTTTCGGTGAGTCACCTGCCGAAATTTGAACTATTTCGTCTTAAAAGATTTCGTCAAAATTAAGATTTCATCAAAATTTTGTTAATAATGAAATATTGTGATGGAAAAAATTTGTCTCTAAGTTTCCGTCTCTAACTTGAGACAGAATTTTTCCTCTCTATTTCATCTCAAAAAAATTTGTCAAAATCTATTAATTGATGAAACATTGTGATGGAAATTCCATCTTGAAATTGCATCTCAAATTAGAGGCAAAAGATTATTTTGTCTCAAAAATTGTTGAATCATTTCTAAGGTCTTTCTCAACTGTGTCTCTAATACCATTCGACAATAATATTTTTCGTCTCTATTCTATCTCAAATATATAAGTCTATAATGTACTTTCAATTTTTGTAGTTTTTTTCTATTTTTGTTATTATCCGTACTTATTTTTCCTTCTCTTGATCGATGAGTTGAATTATGAATCACTAGATTTATTCATTTTTACAATATTTTCTTATTCTAAAGTTTGTGTTAACTAACAGAGGAAAGATAGTTTCACTAACTAGCTGGAAAAGGGAAAAAAAAAAAAAGGTAGCATGAGTTAATCCACCCCATCTAGAAAAAAGAGAGAGAATATATAAAGGGGAAAAAATATTAAAACAGAACTAGTTATCGATCTGTGTTATGCATGATATATTGTTATTATTGTCTTTTTCTTTAACAATATAAATATAAATATGAGTGTAAAAAGGTTGGTCTATTTTGTATAATGTTGCTTCACATAGTATTACATACAATCTATAAGTTGAAAGTCAATTTGTTTGAATATAACTTAAAAGTCAATCTCTTTTATTTGTAAAACCTCTTAGTGTTATGCTGAGAACACTACAAGAAAACACTGATTTCTTGACGCTCGTTTTGGTTTTTTAAGACGATTTTTAGCATCGCTATTTTTATTTCCAACGATTTGTTAGGCGTCGTCTATAAAGCTGTTGTCTTTTGGCTATCCCAATGGTTTATAAAGCGTTGGGAATGATATAATTTTTTAACGATTCTAATAGTCGTCATCTTTTTCATACGTAATTGCCGATGATTATAATGAATCATTACGATAGGTAAATAGGAATAGGTGATGGTTGAAAAAAGACGTCAACATTTTATTTCATCATTTGAGATGATTCATTTTAGACCATTGTCATTGACAAAGTGTTAATATGACTACTTGCAATCAACTGTTGTCATTCGATTGAGTTATTGCTGACGTTAAAAATGCAAGCGTTACGATTTATTTGATTAATATAATGATAAACTTCAACCATTTTATTTAATGAGTATCTAATTAAAGGAAATATTTTTAGTTCATCGAGTTAGTAAAATTATCTTAGTCATTTTTTGTCAAATATTTAATCGCTGGGAATAAATTGATTACTTTCTAAAATAATCAAGTTTGATTTGGATATTTTAAAACAATCAGTGCTAAGTTAGAAAAAGGGGGAAAAAAGGATATTTGAAGTGACATATTGTATAGATTTGTAAGTATTTGAAGATTATTTAATCAAAATAGACCCGCAAAATTTATCTTCTGAGATAATGAGGAGTAATTTAAAAAAAAATTAAAACAATAGGACTCATAACATAATCTTCTCATTTGTTGTGTTAATTATGTTTGTGAAAAATATAGCGTATGGCATTATATTAGATAATAGTACTAATTTGAATATGTTTTTGAAATATTGAGAACTAATAGAATATTTTGTAATAATTGAAACTAATTTGGTTATGTCTAGTGCAGATTTGATTTTATTTGTAAAATAGTCTAAAAATTTCTATTATTTTACTCATTTTTAGACTTTTTTAAATAACTTCGTTAAACTTTAAGGACTAATATAAATATTTTTAAATAATAGAGACCAATATGTCTATATCAAGAACTAATTTGACTGTATTTGAATTATAAAATAATATTAATTAATTTAAACATTTTAAAATAGTATGGGCTTATTAACAAAAATGAAAATATTAAAGACCTATGACATAATTTACCCCTTGGAATTTAATGTTTTCTTCATCATACATATGACCCACTACTTTGTTAACTTTACTTTGTAATTGAATTGATGTTGTAATTTTTTTCCCTTGTACTTAAAAATTGATAACTTTTTCACTTTCTATATAACATGTGCTAGTCAACTATTTTGTCAATTTTACTTTATAATTTAATTGATGTTATAATCTCTTTTTCTTTTATAATGGATACTTGATGGCTTTTGTACTTAGCATACCACATTTAAGAAATTATATAATTCAATTTGTACTCTCTTTTATAATACCTCATATAGCATATAAAGAGCATTGAAGTATATAACTTGCATGAGTTGCATGAGATCCAACGAGCATTGATGCATAGTTTATATAGGATTCAAAAGAGTAAGATATATCTATCTATTTATACTATATTTAAAGCAAGAATTAGGACACTAATTATTTTTCTGCCCAAAAGTGGGCATATATTTGTTTGCCATGTGACTGTATGACCATAGCTATTTTCTTGCCATTTGGATTTTGTTTGCCTCTTATGTGGGATGTTGTTTATCATGCACCCTAAGCATTACTAACCCACCTAGCATTGTGTTTCTCACAATAGCGTGTTCATGACTTTGTTATTATAAGTTCACAACTTTCATACTATATATTCACAACTTTTAATTATTTACAAATTGCATGTTATGTGTGTATAATTTTAACACTTTATGTTCAAAACTTTTAATTGTTTACAATTTAATTATCTATTATTTTTATATTATAGTTCAAAAGCTTTACTTCATATATTAACAAAGATAAATTACATGTTTACGACTCTTTTAAGTATATACACAATTTGTGAATGATATGTTTACAATTTGTGAATGATTTCAGAACTCGCAGCCAGATGTGTTACCGATATCCGTCGACGATCAAATTATTGTGTTGTGTTTGTTAGCGTGAGCAGAATGAATTTGTTAAATTTCATGTTGATCAGACAGTCTGATTGTGAGATTTGTTAGTGAGTGCACCATGTACCTTTGAGTGTACTATACTTTGAATGTATGGTATTATTTGCACTCATGTGATTCTACCATATGAAAAGTTAGGCCACAATTAATGACCCTACTGACCCACTCTCCCACCGCTTGCCTACCATAGCATCAAAAGTCCATTCCCAATTTTTGGCCATAATTATTATTTTTTTTCAATTATAAATGCTTTATTATGTATGATCATTGTGTTTGGTTGAGACTTACTTTAAGACACTTATCTTATTTGATAAGACACTTATCTTATTTGATAATTTATATAAAAAATATTATTCATCATCAGTTTATCATAAGTTATACGATATTTTTCATAAGATATCTTGTTTATTATTATAAAAAAAAGCTAATTAAAGTTTAGGATACTTTTACCTTAAAAGGCATTAATGGTACATTTAATAATACATTCAGTAAAAAAATTAAAATTGTGAAATTTTAAAATTAAAAAAATTAAGTTAAAAATTTAAAAATAGAAAAATTAAATGATTAAAATTAAAAATTAAAAATTTATTTAAAATTTTGTTAATTAATTATTATATATATAATACAAAATTTAAATTGCTATCACATATTCTTCTACTTATGTAGTCATAGTCTTTATTGATAACTGTAAGTTAATTCATACAAAACTAATTAATACCGAGTTTAATATTAATTAATCATATCATAATTTTAATATGTGCAACAACTTATATATATTTATTATAGGATCGCACTAATTACAAAATATAGATCGATATTTTCGATAAGCCATTAATTAAACATTTTATAAGTATTTTAATATCAATCTTTACCAAAAAGAAAAAAGAGAAATTTTGATTAAGTGATATCCTGTGCATGCATAGATGCTACGCTAGTATATGTACTATAAATATAGATGTATACATATAGATAAGTGAGTAGCTTTACTTGTTTTTGGGTTTGTTAAGTTCTCTCTCTTTTTTATGGGCATTGACGCAATTGAACATTTACAATTAAACATGTACCGGGAAAAACATTTTAAAAGGAAGATTGTTTCATCTACAAGGAGAATTTCTATTCTAATTGTTTTCCCTTAAGAATTTTTCTTCTATTCATTAGACTATCATCAGTTTATAAAAAATTTATAGGTTTAAAACAAAAATTTATAAGACTACAACAAATATTTGTAAGACCTTTTAGAAAAATCTGTAGTCCTATAAATTTTTATTTTAGACCTACAAAATTTTTTATTGACTGATAAATTTTTGTATTAGACCTACAAATTTTTAATGACCTGATGTTATAAATTTTTTTAAAAGGTCTTACAAATTTTATTCTATTTTTTTTTTTATGGACTGATGTTAGTTTATAAGGATGAAAGAGTTTCTTGTTGTGTTAACACAGTAAATAAATATATTAATATCCTCTCTACAAGCTTTAATTTTTAGATAAGGTGATAATTCTAGTATCAGAGCAGGTCATGGGTTTAGTCCATCGCCGTCCATTTAAAACTATTAAATTGTTCACGGGTAAATTTACATAAATCATATTACATGTGAAAGGGTGTATTAACACAATAAATAAATATACTAATATTTTCGTAACAAACTTAAGTTATTAAACGAGTTGATAACCTAAGTCGTCGTTTTAAGGAGTATTTCTACTCTAATCGTTCGTACAACTTAATCAGTAACAATGACATTAATTGATTTGACGGGGCACGTGATTGAATGTATGATTCAGTTCCCAAATTAACTTTAATATAACATATAGCTAGATGCAGTGATTGTTGACTGAGGAAACAAATCAACCAATTTTGGCTCATGCATGGAATCTTTCGTCTGCGTGAGGATGAACCGTGAGGGGCATTTTTGTTTTCATGGAATAGTACGAAGGATATTTTTCAAGAGAGGATGTACTTTGAGGGAGGAGAAATCTAGCCGAATGTATTTTTGATTTGAGAGATCAGGTAAGCCAAGTATTTTTAATTTGAATAATTAATCAGGTAATAAGTCTCTCTAAAATAAAATTCTTTTTTCATTGAGTGCAATTGGATACGATTTTGGAGATTTCAGAAATTGGAAAATATAAGTGCCCACTCATAATATTAATTCTTGGTCATAGTTTTTATGAGTTTCTAATAGAAATACTCGATGCCAGTTCTTGATTTGAGAACGAAAAGAAAAACATTATTTTCTCCACATAAATATTGCCTAACATGCTTCTTAATAAGGGTCAATGGTCAATTAAATGAATTATACACAAATCAACTGCCAAGTTATTATTTATTTGTAAATTAGACCCGACTACCACCCATCTTATATTATTCTTTTTAGCATCCTCTTAATTTTGTTCAAAATGAACAATTTAAGATTCATAGGCCTTCTCGAAGTTTAGTTCATCAAATTTGTACATTGACCAAAAAAGAAAAAAAGAAAAAAAGAAAAACTAAGTCTGTACTAAATCTCCTTATTATATTAATTAGAAAAAAATGCACTAAATCCCTGTAATCTATTATAAATGCACAATATTCCCAATGGTGTTACAAACTACTGTTATGAGTAAAAGTTTCACGCATATCTCTATTGTTTTACACTCCTCTAATAATATTAAAAATTTATAATAAAAAGACATTACTAATCTTAACAATGCTTCTTTAATTTTTCATCATTAGAAGAATGACACAACATATATTTATATTAGTAGCGACACAGAAATTTTTTTTTTTTTAAGTAGCGACACAGCATATATTTATATTAGTAGCAACATTTCTCATCATAAGATTTTCCCTTTCCAAGGTAAATCACCGTCGTCATCATTATTAAGATTTAAGAAATCGATGCATCTTAAGTTGACAGCGCATGGAAACATTAAATCTCGAGGTTGAAAAACCAAGAAAATAACAGATTTTTTTTTAAAATAACACAATTTAAATAATTAATTTAAAAAATAGCCTTGTTTTTTGTTGGGTTTCAAAACTAACACTTTTAGTTTTTCAATAAACGAAATCGGGTATTTAAAAAACGAAAACATGCAAAATACACAATGTATCGTAACGGACGATATTTCGACTTTTGAATAGCCGATTTCGGCTATTCAAAAGCCGAAAAATTTGATGCAAAGGCACAAATTTTGATTTGTCTCGATTTTCGCTCTTTCGGTTATTGAATAACCGATTTCAGCTATTCAAAAATCGAAGTTAGCTTTTCAAAACCAGGATTCTACCAAGGGAATATATGCTGGACGATTTTTCGGCTATTCAATAGCCGAAAATAGATTCGGCTGTTCAATAGCCCGAAAAATGGTGAAATTTATTTTACACGTTTTCAGTTTTTGAATATCCGTTTTTGTTTATTGAATAACCCAAAGTGCTATTTTTGAAATCCAGTTAAAAACAAGGCTATTTTTAAAATTAATTATTTAAATTATGTTATTTGTAAAAAAAATCCGAAAATAACGTAGCAGTACACATATCCACGCTTCACATTGAATAACAAAAGCATTGTTACAAGCCCAACGCAAATTAGAATGATCGTACAATCATGACGTGCAAATAGCAGCATAAACTTCACAGTAATTGAAATATCTAAGAGTTAAATCTCCAAAAGCACTCGACCAGCATGTAGTTGATTGTTTGAATTTGGGTGTTTTAGAATTCGGGCTAAAATTGATTTGGAGATTTTTTATTTTTTGTAGACTTTCATGTTTAAGAAAGAAGGGTTTGTTATGCATGTTTAGGTGTTTGAGAATTTTTGTTTTTGTTAATTGTTATGTATTTGTTTTACCCAAAAGAAAAAAGAAAATTGTACTAGCGATAAGGATACTAATGTCTTTTTCATATAAATTTTTATACTGTTAAGGGGTATAGACAATAAGGGGCAGGGGTGAATTTTTACTCATTATAGAGACTTGTTGTAAGACATTTAGTATCATAAGAGGGTGCTGTGCACTTATGATAGACTATAAAAGGGTCTAGTACTTTTTATCCTATTAATTAATCTAAATTTGTGCTAAATCTCCTCATTGTATTAATAAATTATTTGAAAAAATAATTTCTCCAAAATTTTTCCCTTAATTTTGTTTAGAAATATTAAATTTCTTTCAAGATCATCCTAAAGTCCATCAAATTCATTTAAATCTATAAATTTCTTGTAAATTTCTCCAAAAATGTTTTTGAACTATTACAAAAATCATCATATTTCTTCCTTAAACACTATTAAGATCCTAGACAACTATGAATCAATATGTTATATATCCTTTTGCTCGATGTCACTACAGCAACTTTGGTGCCATATTTCACACACACACACATATATATATACATATATGTATATGTATATATCAATTCTAGATCTTCATCCTTGAAGCTTTCCCACCTTATAACACACGGCATGTGGACAAATTGAAGAAAATTTGAACAAAAATTCAAATAAAAACAAAATTGTGGAAAAAAATTTGAATGGTTTTCAAACCCGAGGCCTAAATTTGAAATTGGGTTTTCTTTTGTTTGGGTAAAATAGGCATTTTGACTACCTAAATATGAGTATATTGAGATTGGGGTTATAATGCAAATAATTGCATTTAGTGACTGTTTTAGAGTTATATTAAGGAGAAAAATGGAAAAAGTAGATCAAATTTGTAATTATTTCAGATTAATTGCCCAATTTACCCTTATTAATTAAGGCTTGTATGAGACACATATATCGAGTTGTCATTAATTTTTTAATGAAAAGTAACAGAGCGGGCGAAGTAGAACCATTTTATAAAATTATTAGTTCTTTTAGTATGGAGAATAGTTGAATGACCAAAATAGAACAAGCAATAGTTTAATGGCTTGGAGTATAATTTACCCGCTAATCGCTTATGATTTGTTATTTTCTCTATATTTTGACTTCAACGAAAGTTAATTTTAAGAAATTTTAGTTTTAGAACCTCTCGAGGTTTTGCATTGAATTCCTACCCAAAGGAAAAGGGCAAAAAAAAAAAAAAAACCCTTAAAGAAATGAAAAGAAATCATACTCTCCTCAAATAATATAGTCATATTATGGACACTAAATACTTCTTTCACTCGGTGTGAAACATTTTATAAGTAAACGTTCTCATCAGGGCCAACGACCAAGTCAAGCTACACTTTATGGCTTTTCCAATTCATAGTGATTGATGAATTCTTGTTTTGTTGTTATTCATTTTTTCCAATGCTACTTTGCAAGAACTTCCTTATAAGACGCTAGCATTGGGATACTGGTCCAAGAAATTAAAGACCATAATATCTCTGTTAGGTGGCGACCTATACGAACAAATGATATATATGGTCATTACGCGTTTCCGGCGGCGAAGCCACATGTTCGAGAAGGGGGCGGAGGGGGGGCGAGGGGGCGCAATTTTTTTTTTTTTGTAAAACCAAAATTTTGGGTATTAAAAAGTGAGTTAAAAAATCAAAAACTAGATTCCCCCTCCCCCCCCCCCCCCAATCTAATGTGTTAGGCTAATTTTTTCTTTTTAACATTAAGAAAAAATTTTACTTGAATCATAATTACAACAAAAAAATCAGAACATTTTATTAGCCCTAAAAGAAAAATTAGAACCTATTTTCTCTTTTGTTCCAATTGGGAATCGTGCTTTAATAATTATGTGCTCTTCTTTCTTTCTTTTTTTTGCTTTCATTTTTTCAAGTTTATGTAGTGTGGTTAATGATCTAAATCAGTTATATTAACAAATGTTAATATATTAATATGCTTTATTTTTTTCTTATCTTTATTAATATAAAAGATTATTGATTTTTTTTATAGTAAATAATTTGAATTCGCCACTTATTTATTTAGAATATTTCATGGTATATGAATTAATTTATAAAAATTATAATTTTGTCCCCCTTACTTTAAACTCCTAGTTTCGCCATTCCGTGTTTCTCATCTTTTGACCCAAGGGATGAATCTGTCTATCTATCTATATTATTTTTTTTTTATTATTAATTATTATTATTTTTGTTTTGATTTAGAGTATTTTCAAATCACTTATTATTTGATATTTGCCAACATTATTATGAGTCATCCAATATGATTGATTTAATTTTTAATCATTCATTTTAAAATTCATTTTAGACACTTTTCTTTTAGAAATTTACTTATTTAGTATTCGAGATGTGATGGTCAAAATTTTAAATGACCAAATTCAATAGCTTACAATTCATTTCAATTTTGTCAAAAAAGAAAAAATCAAAAAAAGAGACGATCTTTGTCCATAAAAACAACACCCATTAACTTAACGTTTTAAATGACCAAATTTAGTAGTTTAATAATACCAAAAATATAATATTATCTCTTTAATGTCGGAGAAACATTCTTTTCAACTTTGCTTGCACCGAGGAAAGATTCAACACCTAATTGTAGCATGCACGGATTCAAAGGTTCACAAAGGATACTATTGACTTTCCACAATAATTAATAAGCTTTTCGAAATGAAATTTTTGTACATGACAAGTGTCATTGACTTAGACTTGATACTGTAAGGTCGTTCACAACGTGCCACATCAATGTATACACATTCATAAATTAGCTAGACTTCCCTTCAAATTAAATAAAACGAGTCATCACCTATGAGAAAAAGTAATTAAACTTCGTTTATGAATTTAATACAAGCTGTTTTTTTATTTAGAGAAATAATTAAAGACATGGAAGAACATCTCATCTATATCTTTGGCATGTTGTTTCTGCTTTTATGCAAAGCTCATGAAGTTTTCCTTTTTATTTTTATTTTATTTTATTTTTTTGTCTTTGTGAAATACATTAAGATTACTTGCAGTAAATCTTAAAATCGATAATTTTTATTCTTAAATATCGCACAAGGTAAAAGTTTCAATAATATTATTTCATTAATGGCAGTATATTTAAAGACAGGGAATTTGCAAAGAGTGGTAACTGAAATTAGGATTCAAAGCATATTCGTCGATCATCTCAAGTGCATTTCCAAAAGATATGCTGACTTTTTTGAACCACTAACTTCTTGTCCGAAGCCAAGTTTCAACAATGAAATAAAAATGCATTCACTCTTTTTTTTTCTTCTACTTCTCCTTCCTTTTTTTTTTTTTGGAAGTTGGAGGAAGATAAAAATGAAATTATTTGATTATCTTTAAAAACCTTTCGATCTTTTTATCTTTCTTCAAAATTAAAAATAATATAATGGTGCTGAAATCTAATTGATTGCATGACTATCCAATAAGATAATTTATTTAGGTCAACATTTATACATACGAATCAATTTAACGTATTTATTAACTTCTTCATAGATATGATTCAAGTGGAAGTAAGCAAGATTATAGAATAGTCTTTCACAATCCTCAACAAGTGGCTAAATTGATGAGCTTATTAAGAACGACTTAATCAATTTTGTCAATTGATTAGTTACCCTCCACCCACCAAGATTATGTGGCTTTACCCTACAAACATTATGTTTACATTTCATTTCGGTTCCTAAATGTTTAAATCATCCTTGATTTGTGATTAACATCTAATCTTTACGTCCACATGAAAAGATAGGACTAAATAGCTAATTAATCATTAAAACCTGCCGACTTGAATCTAACGCAAGATTTATTAGTATTAATTGGTGTTTGTGACAAGATTTATCACTTCCAGATTGGCTAAATACAGGTGTGTAGCAACGAAGAGATGTTGTAGTAAAATGGCTACGTTGTGTATAGCTATATTATATTAAAGTATTCTTGTAATCATTCGATTCCTTAAACTTACTATGATAATATAAAGTTAAAAACATCATCATGAAATACTTGGTTGGAAAAAAAAAATTAACATAATGGATTCTTTCTTTTTTGTTCTTTTATTTTTTGTCAGTAACATAATGGATTCAAAATGAATAGAAATTACTGCTTCAATTCTTTTGTCTCTGACTTTTTCATGACAACTTAAAATTTACCGTTGATATTGTAAATCTTTTTTTTTTTTAATGATATATAATGTATTGAAATGATGTCAAATAAAATGTAATAATAGCTAAGGAGAAAATATGTCTAGTCACATATATCAATGTATATATATCAAATTCACTGTAGGATAATATGCATATATATGATATCTTTCATGAATATTGCCATTATAGTGTTGGAAAAAGAATTATATAATAATTACATTACATATATGTTACTAACATTTCAAAAGACACTCATACAACTACAATAGATCCTATTTCTATATGCATGTTGAAATTCTTGGAAAGGGTATGAGTAATCATCAAATCCAAGTTAGATTTGTAAAGAGAATTCATTAGTTAGGAGATGCAGTTTCTAAATTTTGAAGCAAATTATCATTTTTTTTTTGTTTTGTATGTGATTTATAATTAAAATTTAGTTAATAATTAAAGTTAATAATTTTTATTTTTATTTTATCAGATGATTGTATCAAGTAACATTTTAATATCATTTACAAATAAAGCATAGTAAAATTTCAAATTGATAGTGAAAAATCTATCAATTTTATGTCATTTATTTTCTATTTCAATTTAGTATCAAAGCTAAACTTTTCGTCCAATCTTATCTTTGGGATATGTGACTCATCCAGCTCTCATTCATCATGTGTATCCATTCATGTGGTGGTCCATCTCTGCAAGCTACCTATTAGAATAGTTTTATCTTATCTATTTTTCGTTGTGGTAACCAATCCCTACAAGTAGTCCAAGAGAGTTGCATCTCCTTTGTCCAAGGGATGTAGGCTATTTTGGATCTTGTGACCATCCAAATTCAATCCATTTATCAAATAGTGTAGGTACTATTCCAATTCAATTATGAGGAGGTGTTACAAAATATATTTATATTACATTGAAAAATCTCAAGATTCATGTCCACCATATAAAGTTTTAGGCATTCTTCATATTAACCAATTGATAGTAATTTAACCTCAATGGTTCTTAACAAGAAATTTGAAAGTTGGCTTTGTAAGTATGATTTACAAGTTTAAAATTAAATGGAGGAATAATTTGCAAATCTATTAGGTGCACCTTTAATTTTTACTCCTGTTATCTACCCCATGAATTTTTTTTTTTAGTTAAACTTCAAATTTATCCATCAATTTTTTGGTTAATCCAAATTCTCCGATGACATCAAATTCTTCTCCCCAAAACCAAATGTCATTGTACCTCATGATTGTATGTGAATCTTAATGTGTGTGTATGCATCTATGACGTGTTTGTGTCCGTGGCCCGGGCCCGGTCCGGGCCCGCTGGTGTAATCTTTTCTAATATCCTTAACCTTGGGTTCCGTTTGGTGGATAAAAAGTAATTAAAGAAAAAAAAGGAAAAACATGTTACATTAATATCTAAAAGCGACCTATCAAATGAATTTCCAAGTATAGTTGACAAAAAAGAAAATGCAGATATCAACAAAGTTTAGTAGCCAATCATTCCCAAAACTGTGGTAACATCTCAAGCCCCACAAAACAAAATTTGCAGTAGCTAGTGAATTTGACTCACATAAATATGTAGTCCCTATATAATATGATTGATGATGATGATCATCTCCTATTTCTTGGCACTGTCAAATTGCGTACAAATCAAACTCTATAGCAAAACTGATCACTCTCATCAATCCACATCGCAAGTAGTAGTGGCACTAAGATTTCATATTCCTTTCACATAATTTAGTCACCAAAGCCATGGAAAGAGGAATGTTCTTTGTGTTGAAACTTAAGGTGGACACGCGTTTTCCAGAGAGAGCAAGAGACCTTTTTTTTTTTGGTTGCACAAGTCAAAGGGACTGGGAAACCAATTGTCAATTAGCGTAAGCTTGCTGCAACTCCTGTTGTAGCTACTGTTAGTAAGTCTGTTTTCATTCTGAACCCACCAAACAAGAGTCATATAAATTGTGATGTCCTCGAGCCTAAATTTGCGAGTGAAATTGGTATTTTAAATATAACTAATAATTAATTGGGATCTTTAATCAACTGGTCCGAAATTAGTATTGTAGATATAACTAATAATTAGTTGAAATTTTTAATCGACTATCCAAAATAGTTAACACAAGTTATTAGTTATCTCCATACAAACCGCTTATAAATAAGTACAAATCACCCCCACAAACTGACGTAGGACATAACAATCCCCCCTCGAGAACAAGGATGGCACACAATTACACATTGGGTCAGGTGGTGTAGGACTTTAAAGATAGTTCCTACGAGTTCAAGAGATGACTCCTACTGCATACTTGGTATAACATTTTATCCCGTATAACTCTTAGCTCCGTAACCGATTAATAACGGGCTCTGAATACTATTTTGTCATAACCTTGAACCTGAGGGTATTGTAGGTAATACTATCTACTTATGAACAAGTCATAAATCACTTTACAAATCGACGTGTGATATTACATATATATATATATATGTGTGTGTGTGTGTGTTCATGTAGTGTTGTGCAGATATAGTGTCGCCGTGTGGGTCAGCTCTGTCCGCGTTAGAGCTCCTGGATTATGATATCTCCTTTATTAAAATCCCTTTCCACAAGTCCTTCAAATTGGACAATGCAGTATTGCCGCTGCTGTGTCTCATTCTCACATCATCTTGACGTCAATACCAAGTCATATATTAACTTGATGTTTCCGTTTTCTTATTCTCTGTTTTCCCTTTTTTTTTTTGTGATGTTGCGAGTAAAAAGATTACTCCTTTTTTTTTTTAGCCGTACTGAAAGTGAAGAAAATAATTCAAAATGGATTTCTGGTCTTCGTATATAATTAACTAAACTAGTTAGATATCAATGTTTATATTGAGAGTAATAGCTATGTTCTTCACCACAATAAGACCAATTGTAAAATTTGTAATTGGAAATAAGAAATTTGAAGTATTTTGGTTTTCGTAAAAGAGCTTAAAATGTAGCTAACGATATATATCTAAAACTTGGCCAAGACACCTAGGCAATTATCGCAATTTTGTTCCCAACAAGCAAATTGGCTAGTATTAACTTCTCACTGAAAATCATTATGACTTTGAGATGAACAAAATACTATTAGGAACAGATCTAGAATATTGTATCAATTGTATCAAATTAAATTCATAACTGAACATAGCATATAATGGTAAGGGAATAAGACAATAAAGAACCGCATTAATTAAAAAAGAGACAAAAGTTAAGGAATATTTAAAAAAATTATATATATTAGCATTATCTCATACTATTTTTGGTTAAAAGGTTGTAATAAAAAAAATAAGCGCATGGAAAAAGGAAATGGGCCCTGATTTTGAACAATGATTGCCCTAAAACATACAAGTTTAGACAGATGCTTAAGAAAATGAATGGTGGAAGAGTGAAATAAGCATGAGCAAAAGACGAAACCATCTTTATAGAATGATTGTTTATTTGAAGATAACGAAGAGAATGGAGGTTGGCAAATATACTATTTCACCCAGAAGAGAATGGATATTAGGTTAAAGAATATAAATTTCTAAAAGTATGTTAGGTCAACTCTCTTTTTAAGCACTTTTTTTGAGAGATAAAGTAATCCGATTTATGACTCGAGTTAGATTCTTAATTTCTGTCTCGAGTGAATTATTCATTCTTGACTTATTTAATATCAGTAAAAGGGATATATTATACATTTAAATTTATCCATTAATTATCGAGCTCTACTGATTATTTAAATGGTTGGCAATGGCTTTTGGGGGCCTCGTCTTTCTCCACTCCTAAGCCACATGAGGGTATCTGGCAAAATTGTTATAATTATGAATCAAATGATTCAAAGGTTTCAATGAGTGCATCTATACTGTCTATACTACCAGATCTCATCCCATTACTCGTTGCAGCAATAAATATATATTGTCTTAAAAATCAACCAATCATCGCTTTACACGTCACATTTCAAGAATGTTTCCGTCAATTGAGTAGGAAATGCCAAGCATGCACAAGGATATTGCTGCTGTACTAATGCAACATCAGGTCTTCATAAGTATTATTGTTGATGTAAAGTACAATTTGTAATATGGAATTTCTTGTTTGCTCAGTAACCCAAAAAAAAATGGGTAAAATATATTTTATTTTTGTATTTTATTAAAATTATTTAATTTTGTTTTTTTTTATTTTCAAAACTTGTTGACACTCAACCTCGTTATAAAGATGTTGTTAATATCTTCCTACATTATAAAAAAGGCTGCACAATTATTTTAAAATTTGGGAGTTTTACGTAACATTTTTCATAACGTAGAAGATTATGTGGGAGTATTGAAACACAACGAATTTTATATAATTTAGACAAAATGCAATTTAGAAGAAAAAAGAAAAGAAAAAGGAAGTTCCTCAAAGATGACTTGGGGAGACACGTAACGTGATGTAATGCTAACATAGAGGAGGAATCAGAAGTAGTTCTTCTATTTCCTCATTGAATGAAATTTTTGCTAACTTATTTTTTCTCACAAAAGTTTTGATAAATTAAGCATCTCTAACATGCCATTTAAAGCTACCACTTTTAAGAATTAGATTGAGTTGTCAAATAATAATTTATTACAAAAAAAAAATCTAAGCTCATATATATATATATATATATATCGTCATATTACAAATATAATCTAATTTTTTTGCTTCTCTATGAGATTTGTAGTTCTACATAAAATAAGTTCCTCGTCAAGGGGGAAAAAAGTCACACCTTAGTAGATTCATTTGGATACGCTGTTGAAGCGTGCCAATATACCATGATTTTTAAGTTTACAATGAATTTAAATACAATTTTTTATGGCAAAACTTTTTGTCATTTTTTTTTATGTAAAAAAAGTCCACCTTATTGCACTCAATTGGATATGCGGTACTTTATTAGGATCAAAGGGACCCTAATGAGGAAAACATCTAAGACGTCGACAAGTTTGCCACCACAACAAAATGAGAGGAGATGCACAATTTAAAGCCCGGCCCCACAATATGATTCAGCAGCAATATTTAAGATAATTTTTTTCAATTGGTCCAAAATGTTTAAATTTATGATAACAATAGTAGTGAATACCAAATTACTATAAAATGCAAAAAAATCTTACACAAAATCGATGTGAGAGGGCATTACGCTATCTTTCCAATATATTATAGTGCCTACTAGTTTTTTTCTTTTTCTTTTTCTTTTTGATTATTTATGATGGTGATACAATCATGATATCAAAACCTTCTTACACATTTGACTCCTATTCATAGAATTGGAAGGTCCATTGTTAACCTTATCCCTCTGCAACAACACCTCACTAGCTATAATACCTAAGTGATCATCTTCTACATTGTTCTTGAATATTTTTGCTAAGCTCTGCCATTTTTAGTACATGGGATCGTTTAGAAAATGGGGGGGACATGTTTTCTTCCATTTATATAATATATGATTGGAGTAACTTAAAGACACATAAGCACGTCAACTATCTTGATCACTAGGCTTTTTTATGTTGTTCTCCTTCCAATTATCATAATTATATCTGTCAATAAACTACTTGTATCAATCATCTTTTAACACATTTGCAGAAAATTAAAGTGCACTTTTGAGTTTGTTAGGACAGAAACCCTTGTTGCCACTTTCTTGGTTTTTGGAGTAGTTTAAGGTCCCGCGTTAACGGAAAAGGTATTAAGTGTGTAATTTATAAGTGAATATTGAGGGCTTAAATGATAATTAATTAAAGTTTTTTTACTTAGCAAAAAAAATTTAATTAATTATTTTAAATCAGTTAATTTGATATCTAAATGCTTAATTTTTTTTTTATTCTAAGTATACAATGTTAATTTTGTATGTAAATTTAGAAATTTAAAATCCGAGCCTGATAAAAGAGTTATGTAATAATAAATTCTCTTGGAATGTGATGATTAAGGACAAGAAAAAGTTGCCTTCATACAGTAGACTCGGTTCTCGGTATTTCTATTGGCGACTCAGTGATGTAGTCAGCTTAGTTTTGCACATTATAATTAGAGACCTTTGTTGGAGCTGCGTCGTGCAGACCCATGATTGCCAAAACAGGAAAAACTAAATTTAAGTTCAAGAAGAAATAGGGACAGATTGTCAGCTTGAAGTTTGTTAGTTAGTGGTCAGGTTCTATTGAATCATGAGTGTATCAGTATCGAACTCCGTCAATTGAATTTCTCTCATAAAAGAAAAGAAATAAGAAACAAAATAAGTCTTTTTGTTGGCATAAAATTTTAAAATTTTTGTTTTCTTCTTACAATCAAGATAAACTTACCATCTCATATAGTAACTACAAATCATAATTTAAAAGATAGTATATACTGGTTACTAGGGCGAGTGTGTAACTTTTTGAAATTCAGAATCGTTCGCTCTTGAAAAAGTGAAACATATACAAAACTTTAATATGTACGTTTGACCTATCTTTCAGCCTTCCATTTTTTATTTTTATTTGCAAGCGGCCTTACACTTTCGGTTAAATATACAAGTCTATTGATACCAGAAACTTCTGACATTGATGATATTCAATGAACACTAAGCTTGACAGCGTATTTGAATTATAAAACCAATCCAATACTTGTGTTACTTTGTCTATTAATTATTATAGTGTGGACGTTTTCCTTTGCCTGAGAACTTTGTCTATTAATTATTATAGTGTGGACGTTTTCCTTTGCCTGACAACTGTGTGGTTACTACATTTTACAAAAATAAAGAAAAGCAATTTCACAATTTAAGACTAATGTTGCTCACGTTGCTCACGTGGAAAAATTTTGTCTTAATTAAAGCGGAGATAGCATTTCTCTTCTACATGTCTACAGTAACCTAAACGTTTCGAGAATAATCATAGATAGAGAGGTAGAAATTTTGGAACAGGGTTAAGGTAGAAATGTGCAAAAATGACACGATTTTATATGGAAAAGAAATAAAAGTTCATATATTAAGAATTAAGGAATAGCTCAAGTGGCTGAAACTATCTTCTCTAGGCGTGAAGTCTTAAGTTTAATCCTATAGACTAGGGATTTAAAATAAATAAATAAATAAATAAAAGTTCATATATTAAAGATTTCAAAAGGTTGACAATAACCCCGCTTTGCGCTTTCTGGTTTCGTATTTTATTTCTAAAGTATCAAAAGAAATCTTACTTGACTTGGCTCCAGTTTTCATATAAATGTCATAATAGCAATAGTCGAATTCTCCAAGCAAATGGACGGGCTCGACATGAATGGAGTTTGGGCTCAAATTTTCTGAGAGAATGGACGGGTACGGCATGGAATGGATTTGTTAGATCTTAGCCCACAGTGCAGCCCAATAAGTAAATCTCCTGATAATTCGAGCTTTCTAGATGTGACTCTTTCAACGAGGTAGTGATTGGAGCCAAGCCAAGCTGAATATTTTAGCACTCTAACCAGTTTGATGGCCCCAACAGACCTTATGACAAATGGACCAAGCCCATGTAAGTAGACGAAAGAGGGGCTGGGCCGAACACACTGGCCCAAAGAGGGCCTAACAGTGCATGATGGAGGGCTCTTTGTTAGCCATTAACCAACTTGCTTATTCACCTCTGAGTTCCCTCATATATTTCTCAGTTAATTGCATGAGGCGCAAATTATATCATGCACCTGCAGATATACCTATTTGTCCAGTTTTTCGCAATTGTTTATTCAGTGACTGTTGTCTAGTATCTCATAACTGTTTGTTCAGTATCCTACATCTGTTTGTCTAGTACCCTACAACTGTTTATTCATATACCTTACACTGTGTATCTACAAGTATATGATATAAGAGTTATCTTGCATGTGGTTGTAGTTCTGCATATCAAACTAAGATATTTGCTCCAAAAAAAAAAAAAAGGAATAAACTAAGATATGAAGTTCCTTTAAATGCCTAAGGATATAATGTGATACAAAGAAATGAAAAGAATGGAGACAAAGAGCCCATTTGGGATTGCGGTTAAGTAATTAAAAAAAAAAAAGCAGGCTTGATTAAAAAAAAAAAAGTACATGAGGTGTTTGGTTTTGAACAAAATTGAGTTTTGAGACATGGAGTTTTGAAAAAGGATCAACTATGCTACATTTTCTCAAACTATGTTTTCTAGATAGCAGATTTATATTATACTCTTCATTAATTACAATGACTACAACATATTCTTTATAATTAAAGATTAAGCATACTATTTAACTAAATTTTAAATTTTAAAAAATACAAATTTAAAATTTAAAAATCTAAAAAGTAAAAAGTAAAAATTAAGAACAAAGATAAAAAAATTAAAATATTATAAATTTAAAAAAGCAATTTTATCAACTACTTTTTTTTTATCCTACAACAATTTTACCCAAACAAATTAGTAATTACTTTTCAATTTCACAACATTTTTATATTTTTTTTAACTGCAATAGGAACAATAGATTTCAATAGCAATGCCAGATAGGCCCAAAGTCGTTTCTCTTACTTTGATTGCAAAAAGGTAAACGAAAGATAAAGGGAAGGTGAACAAAAGATTAACAAATGATTTTTTTTTTTCTTGTTTGGATTGGGTATGTATAAGAAAAGCATAATTTTTACTAATTTTTTTTTAAAAACTTTGTTATATCAATAACTTTCGTATAGTAGTGATATGCGTAGGAACCTCACTTTCATATGTATACAGTACTTATACTATATACCTTGAGTATAGTGCACCTCTTGGCATGTGATGTTCATGCGTTATTTAAAAAGTAAATAATGTTATAAAACTAAAGAAAAAAGGAAAAACAAAGAAGAGACAAGAATAAGAGAAGAGAGAAGAACATTTTTATTGATATTGATGCGTTTACGATTACAACAAATAAATCCTATTTATAGGAATATAATAACTTGTTCTCCAAGAACTTTCCTTTACAATCATACAGGGCTTTTCTCTTGTTGGACTCGGATTTGTGTCATAACCTAATATATATTACTTTGATGTATCATGAATACCACATCATTCATAATACTCTTCTTTGAATATTCATCCATCAAGAATGTGCCTTGTTAAAATTTACTAAGAAAAAACCCATTGGGACAAAAATGTTAGTGAAGGAAAAAAGAGTATAATATTCTTGTGATAAGCTTCATGTTGCTTCGTTAAAAAGCTTGTTAGGGAAATTCAGTGGGACAAAACTTAGGCTATGGGAAGAATAGTACAACGCGTATTTGTCTCCCCCTATTTTAGCATATTAAGGAAAATCTCTAAGTATGCATGCCAACCTGATACTTTTTCAAACATTATTGTAAAAGATATAAATTCAAAAGAACTTGCTAAGTTCTCACTTGAGAAACTTGATGAGTCTTTCTTCCATGTTTCTTGAGGAGTTCATGCATGGATTGCAACATGATATGTTAGGCTTAAACATATTTAATATAATCTCCCTTTACTTAAATAATATCATTCACTTGTTGAGTAATAAATTGGTATGTTTTGAGAAATAAAAATACTAATGAGACTTGATGAGCATTAATATGTAATGATTTTAGCATATATGAAGAAAACATATTACTCGTCATAAATCAAACAAATATTCAGTAGTTTCATGCTCAATAATCTTGGACTATGAGTATTTTGATATAATGATCTCATATCAATGCTCATAATAGCAAAATATATATGTATCACTTTAAGTGTCTTCCTATTAGTATAAAAACCATATCTTGATAATTAGTCCTACATAAATAAATCAATTAATGCTCAAGACTGGAAATCAAACAAAGCAAGGGAAAAATAAACAGTCCTACAAATAGATCATATTCCATACAAATTAATCTAGGACTAAAACTATAAAATAGATAAATAAACTTGAAAAGAATAATCATATGGACTTGAGAGAAGCAAGGAAATTTGGAGTTATAATGTATTTTCACAACTTGAAATCTTGGAGTTCATCAATGTATTTTTCTCAATAAAATTGTTAAGTACCTTAAATTTGTTATAATTGGGAGCAAGTGGATTAATACTAAGGAGAAGGTTTACTTCCATTAAAAGTGACATAGTTGAAAGTAGTCTTTTTTTACTTTATTTAAATTAAATGAGATTGGCCTTGCATGAGAGGTTTGATAAAGAAACAATTCCTTACATGTTTTGAAGACATTGGTGGATGAACAATTTTCCATAATCAATGTTTATTTGGAACAATATTACTTATACTTTTATGACAAACTAGAATATACCTCGTGTATATACGAACAAGTACTTGTTTTTAAAGTATTTTTCTATTTTTTATAACAATTTTTTGTATTTTAAGTGAAGATGACAAATATATCTTTTAAAAATTTATTGTTTATTAATGTGTTAGTTTGTGTGTGCTTATGCATTGTGTGTGTATATACTTGTTTTGAGGTACTTTGAGCTTCATTTAGTGTATTATTATAGCATTTAGATCATACTTGTACATATTAGAGTTTACATGTTCATACTTGTGGTCAGAACTTAAATGCTACACTATTGCGCATTTGTTACTTGTTTTAGGTGAGATTTGGAGAGATGATTGGACTTTGATTGGTGGTATTTGGGATGTGAATTAAAGCCAAAGGTGTTTGGGACTTAAACAAGGCTTGAAAGATGCATTTAAAAATGGCCAGGCAAAGGAAGGAGCGACCGAGGCGAAACTGAGCACAACAGGAGGCAAATTCGGAGCTTGCAACCAAAAAGGGACATGGACAAAGTTTGGACATGTTTTAGAGTGCAAAAGATGGCTTAGGAGATCCCTAAAAGTGGTACAAAGCCATAGAAAAAAACAGTACGCCAATTGGAGCCAAAACGAGCAAGATATGAATATTTTATTGTCAAGACCAGTCGACCGGCTAGGTCTCCCGGCCAGATCAGAATCTGGGCCAATTCAGGCCAGTTGACTTAATCCCAAAGCCATTTGACCGGCTAGTCCCCCGGCCTTGTGTGTTGATAGCTTTATTTAAGCCATTTTTTAGCAATTTTTCAGGGAGAACACAAACCTTTTCACACACTCATTTGCCTAAACCCAAAATCCACTTAAAACCTACCTCACACACTTAATCTCACATCAATTCCATCCATAAACAAGCTTGGATTTGAAGATCAAACAAGGATTTGGAGGGTTTTGATGCCAGATTTGTAAAGAACAAGCAAGGATAATGAGAGAGCTTTACATTCTTCTCTTTATTCTTGTCTATACTATGTTAAATTAGCTCTAGATTAAGGATGATTGCTATTTTTGTAATGGGTTGAGGATTTTAACACTTTTTTTTGAGATTTTGATGGTTGTATATACATGCTTTGTTCTTACATTTTTTTGGCTTGCAATTGAACATGTCAAGGTTTTTGATGAATTGCCTCATTAAGTTTGCACGCGTAATTTGTGCTTAGATGCTAATAGTAGTTGCCTCACCTTACCCTTAATCTATGCTAATGGCATGAACCCTACTTGCAACTACATTTGTGTTAATTAATTGTGTTCTTCATGCCTTTAATATAGTAGGTAATCACCTCTAGCATTAAAAAACATGGCTAAAAGGGTATCACTATCACTTGCTTGACCTAGGGGACTTAATCTCTAGTTTAAAACATCACTAAAAGGTTAGACTCTTTATTAGGACATTAATCAACACCAAAGGGACTTAGAACTAGACCCAATAGTCATAGCTAGCTAGGACAAACCTATACTTCTAATTGGGCCCAATTAGGGACAGGGTTGCATCGATAGTTGGATGTGGTATGTCTATTAAACTAAGCCCACCATTAGAGTAATCAAACCATCAATAGCCTTGAAACAAGGTTAGGAACCCAAATCCATTTCAAAGGAGCAATCACCCCTAAGTTCTCCCAAACCCTTGTAGATCCTCACTTCTTTAGCTTGTTCATAACACCATTCCTGTTAGTTAGGTTTATTTTCCCTTAGTTTAGGTTCAAATTAGAGCCCTAATCAATCCAAAGACCTTAAAAAGAGTAGGTAGGACCACACATAGCTAGTGTAAGACACACTTTTACATTAGAACCGCACTTAGATAGCCTCCTCGTGGATATGATCCCGTACTCGCACACGCTATACTACCGTGTGCTTGCTAGTGACACTCTTAAAGGTTTTCGATCATTTATTAATTTTTATTACTAATCATGCATTGAAGGATATAACTTTATATAAAGATTATATATTTATAGAACAAAGTCATGAATTCTCTTTATAAAAATAAGTTTATTTTTAACCTCTAAAATATAGACAAATAATGTTATTAGAAATGCAAAATTTATCACTCGGTTATTCATGAAAGAAAAACATTAAAATATCAATATCTAATTTTGAATAGAGACCATAATTTTCCTCTAACAAAAATAAATAGAAAAGCTTGAACAAAAATTAGAAAAACTATAGAGGGTTAATGAGCCACCTTTTAAAAAGCACAGCGGAGTAATGTGGTAAATTTTAAAACATAAGAGATGATCAACTAATTAGAAAAACCATAGGTGATAACGTGCATCTTGCCTTATAATATATAAATGTCATAATCAATAACCTTAAGCATATCATATGTGCAAATTATTCCATGGACACCTTGCATCATACACCTACACATGCATATATTACATGTGCTTATATATATATATGTGTGTGTATGTATGTGTGTGTATGTATATACATATGTATATGTATATTTACGTATATGTGTATATATATATATATGTACATATATATTTATATATATTGTTGTGGCCAAAAACTGCGTGGACCTAAAAGGTCTACATTATTGCTGGATTCACGGCTCGCTCGCTCAAAGGCCCAAAGTCGAAGCCTGAAACGAGTTAAAATTCTCGTTTGAATCACTTTGTACCTTTCTTTGTACGACTTTAATTGGGGATAAGCTTGGTCACCTTCATGGATACATACACAAAAAGGATGAGTTCAGATACGTTTAAAGGAATATAAGCTCGAAGAGGATGAAGCTTAGCATGGAGGTGGTCATTTAGAAAAAAATTAGCTCAAATACAAATTTTTTAACGCGTTAAGGACTCTTCTATCTTACAAAGCTATAAATACACGGCTCACAGTAAGGAGAAGAGGGGAGGCCTAATGTACTTTGCATTATACTCAACCTACCTGCTTCACCTACCTACTCAGCATAAGTACTCAGCCTGCATACTTAACTTCCATTCCTAGCCTACCATATCATACGGTTTTCTCTATAACGCAAACTTTAATGTTCTCCGGTTATGTAAACCACATAGACACTGACTCGAGCGTCGGAGGATCTTTGACCGGTACCACACGATGTTAAGGACTTACACTGTTATTCTCGCCTTCTGTCTTGTAGGTTGCTGGTGCCCCAAATTTGTGATTTTAAATTTTAGCGTCTACAATTTGGCACCCACCTTGGGGCCCTAGAAACTATCTTTTAATATCATAAGACCTAAGACTTCCAACTAGTAAACATTCGACTTCAAATCTTATGGCTGTTGAACCAAGCACAGGTCAAGGTCCATGGACCAAGATGGAAGTTGTAATGGCCAAGCTTACAAAATATGAGAATAAACTTAAGAACCTTGAGGCTAAAAATACAACCATTCATCAAGAAATCTTAAAGCTACAGCAATAGGTCAAAACCCTCTTGGTGACCTCTATATCTCTTAGGAAAGAGAAGTTGATCGTACAGAGTCAAATTCTTGAGTCCGTACAATTTCTTGACTCTACACCTCTCTAAACTCTACCATGAGGGACTTACCTTCACAAGTTGCAACAACCAATCGTGAACCAAGACTTAGTAAAGAAAAAGCCAACACCCGTAAGGATAACTCCCATTAATCAAGAGTTCTACTTGTTTATGACAATGCAGCAATAGAGAATCATTTAACACCACCTGGAGAATCCAACCTTGACACCTTACGACGGCTTGTTGAGATAGAGTCTTAGATCAAAGGATCCCTAGAGTACCAATTCTTATCAAGATGAGCACCACCAATAACTTCACGGATTCATCGATGCTATTGCAATAGTAGACTTATTGACCAATTTCACCTTCCCAAATATGAAGCTTTTCAATGGAACCACCGATCCATATGATCACATCGTGCAGTACAAGTATTAGATGTACACTATTATTATCTCGCGAGACATAAGGAAGGCATACATATGTAAAGCGTTCGACTTGAGCCTAGTAGGCCCAGTTCTATAATGTTATGTCAACTTACCAAACAATTGCATCAATTCCTTTTGCCCAACTAAACGACATGTTTATCAGGCGATTTGCTAGCCATAAGAAGTTAGAGAAACAGCCAAATGACCTTTACCTGATTGCACAAAAGAAAAGTGAACTCCTCTAGGAGTATGTTAGTAGGTGCAGAAAAGAGAAAGACTCCATACCATGTTGCAACATGACTACGCTGGCTTAACCTTTAATAATAGCTCACTATTAAACCAGACCTTAATAAAAAGCTTTCTAAATATCCTTGCAATATCACCGAAGATGTTCTAACCAAGGCTTCAACCCAAATCAAACATAAGGAGAATGATGCCAATACTAACCCATACTTTCCTTGCTATAGTTGAGGTGACCATCGACAGTCTATACCATTTGACAACGACTCTAAAAGTTATAACCCTTACCCACTTTTAACTAGTCGACTGCTAAACAAGAGGCAACCATTGAACCAAGAGCCTATATGTGAAATAAACAATAGCGGAGCTCTTGGGGACAACTCAAAACAAATCTTTTTTGACAAGGTAAACCAAACAATTAATAAGAGTGAAGACACTATAAACTACATCTCAAGATGATTAATAACAGGTGGAATCGCGTGTTCAGTGACAAAAAGATACATTCGCCAACTATTAACCAGGACTATTGGCCCCAAAAACAAAGAGAGCTAAGACTAGAGCACATTATCAACTTCTCTAACTATGAAACAACCTCTTCAAACCATCCACACAATGAAGCCCTAGTCATTACTTTCTTAGTTGCAACTACTTGGTCAACTAGATACTAGTTGACAGCGGTAGCTTTGCCAATATTCTTATGATCGACACAATTAAGGAGATGGGAATAAATGAAGCCTGTATCTACCACCGACCAACCACTATAGTAGGGTTTAGCAGGGAACGAGCAAAAATAATAAGAGAGATTATCTTCTCGGTCTACACAAAAGGTACAAGTCTTAGTATCAAATTCTTAGTTTTAAACTATCTGTCACCCTATAACATCAAACTTAGAAGACTATGGATACACAAGATAAAGGTCGTCCTATCCATCTATCATCAAGTGATAAAGTTCCCCACAAGTTGGGGAATCAGAGAGATTAGAGGCTAAGGAGCTAATATGGTTATCTGGATCGAAGTGAAGCCAACCACTTTTCAAGTTGGGCAAGCTTCCAAGGAAGAGAATAACCAGGTATCTCATTATCAACAAGACACCATAGATGGAAGGAAAAAATGAGCTCATAAAAAGTAGGATCTCTTACAACACTATAGCTGGAACAATACAGTTAAGCAATTCAAAGAACGTATAAGAGTTTTTAAGAGTATCAAGGTACAGAAGACCTTAGCAACCAACTACGGAAGACCTTACACGATTATTAAGATGGTTGAACATGGGACAGAGTGTGAGGATATGTGTGACAATTAGAACTCCATATAATATGAAAGGTACAGTCTCTATTGATAGTTAGATTCTGGCTTAGTTCTAATAAGCAGAGTATACGACTTTCATTATTGTTTTGAATTATTAGTGTTAAACCCATAGGGCATTTCAATTAGTTACTTTGATAAATTTTTTGAATTCAAGTAAGCCAACAAATCTACTTACCTTATGCTTGAAGTTAATAGATGATCTATATAGTTAAGTTGTTTCCACAATAATCAAATTACAGTGAAGGTCTAAAAGTCATTGGCTTTTAACTAAGCAGTGTCACACACAAAGCTTCGCTCATATGATAGGCTTAACTAGGCTATTATACATGAGCTTTTGGCTCATACAATTGGCTTACTTAGCCCCCTTGTATTTCATAAGTTTTACTTGCACACAACAAGGCTTATAAGCCCTGTACACTATATAGGCATTACTCAGCCTTCTGCATATACAACCCTTATATGCTACATTACTAGTATCTAAGATATAAAACATGCCTATGAGGTATCACCTTTATCTACATGACACAATTCATGCCCACACGACATCACTTTTGTAGTGATTCGTGCCCACACAACATCACTTTATCACTTTTGTCTAAGTGATTCGCACCTACACGATATCGCTTTTGTCTATGCAACACAAAATATACCTATGTAGCATTGCCTTTTTTTATGTGACACAATTTATGCATACGCGGTATCACTTTTGTTTACATGACACAAAATTTGCCTACGTGGAATCAAATTTTGTCCATTCGACACAATTCATGGCTACACAATAGCACTTTTCTCTATGTGACATAGTTCATGCCTAGGCGGCATAACATACATGGCATGTGTCTACACGATAGACAAATTTGTCCATGAAATTTTAACATTGAATGCATCCATGTAGTGCCAAATATATCGAAGCAATATTAGATATGCCAACTTAGCATCAAACATAACTATGAGATAACTGCATTTGACTATTGTACTTGATAGCACTTACTAAGAGAAGACCTAAGAGTCCCTCACTTATACCCCTTGTCGGGGTAAGATCTCTAAACTACTTTATCAAGGTGTTAAACTCACAGAAACCTTATCTTAACCCTTGGCACACACATATGCCAAAAATGAACTAGGTTGCATGTCACACAGAGAACTGTAAGGTCTTTGTTTACCTCTAACCATGGTAAAGATCACGAAACCTTTATATTGCCACTAAACCAACTATCACATAGTAAGGTGTCAACTCAGATCAAAGAGTTGAAAGGCATGTCACTGTTCGATAGAAGTCTAGTCTATATAAGCAGTTAGCTCTTCTTATAATAATGGTTATATGCAAGCAGTTATAGTTACTAAACTAAAATACGAGGTCAAGTGTTCTATCATCTCAAAGGTTGTTTAGTTTTTTTGATATGGTGAACCATTTGTGTGTAAGATGCTTAATTACTTCTTACATATGGCCAACTAAAGGTGTGGATAATTACCCCACAAATATACTCTTTGCATGTATAAATTAAAGTACCTACTGAATGGTTAGAAGTGCATGTTTACACCCTTACACAGATTAGCATGTTAAGGGTTACTAACAAAGTTTAGCACACAAGTATCTTATACAAGTTTTGATTCATCTATATATTATGCAAGTTTCGTCTTGCATGCGCATTGGCTTATACACGTATAAGGTGTGCTCCAGCTCATGAGCATGCTACATGAACTCTAGCTTGCTCTGCATTACACAAGTTTCAGCTCACTTGTGCATTACACGAGCTCTAGCTCATTTACATATCACGTGATCTTCAACTTACTCACAAATGATAAATCTTTAACTTAGATGATAAGCTTTGTAAAATCGTTGCATTAGGCAGTATACCTTGCTTATGCCCATGAACCTTCATATATGTCTTCACAATGTTAAACATGCCATGTAATGCAATGTGTGTCTATAAGGTGTCATGCATATCTACGTAACATCATATATGCTTATATAACACTTGTAGTGCATATATGATGTTAAAATTGAATTTACCGTAGCATACATACACAATATAAATTTAAATAACTTTAGCAAGAATTTTGATTTTAGGAAAATTTTGGTACGAAAATAATATGTGTAAAACTAGCTGATCGTCTTGGCTTGGTTGGTCGATGTGTACACTTCTACTAGACGAATGATGGTTGAGATAGTCAAATTTGAATGATCTGAATGGTTTGCTGGTCATTTTGGTGTAACGATCGAGATCACTAGAGATGTGATGAATATGTATCTTTTTGCTAGTCGGCGTGTGATGTATAGCCTTGGCAATTTAGGACTTTGGTTAATGCTTTTTGCTTGGCGAGCGTTCCAACTTGGGAACTTTTGACAAACACTTACCATATGGAGTACTTGTCAAACTATGGTGGCCTGGAACTTCTGTCAAACGGTTGGTGCACAAAGGATTGGTTGAGCCTTGGTCCTTTGTAACAATCAACAACCTATCAACCACAATGCGAAAGATGTCACTAACATTCTATCGCATGCTGTCATCAACAAGTAAAAAGATGAATTACATTTATATGCAAAGTAGTAAGCATGTTACTTTTACATGCAAGTCACATGTGTAGTCCTTTAGAGGCTATTATATGCCATACATAGTAAGTTTCTTCCCTTGCTTACTATGGATTTTTGTTACGTACTTGGCATAATCAAAGCTTATCATCTAACAGATGGTGCGCAAAGAGCTAGTCAAGCTTGCTTCTTTTCAAGGGTCGAACTTTCTCATCACAAAAAAAAAAAAATTCAAGGTATTACGATCTCGTATTGAGAATGGAAATTCAAAAAAAAAATATACATATATAAATATATACATATATACATACATACATATTTAAAAAAAGGTTAGCATTACACTATGTTGGTCTTTTGCAAAGTCGAAATGATACGCCACTCTCTATGACACACTACACTATAGTGAATAGGGTTCGCATCCAAGGCTTAACGGGGTCGCATGGGAAGATGGCATTCTACACAAATAGTGGTCGTCATGCAGAACATGAATAATCTTTGGTGATATGCAGAGCTGTATAGGAACCTAATCATATAGTGTGGAGTAATCACACTTCTAAGCGGAGGTGATTATAGTGTTAGGCACATGTTAGCAATGAAGTAAAGTATGTCATGTTGACTATGTCAAATAACTAGTGTGTAGCATGCCGGGTCTTAGGTGAGAGTTTTGTTTTTTTGTCCAGGATTTGCATCCAATGATTCACAAGCTTAATCGCTTTCTTGCATCTCGCTTGAATTTTTGTCGAGCGCTCGGTAGGTGTTAAGATTCTTTGCTAGCTCACTTTGAAGGTTGTTGAATACTTGGTGGCTGTTGCACTTGGTCAATGTTGGGCTTATGTTTATAGCTTTGAAATTTCGACAAAGCTTGCTGCCTCTCAACAATTGAATCTTTTTGTCACAAATGTTATCCAAGGCATTACTATCTTGCACTAAGAACAATGAGTATTGGTAAGCATTTTTCGGATATTTAAAAGAGAAAGCAAGCATGGAAAAGGCATAATGGTATGTCATTCTTTATGACATGTTATGTAATTGTTTCTTGCATTTTGGCATCTTAAAACTCTATTAGTTATCACAGTGTTGCTTAAAGAAAAACATGCAGTATGTTGTTAATACAGGCATTGTTTGATGACACGTTGGTATGACATAATACATGACTGCACATGGTAATAGTGGGTTTACAGTAATTCACATATGGAATAAAGGAAGTCAGTGCATTACTCTTACATTTTGAATTACATACATATATGACCCCTTTTGAGATATTGGATGTCGTGCGTAGAAAGCTCCTATGCCTTATTTGCTTTCAAATTTTGTCAAATACTTGGTGGATATTGTGCCCTTATGCCTCATTAGTGTTGAAATTTTATCAGGCACTTGGTGAATGTTGAGTTCCCGTGCCTTGCTTAGCTGGAACTTTTAGCAAACACCTAGAAGAAGGGAAGTTTCTTGGGTTCTAAAGGTTGTGAACTTCTATAGAATAGATGCTTCTTTATCTCCTTGTCATGCTTATCTCCTCACTCATCCTCCTTCTCCTTGAGCTATTTAAAAAATTGTTGTCGTAAACTACTTGGATACGTATGTTGATATTCTAGCTATCAAAGGTGCTTTATTGCAAAATGTATTATGATATGACTCTGTGTGGTCTTTGTAGCAAGTAAGATGATATTTGTCTTGCACAAAATATGGAATCAAGTGGTGCAATAATTTTGTATCCCTATAAGGACATCTAATAAAAATGGAAGTTTTGTCAACCAAGTAGTGATAGCCGTCGTTGCCTACTATCCTTCACTGCTGTTCTTGCTCTACCCCTTCACCATTGTCTTTGCTGGTGCTTTTTCATTGCTGTCCTTGCCTGCGCTCTTTTACCACAAACTTTCATCAAACACTTGTTATGCTAAAACCTAACCAAACTTTTGCATTGAAATTTTGTCAAGCATCTGGCGTGCTGTAAGCTTACCAAGCATCTATTATTTAGAACTTTTGTCAAGCACTTCGTAAGCTTAACTTAACTTAATCCTGTAGTCCAATGCTTTACAGCTGACTGCTCACAGCCATAAGGAAATTGATACATCAATGTATTTGGCAGGAAACAATTTATTGCTCTAAACTAATGGACGCCTAGCACAATTGTCCTTTCAATCTTAAGAACATTACTGCTAAAGAATAATTGGTTGGTCATACAATGACACTACTTGATCATTTAGAATAAACAAACTCCTGCAATACAACTATTTATTTGAGGCCAAAATTAGTTATTAATTATGTTGGCTACTTAGATGCATGAAAAACTAGTTGGTACAATGCCTAGCCATGTCATCCGACAACACAACTTAGCCAAGCACTTAGCACTAATTCTCTGGGAACAATATGATAGATGCTAGCTAATCAAATCTCACCCGCATGGATAAAGGTCACCAAGTTCAGGCACTAAGATGAAGGTCTATGCCAAGGCCTATTTTGTGGAATGAAGGTTGGCACCAAGGTTATATGATCATGTTAAGTTCATAGAATCCAGGGGAGTGTATACAGTTCAGTCATGCTACGTAATAAAGGTTGTGTGACTTTCTTATCTTTCTTGATACAATACACGACGAAACTAAAGAATGAAGTGGCAGATGTCGCGTGTCAAGTACAATGGCTTAAAGTTCAACGGTCTTTGAAATATTTTAAGCTTTAATAACGCATCACAATGTGAACCACAAATCACTTCTACTTGTCTAACGTAATTGAAGGTTTGGCTGAAGCTTTCTAGTAATGCTTAAATAGTACACCCGCAATATCAAGAGCCCTGTGCATAAAAAGGTATACAAACACTACTCTGTAAGTTGAGGTATCAACTTAGAGAGTGAGGGGACAAATTGTTGTGGCCAAAAACTACGTGGGCCTAAAAGGCCCACATTACTGTTGGATTCATGTTTCGCTCTACTAGGTCACTCGCTCAAAGGCCCAAGTTCAAGGCCCAAATTCAAAGCTTGAAATCAAGTTAAAATTCTCGTTTGAATTACTTTGCACCTCTCTTGGTATGACTTTAATTAGGGATAAACTTGTTTGCCCTCATAAATATATACGCAAAAGGATGAGTTCAGATATGGTCAAAGGAAAATAAGCTGGAAGAGGATAAAGCTTAGCATGTAGGTGGTCATTTAGATAGAATTCAACTCAAATACAAATTCTTTAACGTGTTGAGGACTCCTCTATCTTACAAAGTTATAAATACATGGCTCACAGTAGGGAGAAGAGAGAGGCCTAACGTACTCTACTATCATACTTAACCTATCTGCTTCACCTACATTCTCAATATACGTACTTAACCTACTTGCTTCACCTATCTTCTCAGTATACGTACTTAGCCTGAACACTCAACTTCCATTCCTAGCCTACCACATACCATATGGTTTTCCCTATACCCCCAAACTTTAATTTTCTTCGGTTATGCAAACCACATAGACACTGATTTGAGCGTTAGATGGTCTTTGGCTAACACCATAATGGTGTCAAAGACTTATGTCGTTCTTCTCGCCTTCTGTCTTATAAGTTGCTGGTGCCCCGAATTCTTGATTATAGATTTTAGTGTATATATGTGTATGTACATACATACATACATATATATATACATATACATACATATATATATACATATACATACATATATATGTATGTATATATACATATGTATGTATATGTATATATATATGTATGTATCATCTTGCTATAGCCTTTCCCTTTCTCTTTTTTTTTTTCATGAAACGCTAACAAATCTCCCATATTTTCCTCGTGTATGTGTGTGTGTATGTGTCATGAGTGAGAGGGATGATGGGAGTGGGGCAACTTTTGTTGTGAGGCGTGTGTTTGTGCTATCAGGGTATGTATAAAATATTCAAACAAAAATTTCAAATGATATAGGTTTTGAACATGTTGTGAATACTTTATTCAAATGTTTTCAACATTTCTTTCGAATATTGTGAATGTTTAACTCAAAAACTTGCGATTGTGAACCTCTGGTAGGTGTGAACGTGTTGGCCATAAGTTGTAAACATGTCGTCAAGCAATTGTTAACATATAATGTGAACTTTTGAACATACAGTGCAAAAGTTGTGAATAATTAAACTTATAAATATATCATATAAAAATTGTGAACAATTAAAAGTTTGAACATAAAGTATTAAAACCGTGATCATATAATGAATATATAATATAAAAATTGTGAGTGTGGATACTACTGACATATTATGGGTGCACCATACTGGTAGGTGCACACTCTTTAGGATGCATGGTATCCTTTTCCAATGTGACTAGCTTTAGTTTGGATCGTAATATTGGCTATATATATATATATACACACACACACACACACACTATGTAACTAATGGAAGTGGAGGAGCAATATGATTGTACTTCATCAAATGTTTGTACAAGGAAGGAAGACGTAAGGCAAGTTATAGAAAGAAAAAAAAGGGAAACGAATGATAAACGAAGGAATTTTGGATAGGGTTGAGAATTCAAGTTTGGATTCGATATGGATAAAAGAATTTCCTATGTTATTCTATTCAATTCTCGTCAATGAATTGATTTGATAGCTTCTATATTATTATTCATGATATTGTCCAATTTAAGATCATCGAGAGGTAATTCATTCATTGAATTATATGTATATATGTGATGCTGCTCCAACTTGTGAGGACATAAACTCATCAATATCAATTAAACCTTTCAAGATGGCTTCTCTTTTGGTTATACACGTTCTGTTGCTAACCACTACACCATTTTCTTACACTTAATTTTACATAGTCATTCTGAATACAATTGAGAGTAAACTAGCCATAGAAAATTTTTTCAACTCTAAAACAACGAACCTAATGAAAATCCATCAATGATATATTGGAATAGTGTTGCTTATACTTTTATGACAAATTAGAATATACCCCATGTAATTCACGGACGGATGCAAGCTTTAAAAGTATTTATCTATTATTTATGACAAAATTTTGTATTCTAAGTGAAGATGAAAAAAAAATATATCTTTAAAAATTTATTGTTTCTTAATTTTTATTACTAATCTTGTATTGAAGAATATAACTTTATATAGGGATTATAAATCAAAAAAGATGGATAGGATTAATCTACATATATTACTTTTAAAGATTATAGTTAAAAGTAATATAATATATAATTTGAAATGTTCTATAAAAATATATATGTATAAAGTCATGCATTCTATTTTTAAAAGTAAGTTTATTTTTAACCTATAAGATATAGACATACAATTTTACTAGAAACAGTAAACTACAACTACTAGTCGACCTTACCAGTCGACTGGTGCCTTAACCGGTACCTAACAAGGGCTTATTACCCATACTGGTCGACCGCTAAGCTCAGCCAGTATTGTACAAGAGCACACTGCCTATGTTGACTAAGCATTACTAGTATAGCACCAAAAAAGCTGCTATATACTGGTCGACCAGCTCCCTCAACTGGTACTTATCAAAAGCATGAAATAGCTAGAGCAAATAAATGCAACATTTAAAACTCAACAAATGCATAGTAAAAAGTAACTTTCTGTAGAAATTGTGTTGCTCAAAACAACAACTAATATACAAACATCAACTCCCATTAATGCATTGCAAACCAACTCAAGTAAACAATAAATGCAAAGCAAAAATTTCTTCTTAACTCAAGATTTTATCATATTTTTTGGTTTGAAAAGCTTACATACACATATATAAACAACACTTCTTGAGCTTTTAAGAGTTTGTCAAATGCACTAAATACCCTATATATTATAGATTAAACCAAAATATCTTACATTAACTGCAAGAAATCAAGATATATACATATATACTTATAAAAGTAAAGATTCAAGTTATTTTTCAATTAGGGTTTATAAAATACAAGCTTGGTTAAGTTAAAAACTTTTGTTCAATAGAGAAAAACTCTACAGAGAGAAAAGTATGATATTTATGAAGTAGTTTTGTGAAAGACAAGCAATTATGTCATACAACAAATTAAGGAGAAAAGATGATCTAATTTTTAGAAACATGGTGAACTTATTTGAACCACTAAATGAATACAATATGTGGACAAGCGAAATATGCACAAGTGAAAATGATATTGAGCTCATAGTAAGCTTATGTACTAAGAGCAATTTAACAACACTAAGAGAAGAGGAGAACTACATAGGTCTTCAAGGATCTTCACAGCTTTTCAAGCGTATTTCTCAAGTATGATCCATGGTCCAAGTACTTCAACTTGCTCAAATAATCACTTTACATAAAATACATACTATATACTCCAAAGTAGTTATTTGTCATAAGCATAAATACAATTATTGCGTTAAAATACAATTATTGCATCATCAAAACAAAGCAAAATAGGAATAAGTTCAACATAGTCCTTCTTCTAGTGGCCTTTCTGTCCATACTTGAAGCACTTTCCCTTTGACTTTGCACCTATTTCTTCCTTTGGGCCTATGCCACTTTTCTATCTTTTATTCGGCCTATCACTGAGTGGGTGTTTCCTTTTATTGTTCTTGGACTTATTCTTCCTTTTTGGGTTAGGCCCAAATAGGAAGCCTGGGCTACATGTGTGTGGCCCGTGGGCTTCATAATAACGTCAATATTTGAAGCTCTTTCATCAGCTTCGTCAAGTTCAAGTTTAGCGTGTTCATGTTATAGTTTAACTTGAACTGATTAAAAGACAGAGGCAAAGTCTATAAAATCATGTCTACTTGCTATTTTTCGTCTATGTTTGTGTCAATAATTTGGGCTACTTAAAGTTATCCATCATCTTGAGAACATATTCTCTGACGGGTGCCTCTTGTAGCATTTGAGTAGTCATAGTCTCTCTCAAAATAGCTTGTATTGCAGGTCTGCTTTGCTCTACGAGCATATTTGACAGCCAGGTCATGATTTCTCTAGTTGTTGCCATGTCGTGGTGCTGACTTTGCAAAACATTTGACGTAAAGCTAACATATAGTGCTTGGTCATGCTATTAACCTTCTACCAACTACTGCTCAGCCTCTAGCATGGCTAGAAGAGTTAGCCCTTACAATCAGACTAGGAATTGTCAAGACATACTTATACTCTTTCACAGTGAGTAATATGTCAAGATTCCTTTTCTAGTCCACAAAATTCTCCCCGTGAACTTATGGTCCCTAAGAATAGTGGCTAGTGGACTGAAGAAAGCCATTTAAATTCTAGATATATGACAAGAACAACTTGCAATTAACAAATTAGAATAATAACATGGATGCCTATGTAATATATATGTGTATAATGGTAAAATAAACGTACATTAGCTTTTCACATTTAATATGCCATTTCGTAGATTAACCCTTAAACTAAAATGTGACACTGCCTTAATCCTATAATAAGAATTTCACCAATGGGATGTCTGAACTAATGAACTATCGAGTTAAACATATGCTTATTTGAATGTCACTATCTAGATAGACATTACCCAGTAAAATTGGGTAAAATACACTGGACCCCCTTATGGTCTATCACAAGTGCGCAATACATACCTATGGTGCCAAAAGTCTTACAGCAAACCCCTGTGATGAGTAAAAGTTTCACACATACCCCTTACTGTTCACATCTCTCCTACTAGTGTTAAAATTTACATTAAAAAAGACGTTAATAGCTTTGTTCTACTTGTTTAATTTTCCATCGTCATCATCGTCGTCGTCGTCATCATCATCATCATCATCATTATTATTATTATTATTATTAATTAAAATGTTTTGATAGACAAATATTTTTTAACTTATTTTTCTATGTTATAGGACATTAAATACTTAAAAAATATTTTTGCAATATTGAGCAAATTGTAGAAATCTAAAAATTATGTTCTTGTGTTGCTTTTATTTACTTGCATAGAAATCTCAATTTTGTGTTTTCGATATTTGGAACAAATGACCTTTTTCTATTTATTGAGCATTAGTTTTGGTTGGCTAAAAAAATTAGCATGTCATGTAATAAGTCCTAATTAATCTAAAAATATAATCAAATACTCAATTCGATGATGGCTACATCGTTGAAGCTCAAATTTAGCCAAATGAATAAGGTCAAAGCATTAACATTTTCGACCATTAATGATCCATTTGTTTGCAAAAAAATATTTATTAAAATATATAAAAAATATTTTTTAAAATATTTTGTGTTTGATAAGACAAAATTAAAAGTTAATAAGAAAATAATTTTCTATCAAAAATTTTTAATTAATAATAATAATAATAATAATAATAATAATAATAATAATAATTGATGTGTGTCATTTGTGCGTGTTTGCATCTAGTTTTTGCGTGCACATTTAAGGGTGTTTAGAGCATAATTGAGTGCACTTAGTACAAAGTTTATGCATATTTGTTAATATTTGTACATAATGTATTTAGATGCACAAATGCTATACTAAGTATTATATTCCATGTTTTATGAGTGTTTTAGAAGGGTTCAAGCTTACGCGAGGAAGAAATGAGCTAACGGATAAAGACTGGAAGAAAAGGAATAAAGAAGAGATCATTCTAATCCAGTCGGTCAACTTAGAAGAAGAGCCGGTCGGCCGGCCGCTCCAGAGAATAAAGAATTTAAGCCGGTCGAGTTCCTCAAGGAGTCGGTCGACCGGCCGCTCTAGAGAATAAAGAATTTAAGCCGGTCGAGTTCCTCAGGAGCCGGTCGACCGGCTGTGCGCTGAAGCTGTTTATAAATTGCTCGTTTCAGCTCATTTCCAAGAGATGAACTTTTATTTCTTAAATCCTAATGAACCCTAACCCTTTACCCACTTCACCAAACACCCTAAACCACCATCTAAACCCCACACCAAGCTAGGATTGAAGCATTAAACAAAGATTTGAAACATTTGTACGGATTTGGAAGTAAGAATTTAGGGAAGTTCTTCTTGTTTTTTCTCTATTTCTTGTAAATATGTTGCTAGATTAGGCTAGATTTAGGGTTGATTGTTGTTGTATAATAGGTTAGGCCTTTGAATAATGGGTTTGTGTAGATCTTTGGCTCTTAATATATGTTTGTTTACATAAATATATGGCATGATTCAATATGTCTATGTATTGGAAATCAAACATGTCTATGTGTTTGTTAAAATGCCTAAGTGAATATGCATGTGTTATTTGTGCTTCAAATGCTCTTATCTACTTAAATGGGTGATGTGATTGTGCTTAATCTCATGGTTTTGCTTAGTAGAGTAGGCTTTAGCTTTAAATCCAGCTAATAGGTTACGTGCTATGCTTAGTCGAGTTTAGGTGCTTGTCCTTGGCTTTAAATCCAGCCAAACGGATAAGTTAACCTAGACTAGAGTATCCTTCACCCATGTTAGTGTTGGTTAATCGAGCCTTAATGTCACGTAGTGTTTAGGTACTAGTCCTTGGCTTTAAATCCAGCCAAGAGGATAAGTTCTAAGCACGGATTGTGTAGGATAGGCGGAATTGGCCTTTAGCTTTAAATCCAGCTAACGGGTTAAACCACTAGTATTGGTTAAGAGAGCCCCGGATCAACACAACGGCAATGAAAGTCCTGAGCCTTCGATAGACCTCACCCATTATCATAGCCTAAGTCTTGTTACAATGCAATTGCCCTAGGTCCCCTTCTTCTTTATTAGTGTTTCCTTCCTTAGTTTGGCTCCTTTAAGTTCCTCCATAGATTAGTTTTTATTTTCTTTTTTTTGAGCTCCCTTCCATCCTAAAGTAAGCACACACACGCACGTAGCTAGTTTGAAGTACCCGAGCACATAGAGACCTAGCTAAGGTAGCCTCTCTGTGGAGACGATACCCACACTCGAATCTGCTATACCACGAACGATCTGTATGCTTGCGGGTGTAAAACTAGATACGAATAGCACACATCAAGTTTTTGATGCCGTTGCTGGGGAGGCACGGTATTGGTTCTTTGTGTGCTTTTGTGTTTGCGATTGGTTGCTTGCGTGTGCCCTATCTTTACTTGCTTGCCATTTTTCGAAAATTAAAAAAAAATAATTAAAAAAATCTCAAATATATATAATTAAAAAAAACAAAAATTTGATTGTGAAGAGGTTTTACTTGTGATTCATTGAATATGACTGATCCTAATGCTTCTTGGTGGTCACTTGTATCCTCTTCCCCACCACCCGAACGTGTCCCTTATGCATGTCGCTTGTGTGGAAGTTTCATGCATCCTACCGTTTTCTGTCCCCACAAGAATTCCCTATCTAGGGCTTGTGCTACTAATGACCCCTATAGTCATGCAACATCTCATGCATCTTCATTTAGTAATCATGACTATAGGGATGCATATTCTTGTTATTGCAATCATTGTGGAAGCTGTGCTCATTTTCCTAGTACTTGTCCCACCTTCCACCTTTATCCTCAATTGCATGCAATAGCCTATGCCTCTAGCAATCATACGCCCATGTATGCATCTACATCTAGCTATCATGATTCTAGGGAGCAACATCATGCATTTTCACAATGGGGTCAAGATGACTCTTTATTCCATTCATCTTCTAGTTTCAATTGTCCACCTCCAACACTTTCTTTTTCCACCCATTCCTCTCCCAAGTTTTTTTATGGTTATGTGCAAAATGATTTTCAACATGACTACCCTTTTCACTTGGTTGAGCCCTCTTCGTTTGGGTTTTCTTCTCAAGAGGAAACACTTGACTATCTCTTATTCCTCATCCAATCTAACCAAGAACAACTTGAGAGTTTGAAGTGAGACACCAAATCTTTTGGTGTGTCCTTGGAGAGAGTGGTTGAGAGTGTGCAACTCATGAGTGAGAATGTTGAGATACCTTTAGAACAAGTTGAAGAGATAGGAGAGAGACTTAGAGATGAGAGAAATAGTGGTGAAAAAAATGATGCTTTGGAGAGAAGATAAGAAAAAAGGGTTGATGGAGAGATCACATCTTGTAGTGCGGATGAGGATGAGCTTAATGATAATTTGGTTCTTGATGACTCTTTTGAATATGTTTTAGAGGAAATAGTACCCCATTCTCTTGCGTTTTCGTTGCCACCTAATGAGTCACGTGAACTTAACCTTCCCTCTCTTCCTACATTACCCACACACATGGAGGTTGAGTCTTATGTCGATAGTACTCAATTGCATTCCGAGTCGGCATTTAGGGAGTTTAGCGCGCATTCTCCCCTTGAGCATTCATGCATACATGATGAGAAATCCGTTGAGTCCCCTTTGTCTCCTCCATTTGTGCCTACCCCTAGTGAAGAGCATGATGGTGAGATGACACCCACTAGTGATGAATGTATTGTTGAATTTAAAGAGACTTTAGCTAGTGAAGGTTTAATGTCATCCATTGGGAAAAACAAGACATCAATTTCGAAGGTTTTAGATGATAAGTCTCTTGAAGTTAAGAATCACAATGTTGAAGAACAACTCTAAGAAGACACATAAAAAAGAAATTGGTGTGCTTAGAAGAATGATCTATGGGTCTTTTTGGATGTTTGATGAATCATTGATGGAAATAGAACCCATTAAGATCGAATCCACCCATAGTGAGGAGTTAGAATGTCCTAGGCTTGAAAATTCTATATTTTATGGAGAAGAAGAGTGTAGTACGTCCAATTCCCCTATCCTTGCTCCTTCTTCTCCCAATGTCATTCTTACTCCCCTTGCCTATTCCATTGAGCCTCCCTCTTTGGAGCTCATGTTTGTGCCTTCTTGCATAGAACACTTTCATCTAGGTTTAGAAAGCACATTTCTTATGTTGCACACATTTGACTTATCTTTAACCCATGAGGATGGTGTATTTTTAGCCCTTGATTTTGAGAAAAAAAGCCATAGGGTGGCTAATTAAAGAGCAACCGGGACATGATTTTTCATGTTTGAGCATGCTTCATTCCACACTTGCACCCACATGCTCATTTGATATTTCGGGGTGGGATCTTGAAAAAAGGTGCATTATGCATTCATCGACCCAACCTTTAGTGCATGACTCTTTTCCCTCTACGTTCTGTGCTTTGATGATTATTCGGCAATTTGTGCCCCGCAACTTTAAACATGTTTTACTCTAACATCGACGCCTGGCTGGGCGCGTTAAATCCAGCGCTACTAGAAGGCACCCTAGGCTTATTCATATTTTTCTTGTTTTTCTTGTATTTATTTGCCTTTGCCTTTGTATATAGTAGATTAGTTTTCTTGTACTTATTCTTGCTTTGTACATAATAGAATAGATTGCTTTTGTTTATCTTATCTTTTGATAGTTTAGGCTTTCTTTTGTTTGTTTTCATTCTTAGTAGGTTAGATTTTTTTTTTATCCCTTACTTGTTCTTACTCATTTCCTTCATTTGCGCATCAATCCTTTACCCCTTATTTACATCATTGTTTATCATTTCAAATGTTAATGTGAGCTTGCATAGCATATCTTCTAATCTCTTCTTTATTTTTTGAGCATTGGTGCTTTCTACAAAAGATAAAGGGTAGTAGATTATTGGATTGTCTTTGGCATTTGCTAACTACATGGCAACAAGGTTGTATCCTATCCATTTTTTACTTGTCCTTATCTATCCCTCTCCGCATTCCCCATATGTATTTCATGTTGATTGCTTGTCGTGTGGCTTTGTGATTTTTGCTTGAGGACAAACAAAGTAGGTTTGGGGGTGTGGTTGCTCAATTATTGTTTATATCATATATGAGATAGATTTGCTTGCCATATCTTATTTTTGCTTAAAATGTGTTCAAATTTTTCAATTTTTTGCATATTTTGAGTTGGCTTATATCCATGTTGGTTGGAGAGTTGGCTTTTGCTATTGACTTCATTGATTGAAGAAGATGAGGGTGTACTGTGAGGAGTAAATGAGTGTGGGGAATGACCTAAACTTCAAAGATAATCCTTTTGAAAACTATGGGGAGTGAATATTTCTAAGAATACACCTTGTAGTTTCCCCACAACTTGATTGGAAAACGTGTTTTTAAAGGGTTGTTGATATGAGTTCCCATTCCTTGATTGGTTCTTTTAGTGTGCCTTAGCCTATTCTTTTTCCTTTCTTTTTGTGCTATTTATGTATTGAGAAAAAGTGCCAAAAAAAAGCAAAAATGAAAAAAAATGAGAAAAAGAAAAAAAAAAGCCAAAAGGCAACAAAAATATTGAAAAGTGAAGTTTGATGAATAAGTGTCAAGTGACATAATGTCAAGTTGACACAAGTATCTCTTTTGTTTTTTCATGTGTTGTGAATAAGACTCTTACATCAATGTGAGCCATTGTGATGTATCTTCTCTTCCTTGTATCTTTGGGGCTAAATGCATATTGGGAGGCCATGTTAGTTGATAGGACATGAAGTACCAACATTCCGAGTGTGTGAGTTGGAATCCTAAGTTTGTGGTGGTTCTAGCTACTTGGTGACATTCCCAAGAGGTGTGAGACCCCATGTGATTGAAGGGAGGATCCGAAAAAGACTAGGGAAGCCCTTACATGAAAGGAATGACCCCTTGTACCCCTTGGATGCGAAAAGATAGCAAGTCAATGCAATTGGTAACTCTTTGAAAAACATGAGAATAGACTTCATTTAGGCTTGCTTGAAGACAAGCAAGGGGAAGGTTTGGGGGTGTTGATGTGTGTCATTTGTGCGTGTTTGCATCTAGTTTTTGCGTGCACATTTAAGGGTGTTTAGAGCATAATTGAGTGCACTTAGTATAAAGTTATGCATATTTGTTAATATTTGTACATAATGTGTTTAAATGCATAAATACTATACTAAGTGTTATATTCCATGTTTTAGGAGTGTTTTAGAAGGGTTCTAGCTTATGCGAGGAAGAAATGAGCTAACGGATGAAGACCGGAAGAAAAGGAATAAAGAAGAGATCATTCTAATCATGCCGGTCAACTTAGAAAAAGAGACGGTCGACTGGCCACTCCAGAGAATAAAGAATTTAAGCCGGTCGAGTTACTCAAGGGGCCGGTCGACCGGCCATTCCATATAGCATCATGATTTAAGCCGGTCGAGTAAGAAAGAGGAGCCGGTCGATCGACTAGGTCGACCGGCTCTGCACTGAAACTGTTTATAAATTGCTCGTTTCAGCTCATTTCCAAGAAAGATACTTTTATTTCTTAAATCCTAATAATTTCTTACTCGACTGGCTGTGCACTGAAGCTGTTTATAAATTGCTCGTTTCTGCTCATTTCCAAGAGTGGAACTTTTATTTCTTAAATCCTAATAAACCCTAACCCTTTACCCACTTCACCAAATACCCTAAACCACCATCTAAACCCCACACCAAGCTAGGATTGAAGCATTAAACAAATATTTGAAAGATTTGTACGGATTTGGAAGCAAGAATTTAAGGAAGTTCTTCTTGTTCTTTCTCTATTTCTTGTAAATACGTTGCTAGATTAGGCTAGATTTAGGGTTGATTGTTGTTGTATAATAGATTAAGGCTTTGAATAATGGGTTTGTGTAGATCTTTGGCTCTTAATACATGTTTGTTTACATAAATATATGGCATGATTCAATATGTCTATGTATTGGAAATCAAACATGTCTATGTGTTTGTTAAAATGCCTAAGTGAATATGCATGTGTTATTTGTGCGTCAAATGCTCTTATCTACTTATATGGGTGATCTGATTGTGCTTAATCTCATGGCTTTGCTTAGTAGAGTAGGCTTTAGCTTTAAATCCAGCTAATAGGTTACGTGCTATGCTTAGTCAAGTTTAGGTGCTTGTCCTTGGCTTTAAATCCAGCCAAGCGGATAAGTTAACCTAGACTAGAGTATTCCTCACCCACGTTAGTGTTGGTTAATCGAGCCTTAATGTCACGTAGTGTTTAGGTACTAGTCCTTGGCTTTAAATCCAGCCAAGAGGATAAGTTCTAAGCACGGATTGTGTAGGATAGGCGGAATTGGCCTTTAGCTTTAAATCCAGCTAACGGGTTAAACCACTAGTATTGGTTAAGAGAGCCCCGGATCAACACAACGGCAATGGAAGTCCTGAGCCTTAGATAGACCTCATCCATTATCATAGCCCAAGTCTTGTTGCAATGCAATCACTCTAGGTCCCCTTTTTCTTTAGTAGTGTTTCTTTCCTTAGTTTGTCTCCTTTAAGTTCTTCCATAGATTAGTTTTTATTTTCTTTTTTTTCGAGCTCCCTCCTATCCTAAAGTAAGCACACACATACACGTAGCTAGTTTGAAGTACTCGAGCACATAGAGACCTAGCTAAGGTAGCCTCCCTGTGGAGACGATACCCACACTCGAATCTGCTATACCACGAACGATCCGTACGCTTGCGGGTGTAAAACTCGATACGAATAGCACACATCAATAATAATAATAATAATAATAATAATAATAATAATAATAATAATAATAATAATAATAATAATAATAATAATAATAATAATAATAATAATAATAATAATAATAATAATAATAGAAAATTGAACAAATGAGCTAAGGCTATTAATTGTAAATTTTAACACTGTTAAAAGGGATATAACCAGTAAGGGGCACGCATGAAACTTTTATTTGCCACAGGGGTTAGTTATGGGACTTTTGGCACCACAGGGGTGTATTGTACACTTATGATAAACCACAAGGGGTCTGATGCTCTTTACCTAATGAAATTTAATCACTGTTTTATGTGGCTTCTTGAGTACCATAGAGAACTCCACCAATGGGATGGTTGCTCCCACAATTCAAATTGAGTGTATTAATCATTCCTTTGGGTTGTTCCTTGCATGTTGTAGATTCAAGCCCTTAAACGGGGAGGTTAAGCCTCATCCACACATAATGAGACGGTTTCTTGAAAAAGGACTCTATCGGTAGGGTGGTTGAGCTTTCCTAACACCGTTATGAAGGTACTTATTTAGTTTACCTTATTAAAATTAAGTAAGGTGATACACTCCAATAGGGAGGTTAATGCACTTACTCTTAGCATGAACTAGGTATGGAAAGCCATGTGGGTTTTACAATCCCCTCTCCAACTCAATTTTTTAACTTTTAAGTGTGTATCGTCTACTTAATCTTGATTTCTTATATGTTTTAGACCTTAACACCCTTTGGATTTGGAATTCACTTTGTATTAATAAAACACTTTGTGTACCATAAACAGATTTTGGACCTAATTCTAGATTAAAATCCTTTTAGTTCTTGCTAAAGTTTTCTAGTTGAGTCTAGTTGGTCTCTTAGTGTATAGAGCTTACTACTGAAACATAGCCATTTGAACCATTTTAGTTTGCATCTTTAAGACTTAGTTTATCTAGTTGAGTCTAGTTGGTCTCTTAGTGTATGGAGCTTACTACTAAAACATAGCCATTTGAACCATTTTAGTTTGCATCTTTAAGACTTAATTAGTTTGCAATTAACTTATCTAGGCAAATTAGATCATTAGGGCTTAACTCACTTTGCGAAGAACTAACTCTAAGGGTTGCCTTTTTTTAACTCTATTAGATAGACTAGATGCTATATTATGTTTTGCATGCTTGTAGTCATACAACTAAGCATAATAAAAATAAAAAAAATAGTATAGTCTTCATGATGGTTGTCAGGTAAAACGTTCGGGCCTTGGATCCGTGGCCCAATTCAGCCTTCTTGGATGGTAAGAACTCCTCTTGGCTCCTCTAGGCTTTGGATGCCTTGCTCCAGGGTCCATGGACACTATCTCCTTCAAGAAATGCTTGCGATACTCTTCAATCGATTGGCATTTACATGTGAAACTTGGTAGAAACTATGGCATTTACATGTGAAACTTGGTAGAAACCATCCTAGCTACTTTTATGCCCAAAAACTTTAAATTTGGCCAAAATGCAAGGTCTAAAACTTTCTTGAGCTTTAAAATACTGCAGCTAAATTAGAAGCCTACACCTAAAAATTACGTGCCAAAACTATCTATGGTAAAAAAATTCAACTATATTTAACCCAAAAAAAAACAAAAAAAAATCGACTGTACATGAACTCTAAAGCCACATACATTTGAACCATCATGGAGAACATTTAAAACCTGCACAATTAGCATAAAAAACTACAAGCAACACATTCAGAAAATGCTCCTAATATCATCATCAAAGAAATATTTTTTAGTGATTCTTCTCAATATTAGCGTTGTAATCAAATCCTAAAGCATGTGTTGCGTAACCTGGCTTCGATACCACTTGAAAGGATTAAATAGGAGCATGTATTCTAATCCTAGGTCAATTTTTTCTTGTGATTGATAATCCTAGGTGCGGCCGAGAACATAATATCATATAGAACAATACCACACATGCAATGAAAATAGAACGTTCAAGAAACTAAAATGAAATTGCTTACGCCTCTTTTAATGAGTTGGCATTTGATGAAGCACCTCACAGACTTGTAAGAAACCTGCAAAACCTCAAAATAGATATGATCAAACAAGCCTAGGCACATTCTTAGCCTTCTTTTTTATTCCAATTCAGGTTTATTTATGGATTAGTATTAGTTCTTAATGGTAGAATCGGTCCTTAAAATGTTTGCCTATGTTTCTTGCAATGGCCGAGTATAAGAGGGTGCACAAGGAGAGATTTTCTTCTTCTTCTTTTTTTCCCTCTCTTTCTTTCGTTGACGCAAGAGTGTACATGTGTGTGTTTTTGGTTTGACCCTCCTTGGTGCTTCAAGTGCAATTCAAGACTTAGCTAGCAAATATTCAACCAACGGTTTTTAATCGCAAACACCAACTATGTAGCTAAGAATAAGGTTTATCTAGGAGAGAAAGATAGTAGTCAAGGAACAGATCCATTAATTCTCAATAACACTAACTTTTAAATTTAAAATAATCTTCCTTTGATTAAACCAAGCACCATAGGATTAGGATCCTCTTATATCAAATGTTCTTTCATATTGATATGAGGGAAATCTTAACCATTTATGTTTGAATCATATCATTTAAGCCATTCATGAAATCAAAATTCTAAAAAAGGATAATTTTTTTTGAAATACTCTTTCTCCCTTCCAATGCTCACCTCTTTTGGAATTTGAATTTCATAAATGGCGGAGATAATATCATTCACACATGAATTATTAAGATTTTTCTCTCATATTTACACGAGAACTAATGATATCAGAGGATCCTGATTGAGCACTCTTACCCAAGCTCCTTTCTCTAGAGTCTAAGTGCCTTAACTTGCAATTGTGAACCATGGGATGAACCCTTACAAGGAATCTTGGAATTAAAATAACTGAATTATCTTTTTGGTTAATAATTCCATTCCACAATTCAATTAACAAGACTTCAAGGACAACAATGTCTATTTCTACAAGTCTATAAGCCTAAACATTAGAGAAGTGATAAAGCACAATACTAATTAACCATGCATTAATTTTGAGCCAATCGATAATTCTATAAATCAATTTCCTATAATAAAATCCTAATCCAATTAAACACATTACAAATCACATATTATAACATCTTATGTGATGTAATGTATATTCAATTATGTATAATACACTTTTTAAGTTAATCTATCACATACATTCTTCAACTGATCTAATTTTTAATATGTAATTTTTATCCATTAAAGATTGGAAAACTATGTAAAATATTATTAAGTATATTATTTTATTTTTTAATCAATACATACAATTATAGTATTATTATCAAATCAACATCAGTATATTATTGTACAAAAACTGTGTAATTTATGGATTAGGATCCTCTCATATCAAATGCTGTTTTATATAATATGAGAAAAATCTTAATCATTCATGTGTAAATAATATCATCTTTAACCATTCATGAAATTGAAATTCTAAAAAAGGACTATTCTTTTAAAATAATAATTCTCCCTCTCAATATCCATTTTTTTGAGATTTGAATTTTATAAATGGCTAAGATGATATGATTTATACATAAATGACTAAGATTTTTTTCTTATATCAATATGAGAGAACTAATAATATAAGAGGATTCTGATCTAAAATTTACAAGTGGTACATTAATTAGATAAATACATGTCACATTAAACAACAACAATTTTTTTGGATAAAAATAGAAACAATTTCGCTTTAATTAAAAAAATAGGGATTTTAGGCACACAGGGTTCAAAGTGAAATGAAAATCCATGAACAGTAGTGGGTCTGAAAAGCCTCGGCAAAAGCTAAAAAAAAAAAAAAAGCCCTGAAAAGAAAGAAACTGGAAATATGACCGTTGAATCCAGCTGTATTTTTTTTTGTTTTTGTTTTTAATTTTATTCGACAACCTCAGCGATCGTGTCCTTTGTTGTTACATGTGTTAGCCGTAGCACCTGCTTACTCACACTCTGTCTTAACATGCATGCCCAAATAAACACAAAAAGCCAAACTCACTCGACTAACCACCCCCCCCCCCCCCCCGTCCTGCAACGGCTCCCAACAAAAGTGCTTTCTTCTCTTTCCAAGGCAGAAATTCCCAATGTTCCTATTTACTAAAAACAAAAACAAAAAAGAAATGAAATAGTAATCGATTTACTGTGACTAGACTTTAAATTTGAAGTTATTCACTTTTATTATAAATATATTATTATTTGATGTCTTATTAACCTAAAGTATATTTATAGACATGTTATTATGTCACAATATTTATATATTAGATTTTTATCCTGTACCCTGCATAGAGTGAGCTATAAAAATAATTATATACACACATACATATATATATATATATACACACACACACACACATATATGTATTTCAATAATCTCAAAAAAATTATTTATTATATATAAACAATAAACATTGATAAGAATTATAAATTGAAAAAGAAAGGAATTGCAATTGGGGCTAAAACAATAGAGGTGCGCCAAGAAAGGAACTAAATTGAGGCTAAAATATTAGGTCACTGATGAAGATTAATCCAATGAATAATAATGCTAAAATATGACATAATTTAGAAGTAGCAAAAAATGAGCAGGAAAAAAATAAATATAGCAGTAACTGTTTTAGTATAATAGATAAATTTTGAGAATATGTGAAAACTTAATTTACTAATAAATTCACAAACACAATTGTATATTCTAATATCTACACCAATTTTAACTAAAAACGAAACATCAGTAGCAATATAAAAAACTCAATAAAAATGTTACCCTAGAAAATCCTTCCATCCTTATCATCGGAGTCATGCTCTGTGACTCAAGATTTATAGTCTTAGAATAACTTAGACAAAATTTCCAAAAAAAAAAAAAAGAAGAAGAAGAAGAAAAAGAAAAGAAAATGACTTTACATAATCCTATGCAAAGTCAGTTTCTTGTCATGAAAAGTAAAAAAATTAAAAAGGGACAACATTGTTCTTAGCCGTTGGATCGTCTGACAAGTATCTCTACGTGAATGATGCAAAAGAATCTATTCTCCTCTTTATGTGCATATATATTTGTACCTTTCTGTTTAGCATATGTCCCCACACTTGAACTTTTCTTCTTGATCCTAACAATAATACTTCATTCATTTGCATCTTCATTACCCCACTTTAGAGAATTCCTTTCTTCTTCACTCTTTTTTCTTCCCTTGTATAGTGTTTCTGTTTGTGACTTCTGCCAAAATTTTGAGTGTGTTTGAAGAATCCATGGCATTGTTTCTTGCCATTTTTCTTTTGGCTGTTTCAGCTGCTTTTGCTGATGAAGGTTAGCTACCTAATCATTCTTGCTTTTTCTATATATGTGTGTGTGTGTGTGTGTTTATATAACTATAAGTTTTTCTTTTTTAAATGTTTTGTTGGTTTCATGGGATGATTATGAAAGTGTCATTTTGGTAGGTTGTGCTTGTTCCTATGTGAAGTTTTGATATCTTATTTTCTTGATACGTTTGGCTCTGTTCAAGTAGTTTTATTTATTATTCTGGGGGTGTTTAGTTGTGCACGTTTTGTTCAGGTTGCTTCCATTGGGTTGGTTGATTGTCAACTTTTCTTGCTTTTTTACAAATTTTCCGCAGCTTATCACTCGCATTTTAGTGACACACACACAGAAAGAGATTTGTGAAATCTTTAGGGCGTTGCTGCCTCAAATAGCAGATGAAGAGAATGAGAGCTTTGGAGGAGTAGAAGCTCAAATCCTTGTCTCCTCATTTCTCTGTCTTCAGACAGGAGTCTGAACCTTTGGCAAGGTTGCTTCTGTAATTGTAGATATTTAGACCAACTTTAAGAAAAATTTTTAATAACATTTATAATTTTTTGAATATTTAGACAAAAAATTAATATGAAAGAGATGTTTTAACGCAAGGGTGGACAGAAAACAATTTCTCTCAAGGTGTTGGGGCTTATGAACGCCCACGGCGGGCTCCACTCCCCTTCATTGATGTCTGGGACACAATGTTCATTGATGCCTGTAACACAGTGCTGCATAATTGTTTGAACGACCATGTATTTTAAATGAGTTTTTGGTCGGAGAAAAAAAGTTATTAGAAATGCGTGGTCGTATTAAGCAATAGTGCGCCTTGTGTTTGGTGCATGAGGTGGGTCTATGTCTATCCCATGTGTCAATGAGGAGAGAAGGTGCTCGCGGCGGGTCTTATAAAGCCCTACCTTCTTTTATGTGCCTTGTCAGCCTGCAATTTAGTTGGTTGGCTGTAGATATCATAAAAATAAATAAGGGATTAGTGGGGTCATCACTTGTTTGTTTTAGTTTTCCTTTTCCTTTGAAGGAGAAGGGAGAAAATACAGGGTGTTAGGCTGTCATCAAAACTGTGAAGAATTTGGACTTTGGTTTCCACTAACGTTATATTCAATGGTGGGTGAACTATTTATACAATTATATTGAATTGATTTGGATAGTTTACCACCATTAGAGCTGCAAAGAAAGGATTTAGACCAGAAGAATTAACCGTCTCTTATGGCTCTACTAAGAGCATAAGTGCGGTATGGTACAAATCAAACATTTTGTTTTATCATTTATTAAGTTGGACAGAGAAAAACGAAAGAAAAAAAGCGTAAGAATGAACATTTCCAGCTCATTTGAAATATTTTCAATTTGGTGCCATGCAAGGTGATCCTAAATCTGCAACAATGGATCCAAAGTCCACCACTAGAATCATAACTCCTTTGATTGACACTAAGAATCTCTCTAGGAATTGATGCATTTGTGTCTCGCTATTATAATGCCTCTCTCCAATAATTGCCAACCCTAGTATACAAGGATTTCCATTTAACTCTTATTCACCATAGACCATCTGCTTCTTGTTATCACTTGAGATAAGAAATACATATGGTCAAAAACATTTTAGGTGCTGATGGATGTGACATTGATTGTTTGGCTTATAATGCATAAACTCTATGACTATTTTACATATATTTAAACTAGTAAATTATGCTTGCCATATATGCTTTGTTAGATGTTGCCAGTTAATTTTATTGCCATATATAGCATTTGCTAATATGGAAACTTCAAGAATACTGCTGATCATTTGAATGTTAATAATTTGTGAACTTTAAAACTGTTAACATGTTTTACATATTGTAAGAAACATAGTGTATTTACATGAATTAGTTAATCATGGATTGTCCATGAAGTAGAATGGATGGTGACTGTCATGTTTGTGAGCTATCTTCTTCTATGCCCTTCCCCCTTGACATTAGCCTTTTGTTTCTTGGATGATTGCACCTGTGCATGCATCGATTTGCTTTTTAACAGAGTGAAAGAACAGGACAAAAATCACTGTCCTTAACGGGATGAGATTTCTCCAAACTATCTCCTGCTCTCATGACAGAATTAAAGTACACTGCCCGAGTATTGATGATTAACTATTAACAAAATGAGCCTTCTGTTCAGGCTGACAGAAATGTTAATTCTTAATGTGTCTTAGTTTTAAGACTTTTGCTCTCATGAACTAATGGCTTCAGGATATTAACATTAGGGGGTAAATTGTTGCTAAATCAACCTTTTGCCTTGAAGTACCACTTGTATGTAAGACCCCATTCCTTAATGAACTAGACTCAGATGATATCCTCAGTTGAGCATCATTAGGGGGTAAATTGTTGCTTTTATATTACTTAATTCATTGCAAGTATCTTTAAAGTATATATGCATTCATATGTTTAATATAACTTATCTTTCTTCCACTTGTAGATGCATTTATTGGTGTTAACATAGGCACAGATCTCTCCGACATGCCACACCCAACTCAAGTAGTTGCACTCCTCAAAGCCCAGCAAATTCGTCATGTCAGGCTATACGATGCAGATCGTGGCATGCTTCTTGCGCTTGCCAATACCGGTATCAAAGTGGCTATCACTGTCCCTAATGAGCAGCTCCTGGGCATTGGTCAGTCTAACTCGACTGCAGCTAATTGGGTCAAACAGAATGTTGTGTCACACTACCCAGCCACTAATATTACTACCATCTGTGTTGGTTCTGATGTTTTAACCTCCATTCCAAATGCAGCACCTGTCCTTGTCAATGCCCTGAAATTCATTCAGTCAGCACTTGTTGCATCAAATCTTGACAGGCAAATCAAAGTTTCTACACCCTTTGCTTCATCAATCATCCTTGATTCATTTCCACCATCTCAAGCCTTCTTTAACCACTCCTATAAACCAATATTGGTTCCCATGTTTAATTTCTTGCAGTCGACAGGTTCATATTTTATGCTCAACATATATCCTTATTATGACTACATGCAATCTGGTGGTGTTATTCCATTGGATTATGCTCTCTTTAAGCCCCTTCCAGCAAACAAAGAAGCTGTTGATGCTAACACACTCCTCCATTACTCCAATGTATTTGATGCTATGGTTGATGCTGCCTACTTTGCAATGGCTGATCTCAATTTCACTAACATTCCAGTCATGGTGACTGAGTCGGGCTGGCCATCAAAAGGCGACTCAAAGGAGCCAGATGCCACTTCAGATAATGCCAACACTTACAACAGCAATCTAATAAAGCATGTGCTAAACAGAGCTGGGACTCCAAAACATCCTCGGATTGGTATCAGTACTTACATCTATGAACTTTACAATGAGGACACGAAGCCTGGCCCTCTGTCAGAGAAGAACTGGGGGTTATTTGATGCGGACGGGAAACCTACATACATTTTGCACCTGGCTGATTCCGGATCAGTGCTCGCAAATGACACCACAAACCAGACATACTGTTCAGCTAAAGAGGGTGCAGACTCCAAAATGCTGCAGGCTGCTCTTGATTGGGCTTGTGGACCTGGCAAAGTCGATTGCTCACCACTGATGCAGGGGCAGCCATGCTATGAACCGGACACGGTAGCTGCACATGCAACTTATGCTTTTGATACTTACTTCCATCAGATGGGGAAGACTCCTGATGCATGTGACTTCAATGGGGTGGCAATGATCACTACGACAAATCCAAGTAAGCCCCCTTATTTGGGTAACCCACAAAATGTGTCGCTCTGCCTTATTGTCTATCCATCATATTTGATCGGTGAATGGACTACTAATCGTACTTTGTTATGATGCGTAGGTCATGGAACATGTGTATTTCCTGGAAGGTATGATGCACAATAAATCTCACTTGCTACAATTCAACATCACAACATAATTTTATTGCTAGGTGTAAGAAGCCATCCCACAAAGCAACAAATAGTATATGTTGTTTGGACAACCAAAATTCACTTTGATAATCCACGACAGAATAAATCACTAGAAGGTTTCTAGTTCTTAGTTTCTTTCTTTGAATTGAGACTTACCATATAGATGGAGAAGGAAAACAATTGAAATAAGGAGGGATGAGTTTGATTTCATCTATTCTTTGGTGGGAACTCAATGAGCAACTAAACCAATTTTAACTATGCATTATGTGATGCAGTAGCGGGAAGAATTTTTCCCTTTTGAATGGCACAGCTCCAGCAATGGACTCCAAGAGTTCAGGCTCTCATACCCAATATGGCAGTGGCTTCTTGCAAACATGCATGACGATTGGATTCTTGGCCATGGGTGCAGTTTTCTTGTAGCAAGTGGATTACTTCAAGACTCGAGCTGAAATTTTGGACGAAGCAGCTCGCGAATATTCGTGTAACTTCTTTGTTTGAAGAAAAGATATTGACTTTGGCAGAGCATGCAGATTTTCAGCATCTTGTGGATATCCAGATGTGTGATGATCGATTTTGTACAAAACTGGGTGTTTGGGGGGGGCGGGAGTGCTTTCTATTGCCTTCTCTGGGTGGTAGGAAAATTGAGGGGAGTTTTGATTCAGTTTATGGTAGTCTTTGACATCTAAACCTACTCATGTAATTCTTTGAATTTACTTGCTAATTCATTTTTCTTTTTGTGAATCATCTTGAAACAACATCACCAAATCCTTATCTTGCTGTTCTCCTGCTTGTTCTAGCTTCTCCAGGGAGCAACATGTTTTCTCATCGTTCCTTAAGCTTTGATTCTTAATGATTATTATTTGTCTCCATTCAGTATTCTCTCACGTTTCTGTGCAACAATAAGATGTCATTTGTAGCATGTGGTTTTGTTGGTTGGTTAATTGGTCACATTGTATTCATCAAATGACTTGGATTGGTGTTAGTTTTCATACACAGAAATCATTCTATTAGATCGAATATACCTATTCGGTTTAATAAATACCTTGTGTTAGAATTGAGAAATTCAGAAACTTTTATGGCACCGTTTGTACCTTTTTTTATAATGCTTGAGTTTTTTTTTTGGGAAAGAGTTATATTTTAAAAAATTACCCGCAAACACTTATTAGAGAAAATAAAATTCAATCCAAATGGGTCCTATTAATTCCATCTTGTTCTAGTGATTCAAGCATTTTTTTTTAATCTAAAAAGAACCATCAGTTTACCAATTGAGTTTGATTTCAACAATTTTGGCTATTTTTTCAAAAGACAACTAATGTTTAGGGATGAATTTATAAAAGCACTTATATTAATTATTGACAACTAATAAATGCTCATTTAGCAGTTTAACTATTTTTTTCAAAAGAAAACTAATGTTTAGGGATAAATTTATAAAGCACTTATATTAATTATATTTTTGTTAGTGGAGAAGCATTTGAGAGAACATAAAAGTGTTCTTCATTATTGTATCAATGATTATAATGTATAACTTTTGGTATTTATACTGATACAATATGAGAGCTAACTAACCAAGTCCACCTCAGCAGCTCATTAACTACTTTGACAGTTATAACTAACCTAAGCTCCACTTGATATGCTACACATGCTCCATTAGCTTTTTGTTTGGCTTTTCCCTTAGCATCCCCCCTCAAGCTGATCTTTGGCATAGCCAAGGGAAGCTTGCTACACAGCTCTGTAAATCTAGCATTGGATAGTGATTTGGTAAGTAATCAGCAACCTGAGAAGTTGAGAAAGTTTAGGAGACTATAAGCTACTTTGAGTTCACTTGTTCCCTGACAAGTGATAGTTGATTTCATTATGTTTAGTCCTCCCATAGAAGACTAGATTGGTTGCTAAAGCAAGGATAGAGATAGAATCACTTATAAGTGTAGGAGTAAAACAAGTACTATGCAAGTTTGCAAGTAATAAATAATCCATTTTAGTTCAATTGCTACTTGAGCTAAAGCCCTGTATTCAGCTTCTGTGCTTGACTCGACCACTATTGCTTGCTTCTTAGAGGTCCAGGAGATGATGTTAGGTCATAAGAACATCTGGTAATGGGATCACTGGCCCATTCACTATCACAATAAGCATGTAACTAGAAAGATCCTAGTTGAAATAGCAAGCCATGAGATATTGTCCCTTTCACAAACCTAAGAATTCTCTTAAGAGCAGCATAGTTAGCATTAATAGGATTATGTATATCTTGGCATACAGTATTTGTTAGGATCGAAATTGGTACAACATAGTCTATAGATCATCATGCTTATAAAAAAAATATTAAAGAACATATCCAATATGGTGGCGGAAAATAAGCACAACATGATTAAATATATAAGCAAAAAGATGAAATGATATACCTTCAAGAAGTTGAAGATCCAAGTAGTTGGTCTCTTTGCATTGTGCAAACTCCACCAAAATAACCTCCCAATTAGCCTCCTTCACTATTATCACCTTTTCAAAGTAAGATGTGTGTGCTATGTAGTGGGCAAACACTTAGGAGAGCTATAATTGAAAATTTATGGAATAGTGTGTGTTCTTGGTGTCTTAGGTGAAAATTCCTACACACCTTTATGAAAGAGGCAAAGAGACTTAAATGAGTATTATTGTTAGCTTACTATTTATAGTGCACAACAACCTTAATTGGGCAAGTTCCTAGAAACAATTAAGTTTTCAACTATACCTTTTCTAGAAATGAAATATGCCTTATAGATAAGATATCCAAGACATTCCTTTCTCTCTCTTACTTTATAATATCTAATTCTATAGGATCCACCTGTCTTATTGAGATGGTCATAAATTTTATAAGAAAAAACTTGGTAAAATCTTTTTTCCTTTTCTATTAAATTTACATTTCAATAAAGCATCCACATAATTAGATGATCTCAATTAAGTACATCCATTGAAAATATGACTAGTAAAGGAATCAAAAGGCATAATTACCTTTGGCTCCCAAAATGATCAAAATGTCCTTACCACCTCTTTGACAACATGATGGTCATTTTAACCTTGGCCTATTACCTCCAAAAGACTAAAGCCACACTCCAAAGATAATCACTGGCTAAGCAGAAACAGGTCACAACAAGTAACCACTGTCTTTGACCAATCGAGCAAAATGACCAAAATACCCCTTTATGTCCACCCGTAGTCAAGGCTAGTCAAAAGGTACCATCACCTCCATGACTACATTTGGAACCTTGGAATCTCTAGTCCAAAGAGTGATCACCACCTGCTCATGGAGCTTCTGATCTAGGAAGCGACCCACAAACCAAATGATCAATATACCCTTGAAGGGTGATATCACTAGATCTAGATTTATAATGACCAATAAGACAAATCTAAGGGGGCACATAGACTTTGTTGTTGCATTTGAATGTCCTGATTAATTAGAATACATCACCCAACATACGAGATAGACAGTATTATCACTTAAGACCTCTGCTCATGGTACATCAAAGTGCTACACCTTAACTTCACCAGTTCATCCATACATGCTCAAGATTAAGAGCATCAATCACTCAGAAACAGTGAGTATCTTGTCTTTTATATATAATGGAATGGTTTTAGAAGACATACTCACGGTGGTTTTCTCTAATGCGTGACACACGCACTAGAAGCGAAGTCCAAAAAGAACCTCCAATGACCTAGATAGATCACCTCTATCAGGAGACTCGCCCACTATAACCTTATCCTGGTAAAGTGCTCAACACTACTATCTAGCTGTGGACATCTTTATAGTATATCCAAAACAAGACTTGGACCTACGGTGCATCTAACTTCACTATGCACCCAAGTCATTGGATTACATCATTGGACCTTTACACAATATATCACACATATATACCAAAGATGATAAATGTAAGACATGCTCATAAATATAAACAATGATCAAATTTCTAGTTCAATATCCATGTACAAGTGGTCTTTAAGGCATACAATCCCAACAATCTCCCATTTATACTAAAGATCACTTCCAATGAACCTAACACCTATAGACTCTACATGTGTGGCAAATACTATCTCTGGAAAAGTCTTCGTGAATGGGTTTGCTAAGTTCTCAGTTGAAGCAATCTTCTCTACCACTATGTCACCTATCTTGTGAATTCCCGATCAAATCGTACTTTCTCTTAATATGTTTACCCCTGCTGTGATTCCTGGGCTCTTCGCGCTATGCAATAGCAGCGGTATTGTAACAGTACAAGACAATGAGTCTCTATATAGCTGGAACAAGTTCTAGGTCAGTGCAGAACTTCTTCATCCACACGGCCTTCTTTGCAACCTCAGATACTGCTACGTACTCTACTTCCATGGTCGAGTCTGCGATGCATTTCTACTTCATCCTTTTCCATGAAATTGCATCTCTTGACAAAGTAAAAACAAAGCCATAAGTAGACCTCCTGGAATCTCTGCGCAGTACTAGATCATTTATGTGGTATTCCACTACATATTACTTAATTCTCCAAAAAAAACTTGAATATTTGCTGATCACAGTCCAGTGATCTGGTCCAGGATTTGACTAATATTTGCTAACCATGCTAGCATAACAGATATTTGGCCTGGTACATATTATGGCATACATAAGGCTTCCCACTACTGAAGCATATGGGACCTTCTTTATCTTCTTTATCTCCTTAGGTGTCCGAGGCCATTGGTCTTAAGATAAAGTAACTCTATGTCTAGAATGCAAAAGGCCTTTCTTAGAGTTTGCCATATTGTACCTCACTAATATCTTCTTTATGTAGGAAGCTTGGGATAACGCAAGCCTTCTATTTTTCTAGTCTCGTATGATCTTGATCCCAAGAACATAGCTTGCTTTTCCCATAACCTTCATGTAAAATTGAGAAGATAACGAAACCTTTATGGATGAAAGTATCCCTACATCATTCCTAATCAACAAGATGTCATCTACATACAGAACTAAGAAAGTTACGGCATTTCTGTTACGCCTCTTGTATGCACATGGTTCATCAATGTTTTGCTCAAGCCCAAAGGACTTGATCGCATGACCAAACTTGGTGTTCCATGCCCAAGATACTTACTTAAGCCTATAAATGGACTTTTTAAGCTTGCACACGATGTGTTCCTGGCCTCCTGCAATGTATCCGTCTGGTTGGGTCATATATAAATGGCCTCGTCAAGCTCTCCATAAAGAAAAGCTATCTTGACGTCCATTTTACCATATATTGCAGTCATAATGATAAACGATGGCGAAGAGTATCCTGATAGACTTAAGTATGGCTACCGATGAGAAGGTTTCCTTGCAATTGATACCTTCTTTCTGGGTATAACCTTTGGCTACCAATCTGGCTTTAAAGGTTTCAACCTTTCTATCAGCTTTTCTCTTCCTCTTATAGACCTACTTGCACCCCATGGGTTTTACCCCTTCAGGTGTTTCTACAAGCTCCTAGATATTGTTAGAGTACATAGACTCCTACTCAGAATCCATTACCTTATGCCAGTGGTTAACATCTATATTGAAAATTGCTTCATCATAACTAGTAAGATCCTCAACTTGATCCTCTTTAGAAGTCTCAAAGTACTCCCTATAGTATCTATCAGGCTATCTCGAAATCCTCCCATTACGACGAGGCTCTGGTGACTAATAGTAACTGGCTACTTTTTCTTTTCTACATCAGCAGGTGCTTCTGGAGACTCATCAGAAATCTCCTCAAGAGTAACACCAAATTTTGGTGTTTTTTGGATGACCATATCATCCTCCAAGTATCTAGCATGTATGCTAATAAACACCTTTTGCTCTTTTGGATTATTGAAGATCCCACATCTAGTTCCCTTAGGATACCCAAAGAAATAGCATAGTTTCGATTTAGGTTATACTTTTGTAGCAAAGCTACTCAGCACATAAGCTGGACATCCCCAAATATGTAAATGACTTAAACTAGGCTTATGCCCTATCCACATTTCTTAAGGTGTCCTAGGTATTGACTTTGATAGTACCAAATTTAGAATAAATGTCGCCGTCTCTAGGGCATACCCCCAAAAGAATATAGGTAATGATGCATGAGATATCATCGACCTTACCATCTCTAAGAAGGTACGGCTCCTCTTTTCTGCCATACTATTTGTTGGGGAGTGCTTGATGTAGTCAACTGTGCCACAATCCCTTGCTGTGTGAGATAAACCCTGAATTCACCCGAGAGGTATTTGCCACAACGATCAAACCAAATGGCTTTGACTTATTTATCTAATTTTTGCTCTGCCTCAGCCTTAAGTTTCTTGAATTTCTCAAAGGATTTAGACTTGCATCGCATCAGATAAACATAACCATATCTACAATAATCATCCATAAACATAATGAAATACTCATAACCTTCACGACTCGGTGTACTCATAGGACCACATACATTAGTATGCATCAATTCCAATACCTCTTCGGCCCTCTGTCCACTAGAAGAGAATAACCTTTTGGCCATCTTCCCCTTAAGATAGGAAATACATTGAGGTAGATCCTTGAGATCCAATAAGCTAAGAAACCTATCCTCGACTAACCTCTAAATGCGTTTTTGACTAATATATCCCAAATGCAAATGCCAAAGATAAGTATCATTGGTTTAAGGAATCTTTCCTTTAAAGGACTCTACTCTTTCCGTGTTATGTGTTGCAGCACAAGTAGGGTATAAATAAAACAAACCATTATGTAATCTACTAGAACATTTAAAATTCCCATCTCTACTGATATCAACATCAAAATGAAAACATACTAAAAAATCATCCATCAACAATTGAGAAACAGAAACTAGGTTTTGCAAATGTCTAGAACATAATAAACATTGTTCAAAACTAAAACCATACTACAAGAGCATAATAAACGAACTCGACCAACTGCAATAGCCCAAACTTTCGCTCTTGTACCGACTCTAAGAGTAAACTTCCCTCTACTCAGCTCCTAAATGACCTAAAACCCAAGCAAAGAATTGCAAATATGATTAGTGGCTCTTGAATCTACAATTCAAGAATCAGTAGAATCCACCACTAAACTGGTTTCAGCGTAGAGCATGAGGGATGTATCTTCCTGCCCAGCAACTCGGTACTTGGGACAGTCTTTCTTCCAGTGGCCTTTCTCACCATACTGGAAGCACTTCCCTTTGGGCTTCCTAACACCCGCTTCGTACTTTGGCCCCAGGGTCCTCTTTTTCTTCTTCTGATCAGGTTGCTGCTTCCCCTTCATCTTGGGTTTCTTCTTCCCTTTTAGGTGATGCCCAGAAGTAGAAGCTTGAGAGACATATGCATGACCTGAAGGCTTCATAATAGCCTCTGCTGCCTGGAGCTCCTTCATCAATCCTGTCAAATTCATGTTCAACTTGCCCATGTTATAGTTGAGCTTAAACTAATTGAATATTGGTGGAAGAGTCTCTAAGATTATGTCTACTTGCGACTGCTTGTCAATGTTTGCATCTAGGGTCTCGGCAATATTAAGGCACTTCATCATCTTGAGCACATGCTCTCTGACAGGTGCACCTTCTACCATCTTAGTGGTCATAAGCTTTCTTATAGTAGCTTGCTTAGTAGGCCTGCTCTATTCAGCAAACATAAGAGATAGTGAAGTCATGATCTCTCTGGCAGTTGTCATATTTTAATGCTTGTTTTTTAGAACATTTGACATAGATGCCAACATATAGCACTTGGCTATACTATTGGCCTTCTTTCATTTCTGCTCAGCATCATGCATGACATCATAAGAGTTTGCCCTTACAACAGGACAAGGAGTAGTCATGACATACTTGTACTCCTTGGCGGTAAATGCTATGTCCAAATTCCTTTTTTGATACACAAAATTCAGATCAGTGAGCTTATGCTCCTTTAGAATTGTAGCTAGTGGACTGAAGGAAGTCATACTGGATATCGAACAATGGCTCATAATTAATAATCGAGCAACATAAACAAGATACACATGTAATATGATGTAACAGCAAAAAAAACTACATATATCGCACTTTCTACATTGTTTTCCATTTTGCAGTTTAAGCCTCAAACTACAGTGATGTAGCAGCGTCTCAACCCTATCATACAAACTCCATCGATGGGATGGCCAAACTATGAATAGTTGAGTTAGGCATAGCCTATTTGGATAATGTTTATCTAGATAGACACAATCTAATAGAATCCAATCACCGTTTATTTGACCTCTCAAATCTCCTAGAAGCCTCCACCGATAGGGTGGCCAAACCTATGATTTGAGTTCAGTGTAAACTAACCACCTCCTTAGTATCTCATTCACTGTCATGTATCTAGACTTGAGCCCTCCAATGGGGTGGTGACTCTTCATTCCATGAGATAATCTATGACGATGAACTCTATCGATGGGATGGCTGAACGTCATCAATGTGCTTACGAATGTACACGTTAAGTCCACCTTGTCAAAACAAGGTGCTTGTGACCCTCTCTAATGGGGCGGTCAATGCCACTTATTGAAACACGTTCAATACCATAAATGGGTTGGACCTATATCCAGATTGAAATCCATAGGTAAGCATGTTTTGAGTTATCTTGATAAGTCCATTAATAATTAGCATGGAAAAAACGAGTAAATTGCCAATTACATGTATTACTTCTTTAGGATCTCTAATTACCAAAATAATTAGCCTAAGTAATCTGGAAGGACTTATCAAACTAAAGCTGAAACAAGATCCAAGGGTTAGCCAATTTTAAACCCTATTTGGGTAGACATATTGCTATGTGATAGATCGCAACAACCATATATACAATCAAACATGTATATAAATATTGCAAAATAAATATCCATAGCAAAAGTAAACAGTCCCTAATCGATGGCTCCTTGTAAATAAGCCATAGGCTTACAGCCTAAAGCAATTGGAATGCCAAAAAATTCTAACAGCTGTAAACTGCTCCTGTCGGTTGACCTTCTGCAATTCTTCATGAAAGCCTCCAGGTGTTATCGGTCGCCTGGTTCCTCCATAATGCCTTGATCTTCGTGCACAGTAGCTTTTTTGGCTCCGAGTCGTTACATTACAAGGAATTACATAGAAAAACAACTAATACAAGCTTCATCTATCATAAGAAACATAAATGTTGGCCATAAAATACAAGCCAGTTTTCCCATTCTTATGCTTCTCTCAAATTGAAGCTACAATAGCTTTTTATGCAAGAAAATAAATACATATATTCGAACCATCTATTAGGACAAATATAACACACAAGCTGCAAATAAAAAGGTTAGCCTACAACATATCCAACATCGATTCACATAGGCTTGCCACCCACAAGACTATTTCATTTCAATTTACTTATTATCATGTTCTTGGCTTAAAATATGTGCAAATAGAGCCTAAGCTCTGATACCAATTGTTAGGCGCGAGATTGCTAACCATAGTCTATAGATCACCATGCTAATATTGAAGAACATATCTAACATGGGGGCGAAACATGTAATAAATAGGTATTTGCAGACATAAGCACAACTTGATTAATCATATAAGCAAAAAGATGAAATGATGTACCTTCAAGAATTTGAAGATCCAAGTGGGTGGTCTCTTTGCTTTGTGTAAACTCCACCAAAATAGCCTCACAATTAGCCTCCTTCATTATTATCACCTTTCCGAAGTTAGGATATGTGGTACTATATAGTGGGCAAGCACCTAGGAAAGCTACAATTGAAGATTTATGGAGTAATGTGTGTTCATGATGTATTAGGTGAAAATTCCTGCACACCTTTATGAAAGAGGCAAAGAGACTCAAATAGGTATTGATGTTAGCTCACTGTTTATATTGCACAACAATACTAATTGGGTAAGTTCCTAGAAACAATTAAGTTTCCAGCTATACCCTTTTCTAGAAATGGAATATGCCTTATGGATAAGATATCCAAGATATTTCTTTCTTTCTCCTACTCCATGATATCTAATTCCATAGGACCCGCTTGTCCGATTGAGATGCCCATAAATTTAATAAGGAAAAACTTGGATCAAATCTTTTTTCCTTCTCTATTAAATTTACATCTCAATAAAGCATCCACAAAATTAGATGATCTTAATTTATTACATCCATCGAAAATATGACTAGTGAAGGGACCAAAAGACATAATTACCTTTGGCTCCCAAAATGACCAAAATACCCTTGTCATCTCTTTGGCGACATGAAGGCTATTCTGACCTCGGTCTATTTCTACCAAAAGACCAAAGCTGGACTCCAAGGATAACCACTGGCTAAGCAGAAACAAGTCACAAAAAATAACCACTATCTTTGACCAATCGAGTGAAATGACCACAATACCCCTCTATGTCCACCCGTAGTTAAGGTTGGTCAAAAGGTATTATCCCTCCATGACTACATCTGGAACCTTAGAATCTCTAGTCCAAAGAGTGATCACCACTTGGTCATGGATCTCTTTATCTAGGGAGCGACCTATAAGCGAAATGACCGATATACCTTTAAAGGGTGATATCACTAAATTTATATTTATGATGACCAATAAGACAAATCCAAAGGGGGCACATTGGCTCTGTTATTGCACATGTATGTCCTGATTGATTAGAATACATCACCCAACGTATGAGATAGATAATCTTATCACTCAAGATCTTTCCTTATGGTACATCAAAGTGCTGTCCCCCTAACTTCACTAGTTCATCCATACATACTCAAGATTAAGAGCATCGATCACTTGGAAGCAATGAGTATCTTGTCTTCTATATATGATGGCATAGTTCTAGAAAACATACTCTTTGTGGTCCTATCCAATGCGTGACACACGCACTAGAAGCGAAGTCTGAAAAGAACCTTCAATGATTTAGGTAGATCACTCCCGTCAGAAGACTCACCCACTATAGCTTTATCTTAGTAAAGTGCCTAACATTACCATCTGGCTATAGACATCTTTATGATATATCCAATACTAGACTTGGACCTGCTGTGTGTCTAGCCTTACTGCCTACCCAAGTCATTGAATTACATCATTAGACCTTTACATAATGTATTACACATATGCACTAGAGATTATATATGTAAGAAGTGCTTATAAATATAAGCAATGATCAAATTTCTAGTTTAGTATTCGTGTACAAGTGGTCTTTAGGGCATACAATCCTAACAGTATTGACAGCATATTATAGGTCTGGTCTGGTGATGATAAGGTACTGGAGAGCCCCAACAATGCTCCTGAAGGTAGTAAGATCAGAATAAGGCCTGGTAGAGTCTTGAGTAGGAGCTGTGTACTTGTTAATAGTAGAATTGTCACATGATTTGCATTCTAAAAAACCAGCCTTATGTAGTAGGTCCTGAGCATAGTTACTTTGGTGTAAGACCATTATACTGCTAGAATAAGCCACTTCAATTCCCAAAAAATAAAATAGAGAACTCAAGTCTCTCATAGCAAATTTAGAGCTTATTGTAGTAATAAGATCGGTAATGGCTTTAGAAGAACTTCCAGTGACTATTAAATCATCAACATATACTAAGACTATAAGTATAAGCAGTAGTTTTCAAAACAAACAAAGATGTATCTGTTGCACTGCATTTAAACTTGTGATTAACTAGAAAGGAGGCCAGCATTTGGTACCAGGCTCTTGGGGCCTATTTCAAGTCATAAAGTGACTTTTGAAGTTTACAAACATGATGACGATATACTAGATCACTGAACCCTAAAGGTTGTACCATGTACACTGTCTCAGTGAGATAGCCATGTAGAAATGCATTATAGACATCTAATTGCCAAAGAGGCCAATTAAAGTGTTGTGTAAGAGCTAAAACAAGCCTGATTGTTGGTTGCTTAATCACTGGACCAAATGTCTCAATGTAATCCAAGCCATGCTCCTAATAAAAATCTTTTGCCACTAATCTTGCTTTGTATCTTGCTACTGAACCAACTGAGTGTCTTTTTTATTCTAAATACCCATTTGCAACCTATAGGTTGCCTGTCTACAAGAAGAGGTATAAGAGACCATGTTTGCTGTTGTTAAAGAGCAGTGAACTCTTATTTCATGGCATTAACCCAGTGAGAATACTTTGATGCCTTTTTGTAAGATACGGGCTCATGATCCGGTGGTCCAAGTATAAGAGAATTGGCCAAGTATCTTGATGGTAGAGGAGAAAAATGGCCAATCTTGGCTCTAATAAGCATAAGATGGGAATTAGACTGAACAAAAGCATACTGCAATGTTATCTGCTCACTTGGAGAAGACTAATCATAGGAATTAAGGTCTTCTAATAAGTTAGAAATAGATAAGTGGTTAGATGATGTAGAGGATGAGATAGAAGATGAAGAAAAAGATTGTATAGTTGGCATTGAAGGAGATGAGTGGACTATAGTAGAATGGTCTAAATGTGAAGATTTAGGTTGAGAAGGAATGATAGAAGTGAGAGGGCTCTAGAGGTGTAACAACCTAAGGAGAAGAGATTTAAGGACCCTAACATGATGAAGTGAAGGCTGTAAATAGTGGTAAATGATTATCAAGTCTAGGATCAAAATCAGATGAGAACAACATAATGTATGATTAAGTAGAAAAAGGAAAAATATCTTCAAAGAATTTGAGATAGATAAACCTTTTTAATGACAAGATCCATGCACCTATATCTTTTTATAGTGCTACAGTAGCCAAGAAAAACACAAGATCTTGATATGTTCTCTAGTTTATGAGCTGTATAAGGCCTAAGCCAGGGAAAGCAAAGACAATCAAAGACCTTTACAAATGTATAATCAGGTTGTTTGCGAAAAAGGCATTGATAAGGTGTTTAATTGTTAAGGGTTGATGTGGAAGTTTATTAATCAGATAATTAGCAGTGGATAAGGCTTCCAACCAATACTAAAGGGGAATAGAACTATGATTAGGCAATGAAAATAGTGTTTCCATAAAATGTTGATGTTTTCTTTCTGCTTTCCCATTTTGCTGAGGTATGTAAAGATAGGTGGTTTGGTGTATAGTGCCTTGGCTTTATAGTAGAGTCTTAAATTGAGTGCTCATATATTTCCCTCTATTATCTATTCTTAAAACTTTAATTGTGGTAAGAAACTATGTATAAATCATTGCATTGAATTGTTGAAAGGCAGAAAAGGCATCAGACTTTCTTTTTAAAGGATAAATTTAGGAGTACTTAGACAAAACATCAAGGAAAATGATATAATAGCTAAAGCCCACAAATGAAGGTTTAAGGGATGGTTCCTATACACCAAAATGCACCGATTCAAATGCTGCAGTAGTACAAGAATTAGAATGGGAAAAGAGAAGTTGACAAGCTTTAGACAATGCACAATCAAGATAATGAGTGCTGGAGTATGTAACTTGTACAGGTAAACAAGAAGAAATCATATTAGTGGAATTTTTAAATGGATGTCTTAATCTAAGATGTCATAGCTTGCCTATGAAGAAAGGTTGTATAGGTGTAAGACATTGCAAGGCTTGAGATACTGAAGAAGCTCCAGAAGTAGTAATCTTTGAGGGTAAGGGATAGAGGCCATTCTTACAAAGGCTTTGGTACTTCACTGAGTGTGTTGAATTGTCCAAGAATTTGACCTCCTTGGAAGTAAAAATCATAGTACAATTGTGATCTTCGGTGAGTTGATAGATACAGATAAGGTTGGAGGAGATTGAGGGTACATACAAGACATTTTTAAGTAATAAAGAAGAGTAAGGCAACAAAGATTTGCCCTGGCCAATGCCTGAAATGGGAAGAGCAATACCATTCCTAACAGCTATAGAGTCTTGACCTGAATATGGTTGAGAATTCTGTAGTTGTGATGAATCACGTGTGACATGACTGGAAGCACCTAAGTGAAGAAGCCAAGTGGCAGAATTCGGCATATTAATACACTTAGTTGTAAAAGCCTACTGTAAAGCTTTAGGATTAGCATAGTTAATGGTATCAAGTCTATGACAACATTCCAGAGCTAGGTAATTATATTTTCCACAAATCTAATAATAAATCTTGTAGGATGATTGAGTAGAAGAACCAGCCATGAAGAACAAATCCTAAGGTTGATATGGAGGCCTAGGAGCATATCCAGTTGTCATGCCTCCTCTTGAAGCCTGTCCTCTACCTCTACCTCTTTGATTAAAGTTCCTACCTCTTCCTTTGTTGGAGTTATTGCCTCCTCTTGAAGCAAGTAATGTAGTAGATACATCTAAAGGGGCAGTATCAGTGAGTGTAAGATTATTAGCAAAATTTAGATTAACTTCTTTTGTTAGCAATATGCCATACAGCTCAGGAACAATAAGTTGACTAGGTCTTACTCTAATAGAACCTTTAATTGTGGAAAATTGTTCTAGTAGTCCTTGAAGGATATACCATATAATATCCTCATTTATTAAAGGTTTGTCAATCGTAGCAATAGTATCAATAATGCTTTTGATTTTGTCCAGGTACTGTTGCATGGTGGATGAACCTTTCTTCACCAAAGTAAGCTGAAGTCTCAACTAATGAATAAGTGCTCTACTTATGGATTGACAACATTGCTCAAGAGCAATCCATATTATAGATGCTAATGCAAGTCTTACAACTTGAGAAAAAACTACAGGCTGAAGTGAAGCAAACAAGCAATTAACCAAGTGATTATCAATTTTCTAGAGTGTAAAATCAGGGTTGGCATAATCTGCTCCATTTGCATCCTTCACAATTGGAGGAGGACATTGCTTGACTCCAGTAACATGATTTAGGAGTCAATAAGTAGTGAACAGTGCAGTCATTTGAGTATGCTAGACCACATAATTGGTATTATCAAGTTTAATATGAATGGAGGAATTATAATTTTAAAGAAATAGCTTGAATGTTGCAAGAAGATCAATTTTAGCAGTAAGATCCATGATGATGAAGAAAAGAAGCAATTTGAAGATATCAACAATGGCAAAACCGTAATTTTGCGAAGGAGAAGAGAAATTGCAATTGAGAAACCTGTTGCGATGTGGATAATTCTTGGAGACGAGGCTCAGATGCTTCCAATTCTGCTAGAATCTAGCTGATTTTGCCCTAATTTTCCATTAAAAAAAAAAGAAAAAATTGCCTAGGAATTGAGCTCTAGATACCATGTTAATGAAGAAGCATTTGAGAGAAAATAAAGGTGTTCTTCATTATTGTACCAATTATTACAATATATAGCATTGGTATTTATAGTGATAAAATATGAGAGCTAACTAACTAAGTCCAGCTCAGCAGCTCATTAACTACTCTAACTCAAGCTCCACTTGATGCGCTGCACATGCTCCATCAGCTTATTGTTTGGCTTTTCCCTTAACAATTTTGACAACTAATAAATACTCATTTGCAATTTTACCCAAATTGCTCAATATATAAGATATTGATGAAGAATTTAAATTTTGAAATAAAGGGTCTAGATTAGTTTAGTCTTATATAAATGGTTGAGATTATCCTTCTTATATACAGGAGAGAATCAAAGGAGAAGATCCAATCTTAAGCCACTTTAAGGGGGGAAAAAAAAGACGAATACGTTAATCAAAAAGTAAATTTGTCATCACAAATGATTCCAATCTCCATAACCATATGATGCAATAATTTTAATGGCAATCTTTTAAGTAATGATACTTATTGTTGCATTTCACTAGTTTTTATTTGTTTTCTGTCCTTACTTATTTAACTTAGATTTAGATTGTTCTTGGTCCAATCATATGATGACAATGACATAACATATACAGCAAAGTAATTTTAACTTAAGATTCCATTATATCTTGTTTCTCAATCAGTTAATAGTAGCTATTTTTAAGAGAGGTTATTTTCTAAGCCTACATAATTTAGAAAAGTCTCGCTTATTCTACATTAAAGCTTTATTTGGATTGATTTCTTTTTTCAATGCAAAATATAATATTCTTAAAAAAATTCCTTTATTCCCAAATAGGTGTTTGTCAAAACGAGTAATATATACACTGGACCTTCCATAAGAAAAAGCAGAAGAAACTCATTTTTATTCATCACATAATTGGCAGAATATTATTAAGTGGACATCACGCAAATACGTATAATTGGGGATCTCCAAGTAGTTAAAAACCCCATAAAGTCTAAATGGAAATCACACAAGAAACTAAAACCTCCCGCAGAGCTGGAAAGTCATGAATTGATGAAATATTGTAGCTCAACTCCTCTCGCAATCCTTCAACAATTCAAAGTAGGTGTGACATTTCTTTATGTCGTAGCCATGGCTTCCAAGACACTGTGACAAGAGAAGAAGAAAAATATCAAATTAGTCATCCCCAATTACTTAGGTAGGATAAGCGAAGGTAATTTTATATTCTCGTCGTTTACATTCCATTATTCGATTATAAAAACCTTTCTTGAATTATTAAAAAAAAAAAAAGAAGTGCTTTGTTTGTTAAAGGAAATGGGGCCTTGACTAACTAGTAAAACTACGACATTTTGATTGTTAATATTCACCATACTGAAGTAGGATAATTTGCGTTATAGTCCAAATTACATTACTTATCGGGAAAGCAAAAATCTTTTCCTAGGAATCATTGATATCTCTAATCTCAAATCAAACGCACTTTTATTTGTTAAAGAAATATGCTATTTATTTGTAAGTGCAAAAAGCACAAACACTTACATTTGCGAATCGCTCAGTGACATTGATGCATGGGATGGCATGCTTGGGAGTTTCCTTAGAAGTCTCTCTCTTTGCCCTGTGCTTGCGAGCCGCCTTTCGAGCCCGATTACAACTTATGCCGATCCCAGTGCCAACCAAGACCAAGCCTAGACATCATTACAATGTACGAGAGATTGATCGCTAATACGATAAATTAATTACTAGTCATGTATAGCTAGTGCTGCATGAGGATCTTGAACGTGTAATATACGAACAGCAAAAATCTGTAGTACTTCAATGACAACGAAAAGTACTTTTACATTACCTGCAGTTAGAATGGATCCTAGCATTTTGCCATTAGCGCCATCTGCATTTGGAATGACAAAAATTTTGAAGAAAATGGCAAACCATTGTGTGGAAAAAATTGAAGGATAATTTTATCTGTTGCCTTAATTAAAAGAAAAAAAGAACCATTTATACATACCGCCACTAATGCCGTTGTCAGAGCTGCTACCTTGATGCCCCATATCAGATACTTGTGCTTTCTATTTGGCAAGCTAGGAGTAGTGATCAAAGAGAGAGTTCAGTGTTATAATGACTTGGAGGTAACTCGCCACTATATATATAGACAAGAGTTACAATTTGCTTTCCCTTTTTTAATTTTTAATTTTTTAAAAATTTTTTTGGGGTTCGAAAGGAGCCTAGCTAATCACGAAACTACGAAAGTACAGTTGATGGAGATGCACCACTCTAATCTGGATAAGAATTTTGGAAGTAAAATTCTTAGGGCTCGTTTTGGACCTGCTTTTATTTTTTGTAAAAGTTTTTATATAAATTTTTTTAAAAAGTATTCTTTTAGAAATTTAAATTTTTGGCTTCTAGGAAAAAACTCATTTTAGCGCTTCAGTTTTTTTTTTTTTTTTTTAAGTTAACACAAATACTTATTATTGCAAAAAAGAGATATTCTTTTATGAAAAGAAGCGTTTTTTCTTGAGAAAAATAGTCAATCTAAACAAAACTTTGGAATAGTCGGTGCCTTTTTTTTTTTTTCTTACAAAAATAAATAAAATGTTCAAGCAACCAATGTATTATAAATTTTGATGTCAACTATGGACTCGTTTAGATTGGTTTTTTTCCAAAGAATTTTTTTTAACAGCTTTTGAAAAACAGTTTTTTTTAGAAGTTGAAAATTCTGACTTTTAAAAAAAAGTTGTATTTGAGCTTTTTCTAGAGTTTCAGCTTTTTTGAAAATCAAATCAAATAGTTATTGCAAATTTAAGAAAAAAAAATTTTTTTCCTTAAAAAAACCAATCCAAGCAGGCTTTATGATATTTAAGATCTGCTTATATGAAGCACTTTTTTCCACTTTTTCTTTGGTGTTAGTAAATGATAAGATTATGAGGATTTCTAAGTTGCTTTTCTACATGGTGGTTATTGTCCTTATTTATTTATTTATTATTATTATTTTTTGTTTTTTGTAATAAGAGAAATCAAGTTTGTAAAACTAGACCACCTATGAGACTTGGCACTGAATTCAATCATTTGCAAAGCCCAACTAACAACTAGCAAATGGGTGTGCAGGATATCTCCTATATTGAGTATCAATTTAGTTAAGGGCTCCAAAAGACTAGAATCGAATTTGGTTCATGAATTGCATTTAATTTTGACTCTCACGTAGGGCATCCTAAGGGACGGTTATTTATTTATTACTAAAACATAAAAGATAATAATTACACACATTTTGAAAAGTTACAAGGCGGTTGAATCAAATATACGAAGTTAAGATTGGTCAAGCTTTCATCAAAAAGAAAATACTTTAGGTGAGATTAGAAACATATCACGTACAGATGCGTTTCTTTATATTGGTAAAACATCGACCAATCAACTAGGTTTTTCCTGTAGGCTTTGAAAAATTACAATTGGATTCGAAATATTTTCCATAGGAGAACTAATGTTTTCAGGTTTCCTAGTAGATGCTATATATTGAAACATCAGACAGCAAATGTCCTAGTAAGTCATTTACTTTTTAAACCCTCAACCCCTAATTTAATATCTCACCCTGGTAGGATCTCAACTCAAATCATCACTTTTAGACATTATTCTCAACCATTTCGACTAATCTTTAATTTCCTATTCTAATAAAAGTCATGAGTTGAGAGTTTCAAATATGTTTCATCTAATTCAAGTAGACTCCATATATAGCGAACAGTTTTATGATTGTGTCTCCATAATGTATATGCTGCTCACCTTCACGTTGAATTATAATTAATTAATAGTTAACAACAATAAAATATGCAAACAAGACTAAGAAATAGAATATGAATGAACTTGACATGAGCAACATAGGAAAGTGAAGGAGCATTAAAAAGTCGGGACCTGTCTTTCATGCATCGCTCCAAAAGTCACCGAAACTGTTACCCAACTTTTACAATATAATCGCAGCCAGAAGAAGAATCGGAAATTGCGGTGATGCATTAACAACAAGAAGTGCTGTTGCTCGGAACCTTCCCTCGAGAAGCTGCCAGAAATCGATGAAGGCATGGAATCCAGCATATATGGAAGGTTGATGCATGAAAAGACTTGGGATTTGTACGCAACTGGTGCGATGCATAAAAATCGATATATATATTTGATATTGTTAGCTCTTATCAGTAATTTATTATTATATTGATAAATTTTGGAATATTTCAATTGATTGATATAATTTTTTGCATAGCAACCATAACCTTTGTACCACCATATGCTGCGAGCCCACCATAACCTCTACCCTTTTTTCGACCATATCCACCGCCATGTTTTGCTACCAAAACCACAGAATTTTTCACTTTGAGCCTAAGAATATTACCTTCAGCCAAGGATAAGAGAAAATAATGCATAAAAAAAATCCAAAAATGACGAGGAGGCATAAAGTGCACAAATCAGTGTCGGACAAATGGCAGAAGTGTTATTGGAGGGAAATAAATAAATATCTTTGTTTCTTTTTCGTGGACTAACCGTCTATTGGCCCAGCTTCCAAATAAATATCTAAAAGTGCAATTTTAAAAGTTAAAATTAACCTATGACATATTTTTAGAATTAAAAAACTTTTACAAGAAAAAATAATAAAGCTAAAAAGAAAGTTTAAAACCAAAAATTTCAAATTGGAGTTTTTTTAAAAAACTATCGCTACATAATACGAGAAATTATTTTTCTTCTTTTATCTTCAGAATTATTATTTTATAGTTTAAGCAGTCCAATGTTACCCTTAAAACCATTGATTGTTAAAATAAAAGGCCAAAAGGAATAGTTTTTAGTTAACAACATTTTTATTCAAAGTTTTACCATTAAAAGTTCTACAATAATTAAAATCTCACAAATAGGACAAATAATGCCTAATTACTTAACATCTCGAGTTGGTTAAGACAACTCTTGAAAAATGATCTTTCCTTACATGAACTGGCTAAATTACGAATATTTTCCTTTGAACTATTCCCTAGATGTCGTTGGAGTATAGGGTTGTTAGAAGGATGTTCTAGTTTGACGTAATTCTTATTCAAGTCGCAACGAATAACATAAGTGACAACACAAAAGATTGGAAGAGAGGAAGCTCTTGATACAAAATTCTTTCGCTTATGGCAATAGTTCCTCTGCTTTTCGAAATGAAAGTGTTTCTTTATATTATCAATGTTGATATGGGTATCTCTCGGCCCGATTCGACCATTTCTGAGTCTAGTATACACTTCAGAAAAAGGGGTGCCGAATTATTCAGACCCGAGTCTCACCCATGGGTCTTTGATTTTGTTAGGGCTGGACTCAAGAACTTTGAGATATACCCTAGCTGACCAAGAGATTCAATCCAAGCAAAATATTGTATGATAATTAGAATGAGACTCCAACACTTTCACTGTTATAGCAACTAAGGAGATTGATCTCATCCAAATTCTACTACCAAAGATCTATAAATGTCCATCCATAGCGCTAGCTAAGGTATGCTATTTCTAAAGCATTATTCTACGTTTAGTTTCTCCGCTCGCTCTTCTTGACTTGATTACTAACCTTTTGGTTGGTACCACCACTTGTGACTCCAATTTGACCTGTAATTTGATCTGATTTGCTATTGTATGTTTATCTGAGCCAGGTCAAGCATCCGAGTCTGAACAAGGAAGTTTTACTGATAATCTTTTGCATTATCAAATACAATCTATGTCTCACCAAGAAAAATTATAATAATTACCCTTAAAAGGAAAAAGGAAAAAAGAAAACTTCAACTAAAATTCATAATTTGGAAAATGAATTATAGTTTTACGAAATTGCCCCCTGATAGAACAACATTTGTTGGGCTTTTTGGTTCATACTGACCTTTTCCCGACATTAATATGGGCCGAGCCTGCAATCGCTTTTTTGGGATAGAAGCACGTAACGGTCACCTTTACATTCAAATTCAAATCCTTTCAAACAGCAGTACGAAAATTTCTCTACCCATTTTCATTGCAAAAAAAAAGTAGCTCTCTTTCTTCAAACTTTTACACTCAAACTTCAAGATTCCCCCAATTCTGAAGCACCCAGAGACCCAAATTCCATGGAGAACACTGGAGTCAACTCGTTTGTACCAAATCCAGAAGAAGCTTTAGTCTTGAACACATCTGTTTTTGATTGGGAAAAGAAGCCTTTGAATCAAGAAACTGAAGAAGCAGTGTCTGCAATGGAAGAAGATGAAGCAACGAATGAATCTTTAGCCGATTCGATGGTCTGCGATGCAGGGTCGAGGTTAATCCTAAGTGGGTTCTGCAAACCAAATTGCACAGGTTGGTTTGTGCTATTCCACATTTTCTTTATTCGTTCTGAAAACTCAGGTGATCTGGGTTTTCTTCTTTAATGGTATGAAAATTAATGTTTCTTTGTTAATTAATTTTATAAATTTCAGTGAAATTATTAAGTAAAGATGATAGTTTTAAGTGGTCTTGATATTCGAAAGTTATTGAGGGTTTCCATTGTAATTTGAGGTTACCTAGGTTTGGGGAAGAACATTTAATTTGGAAAAAAGATTCGGAATAAGTTTCTTTGATTCTTAGGCACTTGGGAAAGTAATGACTAGGTTGTTTCTTAGACACTTGGTAAATACCTAGGGTTAGCAACTTTGAGCCTATAAATTTGAGTTTATTTTCAAGACTATGAGAGGGGACTTGCGTGTGCTTGCGGTTCTGTAATTGAGGCGTGACAGCAGAGCTGGAGTTCTGTGTGGTAAAGATATTACAAGAAATATTTGTGGGAGAGCAAAAGAAATTGCTTTCGAAAATGGTTTTTGTATCTGATGTGTATTCCTTGTTTTCTCTACAGATATTTTCTTATTAGCTAAATATATTGGAGTGGAGTATAGTGTTATACCACATATGTGAAAATAACTGTTCTTATCTTATTATTATATTTGTTCTTGGGACTAGACGGTGTTGTGCTCTTTGTGAATGCGGGTACTGAGGCTTCAGTTGAATCAGATTCTGGTATTAGTTTTGTGGCTGATAAGTTTTTCGAAGGGGGTGACACATTTCAAACTGAGGACATAATAACTGAGGGTGGCGATTATTCTTTCATTTACCAATCGGCACGGCTAGGGAACTTCTCTTATCGAATTGATAACCTTCCGGCTGGAGATTACTTCGTCGACCTTCACTTTGCGGAGATTATCAACATAAATGGTCCTAAAGGAATGAGGGTGTTTGATGTGCTCATTCAAGATGAAAAGGCAAGTTCATTTAGCAGATGGATTTACAGCCTGTTTGGCTAAGCTTATTTGGGGCTTATAAGCAGCAAATACTAAGAAGCATGTAAGGGATGCTTTTTCTAGGAGCTTATGAGCTGCAAAATAAGCAGAGCCAAACAGGCTTTTACTGCATATTTTTTAAGTATGGTAAATCTTCTCTAATTAGCTTTTGTAAATGCAGGTCTTGTCTGAATTTGATATCTATGCTGTTTCTGGAGCCAATAAATCTCTGCAATTAGTTGACTCTAGAGTTTCAATCAAGGATCACGGCATACTGACATTGAAGTTTGAAGGGATAATTGGAAGCCCATTGGTTAGTGGGATTTGTATTCGTAAAGCTACTAGCACGTCAGGTAACTAACTTATTTCTCCACTAAGTATAATTTAGAGTGCAGGATTTTTAACCTTGGATTTATCTTTGACTTGATTGTAGTTCCTCAATTAAATCATGACTATCTTGTTTGCAAGAATTGTTCTGCCGAGGTACAGTTCCCATCAGCTCAGGTATGGTGCAATTCAACTGTTTAACTATGACCTTTCCAAGTATGGACTATTTTTATAATGCTCTTATCAAATAACTTTTCTCTTAGAAAAAAGTACTGCAGACGAAATCAGCAGCCAAGTATGAAAAGAAGATACAAAAGCTGAATGACTTATTGCAGCGCAAGACAGATGAATGCTTTCAGTCTTGGATGTCTTATACAGCTGCTAATGAACAGTTAGAGAAGGTCAGAATGGACCTCGACAATAAATCATTCCAGACATATTCCCTTGGTAAGACTAACCTGTAGTCAGGTCGATACTACAATGATAGAAAATGGAAAAAAAATATCACCAGTAGCTCTAAGTTCGTAGTCAGTGCTTGAACTTAAGTTGCACTGGTATACTTTCATCATGTACACCATCTTCTCTTTGTTTGTTCATTTGTTCTTTTGCTTATCTTTGTCGTTCCTATTTGAGATGTTAAAAGGTAGATTCTTTCACCATCAAGATTGTTTGGATGCCAATGTATGAACTTACTTTCTTTTGATAATATAAGGATGAAATAGGCGTATGTGAAATATATCTAATTAGAACTCTTTCTATTTTATGGTTTCAAGATTTTATTTGACAATAGCCCAAATATACTTTTCAGTGCTATATTCTGCTTTTGCTATGCTAGTTCCATTTATGGTTTAGGGCCTATGGTTAGTTGACTCAAGGCATTTCTTTTGTGTTCTAGACCAAACATTAAACAAACAAGCCCAGCAGCTGAAGGAGATTTCTGGCAGATATGAGCGTGATAAAAACTTCTGGGGAGGGGCAATCAATGATCTGAGGGAAAAAGTAAAAGTAAGTTTTGAAAAATTTTGTATCATAAATGGGCAAGAATATGCTGATACAATTCCTGATTTGAATATTAAATGTGTGCCTGGCTTGCAGGTGATGAAACAAGAACATGCTAAGCTTTCTCACGAAGCCCATGAATGTGCTGATACAATTCCTGATTTGAATAAAATGGTCTTTGCAGTTCAGACATTGGGTAAGTGTTGTCCATAATAAGATAGAATTGGTGTCTGAACATTTTATAATATGCAAGGACAAATGCAGTGGCACAATGCGAGGATTTCAAGATGAAGTACAATGAGGAGCAAGTGAAGAGGAGAAAGCTCTTTAATGAACTTCAGGAGACAAAAGGTGAATCAACATAATCTTTAATAAATCTGTTAGAGTACCATGATTATTGGTTACTTCTTGGCTTTTAGCTATTGAACACTTTTTACTGATTACTTGGTCCTTTGAGTTATCGAACTCCAGGCAATATCAGGGTTTTTTGTCGATGTCGTCCATTAAGCAAGGGAGAGATAGCATCTGGGTGTTCAATGGTAGTTGACTTTGATGCAGCCAAGGATGGTGAACTTGGAGTGCTAACTGGTGGCTCTATGAAGAAAACTTTCAAGTTTGACCGTGTTTACACACCAAAAGATGATCAAGGTGTTTACTTGGATATAGATTTATTTCATGAAAGGGAAAATTGGAAAGAAATAAGGAAGATAGAGACAAACATGAATACAATGAAATATTTGGCCTTTTCAATACGAGTCAACTGGTCTACTTGTGTGAAATTTTATACATATTGACATGTTTTTTCCCCTCTTACAGTTGATGTTTTTGCTGATGCTTCACCCATGGCAACTTCTGTCTTGGATGGATACAATGTTTGTATATTTGCTTATGGGCAAACTGGAACTGGCAAGACCTTCACGATGGAGGGCACTGAGCAGAATAGAGGAGTCAATTATAGGACTCTTGAAGAACTGTTTAAAATTTCCAAGGAAAGGAGTGAAACATTCACCTATAATATATCAGTGAGCGTCCTTGAAGTCTATAATGAGCAGATAAGGGATCTGTTGGCTACATCATCTAGCTCGAAGAAGTCAGTCTTTCCTGAAAACTTTTCATGCATGTAGATGCTAAAATTTCGTGGTCTAGTTTGGAAGGAGTGCCAAAGTTGGCGGCTAATTTGCAGAGTATGTCATGGTCAGTGTTCTACTTGGCTCATTGATTTGAACTTCTTGGATTGTTATTAGGTTGGAGATAAAGCAAGCTCCTGAAGGGTCTCGTCATATCCCAGGCATAGTTGAAGCTAAAGTTGAGAACATAAAGGAAGTATGGAATGTGCTACAGGCAGGGAGCAGTGCACGTGCTGTTGGATCCAACAACGTGAATGAGCATAGCAGTCGTTCACACTGGTAATAAGCTTTCCGAATCATTTTCACCATTTCATTATTTGCAGCTCATTACTCATAGTGCCACTCATTTCATATTTTTTAGTTTTATTTGGCTCAACTGCAAAAGCACTTTACTTCCCTTATCAATCTTCTTGTCAATGTTAGCATGCTCTGCATAATGGTAAAATCTAAGAACTTGATCAATGCTGAGTGCACCAAAAGCAAGCTTTGGCTTGTGGATTTGGCGGGTAGTGAGAGGCTCGCAAAGACAGATGTGCAGGGTGATCGGCTGAAAGAAGCTCAAAATATTAATAGATCTCTCTCAGCTCTTGGAGATGTGATATCTGCCTTAGCTAATAAAAGCAGCCACATTCCCTACCGGTATTGACTGTCTCCTTTATTTTGACAGTGTGACCATTCATCATATATTAATCTGGTTTCCTGTAATTTTATTGCTATCAGGAACTCTAAGCTGACTCATCTGCTCCAAGACTCACTAGGTTAATGCACTCATTCTTGCAAATTTTGTTTCCTACAACTGAGGAAGTCTAGTCTTATAGATTTTTTACACCTCAATAAATCTTTTCCTTATTGCAGGTGGTAACTCCAAAACCTTGATGTTTGTTCAAATTAGTCCCTCAGACATGGACTCGAGTGAAACTTTCAGTTCATTGAATTTTGCAACCCGAGTTCGAGGGGTTGAGTTGGGTCCTGTAAAGAAGCAAGTTGATACGAGTGAGCTCCAGAAGATGAAAGCGTTGGTATGCTAAAGCACAACATCTTCTCATGTTTCACTTTTCTTTTCCTTGGCATTTCTTAACTGCAGCTTGGACTACTTAACTGTTTGTTTCTTTTTATGGTATGTCTAATAGCTCGAGAAAGCAAGACAGGAAGCTAGACTCAAAGATGAATCCCTGACGAAGCTCGAAGAGACCTTACAGAGTATGGAAAATAAAGCCAGAGGCAAGGATCAGGTTTATAAGAACCAACAGGATAAGATAAAAGAACTGGAAACTCAGCTTGAGTCGAAGACAACAATGCATGGTCAGTCAGAGAAGCAAGTTTCTCATCTTTCAGAAAGATTGAAAGGGAAGGAAGAAGCTTGTGTCAATCTTCAACAGAAGGTTGTCTTCTTTTCTGCATAGAAATTTATGTTTCTCTGTTGTATATTCCAATAACAGAAGTTCATTTTGAAATGCTTGCACATTGCAGGTTCAGGATCTCGAAAATGAGTTGAAACAGCAAGCGCTAGAATCTGAGTCTCGTGCTCTCGCTCTCCAAGATAAGGTATTGTCAAAGGATTAATATTTCTTAAAAACAATATCCATGTGAGAGTTAAGCATAACAAGTTTACTCACTCAGGTTGAGGAGCTTGAGAGGAAACTGAAACAGCAGAACCAAAATTCAGATTCTCTAGTACTCCGTCAAAAGGTGATGAGGTCTTGCTCTTGCCTCTAAATAACTGTTCTCAAGAAATTGCAGACTCTGACTTTCTATGGCCCAATTAGTTCATAGGAAAAATCTACTATAGAAATGTTTGTCGGAAATTGTGCACCTTAAAGGTTGTCAGAGTTTTTTATTTCTTGCATTATAATTCCTAAAATTTCCGTCCATCTGATGCTAAACAAGCTCTCTCTCTCAGGTTGAGGAGCTTGAAAGGCAATTGAAAGAGCATGACCAAAATCCAGAGTCTCTTATACTCCGTCAAAAGGTGATCGTGACTAAATATCCTACAAATTGTCTCTAGGCCAATTTCCTACTGCATAAATGGAATGGATTTGTCAAAGGATTTGACTAGATTTGCTAATATCTAATCCCTGTTTGTCCATAGATCAAAGAACTCGAGAAGAAGATAAAAGAGCAAGGGCAACAGTTGGCATGCATGGTAGTTCCAGATTCTGCTCATTTAGTAAGATGCACACCTTCAGAAGGCACACGACACAGTAGAGATGAGCTTATGAACGAGGCTGAGAACCGCATTCTGAGAAGCTCAAATTCAGTAAACCGCCCAGTCAGTAGTCAGGCGTCTGTCATACCAAAAGATAATGATTCCAATAACATGGTTAGAAGGAAGCGATTATCCAGAAATGCCGAAGGAGAAAACATTGGTCTTGATTATAAAGGCAGGCAATCTGATCCTTCGCGACCTATTTCCAAGGTTTCAAGAACAACCAGGCAAGCCATGGCGGCTACGCAAAGGCCTTTAATCCATAGCAAGACAAGCAGAGATCAGGTTCAGGGGTTAAAAGAGAGAGAAAGCAAGAAAAGGATCTGGTCAAGGTAATCATAGTAAAATTGAAGAAAAGCCAACAAGCTTTCCTGTTGTCTGTATAACTAACAAGTTTACCTAACTGCTTTGTCTAATTTCTCAGTGTAGTCTATGTATTCTTACATTAACTCATATTATACACACAGAAGATTAAACGCGCTTGCTAATTTGCTTGTTCATGTCCCCATTCAAAAAGTATTGTATCGATTGAATCGGTATTCATTTGTAAATATTTATACGTAGAAAAGTTTGGGGACTGTCTTTTTTTTTTTTTTTTTCCTTTTTTCGTATAACATTGAGGAAAATACCATGTATAAAAGTGCGCATTTACTGGAAAAATATTTGAAAAACATACAAACCATACTTTTAGTCAAGAAACATAGCGTTTACAAAACTAACAAAACGTGCGAAATCCGTTTCTTTTCTCACAGAAACGAGAAATAGCTTTTAAGAAAGAAAGTGTAATAACAAGCATGAAAAACCAATCTTTTGTCGAAAACAAATAAAACAGTTAGGCCATCTTCAACAGTTTACCTATTTCTTCCTTACATTTAAGGGGTTTTGATTTATTTTTTATATTTAAGGTCTCCTATTTTAATTTCACTTTAACAACTCTCTTAATTTCAATCAAACCCTTGTTTTAAGGATTCCTTATTTTAATTTTATTCCAACAACTTTCTTATTTCAAAAGTCCCTATTTTTATATCATTTTTTATTTTAGCTAAACACATTTTTTAAATTTTTTATGTTTTCAGTTTTGTAATGTAGATTTTTTTCTTTTTACAAATTAATTATATTAATTATTAATCTTAATATATATATATATATATATATATATATTTTTTACATTATTGGATTTAGGGGTTGGAAAAGGGGTGGGCCTGAGACCCCCTATATATAAGGGGAAAGAACAAATTGAAAAGAGACCCTTAAAATTTGAGGGGTAGAATAAGAGGGTTCCTAGAGCTTATTTCTCCCTTCTCACTCCCTTTAAAATTTGAAAGGTGGAATGAGAGGGTTGCTGGAGCTTATTTCTCTCTTCTCACTCTCTAAATATAAGATAAAGGGTTATTTAGGTAGCTGTCAAAAAGAGCCTTACACAAAATAAAAGAAACTTAGAAATATGCAAAATCCTTTTTGCATAAGGATTGAGCTATTACATTTGTTGATTTGTAAACTATTGAAAATAAACCGATGGAGTATGTTGTTAAAGCTCAAATCTCACTATCACAGGTTTATATGCCTAGTGCAAGGTGATAATCTCACTTTGGTCATATGTTCATGTGGATCACCACAATCTCGCCTTGCACGAGGAGGCGTGTTCAGTTAATAAAAGAATACATTAATTTTTTTATTATTTATTTAAATTAATATTGTTATAATCTAAAGTTGATGTTAAACATGTATAATTTTTAGTCTACCTGCAGTGAGTTCTTTCAAAGTCAGATCAGCTGCCAACATTGTATCACTTCTCTTTGCTTTCGTCCATGAATTCTCAATTTTTTTCCTATGCCATGATGATTATTTACCTAAGTGAAAAAGATTAGGTAAAAATTAAAAATAATTTGTTTTTACATTCATTCAATCCCATTGAATTGCATGTTAGATAGTGCATCCAGATTGACATTTCATTCATGCACCGAATCTCATCGAACTGTGTGCTAAATGGCACATTATTTATGTTTCACTCATGCACCCACATACTAAGTCACATTCTAACTCACAAAAGTTAGCAACTTGAATAACTAAACTACTAAGTAGTGCCCTTGCAAGAGGGAAAATTTTGGAAGGGAAAACAACTCGAAGTATTTGCTTGTTGTTTTTAGTTTCTTGTATGACCAAGTTAAAGTACCGGTTTTGTTTTATTTTGAATTTATATTTTTCATTAAAAAATCATCTTAGCTATTAATTTTGAATTTTGGATTTCAAATTAAACTTTGGAGCAAATTGATTTAGTAATTACTAATCAAATAAATAACTACTTTACATAGTAGTTAGTAGATTAACTTAGTAATTGTTCACAACTTACCATAAACCTAATTAGCCAAACCATACCCCGATGTACTCAGTAGACTTCTAAGTGATGTACCTCATTTCCAAACTCATACCACGACTCGAAACATATCCTGGATTCACTCATACCACGACCTAAAACATATCCTGAAATCAGAATCCAGTGACTATGAACCGGATGATTAATTTCTTATGCATGATTGAAAGCTATGTTATATATTTTTGGTCAACAACACTGCTTGTGGGCAGGTCATTTTGTTCCCGGCGTTAGGCAGATCGGATATCTAATGATAGGAACTTAAGCGTTTAGACCGAACCATTAGTTAACATACTATCAAAACTCGCATTCATATATGACGTCTAATTTGTTTTTAATTATTAATTTTAAATTTTATTATATTTCACTTGTTAACAATATTAGAAGGTTAATAAAATAACTTTTGAGAATAAACAATGAAGGATAATGGACAATATTTACTAACAGAATTTTATTAATAAACAATAGATGACAAAGTGAAGGAGAACTTGCCTCACGGTTCGGAACCATATTTCCATACCAATAAATTCTACTCACAATTTTAATTTGGTTTTGACAATATTTCATACTCTTCTTGAGACTTTTGAAATTGTGCATTGAAATAGAAATAAGAATCTATTGCAACTACTAACACGTTAATAAGATGACAAGCAGTCCCAATTTATTATTATTAGTTACTATAGTGATCATATTAATAAATGATGTCGTGTTGGTATTGTCAGCTATTAAATTGAAATTAACATCATATGTATAATATTTTATATCAATTCATGCAGGTCAAACTTATTTTGCCCTTCAATTAAAGACGGTATAATATATATTGTCTATTATATCAATCAAGTAGATATTTCGGAAATTTAATAGATTCTAATTATTGTGTCAAGCTTTTTTCTATTTGCGAGAGCTTACGTTAGATTTTGGTTAGGATATTCAAAACCAATGTATAACATCTATAATTACTCAATTTAATACTAACTAGTTTTAAAGTGGGATTTCAGGCTATTTCTTTTTATTTGTCAAGAGCAAACTATAAATTTATATTACTATCAAGTAAATACAAAGTCAAGAGAAACTAAATATACAAATAAGACCTTAAGAAAACTGTACAAGTAATTGGAAAAGAATTCTTTTCCTATAATTTATTCTAATTGTACGAGCAACTTGATTTCCCATGCGTGTGGCAGGACAAATGATATGTTAAGGTTACGTAACCAGCACCACGAAATAGGATATAAAGAAAATTCTGAACAAGGGAGAGAAATCTCCAAACAGAATTCAAACAAACCTAAAAAGCTAAAAAGACATGTATCACAAAAAAAACCAATTTGCTTACCTATATTACAAGTAGTAGCAACTGGAGACTCATAGAAATCGAGGCTCACACAGTAGTCAAAATATTTAAATCTAAATTTATTCAAAGAAAAAAAACAGAAAAATAACCAAAAAATAAATAAAAATGAGGTTCATGCATTTCAATCCTTCCTCTATTGTCTCTCTCCGTCCACCCTCTCTTGGTTTCCCTTTTTCTTAGTGCCGGAGCCAAAAATTAAAGGTTGGGGCCAAACTTAATTTAGAATATCAATGATATTAAATATTTTAATTATAGTAAAATTATAAAATATTATTTAGTAAAAGAAGTAAGATATGTAAAAGAAAGTTAACTAGTTAAAGTAATAAAGTTGGACTCATTCAAATAGAAAAATTCACTTATAGTTTTTACATGAACGTGATAGTAATTTTATATATATATAGGAAATCAAGTTACATTTTAGAAAGTTATGGTGATTGAGTACATAATGTCAAGTTTAATCCTTTAAAACTTTCCTAAAAGTTTTAACGGCCTCTTTGAATTGGCTTATAAAAAAATATTTATTTTATAGCACCTAAAAAAATATTTTTTAGAGAGTTTTATCTTTTCAAAAAGCTATTCTAAACACTTATTTTGGCTTTGCTTTTTTTAGGTGTTTATAAGCACCAAGTAAGCAAAGCCAAACACCCTCTAGAAAAGAATATTGTTTCATGAAAAAAGTTCTTTGAAACTAACCAAAAGATTTCTTATATAGAAACTCTAAAATTGCCTAATGAAAAAATTAATAAATTAAACATTCTTAAAATTTTGTCCACTAAATTAAATTACCTATCCATTATGAAAATTTGACAACTGGAATATTATTTCAAATAGCTAAAAGAAAACTCACTAAAAGATCACTATAGTAATTCAAAGTTTCATATTGAAAAAGATATATTAAGACAAATATTTTAAACAAATTACTCTGTCATTATATTGGTGAAATGTTCACCTACTAACAACAATAAGAAAATATTTAAAAAATTATATATAAAATTATCCCATTAAAAATAAATAAATTGATAATAATGCAATTTTCTATTTCAAAGTAATGTGTTAAATATAAATACAAGATTTTCCAAGCAAACAGAAAATTTAGGTGGGGCCAACGTAATTCTTTTTCTTTTTTTTTTTCTCTTTAAATACAATACACATATACATATATAAAAGAATTTTTTTTGGAGCTTGCGCGGCCCGGGCCACCCGGGCCGATCCCCCCCTAGCTCTGCACCTGCTTTTCCCACCTTCAATCCTTATTAATTTTTTTCTTTTCTTCACGTCTCGTTAAAAGTTTTTTTCCCCCACCCCAATTTTTAATCTTTTACCATGCTCACATCATTGACCAGAGTTACAGTATCCTTTTTGAGCTCTAGGTTGAGAGCCTGTTTGCATTGATTTTTTTTAAGAAAAAAAAAAATATTTTTAAAATGTTATATTTTTTTTACAATTTAATTTGATTTTTAAAAAAAATTAAAACTCTGACAAAAATTTAAATAAAATTTTTATCAAAAATTAGAATTTTTAACTTCTTAAAAAAATATTTTTCTCTCAAATTATAAAAAAAATTTTAAAAAATCAATTTAAACGAGCCCTAATTAACATAGTATTTGTACATGTATTACTTGCATCCTAAAAAGGCTAAAATTGCAATGATGAAGGGATACTTTGTTGTATTACTGTGCGTTCACGGGGCTGCCGTCTTGAACGCATTTTTCTCGTTCTCTCACCCAGAGACAAGACTTGTTGTAAAATTCACTCGTAACATTATTCAACAAAAAACAGAGAAATTAACCCGATATTACACCGCCATATCTTGAAATGTTGATTAAGAGATTGTTAGGAAAGAATTTGTATGACTCAAGAGGTTCAAATTGAGAGAAAATTAACGAAATGGTCAAACCACAAAGTAAGGCAAAATAAAGATCGCAAAAAAAAAGAATATGCAAAATTGAACGTGGCTTGATCATTAATTGCATTCACATGCCAATAGTAAAATTCCACGGTAATTTCATGATATTGCGAGCACAAAGTTCAGAAGTTGTAAATTATTTATATTATTTTAGCATAATTGTAACAATAGTTCATATACATATAGAGAGAGAGAGAGAGAGAGAATTGTTGAATCTTGTTGATATGTGATTTCGTAATGACAATTAAGAGTAAATTCATTTCCAATAAAATTGAAAGATACACTACCACACTAGGGTGGTAGAACACTCATAATCTTTTCTTTTTTGTTGCTTAACACACATATATATCATCAATACTTAAGAAGCCATACTACAGATTAGGATCTTCTCATATCAATTATTTTTTTATATAAGTACAAGGAAAATTTTAACTATTTATATAAACATCCTATTGTCTTAGCCATTCATAATAATTAAATTCTCAAAGAAAAAAAGAAGGTATATTTTTTAAAATGTTTTTTCTCTCTACCAATATCCACTATTTTTTAAAATTAATTTATAATTGGTTGAAACTATATTCTACACAAATGAATAGTTAATTTTTTTTTCTTTTATCAATAAAAAAAAAACTAGTGCTATAAGAGGATCCTAATCTACTTGAACGAATTGTTAAAAGTTTGAACTCGAAGCAAACAGCATGGAGAGCAGTCCAATCATTTTCCCTTGGAATTGCATGGAAGCAATCGAGGCAAGGGGGAGGGAAAAAATATTAAGAAAATAAAAAATAAAACAAGAAGAAAATAATTGCTTTCGGATATTATCGTTCACGATTAAAAGAAATAAAAAAGACATACAAACGTTTCGATTCGATTCAATTATTAACTGAAAAATGTACTGTAATGTACTAATTTAATGAGATTTAACTTTTAATTATTAACCGAATTATGTTGGGCTCTAAATGAATCTGTATCTGTAGGCGGGAGTTGCTGGTGAGGATGATGAGAAACACCATACAGCATCCCGTTACATCATGACTCATGAACTTCTTGCAGGATGTTATTGGCAGTTGAAAACAACGGAATTGATAAGTACTGTAAAGAGAGTTCTCTTCTAGAAAGTCTTATCACGTTCATCACGCGACCATCCTCCTCTTCTTCTGCCATGATTCTCTACCTGTCTTTTTTCTTGTTCCGGACGAGGTTTAATAAACTAACTAATAAAGATTGTCTTGTCTTAATTTTGTAAGTATGTGTTGCATTACTTAGCAAAAAAAAGGTTCATGTCATGTCCCAAGAGATATATGCTTCAACAGTAAGAGTTAAAGACAGACACCGTTCACGACCCAAGTTTGAATCCAATTTCCTATCATAGATTGAGTAACCTTGACTTAATTGGTGCATAATATAGAAGATATACCGTTCACCAAGATTTGCTAGTTGATGGTCGGATTCTGCCCGTACTCTAGTAATTGGACTCCGTCAATTAAATTTTTCTTGTTGCAGAAAAAAGAAAAAAAGTTCATGTCTGCTAAAAGAGGAAAAGAAAATCGTCAAGAAAGAGAATAAGAAAAATACAATTCTAGAAGGTATAAAGTAAATTTTATATGATTGGAAACCTTTTAGGGAAGTTGCTACTTTTCTTCTTTGAATCTTTAATTTTTTATCTTTTTCTCCTTGGCATGCAAGGACTGGCTTGTAATGTGCAATGGCCTCTTTGATGATTAAGCTTCAATTGCTGGTTTGAATTAATGAAAAGGTTAAAGTGAAGAATGAAAACGGTAAAAGCTTCAATTAGTGTATATCATCAAAAGTCTCTCAAGTCACTCACTCAAAACAAAATGGGTTATTCAATAGAAATTGACATATTAGCGTGCTCACGTCTCAAGAGGACAATCATTTATACAGTCTTTCTACCTCCCCTGCGTGAGCATATCTAGGTCTTCCTTGTAAGGTTATAATTCTTTAATTTATAGGATCCCAAAAGTTCACGTTGCCAAAAAAATGAATGGTACTAAATAATAATGTAATTATGATGTAATAATTTAGATATATCATTATTATTTTTATGATGTTACAAAAAGATTTAAATTCATCTATTCCTTCAATCCAATTAAAAGAAAAAAGATAGAATATTAAAACGTATAATGCAAAAGAAACGGTCCTAAAAAGAATAACACAAATTTAAATCCCGCAAAACTTAATTGGTGGGAAAACTTTTTCTTTATCGTCCCAACTCAATAAAAATTGGTCTCAAGTTTGATTTGAGACCCTACCTCAAAGTACCAAATAAAAAAAAAAAAAAAAACCCTAAGCAATAGATGCTGTCTCATGCTCTCTCCCACTTTTCTCCCCCACCCTATCTGTCTCTTTTATTCAAATATTCAAATGTTGACAGTCTCTCATTCAATGCACTCTCAAGCCACCACTTTTTCAGACACCACCAAATCGCACCACACTGCAACTCATTATTACGAGAAACCCTAGACAACGTGGGTGTTTCTCACAGAGAGAAGAAAAAACAAAAAAGAGAGGAAAAAAAAAAAAAAAGAGAAAGGGACAAAGGAAAAAAGTGGGTTAACAAGACTTGGCTCAACAACGCATGTTGCTAGGTAAAAGTGAAAAGCTTTGCTGAGCTAAATGTTTTTCTGTTTTCATATACTTTCAACTACTTTGAAGCAACAGTCAGTGGCGCAAAGTTGAAAGTCTGTGACTTATAAGTTACCTGATGGAGAGAGACACGAAGACAGTGAGAGCTCTGAACACTTACTGACTCATTATACAACAAATCAAAAGAGATATGCCCATTAATTCACCATTTAATTAAAACTGTCCAAAAATCCCATCACCAATCCCAAAGGGATCAAGAAAAGTTAAATTTATATAGACTAAAAAAGCGTTATCAAATTAATGCAAATGCAACTGTGTCCACATTGTCTCAGACCATAACGAACCACCAATCCAAGAGAGTACTACACTTGGGGGGTCGAGGTGGGGGGGTTGGGTATGCTTGCAAATTCGTATTAAAGAGATCAGAAACATGTCTATAGGAAGGATAAAAGTGCAGATTGACTTGTAAATTTTGGCGTGCGTCTCCCCCTTAGAACTCATCATCTTCAAAATCCTCCAGAACAACTTAATTATTATTAGAAAAGATATGAGAGGAGTTTCCTCTCCTAAACATATTCACCTTTAATTGGCTTTGGCCTCCGGCAAAAAGAAAAAGGAAAAGAAAAGAGAACATGCAAAAGAACTGCTAAGAAACCATCATTAACAGCTATAACAACATTGATCACTAACTATATAGACTACTTAGTGGTTACAATTCTTGCTGAATAGAATTACATACATAAAGCCAAAATGAACCTAAAAAGTGAAAGTTACTTTTTCTTCTGCTTTTCCTTTTCTTTTCTTGTGTGTTTTTTTGCAATCAGTTCATCTTGATCTGCACTTTATAAGTAAGATCAAACTTAACCAAGTTGTATCCTAAATAAAGACACTTGCTAAAACAGAAAAACCGAAGGGAAATTAAACGATTAGTCTCTTGAATATATTAAATTTTTTCTTTCTTTTTTTTTTTCTGTTTGCTGTGAACCCCTCAGGCTGGCTAGGTAGCTACCTTTTTGATCTTCATCTGCTATGGCAGTGCACTAAACTGATTTAAGTTGTTCCATGCTTGAACTTCATGGAGAGGGAAGTGCCTTACTTGACTCATAGACCCGTCCCCGGATGCTCTCAAAAGCTCCGGGGCGCTTCCATGTTCGTTAGCAGCGGTGTTGGGTGGAGTTGGATTAAGTGGTGCATAGGAGTTGTCAAAGTACCACTCAGTTGCCAAGTTGTTGCTACTCATGCCTTCTTTTCTTGAATCTTCTGCCTTTGAGATGTCCAGGTTCTGAAACAAAATGGGTTGTGGTTTCTGAATCTGATGATTCTCAACAGGCACAGATGAAACACTATTGTTGTCTTTTTGATTTTCTGCCCCAAACAGCATAGCAAATCTTTGTTGCTGTAACTTCAAGTGCAAGTCTTGGTTGATGGAGCTCAAGGACTCAATGGAAGAAGCTATGTTGCTGTGAACGTTAACTGACCGCATTTCTTGAACCCCTCCAAAACTTGGATTATTTTCACCTGGTTTAAGCAAAGAAGGCAAAGAAAAATTGAACCCCATTAAAGGGCCAGTAGTTACTGATTGATCAAGAGTGAAACAAGGGCTTGAAGCAATTGCACCACCGGTTGATGAAATGTCTCCAAATGAAGGGAACTGGTTATAAACACCGGAGGAGGCCGAAGGCGGCGGCGGCAGCCGAGAGAAGTTGAGCCCACCAAGCTGAAAATCCATGGCTGGTGAAGAAAGACCATGGAAGAACCCCAACCCCCCCATATCTGATGATGTGCTTGAATCCCTTGAATCACCAGGAAGCTTAGAAGATGACTTGAGCTTCTTGTTTTTCCGGCAGCCGCCCCCTATCGGGACATTCCGCAACGCGCCGCCTTTAGTCCAGTACCTTCTACAAGTCTTGCAGAAATGCCTCGGCTGTGTTAGGCTGTAATTGTTGTAGTAACAAAATTTAGTGTTGGTTGAGTCACACCTCGGGCACTTGAGGACTTGTTCTTGTGGCCTCTGTGATGTCGTCTTTCGGCCGCCGGAGCTTTGGCTTTCCTCTTTGCTTGTTGGCTTTGCTGCCATGTTATCTGGCGCCATTAAAAGGCAAACTTTTGCAAGAACTCTGCAGTCGAACAAAGCAACACAAACCCTAAAGCAAAAATAACAACTTTTGCCGTATAGTTAGTATTTAAAGCAAAGAAAGAGAGAAAAATAGAGATCAGGGTGGTGAGAGAAGTGATGAAGAAATTAGATGTTTTTCAGTTTCCTGATGGCGAGGCAAAGTTTTACTAAATTGAATTGAATGGTTTCATGCAGGAAGCTGAAAGATGCAAGGATGTTGATGGGGTCTTGTGATCTTCATCAAGAAATAGTTAAGCTGCATCTGGAAGTTAGATCTCGTAGAATAAATAAAGCTGCATATATATGTATAGGAGAGAGAGAGAGAGAGAGAGAGAGAGGATCTCATTAGAAAAGGAACTAGGTTATATATATATGCTCATGTTGAGTAAAGAAGGGAAGGGTGGAGGTATAAGGGACAAATTAAAGAGAGCAGATGATATGACACTTATCGGGCAGAATGGAAAGATCCACATGTATCCAGAAGACTTATTAGTTATTAAATTGAAAACTTCGTCCGGAATTAATTGAAAACTGAAACTAGAAAAAGTGATGCTGAAAAAATACTAGAGCTATAACACACTAATTAGGATGAAGTTGCTTGTAGTTAATAACACGATAAGATTATAAATAAAGTTCAAATTCAGTCTCCTACTCTGAGTTGAGTGTTGTTAACTTAACTGATATACATTATAGGGGACGTGCTATGCACCCAAAGTTTGTTAGTTGGTGATCGAACTCCACTAGCTGAATTTATTTTATCGTAAAAAAAAAAAGGAAAAAAGATTATAAGCAAAGTTAATGCAATTATAGTGAAATGGTGAAATGACTTATAGTCATTATTTCTTCCTCGTGATACTATGATATTGTAAAATAATTTTCACTCGAACACAAGTGGATTGCTAGCACATTTTACAGTTGATACATGATATGCACTCTATTAATACAATAAATAAATAAATTAATATCCTCTTTACAAATTTAAATTTTTAGAGAAAATATTAATTTATTTATTTATTATGTTAATATTAATTTATTTATTTATTGTGTTAATACGTTCATATATATGGACCGTCAATGAACTAAAGCAAAATTAAAGTAATGAAAATTTATTAGAAAAAGCTATTATTAGGATGGTAATAGTATCTTAACCCTACCTCGTTTTCATACGACTGGGGTAGTGTGCCCAAGGGTTTATCAACCCCACTTCAGCCCCACTCATCCCATTCTATATGTTTCATTATAAGGATTACACCAATAAACACTTTTAGGTTAGCATTTGAAATTGTTTATGCCAATTTAAGACCGAAGTTCTAATCTTGGTAGAAACACTTTGCAATTATTGTGTTAAGGTTTATTTATATGCTATCAACTAGGACCTCTTACCCGATTTTACCCTATTGTTCCGTTTCATTAACCTTGTCGGCTAGTATCCGGTAGGGGTAGGGTCTAGGGAAGTTTTTTTTTCTCACAAGGTGGCGATGGTACCAAGAGCTCATTTTGGTACTAATGATTTTTTATCAAATGCAGGATAAGAGTCAACACTAGCTATCATATTCAAATAAATGCCAAAAAAAAAAAGAAAAGAATTTTCTTTCTGTCAATTGAATGCAACATTAAGCTTCACTGTTTGCCGTATGGGCATATGAATTCATATGATGCATTAGAATTGACCAGTCATACTTATGTCTGAAATTAATCATAGAAATGTGATGTGAGAGAATGTAAGAGTGAAGCCGGAGTAGTATAAAGTACAGCTTAGTGGGGCAAGTAGCAGCAGCAGCTGCTAAAGCTTAGGGGTTCAGTGACGCAGTCGAGACTCTGTGGGGCTTCGAATGTAATGTCCCTTTTTAACTCGAATTATAAATTTAGACCGGCCATCTCTGTTTACAGGTTTCATAAGAAACTCACACGTGTATATACCCCATAGCAATCCCATCATGCATTTTTAGTAGGGAAAAATTTTCAAATCTGCCCACCTAAGCCACCATCCTGTGAAAAAATGGAGCTTGCATGATTCTTTAATTTTGTTACATGAGAGGTAGTGGGGGTGATGTCGATTGGAAGACCAATCCTTTTAGTAGTCAATGTAATCGGGGATTCAACTAAAAAATCATATTACTACTAATACTATCATCAAGGCTAACGATGATGTTCATGTCCCCAAGAACAACTTATTAGTGAGAGTATGAGGGCATCATAGCTTTAGATGGTGTTTGAGTTTTGTCTCTTATTTTGAATCGAAAGTTTTAATATAACCCGTGCATGTATTTGGAACATATTGTTGTACTCGTTTGTCAGAATTCTAGTGATCAGGCCTATCAACTAGGTGCCCTTATCATTGGATAAAAGGCAATGCTTAGGAGAGGGGGCTAACTTGAGTTATAAAAGTTAATTTTGTTCTTATTAAAAGATTTTGCTTATGCATAGATATTATAATGTACTTCTTGTTTTTCCTTCAATAAGATTTTTGAATTCACCTTAAGTTACAATTGGTATTGGCCGTACATATTTATGCATGATGGCTTTGTTTTCTCTACTGCTTTTCTGGTCAGGTGCATGATGATGGCCTATAAAGCGAATGTTTCTTAGCATCTTGTTAACCACCAACAACGAGAGATAAGAGTATATTTGGTTTGGTATGACACTTTCTTATCAAAACAGACCTCAGCTTCGTTTGCATCTGATGTCTTATTTGCCAGGGTCTCCTGGTAGTCGTCCCGTGGCCCTTTTGTGGGTCTCATGTATAAAGTTTCCCTATTATTTTCTTTTTTATGTCGAAGGGCCGGGATTTTTCTCCGAGATTTTACTAATATAAACAAAAAGAAAATACAAGAGGAAGGAGAAATTCTATTATATCATATCTAAAGTTGTAGTTGATAACCATTTACATCATTAGATGCACATCACCAAGAAAAAAGAAAGTTTTGGCAGGGTTTTGGAATTTTTCTTCTTAAAACTTTTTTTTAGTCATTTTTTTTTCCTTTGAACCCCCTCCTTCGACCCAACTCCCCTCCTTCTAGAGATTGAATTTAGAACCTCACTCTTGAGGGAGAGTAGGAGCGTGCATGTGATATGGTGATTATGCAGTGATTTACATTGTTTTGTCGACAAAGATGATGAACAAGAGTATGTCAAGCCAACAACATCGCGATGAGGGAAATGAGAGTGGACCACAACATTGAACATCACTATATGTCCGTGTAAAATGTTTTATATGTATTCTAAATGTATATAGAAATTTCATTCTTTTACTTTAACTTTATTAAATATTTTATAAAAAAAATGTTATATCATTTATATATGTACAGCTATAAAATATTAATATAAACATATAAAATAAATTTTAAAAATAAAATGACAATAGAATTTAACGATCGAAGTTTCCGTCAGAATTAGTGACCAAATAGCATCAAAATATATTTAGACCTTTTCTTTTATCAATTGGTTATTATTAGAGTTATGTCTAGTATGTACAACCAAAGCCAAGAAAATGTCTTCCCTTCTATAACAATATTTATAAGAAAGTGAACATAAGATTCTTTTCCTCAGGATATATAAGACATTTTATGTAAACATGTTCACCAAATTTCGTGCTTTAATTCTCATTTATATGTAGGGAACCTCGTTCCTAATATTTGCAAAGAATTAAATAATAATTTAAATAGTTGAAATTACTTTTCCAACAATAATGATCGCATTTGAATCCCATAGAGATTAGGAATTAAAAAGAAAAAAAAATAAAAAAACTAGATTACTGTATACAAAAGAGAAAAATAAATAAATTAAGCATTACTCTGTACACAGGTTGCGAATCTAAAGGTGTAGACACTACTAAACTAGTAGAGACAAAATTGCTTTTTTCCCTCGAATGTTCAATTAAATGTATTCCATATGGAGCAAAAATTCATGATGCAATCGAAAACCTTACAAAATAATGAAGCCTGTCTTTATTATGAAAGAGATAAGAACCGCCCAAAACGCCCTTGCATAGCAACAAAGTGAAGACGAAGCTAATAAGCTCTCATATACGCGCTGGAAAATAAACGTGTTAGCGCCGTAAAACTTGAGCAAACTGCAATGTCGTATTTGGCGGGCACGCCGATACACACACACACACAGTTGATCTCGTGAGAGGGTGGCTGGATTCCCGTGAAGATGACCCAACCACACATGCAGACACACACATTGTCACACACTAATGCTAATGCCCCTCTATCTCATCCCACTCATCCAAAACGTTACATCTCATTCCTTCACGGGCACTTTTACTTCTTCCAACATTTCATTTTTGTTGTAATAATTTGTTTCCTCTGTTTGTTGCATCTCCTGTGCCTAATTGTCCCGAACAAAACCGCAATTCAGAATCACCGGATAACTTGAAACCTAGTAATCCGCCTGATTATTAGGCTGTCAACGCATTGAAAGAGTGTTTGTCATTGTCTTATCAAACCCGCTTATAAGCCAAAAAAAAAAATAATGTTTAGCACAGTAAAATAGCTTATATGCAACTAAATAGAAAATACCACCACTAACTTTTTTGTTTTTCCCGAGTTGCTTATAAACAACGGAAGTTGGCCTTTTTAATTATTTTAATATTCATTACTTTGTATTAGTCTATTTATTAAATATGTCAATAGTTTAATTTGTAAGCATATTTCATCCAAATACTTTTCTATTTATTCTTTATTTACTCGTAAATAGCTTAAGTCAAACGAGCTCTAATAAGTCTGATCAAATAACTTAATTGATAGCTAAGTTGCATGTATTTGTAATGGTAAGACATATAATTGAGTTTAAAACATGCTCAACCATCTAAAATCAATTAGGATGTTATTTTGTTCCATCAACTTTTAGAACCGACATTCAGAGATGAAGAGGGGAAAACAAAGAGTGGCAGACTATATAATAAATTGAGGAGAGTACATAGTTTATATATATATGTATATATATATATGTATGTATATATATCTATTGACTCAGAAAGGATAAAAAGAAAGGAAAAATCTATATATAGCTCTTCCCCAAGTGAAACATCAGAAATAAGTCAAGAAATTGATAAATTCGTCAAGAAATATGTTTTATTTTTATAAGTTTATTGCAACTTATAGGGATGATTGCTAGGTAGAATAATTGAATAACGATTTGTTATAATCTATAAATATAATTATATTAATATATGGTCATTAACTATAGTGTCTTGATATACACTATTTTTCTACAAAAATTACAAAGGAGAAGTGAATCTAATGCGATTTTATGTACGTTGAAATTTTTCCTCGGTGGTCATCATAAAAATAAAAAAAAAACACTAATTCCAATTTAATGATCAACAAAGAAAATAGTCACGTCACGTCGACCCCTTCTAATATTATTTGATAATACAAATTATATCATCAGAACGTCCGTGGCGGTCAGGAGCGATTCCTGTTTCTGTTGAGGCTCTGCAGTTGTGGCAGCTTATAATCTCTGAAGTCTCGACAAAACCGGCGTTGATTTAGCGGCAGAGGCATCCCTCGTCGCATACATGAGCAAGAACTGCGACACACTACTCCAAACGCCCCCTTTTGTCATCCCGCACCGTGCCTGTGAGGTCACTCTCGTGTGTGTTCTTTTCTACGGTTTTTTTTTTTTTCCAACCTTCCACCTGCAACTCAACCCTTGTTTATAGATCTTATAAAATTTGAGTTCGAGAAAAAATAATCTTAACCACTTTAGGCTTGTTTGAATTGACTTTTTTTCTAAGAAAAAAATATTTTAAAAAAAAAGTATATTATTTTTATAATAATTATTTAATTTGACTTTCAGAAAAGTTAAAATTTTAAAACAAACTCCAATACAATTTTTTTTAAAACCCAAAAACTTTATTTTCTCAAAAAAAACTTTTTTCACAAGTTGTTAAAAAAACACTTTAAGAAAAAATCAATCTAAACAAGACCTTAATTATTCTCTCAACTCATATGTTCCTTAAGCCTAAAAATTGCATACTGTAGGTAGGTTCACAGACAATTACTGCAGAAACGAATGTAAAGGTCAGTCAATAATCTGGTGGGTTGCATGTTAACGGGCTGGAATACTTTCTTTTCTTGTTTCCTTTTTGCATGTGTTTTCTTTATCAAAACAGGCTTGTGTACTTGAAGTTATGGTTTCCAGAGAGAGATGGGTAGTCATTTGTACTTCTTTTGACCAAAGTCACGTTCTTTTTCTTTTTTTTTTTCTCTTCAAAATAATAAATAAATATAAAGAATTTTAAGTTGATGATTATAGTTGCCAAAATCTGCCTAGACCCAAAGACCGTTCGTTTTAAACATAATTGGATTATAAGGTTACTGCTCACATGTGGGTTTTTTTTTGGGGTTGGGGGGGGGGGGGTAGGACCAGTGGGGCGCTATGGCCTATAAAAACTGCATGGCCTGAAAGAAAATAACGAGGGAAAATGTTTTCTTGAAAAATAGGGTATTTTTTAGTGTTTGTTTTTTATATAGGAAAATACTGTTTGGTACTTGGTCATCATACTTGGAAAATATTTCAAGTGAGGAATATTTATAAATAAATGCATTATGTAATAAAAAATATAAAATAATATACAAAATTAAAAAGGTATAAAATTAGAAAAATTGAAAACTAAAACAAATAAAATTCTAAAATTTTAAAATAATTTCAATACTAAAATAATTAAAATTTTTATATTTCAATAGTTTATATTTTATTGTTTAAAAATTTTAAAATTTTAAATTCTAATTTATAGTTTTATTTTTAATTTTTAAATCTTAATTTTTTTATTTTTAGATTTTTAATTTTTAATTTTTTAATTTTCAATTTTTTATTTTTTATTTTTAATTTTAATCTAATTTTTTAATTTTTAATTTTTATTTTTATTTTTTAAGTTTTTTAATTTTTAAATGGTCATGGTTAGGAGGAGAGGGGTTGAGTGTGGGGGAAGAGTGAAATATGTAGGGTGGACTAAAAGAGGAAGTTACTTTTTAAAAAATGTCTTCTTCTCCTTAGTTATCGGAAAACATTTTTTTCTATTTTGAATTAGAGTTTTCTTTTGACTGAAAAATATTTTCCTGTTGAGTTATTTTTCTTATGTTACCAAACAACAGAAAACCTAGAAAATATTTTTCAAGGGAACATTTTCCTACAAACAAATGGAGCCTAAGATTAGATTCTTTACTTCAAGACATATTTGACTTATTTGATTAAAACAGTTGCACGATCACGTATGATACCATGTCTCCAGAGTATATTTACATAATCCCATGTAATAACCACTTCAACAATGATAATGTCAATCCAACTATGTCAGGCTAGATTTGCATCTCCTCATCTTTGCCCTGCGTGGTAACCATCTATACTAAGCAAGTCTCTTGAATACTCCAAGAGAAAAAGATAACCACCGACAATCCTAGCATCTTCCTAGCTAGTGGATTAGATCGACAATGAAGCTCTCAAGAGTCTATTAAAGAGCAAAGTTATGCGGGTCTCATTGATTGAAATACAATTATAAACAAGGGTCTCATTGACTCAAATACAATTATAAACAAACTCCTTTCTAGTAGGGGAGTGACATCTACAATTGATAGTCGAACTCGTAGCATAGCTCATATCCACCAAGCCCAACTTGTGCACATTCCCAAAGTTCACCCTTTACCATTTTTACATAGTTTCTTTTTATCTAATAACAACTTGTACGTCAGAGTGTCTTTGGTCGGCACTATATCTGTGTCAAGGACTCACTTGCCTTCTTTGCCTCATATTTTGCAAGTTGTTGGTGGCCCCATAATTTTGTAATTGTAGATTTAAGCGTTCACAATTTGGCGTAAATCATGGGGTCTAGCAATAACTACAGTAGGATGCTACATTTTCAAAAATCTATTCCAAACACTTGAGTAACAGTGCTTTGGTGATAAATCCTTATTATGTAATGAATTCATGATGATTTGTGTTCAAATATAAGATTTTATGCTTCTTGAATCCTACTATTTTATCTATTTTGACATATTTAGGCTTGAAGTAGATGAAGGAAGTGAAAGATATGGATTCAAGAAACTTCTGAACATAAAACAGGCTACTATTGGATGGTGTGAACTTAGCCGTGCCCACGCCTAGGGATTTGTGCAAGAATTGGAGAAAAAGTCAAGAGTTTGAAGATATTTTTGACATGTTTTAGAAAGAAATTGATGACTAAATATATGTATTAATTCCAGAAGGCAAGGAACTAGTTTTGGTTTGTCTTATTTCACCAAGTACTATGTTTTGAGGTATTTTCCTTATTTTTAGTCTAGTATTGAAAAAGTTTCCTTATTAGGAGGAACTTCTCGGTTATATAATTCTCAATGGCCTCCAAGAAATTATCTAGCTTTCATCTAGGCTTTATTCGATATTTTTCTAGATTTATTTTTTTTCTCCTAGGCATCTCTTTACAAGGATGAACTGCTGAACAATTTATTCTAGCCAAGTTTGAATCGAAGTTTATGGTTCTGCAAATCTGTGATATCTAACTGATTCTCTTCTCTCGTTTTTATTATGATATTTATATATTTTCTACTTTAGCAATTAATACTTCTGTGTGATTATGTAATTAAGGTTGGATGGTTCAATTAGTAGGTAGTAGGTAACCAATTTTAGAGATTAGATTGGTGTCTAATTAATCTAAAACAAGTGACAAACCATATTTCTACGAAAATATATAATATAATTGAGCAATTTTCATGAGAAAGTTGACTTTTAGAATCGGATCTTTTTAGATCTTGTTCATACTACCTATAGATAGATCCTATGAGCCATTCGAGGATTAGACCATCTATTAGGTAAAGGAAATAATTAGGGAAGAATCAAAGAGATTTCTACCGTCGTCAAAATCGAACAGAAAGATGAGGTTGTTTGTTTATGTCGGTGACCATAATCGATTTATCGAGATAGAGAGAGTCATCTTTGTATCTAGGATCAGATTTATAGGCCTAAATAGAGATTTACACCCTAAGCTAGGCTTCAGAATCATTGGAATCCTCTCTTAATTGATTTTCTTTATTTTCAATTGATTTGTCGTTCTTTACTGTTCAAAGACTAACCACAAAATCACAAATAAAATAGGTTCCTACCTTGTAGAGAACTCATGCGGTTCTTCGTTAAATTGTTTTGTGTTATCATTGCCTTAATTGTGCCCACGGCTAAGGCTCCATCGTCTTTTTAGATTTTAGATTTTTCGTTTTAATTGTTTAAAGCCCATCTTTTTTTTTTTTTTCTTAATTCACTTGTTCTTTCATCTTGGCATAAAAGCATTATTGTTAGATCTATCTTTGTATGTTCGACCATTCTCACCACTTTTGCAAATTGTGAGTAGGAATTTATTTTTGGTAAATTCGACGCCCATCATTTGGCTAGCGAAACAAGTTCTTACTAAGATGTCCATGCACAAATAGAGGTGTGATGACCAAATTGTTCATCCATTCCATTTGAGGATCAAACTTAGGTATGCTTTAATGATTTGCTGAATTGGAATCTTTGATCCAAATAATTCCAAGAGTACTCCCTTTTATTAAGAGAAGTGTAGTCGATGATTATGTAACGTTTTCTTTGTAGACGCTATCGTGATGGTGGATCTATTAACCAAGTTCATATTTCCCAACATAAAACTCCTGGATTGGACTACCAACCCTAACGACCATATCATCCAATATAAATGAAAAATGTACATTGTAGCCGTCTTAAGGGAGTAAAGGAAGCATACATGTGCAAAAGCTTCGGCTTAAGCCTGATTAGACCAGCATTGCAGTGATACACCAATTTACCATATAGTTGTATCTCGTCTTTTGCTCAACTCACTGACATGTTCATCGAGTAGTATGTCAGTAGTCAAAATTGGAAAAGCAATCGGATGACTTATATCTGATTGTCCAAAGAAGAGATGCATCTCTTAGGGAGTACTTGAGATGATTTAATCAAGAGAAAATGTCCATACCCCATTGCGACATAGCTACTGCAGTTTCTACTTTTTGAAGAGGACTCCTCCTCGAATTTGACCTTTATAAAGAGCTTATCAAATATCCCCACAAACCATGGAGGATGCCCTTGCCAAGGGCTGAGCAAAACTAAATAGGAAGATGACTAGGTCAACCATTGTCCATACCCTCGGAATCACAACAATAGACTTGTCCTATCATATGAGCAATTGTATACTCACACAAGATATATAATATTGGAGCTCCAAAAATATGTTAGTCATATGACCTATTAGTCTATATGAACATTGCAAGATACAGAAGAGTAAGAGTTATGTTAAGCTTATTATAGACGAGTGGGATATTGAATTCCAAGCTCATCGCCCATGATGGGTCAACCTGATCTAGGTAAAATAACTGCTTAGAGCAGTTAACAACACTTATATTAGATACAACTAGCGACACAAGAGAAAGAATTGTCGTATCTTTCTTGATAGGGGATTGGGTACCACTTGGTTTCCCTTAGCCAATCCACAGACACCACATTGATATGTGCGCGTAACCATGCAAGTCTATCACCCAATATCCTCTTCCCAATATCCTTTACCCACACGCCGGACACATTTTTCCATAGTAATCAACAATTTTTGCAGCAGAAGCATGATAAATAGGTCTTGCACACAGAAAGTGAGGTGAGCCTTTCCAATTTAGTAGTACTATTAAAGATCCGTTTCTTTGTAGGAAAATAACTTGTTGGAGAAAAAAGTTTTCTAGTAAAAATGTTTTCCTGGAAAATAGAATATTTTCTAGTGTTTAGTTGTCATACAGGAAAATATTTTTTGGTGTTTGGTAGTCACAATTGGAAAAGAGAAAGTTTTATAAATAAAATATATTTTGTACTTGAAAATATATTATTTAAATTAAAAATAAAATATAAAAACTAAAAATAATAAATTAGAATTAATAAATTAATAAAAATTAATAAATTATAATTAAAATACATAATTTAAAGTAGAAAATAAAATATAAAAATTAGAATTAGAATATAAAAATTAAAAAAATGATAAATTAAAAATTAATAAATGAATAAAAATTGAAAAATTACACTAAAATATATTATTTAAACAAAAATAAAATATAAAATTGAAATTAGTATGTTAATAAACTAATTTTATTTTTAATTTTAATTTTTTATTTTTAACTTCTCATATTTTTAATTTTCACATTTTTAACTTTTTAATTTTTCTAATTTTTGAATTTTTGTTTTTAATTTTTGAATTTTTAATTTTTAACTTTCACTTTTTATTTTTTTAATTTTTAAATTTTAAATTTTAAATTTTTATTTTTTAATTATGTATTTTTTAATTTTTTAATTCTTAGTTTTTTAAAATTTTAATTTTTTTCTATTCTATTTTTATTTAATAAATTTATTTTTTATTTATTATTTCTTAAATTTTAGGGGGTCAAGGGGTGGGGTTGGGGTCGGGGTCGGGGTCGGGGTCGGGGTGGGGGTGGGGATGGGGCTGCGGTAGGGTAAGGTGTGCTGGATGGACTACGATAGGAAGTTGTTATTCGGAAAATGTTTTCTTCTCCTTAATCATTGGAAAATATTTTCCTCAATTTTGAACTAGAGTTTTCCTTTCACTGGAAAATATTTTCCTATTGACTTATTTTTCTATGTTACCAAATAGTAGAAAATCTGGAAAACATTTTTTGAAAAAATATTTTCCTATAAACAAACGTAACCTAAGAATAGAATATTCTTTCTATCCTTGTTTATCAAAAATCTCTTAATAAATTTTTGATTTGGATATCGAAGAGCCTTTGGCTGGCACTACACCAGTGTCTAGCTCTTGTTATTTTGCAGGCCACGTCATTGCCAGAGACCATGTCCTCGGAGTTTGCATAACCCATTTTCTTTAACTAGGTCTTCACCGGATCATTTCCTAACTCTCTCCCTCCCTCTTATAGTTTTCTCTCACTCTGCTATCTGTGTAAAAGAAATAACATCAAGATCACTGCTAGAGAGACTTTTGGACCATAAAATTAGAAGTATTTATTTATTTCTAATCAATAATACAGTAGGTAATTTTGGACATGTCTTATATATTTATTTTATATATGAGATTAAATGTGTTTATTCTCCAATATAAACAAACAAACAACTAGGTTGGGGTAGAACATCAGGGGGAATAGGTCATCCCTCAAGGGGACTCGCACCCGATTTCTCACAAGGAGGAACTTTCTTACTAACCACTTTGTTATTTGCGCCGCCAAAATCAACATTCTCGACAATCAAATTGTTACCAACTTAGATATAATTGAACATATCAAATTCGTTATGCCCAAAACATTTGGCTTTTTGGGTATGTTTAGGACGAGACTTATTTTCACTTACGATCACTTGTAAATCATTTCTCTTGACTTCATCCCAAGTGGGTGTATCGTTGTTGGGGTTAGCATGAGGTCTTTGTATGCAGGCATGGATTTTGGCTAGGGGTGGAAATTCGGGTCGGGTACCCGAACCCGAACCCGATCGGATAGAAAAAATGCAAAATTTTCGGATTCGGATAATATCCGAAAAAATATCGGATATCGAGTAGTAGATCGGGTAGTTTTTTCCTATCCGAACCCGATCAGAAAAACCCGAAAAAATACACATACCATTCCATAGTAAATTATTCATCATAATATTCTAATATAACACATATATAAACACACATTTTATATAATGCATTAATATTAAAATATACAATTAAAAAAAGAGAAAAAAAGTATTCTACAAAAGTAATGAGAAGTTAAATAACATAATTAAGCTATTTGTAAATAAATTAGACAACTGAATTGAGTAATATAATTAGAATTAACAAAATGTAACATTAATTTAGCATAAATATTTGTTATGTTTAAGTTAGATAAATGTGAAAATATATTTGTATAGTTAATATTTATTAATTTTTCCTTTTTGTTAGGTTTGTAGTTATGATGGAAATATCTTTATATTTTAAAAAGAGTTGATTTGTCTATTGTCATTTTGAACAATCTCTTTTCTTTTATTGGAGTCGATGCTTAGTTTTGAGCATCGTGCTATTTGTGTACATGGATGTAATTAGTTTGACTATCAATGAATGTATTTGCTAACTTATCGCAATATATATATATATATATATATATATAGTAAACAATTTTGTATTTTTTAGCTTCACAGAAATGTCGGGTATCCGAATATCCAAATTCGAAAAACCCGGCATCCGAAAAATCCGATATCCGGCCAGATAGTTACTATTTAACTACCCGATCGGGTATTTTTTCCCACCAGAAACCCGAAAAACCCGAACCCGAAAAAATCGATTATCCGAAAATCTGATCCGATTTCCACCCCTAATTTTGGCTGAGGAACATGTTTTGGCCAATTAATCATAATATTTTCAATGGATTAAGTTGTCGTTCTCGATGAAAGAAAATACAACAACAAATTCTTATTCACGTAGTAAGCTTATCATTAAAGAGCACAAAAATGTAGATTACATAATTTCTTTGACTAAAAGAAAAAACAATCTAAAAAAGAGGGAAAAAACACTTACGGGTATACGTCTAATTATTCAATAATTAGTGGGCTAAAATCACAATCGGCATACCAAGATGCAATTGAAACTTGAAAAAGAATAATGACCCATGTAGTCCTCTATTTTTTCTTCTTTTAGCAATTAAATTTTTTATTTTCAAAACACAATAAATTAAGTATTTATTTTATAGTTGTGACGCTATTAATCTCATGCCAAAAATATCAACAAATAAACAATCGAACACGTTAACGTGCCTAAATTAATAATTTCGAGGCATACAATTCTAGATCGGTTTGGTTTAACATTGAAAAATTATATGTGCTGATTTTTTTTTATGTCAAAATTGTTACTTTGTAACAATATTTTATTTAAGAACTAACAGCATTACAAATTAAAAAATAAAAAATTAATTTATTATATTTTAAAAATAAAAGACTTATCCATCAAAATAATCAAATATGAAAAACTAAAAAGATCATTAATCAATTGAAACATAATTACGTTGCTAAACAAAACCCTCTAACGCATTAAGAGGTTATCACACGATTACACGAACACAAGGTTGAATAGTGTAGTGGGATGTATTATTTTAATGTTTTATTATTGACTTTAATCCTCTCTTAAATTTAAAGGAAAAACAAAAAAAATATTTCATATTTCGCGCGCGTTCTCTTGCCCCTCTTCTTCTTCAGTCTCTCTACGAAGACTCGCTTAACTTCATCAAATAAGCTAAAAGGTGCTTAAAAGCTCTTCCTCTCGGTTATTCTTTGTGATGCAGATGGCGCGTATTAACTGCTGAATGCCAAGAGGGTGTTATTGGCCATGCACGCACGATGCACCCCACATGTTTGTTAAAATATGCGTTTGGGGATTTTGAACAAATGATTTGTTGAAAAAAATTAAATTTGAATGTGGGTGTAATAATAATAAAAAAATGACTAAATGGGCATTTTGTTTAAGTTTCGCTGTTGCCAAACAATAGCATTTTGTACATGTTGCCAGCTTTCTCTGCAGTTCTCTTTGTTGTTGTGCTAGTTGATTTTTGTTTTTTTTCCCTTAAAATATTGATTTTGTGTATGTGTTTTTAGGAGGAGTTGAAGTAGCAATAGTATGATGGCTGCTAAGCCTCGGACGAGTAGCTTCTCTCGGAATGTTAATACGGTATCTGCTCCTCAGGTTCCAGGACTTAAGCACGGTCCAAATGGCACAATGTTCTTTTCTTCTGGCATACCGGATCTTGACAGTAATCCCTTTACAACATATTTTAATTTGACTATTTAATTGTTTTGCGTATCGGTCCCCTGTAGTAGAATCTGGTTGCTTTGCTGGAATTTTGTTCGTGTAATTTAAGAAGGGTGGGCATGGTTGTTTTATTTATATATGTTGTCTTTTGTGTGCGATTATAGAGATTTTGGGAGGTGGATTTACCTTAGGAAGTTTAGTGATGGTTATGGAAGACCCTGAGGCACCTCATCATATGCTGTTGTTAAGGAATTTCATGTCTCAAGGACTGGTTCACGGGCAACCCCTTTTTTATGCTAGTCCGGCTAAGGACCCGAGGGGTTTTCTTGGTACTTTACCTAGTCCAATGACCTCCAAAGATGATAAAATTCGTGATCGAGAATCAGAACAGGTGCTATTTTGTTTTCTTTCCCTGCTCCCATACATGTCTCTAATAAGTGATATGTGGAGCTTGCTTTTTCTGAATAATTATGTTTATAGTTGATGTCACTGGATTACAGGAGAAGGCATTGAGAATCGCTTGGCAATATAAGAAGTACTTTGGGGAGCAGAATTTGGAAAATCAGAAAGGTAACTTTACTTGGTTATATGTTTGATTGACCTTTTCTGCATATTCTGCTCTTATGAATCTTTTGCCTTACAATAGATTTCGAACTTATTAAATTTTTCTGAAGTATGTTAGTCAGGTGGAAACTACCAAGCAACAATCATGGTTGTAGATATATAAGACTCTTAAGATTCTACAAGATAGTGGATGCACAAAATTAAGCAAAGTAATTGCTGAAAGGTGGAATATGAAATGTCTGCCAGAAAGAGGAAACCCTGAATATTTTTCTAAAACAATAGTTACAGATAGGAAAGACAGAGCTGCAATAGGCCAATAACTACTAACTCCTTCCATTATTAAGTTCTATTTTCTGCTGATAGTATGAGAAAGTTTAACATATCCTTTAGGAAAAAGCCAGTACAGCAATTCTACAGGAGTCTATAGCTCCAAAAATCATTGACTAATTTCTGAAGTCATTAAGTTGGGCTTGCACCTGTCTTCTTTTTTTATATGAAGTTATTCATTTACATTTCACTTCTCTCTAGGTGATTTAATTTGGAGCAAAAACAGAATGCTAATTTCATACCATCTAAGGAGCTCGTTCTGAATGTCTTGCAGATGGAAAAACTGAGTATTGCAGTGATTTTGACTTGCGGAAGCCCCTAGAGAGGCAATTTATTACTGGACATCACATTAACTGTCTTAGCCTCCAAGATTCTCCCAATCTTGCCACTTTTCGTGATCGTTGTGCCACCTTCTTAGCTCAAATTCCAAGGTGCTCCCGTATTTCATTCTTCATCAGTTCTACAAGTAGCTTATCTTGTGACTGGATTTTGGAAGTTGTGTAAAGCATGATAATTGATAACACTACTTCCCAAAATAAATATAAGAATGACAAAGTAAAGAAATATTTCTGAAATTTAGCTTGGTTAAATACATGTTTCATATTCTAAAATTTGGCTCAGTTATGATACATGTTCCATAAACTAAGAATAGATTCTGGGAGTCTGTTAGTCCACTTTCATTGGTTAAACACCTGATGTTCTATTGTTGTGAGCAGTGGGAGCAAGAATGAGACCCATTTTTGTTGAGAAATCTAAACCAAGGGCACTACTATAAGCTTTACTTCTTAAGCCTTCTAAATTCATGTTTCTAGTACCTCACAGTTTTAGCTGTGCAGATCCTGAGCTCAGCCTAATCTCTGGTAGCTCCCTTTCATTTTTCATTGCAAGAAAATTCTCCTTTATTCATGCATGATCCATTTGTTAGTTTCCTCTTGCACAATTCAAATAGATTATACACTCATTAATTTGTTGTTGTTGACTGATTATCTAGTAAGCAGTCAGTTATTTGATAGCTAAAATCCTTATAGATGTGCTCCAACCATTCTAGAGAATTCTGTGCCTTAGCATCAAAATTTTATTTAACAAAAATAGAAGAAAAGAAAATCAATCTAAGCAAAGTCTCCTTTACTTTATTTGTGCATGATTTTTTGTAAGATTCCACTTGCACAATTGAAATAGATCATAGGCTTGTTAATTCTGTTTTTGTCGACTGATATCTGATGACCGCTCAGATATTTGATAGATAAAATCATTGTAGATGTGTTTAAATCATTCTAGGGAATTCTGTGCCTTAACATCAACATTTTACTTGAAGGGAGAAATAGCTATAGAAAAGAAAAATCTCAAGAAGCATCTAACAATTTTCTGAATGCCTCTGGCACCTTAAGCATGATCGTGCATATAAAAACATTCCATAATTACATAATCCCAACACCACAATGGAAGAAGATTAAATATGGAGTAAGCCTGAGTCTGACTGTAAATATGACTTTTGTACTTGGCTTTCTTCTACTTATGCCTCATTTTGTTGCTATTTTACTGCACTAGTTCTGATTTTTGGCAGAACATGTTGGCCTAAGTTATGCAGGACCAAAGCTGGGAATTGACATGTTTTTCATTTCACTTTCAGTTTTTCTTTGAGGAACCCACTTTGATGAACTTGAATGAGTGGCGTACTAAGCTGTGTTGATCTCATTGATGAGATACATTTTCGAGTCAACCCTGTCAATGATAGAGACAGATGTGCAAAAAATCTGAATATTTTTCCATATAGTTACACACATGCAAGACTATATCACAAGTTACAACTTTATTTGTTGGGAAGTGGGAAGATGGGAATAAATCTTATGTATTGAGTCCTTCACTAAACGCAGGTCACCTATGGGTGTTCGAGACCTAGTTATTCTGATTTCACCTCTTTGAAATGGCAACTTTTTCCAGCAACTTCAGTGTTTAACAGACAAAATAGAGTTTGGGAAAGATGAAATAACCCCATCCCAAGAAAGAGAGCCCTTAGTTTGAACTTTTTACAAATTTGACTTTCTCAAGATAGTTAGAGTTTCCACCTCATCTAAAAGCTTAAACTTGTAGAGAGGATATTGGTTTATTGATTTATTGTGTTAACAAGCCCCTCACATGTAGCGTATTTTGTTTAGAGCTTGTACGTGGACAATTTAATTTTTTAAATGGGTGGCGGTGAGACTTAAACCTATGACCTGGGCTCTGATACTAAGTTAGAATTATCACCTTATCTAAAAGCTTAAGCTTGTAGGGAGGATATTAGTTTATTAATTTATTGTGTTAACAAAGATGAGGTTTTTGATAGTCTTCTGTACATTCTGATATCTTCAAATTTTCCAATAGCATATTTCTCTAAAACTTAAAAGATAACATCAAATATTGCATTCTTACAAACTTAAACTAGGACTCTTCTCGATTGGAACTTGGAAATGGTATGATTATGTTCTTGAGAGAGCAACATCAACATCCAGCGAGGCAATCATTTCACCGCCCAACAACTTTCTGAAATGATACTATGGGACAAGCAAAACATTTAAGCTTGTATCTTAGTGTATTTGTTGAATTGTGATGTCAGTCATGTCACTTTGTTGTCCTTCATTTGCTTTCTTAGTTTTTCTTAGAAGTGTTATCGTTAGTTTATAGACTTTTCTCCCAATTAGTTTTATACCATATTAGTTTGTATCTTGTTGAAGTAAAACCCTTTCATTGTTTTCATGGAATTTAGTTTATCTTTGCTAATAAGTTTCTGATCATACTTACAGTTAGTATTCACTGATATGTTTTTGTTATCAGATCCGATGGTAGCATCACATGTGCTGGTCGCGTTGCCATTCAGTCATTATGTGCACCACAATGTGACTTTTCTGACAAGGTCAGTTACACTGATGTTTATAATCCTTATTTGCTTTGTAGTTGAAGATTCTTGTCAATAGCCCTCTTTATAAATTACCAAATGCATAACCAACTCTTCTTCCTTGCATTGACTTGCTATCCTTTGTTAAGAAATATTATATTTTACAATTATTGTAGGAATGGGAACTGTTGTCATTCATCAGATCTTTGAAAGCCATGCTCCGGTCTTCAAATGCAGTTGCCATCTTAACCTTTCCTCCTGCCCTTGTTTCACCATCCTTCCTGAAGAGATGGCAGCATTTGGCTGACACATTGATATCTGTCAAAGCAATTACAGGTGTGTTTTCCTTACTGTGATTATCTATCTTCTGTCAGCAAAGATGATCCTAACTTTGAAGCTTGATTAGATGAGGACAAGGAATTGGCTAAGCTTCTCACTGGTTATCAGGACATGGTTGGTCTTCTGGGTATGCATAAAGTGGCACGCATTAATACCCAGGTAAAATCTTCTTTGAGGTTTATTTCCTTTTTATGTTAACGATGGGATTTGTCTTCTTTTTGACGTTAATGATGGGATTTGAGGGAAATGGGAAGTTTTACTTCCTCCATCTTTATGAAATAACTGGGAACTCTTGTTTCACTGCAATTTATTTCCACTTTTGTCACTCTTTTGGTTGCTCCTTTCCACCGTGTTCCTCTCATTTATCATTTTGTCTATCTGTGTATATTGCTCTTTTTAAGTTATACAAATAATGATAAATCATCATTGTTGCATCATGCTGCATATTTATGCATCTGTAACTGTCCTATTGAAAGGGGCAGTTGGTCCTTCTGGTGGCACTTTTTCCTCCCAGCATGTTTCTTTGTCAACATTTGAAACTTGTTTGCAGGTTCCTGTAATTTTGGAAGCGACCACCTACTCAATCAAACTGCACAAGCGAAGGTCACTGGTTTTAGAATGCCTAAATCAGGCTCCTGTGGATGGTTCAAGTGGAACTTCATATGCCACTTCTGGAAGTTGTTCTGGTTCTACCCATAAAGGAGCCCTTGACTTCTGAATGTTAAGCTCAATCAAGCTTGTTGAGTGCTGCTGGACCGCCATAGAATGTCCAATATTAGAGGCAGACAATAGATCGCTTTTTTCACGATTAGAAATCGACGATCATTACGGAGAGAATGATACCTGTGACATCAAGGAAGAAACAGGAAGACTAATTGTATTTCTAGGACCTTTCTTCTTGTAATATCATTAGGAGCCAGCTAATGAAGAAGATGGCAAAGCATAATTATATTGTTCACTTGTTCGCATATTACTATGAATGTTGATTGTTTTAGGAGCTTAAAAGTGGAAATATTCCCTCTTGTAAAATGTCCTTACTCTATTTGTCTACCAAGTCACTGGAGGAATTCTTAAAAATTCACTTCTATTTCAAAAAGATAATTGTTGGTGATGATAGGTATCACTATCATCACATCAATGGTGACGTATTAATGTGTCTCCCATATAGACTAACATGGAATATTCTAAGATTTTCGTCATTAATATATGTTGAGATAGTTTTGAACTTCACTTGAAGTATTTGAGGGTTTCTTTATTTCTTTTTTCTTTTGTTTTTTGTGGCTATTAAGGAAGCCCAGGGCCAATCAACTAAAATACTCCTATAGAGGTTGGGCCTCAAGTCTTACTCCAACAGTTTATTTGGGGATTTGGAACATTGTTATAACTGAAAGAACAAGCTGTCGTCAAGTGCTACAGTTAGCAAGCCAGGCTCTAGAAACACAACTTCAGTTGTGGTTCGTTTTGTCAAAAGAAAACAGCACCAAGAAAAACCAATCCATCTTGAGAAATCGCCTGATGGTTGAGCCAAAAACTCAACCGACTGCATGACACCTAAAAGAAATTAATTTCTCAACCACATTCTAGCAAAATGCTTAACATCAACATTGGCCATATGGTTTGTCTCTTCAGATATACGAGGTCACATCCGTATTTCACAGCTAAAAAAAAAAAACATAATACAAATGTAAACCAAATGCAGAAACATGAATACAACTCATTTCCACCTTTAGAGAAGATTTAACTCCCTGAGACCTTTAGTTATATTTATATGTGATGGTATTAGCGACAAAATCACAACATTATCAGAAAACATTCCAGTAGGCCAAAAACCAAAACTCTAGGCAGCTTTTAAAGTGTTGGCAATGTCAATCACAAATCGATATTTGACATCAGCTTTGGCAAGGCGCTCCATTGCAGTGTTGAGATAATCTACAGGAATGAGCTCAATGTCAGGTGTGATATTGTGTTCAGCAGCAAAATCAAGCATTTCTTGGGTCTCCTTCATGCCTCCGATACCACTTCCTGCGACCATCTTTCTCCCTGTCATTCCAGAAGCAAAGTTAGCCGCTGATTAGTTTGAACCGTATTTCAATGGCACTAAACAAACCCAGATTGATTATCGTATTATGATCTATGCAACCAAGATCTTGTCATCTCTTTTCAGTTTTTCTTCCTTTATATATTAAAAAAAGAAGTCAGAATCGAATTGATTCTACTGCTCACCCAAAAGCAAAGGGAAGACTGGTAACTCGAGTGGCTTCTCTGGTGCACCAAGCATGATTAACTTTGAGTTAGTCTTCAACAGACCAATCAATGGTTGGATAGGATGAGCAGCAGAAACGGTATCAAGGATACCATCTAGGGTGCCCAGAGCAGCCTGTTGAGACAATGAAACCAATTACCACATTGATGCCCCTCCGGACAGCTCTCTTACATTCAAAACAAATGAAAAGAAAAGAAATAGAATTTCAAAAATACAAGCAGCAACCTGCATCTGATCTGGGTCAGTGCTGACTAAAAATGTATCAGCTCCAAGTTGCTCAAGGGCTTCCTTCTTCTTTTTAGGAGATGTACTGATTACAGTCACCTTAGCCTCAAACGCCTTAGCAAACTTCACGCCGACATGGCCTAGCCCACCTAAACCAACAATACCAATGTGCATACCTGGTTTGTCGAGCCCAAAGTACCTAAGCGGGCTGTAGGTTGTGATCCCAGCACATAGAAGAGGGGCAGCATCTTCAAGATTCAAGTTGTCAGGAATATGAACAACAAAATGCTCATCGCAAACCATGATGTCAGAATAGCCTCCATAGGTTGGTGTCCCATCATTGTCGATTCCACTGTAGGTCTGTATCACCTTGAGGCAATGATTCTCAAGATCGTCACCGCAACTTTGACACGAACGACAAGATCCAACCATGCAGCCTACACCAACTCTGTCTCCAACTTTAAACTTGGTTACCTTGCTACCCACCTCGGTCACTACTCCGACAATCTCATGCCTGAATCCATCAGTTCATTTCACATGTATAAGTCCCTTTTGATTATATATCAGTGCTATTATGCTTTTAAGAAAGGAAGTGTCAGACTAAGTTAACATCAGCACCTCCATCCTCTCTTTTAGTTTATCTTTACATTAAGTCCTATCTTCTTATATACTTAGTGCAACACTTATTGGAATCTAACAAAATGAAAATAATCTATATCCAATTATGTTAGGAGTACCTAGCAACGTCTAATGCTTCTTCATCATATCTTGTAAGTAGTGTATATCGGTTCACCTTTTATTCTTTTAATTCTCTCTTATCCTGCCCTTTCCCCACTTTGCTGCTGCGAAAGGATCGAGGGGCCAAAGGAGAAGGGCTAATGGGGGGAGTTCGGGGACAGCGAATCAAAGACCTCCTATTTGGCTTCCCACCAATCAATACAAACCTGCAAGTGTCCTCAAAATGCTCTTCTGAAAAGGATTCCTTTAAAATAATTTAACTTGTCACTCAGCAAATACGCAGTATGTGAATTACAGGCCACAGCATGATATATTCACTGGTCAAACCAGAGACTTCTTGAAACCAAGCTAACAATTTGGTCCAGGAGAGTTTTAAGTGCCTCTTATTGCTCAGTATTTTGTTTGGATTATTTGAATCTTATTTTATTCTGCATTCATGCAGTACCCATATTTCTAAGCTTAGAAATGGGATCTAAACAAAAGGTAATTATATTAGTGCAAGATGGCTGGTTCATCACCTCTGGCATTTTACTCCTTTGTTTACATTCCAGGACTATTAAAATTAAGCATCCCTTGCAGAACAAAGTTCCCAGCAGCATTCTGTATCCACATGAGAACATAATTGTACAAGGGGCTACCGCACATTTCTTTTTCTAAATATTTTTCCCTTTAACTGGACAAACCACTGAATGTCCTCCATCAAAAAATGTTCTAATCTCTACAGGGCATGGTTAAAGGACCCTTTCTTAACCTCAAATTTCATCCTTCCACTGAAACACATATCTCATGCTGTGTCCATTTACAAGCCAAATACCCCATCGCTCACCTTGCCCGTGCCAAATGCTGGAGACACGTGATCTATTCACTTAGAAAGGACTTTAAATAGTCTCTCAAGGACCTATTCTTGTACATATACTATTATCTAAGCTGTAGGTCAAACATTATCTTCTGGACAGTATCACTCCTCTTTACTGAAGTAGATCAAGAACTGATCACAAATTTACGGAACTGATCACAAATTTACGTCCACCTAAACCTCTGGCTATCATTTATTGCGCAAATGTATATATATCCTCCTAAAACATCTAGTTTTCTGCTTTCTTCCTCAATGGCTCTGTTGCGTACCTTGTACTAGTTCCTAAATAATTCTTAGGAGGACGAGCTGAGTTTAAGACATGCTGATAGAATAAAAATTCCATGAACATGCTACTGAATTCTTGGTTGTCCCTTTACCTAAAGAGCAACAGTCAGTCCTTTAACCCGGAAGTTCTGTCTTCACTCCTCAGATCATCCCATTAGTCATCCTTTATATAAATCTGCGCTACCAGAAACATTCTTTCTATTTCTCCTTTAATCTTGGGAGCAGTTAGGGCCTTTATGATTGTTAACATACAAGCACATAAGCACCTGAGCAAGCTGCAGCTACCCTATGTAAGCAGCTTCTAGCCAACCTAAGTAGAAAAGGCAACCTCATCTTATCTGGATAACACAACCCTGTTTTCTATCCATGCCTACAAAAGGTCTTCTTTACAAGGGTAACTATAAGAACTTTTGCAACATAGACGATACAAACTTCTTTTGACGATGACAAGATATTAATTGGATAATTCTGCTTTCGTCAAGTTGAGATATTCAGTGGACTAATTTAAATTAATTATTGATTGCCTAAGCAAATGATCACATTAAATCTTGCCAGCAAACCATCTTATGAACATCTGCAGATCCTAGAATGGCCAGAATACGTACTAATAGAAATTGAATTACATGACAAAGCTTACAAGGAACAAATTTAGCAAGCATAATAGGCCAAATGCTATAGCAAGATCCATGAAGTCAAGACTTAAAAAACAAAACCAAAATTCTAGCACTAAATTTAAATCACTCACTCTTGGACTGTCAAAACACATAGTTACTTACTAAAAGTACATAGTTAGCAGAAAGAGTTGTTAATCCATTAACCCCAACATTGTAAAGCATTAATTTTGTTATTATGCTATGATACGTATTGTAATTTCCATTAGCTCATATACTTTATGTAAGATGACATGATTCAAAATCACGCAATCAATTAGTATAATGATCTTTGACTAACAAACTCCACAAAATTATAATAGCAGAAAAAAAATGAAGGAAACTTCAAACATACCCAGGGACTAGAGGGTACTGAGAAAAGCCCCACTCATTCTTGATGCTATGAAGATCTGAGTGACAGATACCACAATACTTGACCTTGAATTGCACGTCCTTTTCACCAGTTTCCCTGCAAAGATCATTTAAACACCAAAAGGATTAGGATCAAACATAATCTAATGCCACAGAATTAAGTATTTAACAGTAAATACGGTAAAAATATACAACAAACTTCTCTCTATCAGCTTATATAAAAAACAGAGTATTACATAGCTTAGTCATGCATTTGAGTCTCGTCATCACACATTTGAAGATATTAAAATTAAAATTGTCTATGTGCAAGAACTGAAACCTATCATGCACATAATATTTTGGGAAAAATAGAGGACGCAAGCACAAACATTCATGCACAGCAAAAACACTAACAAGAATGTGTAATATTTTTAACGTAGTGTAATGATTTCCCACATTGGAAATCCTACTTTGTGAGTGGTTCTTAAGTTCAAGAGTTCTCCCACCTAACATACTAGTCTTTTGAAATAGGCTCCTCTTTAGGTTTAAGTTGTTACATTGGTGCTTTCATTGAAAGTGAGCTCCACGAAAGGGAGACCATAGGCTTTTATTAAGAACGGGCTCCATGCGTACTTTCATTGACTATACGCTAATCCTAACTAGAAATCCTATTTCTAGTCTGATTTAGACTTTTACTTTTTATTCAAATAGGCTTGGACTTTGAGTTATATCTGTCAAGAATAATAAATAAATATAACAAAATCCTCTCTTGAGCTAAGCTTGTAGATGATGCGAAAAATCTAACATGGTATTAAGCTAAGCTTGTAGATGATGTAGGAAATCTAACATGGTATTAGAGCTAAGTTAAGTTATGGGATTGAGTCTCGCCATCGCTTATTTAAAAATATTAAATTGTCCATGTTCATAAAGAACACTAACACATTCATACACATAAAAAGATGATACTCAATTTATATCACTTCAGCAAGAAATAGGAATTCAGAGAAAGAAAACCTTCTGGAGAAGTTGAAGGGTGAGAGAACACCAGAAGGGTCTCTAGCAGCCCATCCAATGGCTTTCACAGGGTGCACTTGCTCTGCTGATTTTGCCATTTGCAAAAAACTGCTCTTGTTTCAGAATCAAAGAACCCAAAAAAGTTAGAGAGACAACAATGATGGAGATGGTGCATATATCATGCATCCTTTCATGAGTAGCTTCTTTTATAAGTAGTGGAGCACCGAGGTTTATGCGGGGCATGATGTTATCAATTAGCTCTTCAAGTCAACAAAAATGGGCAATAAACTCCTGTTACTATAGTTGGTGGTCAGTTTTGCCGATTATTCTGATGTCAGGTTTATTGTTAAAAAAATTTAAAAAAAAACACTTCCTGTTGCTATATATAATTATTAATTAATATTTATCTCCAATCTTAGGTGTCATAATAACTTGTATAAACATCTACCCTTGGGCCTCGTTTGGTATCGTTACTGTTTCTGATTTTTTGTTTTTATTGATTAAAATTTAAAAACCAATTCGTTTGTATCTATTTTCGTTTTTTGAAAAAACAAAAACCAACAACCTGTTTTTACAACTTTAATAAATAAGAAAAAGTGATTTTCTCAAGTTGTGGCAACAGGTTTTCTAAACTTTTATACACTTTGTGCTGAATACCTTTTAGAATAATTTTTTCAAAATTAATGTGAACTCATTAATTTTTTGAAAAATAATTATTAAAATTAAAATTATTTAAAAATATTTTTTAAAAAATTTATTTTGAAAATACTTTTTAAAAAATATTTTAGAAAATATTTTTAAAAATAAAATTAATTTTATAAAAATAAATTTTCAAAAAATAATTTAAAATATTTTGAAAAAATAATTTTAATAAAAGAAAATTATTTTTAAAAATATTTTCAATAAATTAAAAATATTTTGAAAATAATTTTACAAATTAAAAATACATTTAAAATTTATTTTGATAAACTAAATTTATTTTTAAAAAAATATTTTAATAAATTATAATTATTTTTAGAAAATTAAAAACATTTTAAGAATTAAAATAAAAATAATTTTTATAAATTTTTTTAAAAATAATTTTATATCTTTAGAAGCATTCTAAAAAATAAACTAATAAAATAATAAATGAAATTTTTAAAAAATTAAAAATTAAAAATTAAAAAATATTCTCAAAATAATTAAACTTATTTTTTGAAATTATAATCTTAAAGAAAATAAATTAATTTTATAATATTCTCATTGTTCTTTTACAAAATATTCTCAAATATTTTCATGTGTTCTATTTAACATAAAATACTAAAATAAAAAATAAGAGACAAAAATAGTTTATAAACTATGGACAACCAAACATGTTTTTGGTTTTTGTTTATAGATTTTATAATTTAACCAAACGTGTTTACAGTTTCTATTTTTAATTATTGTTAATAATTTTTTGTTTATAATTTTGATTTTCGTTTTTAAAATTTTTGACAACGCTACCAAATGAGCCCTTGGTTTATCCATTTCTGCTGCCACTTTTCACGCTGCATTTATCGCCTCCATTGACCATCATGTGTATATATACACGGTAGGCCTCGCTACCGTAGACTATTTGTGTCGTCAACCGCGGTGATTTCTTTTTCTTGCTTTTAATGCTATTCTAATGTGTGGCAGCGTCTGTGCTAATATTAATATATGAAGTAACAACCGGGGTGATTTTAATTTTTTGCATTTCATTGTCTGTCAGATATCATATATAGTCTATTTTTCGGTTGCCATGATGCGTGACCATAAATAGAATCTTGCCGCTTGTATTTTTGTTGCCATTGTCTATCATACATTACACGATTAAAAAGAAAAATATTAATTTATTACATTCGACGTCATTCTTGATTTTTTCTAAAATTATTAGATTTTACGAAAATATAAAAGTTGTAATTAATATTAGAAATTTAATATGCTAAATTATATTTATATTTTATCTCTTACATTGCTTGTTAAATTTGACCATCAACAATAGGAAAAAACATAAAATACTCCTTTCGTCCTTGTATCACACAGGTATTATCATATTATATAAATATTAAAATAATTGTCAAAAATATTTTTTAATTTAAAAATCATTATATAATTTATAATAGAGTAAATTGTATATTACTCCCTTGTACTCTGACCTATGTGAACCATATCTTCTGTAGTATTAAAACTAGCTAATTACTCCCCCTTCTCTTCATTGGTCTATGTGTACCATGACCTCCTATAATATCAAAACTTGCTAATTACTCCCGTCAAGTTTTTAAAAATGTGCAAAACACCCCCTGTCATCCATTTTTAAAGGTTTGCAAAACTAATGAAAAATGGACATCAGGAGGGGTGTTTTACACACTTTTAAAAACTTTAGGAGATAATTAGCTAATTTTGATACTACAATAGAGTATGGTACGCATAGATCAAAGTATAAGAGGTAATTAGCCAATTTTGATATTACAAGAGATATGGTGCACACAAGTCAAGAGTATAAGAGATAATATGTAATTTTCTCTTTATAATATTATATTGAAACTTATATCGTGTACCTATAGTTGTATGACTAAACAAATAGTTGAAGATATTAGATAAACAGTTGTATGGTACTGAATAAATAGTTACTGAACAAATATATGTAGGTGTATGATATCATATTATATAAATATCGAAACTCAAATGCCTTGGTACGCATTCTATTCTACAGTCAAATGGATGAGCCTGCTGTCATCTTCAGACCATTCGCCATCATTGACAAACAAATATCAAAGAAAATCTTATGAATATGTTGCTTGTGATAACATAATGTGGATGTAGCGGAAAAGACCGCAAGCCATATTGGAAGTTCAAGCCAACAGCCTCACCATCACCAATAAAGGAACTTCATATGCCACTTCTAGAAGTTGTTCTGGTTCTACCAATAAAGGAGCCCTTGACTTCTGAACGTTAAGCTCAATCAAGCTTGTTGAGTGCTACTGGACCGGCATAGAATGTACAATATTAGAGGCATACAAGAGATTGCTTTTTTCACAATTAAAAATCGACGATCACTACGGAGAGAACGATTCCTGTGAAATCAATGTCGTTGAGGATTTGTGTACAAAGAGCAATGAGGAAAGAAGCCGGCAAGGAAGAAACAGGAAGACTAAGGGCTCGTTTGGATTGGTTTTTTTCAAAAGCGCTTTTTTTAATAATTTTTGGAAAATAGTTTTTTTTTTAGAAGCTGAAAATTCTTGCTTCTAAAAAAAGTTACATTTGAGCTTTTTTCAGATTTTTAATTTTTTTAAAAACCAAATCAAATAGTTATTGTAAATTTAATATAATTTTTTTAAGAAAAAAAAATATTTTTTCCTTAAAAAAACTTAATCCAAACAAGCCCTAATTGTATTTCTAGGACCTTTCTTCTTGTAATATCATTAGGAGTCAGCTAATGAAGAAGATGGCAAAGCATAATTATGTTGTTCACTTGTTCGCATATTACTATGAATGTTGATTGTTTTAGGAGCTTAAAAGTGAAAATATTCCTTCTTGTAAAATATCCTTGCTCTATTTGTCAACCAAGTCACTGGAGGAATTCTTAAAAATTCACTTCTATTTCAAAAAGATAATTGTTGATGAGGATAGATATCATTATCATCACATGAATGGTGACGTGTTAATGTGTCTCCCATATAGACCAACATGGATGTTTCTAAGATTTTCTTGTCATTAAATACATGTTGAGATAGTTTTGAACTTGAAGCATTTGAGGGTTTCTTTATTTCTTTTTTCTTTCGTTTTTTGTGGCTATTAAGGAGGCCTTTCAACTAAAATACTCCTATAGACGTTGGGCCTCTTAAATCTTTCTCATTGTTACAACTGAAAGAACAAGCGGTCGTCAAGTGCTATAATTAGCAAGCCAGGCTCTAGAAACACAACTTCAGTTGTGGTTCGTTTTGTCAAAAGAAAACAGCACCAAGAAAAACCAATCCATCTTGAGAAATCATCTGATGGTTGAGCCAAAAACTAAACCTGACTGCATGACACCTAATAGAAATTAATTTCTCAACCACATTCTAGCAAAATGCTTAACATCAACATTGGCCATATGGTTTGTCTCTTCAGATATACGAGGTCACATCCGTATTTCACGGTTAAAAAAAAAAACATAATACAAAACTAAACCAAATGCAGAAACATGAATACAACTCATTTCCACCTTTAGAGAAGATTTAAACCCCTGAGATCTTTCGTTATATTTATATGTGATGATATTAGAGACAATCACAACATTATCAGAAAACATTCCAGTAGGCCAACAACCAAAACTCTAAGCAGCTTTTAAAGTGTTGGCAATGTCAATCACAAATCGATATTTGACATCAGCTTTGGCAAGACGCTCCATTGCAGTGTTGAGATAATCTACAGGAATGAGCTCAATGTCAGGTGTGATATTGTGTTCAGCGGCAAAATCAAGCATTTCTTGGGTCTCCTTCATGCCCCCGATACCACTTCCTGCTACCATCTTTCTCCCTGTCATTCCAGAAGCAAAGTTAGCCGCTGATTAGTTTGAACTGTATTTCAATGGCACTAAAAAAACCCAGATTGATTATCGTATTATGATCTATGCAACCAAGATCTTGTCATCTCTTTTCAGTTTTCCTTTCTTTATATATTAAAAAAAAAAATCAGAAGCGAATTGATTCTACTGCTCACCCAAAAGCAAAGGGAAGACTGGCAACTCAAGTGGCTTCTGTGGTGCACCAAGCATGATTAACTTAGAGTTATTCTTCAACAGACCAATCAATGGTTGGATAGGATGAGCAGCAGAAACAGTATCAAGGATACCATCTAGGGTGCCCAGAGCAGCCTGTTGAGACAATGAAACCAATTACCACATTGATGCCCCTCCGGACAGCTCTCTTACATTCAAAACAAATGAAAAAGAAAAAGAAATAGAATTTCAAAAATACAAGCAGCAACCTGCATCTGATCTGGGTCAGTGCTGACTAAAAATGTATCAGCTCCAAGTTGCTCAAGGGCTTCCTTCTTCTTTTTAGGAGATGTACTGATTACAGTCACCTTAGCCCCAAATGCCTTTGCAAACTTCACACCGACATGGCCTAGCCCACCTAAACCAACAATACCAATGTGCATACCTGGTTTGTCGAGTCCAAAGTACCTAAGCGGGCTGTAGGTTGTGATCCCAGCACATAGAAGAGGGGCAGCATCTTCAAGATTCAAGTTGTCAGGAATATGAACAACAAAATGCTCATCACAAACCATGATGTCAGAATAGCCTCCATAGGTTGGCGTCCCATCATTGTCGATCCAATTGTAGGTCTGTATAGCCTTGGGGCAATGATTCTCAAGATCGTCAGCACAACTTTGACACGAACGACAAGATCCGACCATGCAGCCTACACCAACTCTGTCTCCAACTTTAAACTTGGTTACCTTGCTACCCACCCCGGTCACTACTCCAACAATCTCATGCCTGAATCCATCAGTTCATTTCGCATGTATAAGTCTCTTTTGATTATAGATCAGTGCTATTATGCTTTTATGAAAGGAAGTGTCAGACTAAGTTAACATCAGCACCTCCATCCTCTCTTTTAGTTTATCTTTACATTAAGTCCGATCTTCTTATGTACTTAGTGCAACACTTATTGGAAGCTAACAAAATGAAAATAATCCATATCCAATTATGTTAGGAGTACCTAGCAACGTCTAATGCTTCTTCATCATATCTTGTAAGTAGTGTATCTTGGTTCAACTTTTATTCTTTTAATTCTATCTTATCCTGCCCTTTCCCCACTTTGCTGCAGTGAAAGGATCGAGGGGCCAAAGGAGAAGGGCTAATGGGGGGAGTTCAGGGACAGCAAATCAAAGACCTCCCATTTGGCTTCCCACCAATCAATACAAACCAGCAAGTGTCCTCAAAATGCTTTTCTGAAAACTTCAGGGGGTAATTAGCTAATTAAGTCCTTACATCTTATTTACTAAGGAGCGCAACACTTATTTGGAATCTAACAAGACAAAAATCACCTATACCCAATTATGTTAGGAGTACCTAGCAATGGCTAATGCTTCCTCATCATGTCCTGTAAGTAGTGTATCTCGGTTCACTTTTCATTCTTTTAAATCTCTCTTTTCCTGCCATTTCTCCCCTATGCTTCAGCGAAAGGATCAAGGGGGCAAAGAAGAAGGGCTGGGGAGGAGTTCGGGGGCAGGGAATCAGAGACCTCCCATTTGGCTTCCCTCCAATCAATAGAAACCAGAAAGTGTAGTCAAAATGCTCTTCTCAAAAGGATTCCTTCAAAATAATCTAACTATAGCTCAGCAAATGCCCAGTATGTGAATACAGGCCACAGCACGATATATGAACTAACAATTTGGTCCATGAGGGTTACAAGTGCCTCTTATTGCTCAGTATTTTCTTTGCTTTATTTCAATCTGACTTTATTCTGCATTCATGCTGTACCTCTGTATTTCTAAGCTTAGCCATACCGGTCTAAACAAAAGGTAAGTATATTAGTGCAAGATGTGCTGCATCATCATCTCTGGTATATTACTGCTTTGTTTACATTCTGGGACTATTATAATTAAGGATCCCTTGCAGAACAAAGCTCCTAGCTGCTTTCTGTATCCACATGAGAATATGATTGTACAAGGGACTACGGCAAATTTCTTTTTCTACATATTTTTCCCTTTAACTGGACAAACCGCTGACTGTCCTCCATCAAAAAATGTTCTAATCTCTTCAGGGAATGGTTAAAGGACCCTGTTCCCTAGCCTCAAATTTCATCCTTCCACTGAAACATATATCTCATGCTATTTCCATTTACAACCCAAATACCCTGTCTCTCACATTGGCCGTGCCAAATGCTGGGTACATGTGATCTATTCACTTAGAAAGAACTTTAAATAGTCTCTCAAGGACCTATTCTTGTACATAAACTATTATCTAACCTGTAGGGTGAAAATTATCTTCTGGGCAGTATCACTCCTCTTTAGTGAAGTAGATCGAGAACTGATCACAAATTTACATCCACCTTAATCTCTAGCTTTCATTTATTGCACATGTACATGTATCATCCTAGAACATATTTTTCTGCTTTGTTCCTCAACGGCTCCGTTGTGTACTTTGTACTAGTTCCTAAATAATTCTCAGGAGGACGAGTAGAGTTGAAGACATGCTGATAGAATAAAAAATTCGACGAACATGCTAATGAATTCTTGGTTGTCCCTTTACCTAGAGAGCAACAGTCAGTCCTTAACCCTGGAAGTGCTGTCTTCACTCCTTAGATCATCCCAATTAGTCCTTTCTGTTTCTCCATTATTCTTGGGAGCATTTACGGGCTTTATGATTGTTAACATACAAGCACATAAGCAACCTGAGCAAGCTGCAGCTACCGTCTATAAGCGGCTTCTAGCCAACCTAAGTAGAAAAGGCACCCTCATCTTATCTGGATAGCACCACCCTGTTTTCTATCCATGCCTACAAAAGGTCTTCTTTTCAAGGGTAACCATAATATATTTTTGCAATATAAACACCTCCTGAAGATGACAGACGATATTACTTGGATTACCCTGCTATTGTCAAGTTGAGATATTTAGTGGACTAATGTAAATTTATTATTGATTGCCCAAGCAAATGATCATAATAAATCTTGCCAGGAAACCATCTTATGAACATCCGCAGATCCTAGAATGGCCAGAATAAGTACTAATAGAAATCAAAAGTTTATAAGGAACAAAGTTAGCAAGCATAATAGGCTGAAAATGCTATAGCAAGATCTATGAAGTCAGACTTAAAGCAAAACCAGAATTCTAGCACTAACTTTACATCACTCGCTCTTGGATTGTAAAATCACATAATTACTTAATAAAAGCACATAGCAGAAAGAGTTGTTAATCCATTAATCCCAACATCATAAAGCATTAATTTTATTACTATGCTGTGATACATATTATAATTTCCATGCTCATATACTTCCATAAAATCACATGATTTGAGATCACGCAATCAATTACTATAATGATCTTTGTCTAACAAACTCCATAATATTATGAAGAAAACTTCAAACATACCCAGGGACAAGAGGGTACTGAGAAAAGCCCCAATCATTCTCGATGCCATGAAGATCCGTGTGACAGATACCACAATACTTGACCTTGAATTGCACATCCTTTGCACCAGTTTCCCTGCAAAGATCATTTCAACAGCTAAAGGGTTAGGATCAAACATAACCTAATGCGATGGAATTGAGTATTTAACAGTAAGCACAATAAATACAACAAACTTCTCCCTACAAGCTTACATAAAAAACGAGTATTTCATAGCTTAGTCATGTATTTGAGTCTCATCTTGAAGATATTAAAATTAAAATTGTCATGTGTAAGAACAGAAACAAATCATGCACAAAATATGTTGGGAAAAATCGAGGACACAGGCACACATTCATGCACAGCAAGAACACAAACAAAAACGTGCAATATTTTTAACATAGTTCATCCCTCTCTCTACATTCACGATCCCTCTAGGATCAAATCCACTATTCAACAAATAATGGAGTTATAGCTACCCTCCCACCCACAAGCTAGAAGATTAGGATGCTAATCCTAATCAGGATTAGAAATCCTATATCTATTCTGATTTAAACTTTTACTTATTGTTGAAATAGGCTTGGACTTTGAGTTATAACTGTTAACTACCGTAAATAAATATAACCAAATCAAGCTTACGCTTTTAGACGCTTTTAGTTTAGTTGATGATGGTAAATCTAATATTGTATCAGTGCCTAAGTTGTAGGTTCGAGTATCACCGTCACCTATTTAAAAATATTAAATTATCCACGAACATAAAGAACACTAACACAATCATACACATTGAAAGATGATACACAATTTATATCATTTTAAACAAGAAATAGAAATTAAGAGAAAGAAAAAAACCTTCTGGAGAAGTTGAAGGGTGAGAGAACACCAGAAGAGTCTCTAGCAGCCCATCCAATGGCCTTGATTGGATGAACTTGCTCTGCTGATTTTGCCATTTGCAAAAACTGCACTTGTTTCAGAATAAAAGAAGCCTAAAGTTAGAGAGACAATGATGGAGATGGTGCGTATATCATGCAGCCTTCAATGAGTGGTTTCTTTTATCGTTAGTGGAGCACTGAGGTTTAAGCAGGGCAAGATGTAATCAATGAGCTCTCCAAGTCAATAAAAATGGGCGATGAACTCTTGTGACTACAGTTGATGGTTGGGATCCATCCGTTGTTCTAATAGTCGAGTTCGGTCAATTAAATTTATCTTATTATTACATTTGATGGTCGGATTTACCAGTAGTTTTAATAATCAAATTCTTTTAATTGAATTTTTTTTTTTGTTGAAACAAAACTCTTGCCATTATGGTTTCAGTAATTCATTTGGATTTTCTTTGTCAAAGAAAAAAATAATATATATATATATATATATATATTGTTACTATATATCATTATTAATTAAATATTTATCTCCAGGCTTAGCTGTTACAGCAACTTGTACAAACATACGTATATTTTATTCTGCAGTCAAACGAATGCCGTCTGCTGTCATCTTCAGATCATTTTTTTTTTCAATTTAAAAAGTCAAATGTGTACGAAAATTTTATGAATATGTGCTTGTGAGAAAATAATATTGATGTCGTGGGAAAGACCGCAAGCCATATTGGAAGTTCCCGTCACCAGCCTACCAATCACGTGGCATGGTTGAATAACCATTTATTATTGTTTTAATTTTTAGTTTAAATTTTATTTACGTCAAATGTATCATTCTTTTTTGTTTAACTCCTACTAGTGGGATTGAATTTAGAATCATACGTTTGGAGAGATAATGTCAACCATTTGAGTTATCTCTTAATCCCGTCAAATGTACTATTTACCTTTAATTAATTTAGAATATATGTTAAGATGTACCGTTAAATTAGGGATTTTTCCATTTAATCCCCTTGATGTATAGGGCCAGTAACACTTACCCTTGAAATATATTAATAACTATTTTAATCCATTGATCAATGGTCAAAACTCATTGTTACTTATGTTTCTTATGTACTCTCAATATTTTTGGTTAGAAAATAAACCTTTTTCTTACCCAAAACATATCATTCTGTTGACTACATTTAGAGATACTTGACTTTGATTAAAACTGATTAAACACTTAAAGCAAGAAAATCAAAGGAAGAGAAATCCATTAAGTGTGTAGTGTGCAAAATCGAAATCCATTGTAGAGTGATTGGGATGAACCTATTGAAATTGCAATGTCGAGGAAAAATAAAGTCACTATGATAGTTGTTATTCTTGTAAATATGTTTCAATTCATTAGAAATTTCAAAATAAATTAAGTCATTCCAAAGGGGAGAGAAGAAAAGGATAACACTTGAATCATGAGATGTGCACAAAAAGAATACCAACCAAGAGAAAACAGAGCACTTGAAAACATATTTCTATTAAATTGCTTCTACTTATCCAATTTGAATAGTCTACAGTTACAGAGAGTGGAAAACAAAATTCCATTAAAATTAGAACAAGAAATTGATTTAGCTGTTTCTTTTTTTTCCCCACCCAAAAAAGAAAAAGGAAAATAGAAAAAAAGAAAAAAAAAGAAAATAATTCAATCCACTTGGATCTAATTGCTTAGGGTCTGTTTGGTAAATTTAGCTATTAGAGTAGCTATAGCTATTCGAATAACTGATAACTGTTATATTTTGACAACAGCTGTTCAGCTAGGTGACTGAACAAAATGTGTTGAGTAAAATTAGTTAATGAATATAAATGACGCAAAAGGATATTAATGTCTTCTTCTTCTTCTTCTTATTATTAGTATTGTTGTTGTTGTTGTTATGATAATTATAATTATTATTACTATTGTAGGAATAAGATAATATATTTCATAATTAGGTATTTATTTTTTATTATCATATTTTAATATTAAAATATAACTAATTTTTGATAAAATATTTATATCAATATTATAAAAATTAATTTTAATAGATTCAAAATTATTTTGTCAAAAAAAGTATTAATAAAACTTATACTTTTTTAGTAATTTTGATTATATAGAATTTGAAATTTATTTTTATATTATTTTTTATTTATATTTGTAAAAAAAAGATAAAAATATATAGAGAGATTGGAAAAAGAATAAAATTACCAAAAAATGAAAAAATGGTAGAATTGCCAATAATAAAGGGTAAATTATACGGAACCTCTTTGTAGTTTGTTATAAATGTATATTTACCCTTGTGATTTAAAAATTAACTAGTTACCCCCTGTACTTTTCAAAAGTGAAGCACATTATCCCATTCCATCACTTTTTCAATTAGATTTAATCGCATGTGTGGTACACGCACCGAGCCTGCAACTGAGCTTGTTTTTTTGTTATTAAACTTAATTTTGATTAAAAAAATGCCCTTTCTTTTTTATTTGGAAAAATAATTTGTAAGAGAAAAGACTTGAACCTTTGACTTTAGCTTAAAATATGTAAATTTTAACTAATTATACCATAAACATGTTTGCATTTTATTTTGTCACTACAAGTAAATATTTTTTGTCATCGAAAAATGAAAAATAAAAAAAAACATTAACCTCCACTATCATTACAATCACACAACCACTGTTTTCATTAATTAAATTAAATATTTAATTAATTTTAATTTTTAATTATTTGATTAATTAATTAATCAATTATTAAATTATTAATTAATTAATCAATCAATTATATATTAATTAACTAATTATTAATTACTTCATGTTTCCAATTAAATAGGGTAAATAGTGTCATACCCCCTATGGTTTTGGTATAAGTGCGTCATATCCTCTTGTGGTTGTCATAAATGTATCGTTAGCCCTTGGGTTTGAAGGTCAAATTAGTCTTTTTGTATTTTCCTTAGTCAAAACTAACGGAGTTAAAAAAAAAAAATATAGGCATGTGTCCTTAGTGAAGTACAGGGGAGTAATTAGCTAATTTTTAAATCACAGGGGCAAAAGCACATTTATGACAAATCACAAGGGAGTTCTGTGCAATTAATCCAAAAATAAAAAATAAAAAGCTAAAAACTACCTGAAAGACTAAAATTTTTAGCTTTTAAGAAATGCCAGTTAAAACGCTAAAAGTTACCTAAAATGCTACTTGAAACACTAATTTACTAAACAACAATAATTTGCAATCAAAACACTAAAAGCTGCTTGGAAATCTATTGTTGCAAATAATTTTTCCCCTTTAATATGAGATTGATTTGAGAATTTTTATTTTTTGTTAATTGTTATAATACACTTGTTTGACTTAAAAAAAAAAGAAAAGAAAATTAAACAAGTGGGGTAAGACTATTAATGTGTGTTTTATAGTAAATTTTAACACCATCAGGGAGTGTAGACAATATGAGAGTGAACGTGGAACTTTTACTCATTGTAAGGATTTGTTGTGGGACTTTTGACACTATAAGGGTGTTATGCATTTATAGTAGACTACAGAGGGTCAAGTGCATTTTTCCTTTTCTTTTTTTATTATTATTTTCATTTATTAAAAATAATTTATTAATTAAATGTATGTTTTTTAACTTAAACATTTATGTATTGTTACTGTTTTGTCTAATCTTAACAATACGCTTACCTATAAAAAGTGAAAAAATATTGATTATAGCAATTAAAAAAATCAAATTTTTAAAATTGAAGAAGTAATTAGTTGCGTACTACATCTCAAAAATTATAATTCATGTAATTAATATTAATTTTTATATTTGCATATGATCCAATAACAAATCAGATAACCTTCTTGGATGCTATCTCCAGTGACGTGAACCTGCAAGCACAAAAGAGTTGGGCACTGGTGTGATGCCGGCCAATGACTCTCCGATTTCTAAATCAGAAAAGGTCACTGGTGGGAAATAAAATATCTTGTAAATAGGGTTGTTATATTGGGTAATGGTGGCTTACCTTGCTTTCAGTGTAGGTAGTTTATTTATAGGGTTCCTTTAGGGACACATGTTGGTCGGGATGCCTGTTGTCTCTTAAGGGATGATGGTTCTTGTCGGATCAGGTCCTTACTAAGCCAAGTTGACAATTCCTTCCTTGGGTGGGTTCGGTGGCTGTATGGCCCGAGAATGCTGCAGTGACCTGATTCCTTATCAACATCACTTATAATTAATTTATTATAATGAATACAAAATTTTTTAAATTGAATGGGTTAAGAGGTGCATATGACACTCAATCTCGATTATTTATAACTAGTATAAATTTATATATTGTATAATTTAGATAATGTCAATTAATTTTATTGAGAAAATAATCTGTCAATTTATTGAATATATATATATATATATATATATATTTATTTATTTATTTATATATGTATGTATGTATGTATGTATGTATGTATGTATGTATGTATATTATTCTAAAGATTAACAGCTAATGTCAAACACTTCTATTGAACAAAATAATCTATCAATCAGTTTTTTATTTAGGATTTTTTTAGTTTGAATTTTTTTTAGTTTAGATTTTTGTTGGGAAAATCCTTTTTATTTATTTTTTATACGAATTGTTATAAGTTAACATGCAATGCGTTTGGTTACTCTTTAAATTTTTTTTATATTAAGTATTATTGGTGTAATATATTAGATATTTTTCATCTATAGTTACTCACATGTAAAAAAATTGAAAATGGTGTATTTGAAAACAACGACAATAATCAATTTGTCAAAAAAAGGTAGCATGACACGTGTTCTCACGAGAAGGCATGGTTTGGCAGCCAAATTAGATAATACTAAGGTAGATAGATTGACCAACAAAAAGAAAAAAGAAAAAAGAAATAAAGATAATGGAAGTTTTTATTGGGGGGTCAAAAGAAACGGAAGTTTAAGGTTCAAACGTTTTTTTTCAACCCATGTGAGTTTGGCCAAAAAAAGAAAGAAACAAAAGTAAAAAGAAAGAAATAAAAAAATGAGAGAGTGAATGGCATGGGACGCAAAGCCATCGAAACCTGTCTAGGAAATTCAAAAAAGACCGCCATTGACTGCCGACAGCGAATCAAATCATTCTTATGAAAAGAAAACATTGATATTGTTTTTGGATTGATACTATTGATTCGCTATTTATTTGGGATACGTCAGCTATCTTTTAGTCCTTAGGGATAAGATTCGATAGAGAAAGGGAAAAGAAAAGAATTGGAAATATGCAATATGGGAAAAATTAAAATAAATTAGGGTTTCATCCATGCGATGCATGAACAATAATGTGAATTAAATAACATAGATATTATTTACAATAGGGAAAAATCATCTCAATAACTATGAGATGTATGCAACAAACATACCATAGAATTGTCACTCAGCATTTAATGTGAGAGTCATTCTATATAAATAGTAAAATTGCATATATTATGATGACACTCTGACAAAAAACGTAGTCTAGTTACATTTTCCATACAAAAAAGCTTTTAAGTATCTCTTACAAATTGAGATTCAATGGACAAATATTAAATTTCGTGACTTTGACAAATATCACTAGACTTTAGGGCCATTGAAAATTTTGGAGAAATATGAAATTTCGTGAAAGATTTTGGAATTTTATAATAATGGGATGAATTTAACCTTTTTATCGCCTTTTTCTTTTTCGATCATTTCACAGATGCCTTTTGCAAAAGCAGACGGCTTCGGCTTCAACTACAATCATTTAAAAGTTTCGGTTTGGTAGAAAAGAAAAAATAAAAAGCAACTGATTTGACAGCAACAGCATTATAAATAGATCACCATTACTCGTGGATGGAGATTATTTAACACAAGAAATAAATATATTAATTTTTTATAAATTTAAAATGCATATATGCATTAAATCGTAATTTTCATTTAGCCCGACAGCTTTCAAATTCAATAATCTTCTAATTTTAATTTTCAAAAATTACATTATTCTTATGACTTTTTGGTCTGATTCCTTTATTTTTCTATAATGTTTTGCAACTCAAAGAATAGACATAGGAGAGAGAAGTCAAATCTAGCATTTTATACAAAAATCTATCTACCCAAGACTCCACTTTGGCGTTCCTTTTTTTATTGCCGGGAAATGAAAGCCCACTTTGACCCTTCTGTCATTCTCCTCTTTATTTATTGAGTGGACCAATGAGTATTCTATGTTTCCTTGGATTTTTTTAAGGCTTTAAGTCATATTTTATGATGCGCCATCTTTGTAGGGTAGTATATGTATATATAATTCGTGCTATAAAGATAAATTCAGTTTTCTATTTACTTACCCACGTTATAATTTCATTATTTTGAAAAGATAATTAACTTATTAATTCCTCCTATTTTAATGTACATTTTTCTTTATGTATTTATTGTTACAAGGGAGGCTTAAGGTGGATTAATTGATAATTCTTTTAAACAGAGTATTCCCCTTTTATCCTTTTCCAACAGAGAGCTCAACTGTTCCATAATTTCAATAATTATTTCAAAAACCAATGAGTCTATCAAGGTTGTAGTTAGTTAGTCAATTTGCACTACCATTAACTTCATGATAAACATATTGCATACGAAAACCCCTCCTCAATCTTCAAACAAAAGTCTAAGAGAACTAAACCGTAAAAGTGGACCATTCATCAATTGAAATGTGGCCAACGAGTCAGCCTCAATTATGAAATTCTCCAAATTAAAGGACTCTGCCAAAGGCAAACCCTTCCATAAAGTGACTAACTCGGCTATACTATTAGTTGAGATACGAAGATTCAAAACAAACCTAGTCTTCCATTCATTAGTACCTACACTGTGCATCATATGCACAGTGCTTTCCATGAACACTGTACACCATACTATACGTGAACAGTACGAGCATACAGTATGTAACAGTACATGTATTTCAAATTTTTATATTATATGTTCAAAATTTTATATTATATATCCAAACTCTTCTATTAAACTGTAAGTATGTTTAAAACTCTTATATTACATGTTCAAAAGTTTAAAAGTAAGTTTACAAAATAAAAATTATGATTTATTTTTAATCTCATAAATTTTATACTCTATGTTCAAAACTCTTATATTATACGTTCAAAATTCTTATATTATATATTCAAAACTCTTATAGTACAAGTTCAAAAGTTTAAAAGCAAGTTCACAAAATAAAAATTGTAATCTTATAAATTTTATACTCTATGTTCAAAACTCTTATAATACATGCTCATAAATTATATTGTGTTCAAAACTCTTATATTATATGTTCAAAATTTTTATTTCAAAATTATGAACATATTTGCAGCTTAATATAAGAGTTTTAAACATATAATATAAAATTTTTGAACCTATAACATAAGAATTTTGAACCTATAACATAAGAATTTTAAACACATGTACTATTACGTACTTCGCATGCATACTATTTACGCACAATATGGTATATAGTGCTCTGTAAGAGCACCATCCCTACATAGCATAGTAAAAATTGCGTCCATTTACCCAGTTCATCCCTGAGAAGACCTTCGTTCTTGCTAATCCCGGATTACCTTTGGCCCAACTGTCCATCTTCAATTTCTACCCCCTTTTGGCTTGGACCAACCAATCTCGACCACGATCCGAGTTCATAGAGCCTTCATCTACTGCAACAACCAAAGATGTTGCCCACAGCTTCAACAGTTATCAGAACACTGGGCTGATAAAAGATTTTTTCATTTTTCAACCGCCACAGATTCCAAACTCCCACAAGAAAAATAATGTTCCATGACACATCAAAGTGACTTGGCCAACTTGCTTATTTTGGTCCTTTATACTTAGAACTAATAAGTCTGCCTCGTTTCTAGCATCCAGAAAATATATTTTGTGTATTGAGATATCAATTTAAATAGGAGCACTTATAGCTAGTATACTTTGTCACATTTTTTATATCAATAAATGAATCTTTGCAATTTTTGCAAATAAATAACTTTTATGCGAGGATCAGATATATTCTAAAAAATGTTTCATTTTTGTCAATAAATAAATACTATTACTTAATTATAGTTCAAGTAAATAAAAACTAACTAATAAAAATGCATGTTATGGTCGGAGTATTAGAAAGCCTTGCCATTATCTATAATCATCTAAGGTTTTGTTCAGCAATAGTGTTTTAAGTAGCATTTAGTATTTTGACCAAAGTCTAAACACTACTTCTTCCCTTTTGGTTGTTCGATAAAATAGTGTTTTAAATAGTATTTTTTATTCCAAATAGCATTTAAAGTAGTGTTTGTGAAATGTTAGTATATATTAGTGTGTTAGGATAAAGTTTAATATTTCAACTTTTTTTTTTGGCAATATTACCCTCTCTAATACCTTTTCGGCAATTCTATCCTCTGTCCAATTTCTCTCAACATTTTTATATTTTCTTTCACAAATATAAATACAAAATAACACAAAAGCTAATTTTAAATTCTATCCACATCAAAATATATTAAAAAAGTGTAGCTCTTATTTGTTTATTTATTATTTTTCTTTGAAAATATAAATTTTCAATGAATTAAAAATATTTCTATAATAAAAAATATTAGTTTATTATATTAATAAAATTAATTTATCAAAATTAATTTTATTATGCTTTAATAATAAAATGTTATTATATGTAACATATATCTAGTTGTAAAATAAGTAATCTTATTTCAACAACAACAACAACAATCATCATCATTATCATCATCATAACAACAATAAAGTGATAGCAATGTCTTTTTTCGTCATTTTGTATTTATCAGCTAATCCAACAACTACTTTTATCAAACATATTTTTATTTAAGCAGTTAGTTAAATAGCTACCCACTAACACCTAAAATACAACCATTATAAGCTATGCAAACAGCTATTAACTACTCCAATAACTATCAGCTACTCTAACAGTAACTTTAGCCAAATAGGCCCTAAGTAGTGAATAAGAAACTAATAGAAAAATATTCTTGGGTATATCAAATTACTAAGAAAATAAAGTCAAGAATTCTAAATTCCTATATTTGGTTACATAATAGAAAAATATTCTTGGGATATTAAATTACATGGAATCTTACATTTCTATAAATTGCTCAATTTTTTTCCATATAAGGGGTGGGGATCTGACTTCCAGAGTAGTTATAAGTAATAGAAAGACAAAATTTCCCATTAACTAGAACAAGCATAATTTCTTTTTATTTCATTTTTTTTCCTTCTTCTCTTTTATTTCACACATACACATATATGGTTAGACACACACACATGTAATCAGTCAACACACAGATATGGGTTGGGATGGGAGATCCTTGCCCTATTCATTGACTCGACCCCATATGGGCCTAACATTAGGGAAACCATGGCCTATGTTGGTTAGGCCAATAAGTTTCAACTAGTCCACCTTTTACATGGGTTGGCATGGGGATCTTGACCTACTAGACAATTCCATATATAAGCCCACTAGGACCTAAATCATGGCCCGTGACTCTATTGCAAGAGATTTAACAATAGACCTATCTCTATATGGGCCCAACATAGGTCCAACCATAGTTTATATGGGTTGGGCTAATCGACTTGGATTCGCCCATTTTTATATATGTCAAGGAGGTGTATCTTAACCCACTGGTATGGGCCCGTTATGATCCAAATCATAGACTGTGTGAGCTACGTCAATAGAATTGGATTAACCCACCCTATATATGGATTAGGGCAAGAGATCCCAACCCACCAACTCGACTCATGTAAGGGCTTGACATGTGCTGAACCCAATTCCAATCTGGGTAACAGGCTTGGATCGTCCATCTTTTTATGTGGGTTCGAGCGGGGATCTTGACAACCAGCCCAACCTATATATGGCCTAGTACAACCTAGATCATGGCCCATGTAGTTGAGCAAATGGGTTCAAATTGACACACTCTTCATACGGGCCCAAACATTGGCCCATGGGGCACATCTAGATTAACATGACCCAAAATTTATATATATGAAATGGTTTATGAGTCTGGCCAGATGGCGTGCCAAGCGAGGTCTGGCTTGCCTATTTGGCATTTCAAATAGGTTGTGGACTGAGCTAAGGTAGCCCACCAAATAAACATGATTTTTTGTTTTTTGAGGTATTGGAATTTCTGAAAAACTATTTGAGATTCCTAGGATTAATGAGTTTTAACCAAAGACAATAACATATATTTGAAGAAATTTGACTAAATATTCATAGGAATGTTCTTATGGTATCAAATAGTTTTCCGTACATTTCTGGGTATTTAATTCCCAGGAATGTGATTTTCAAAAATGAAAAAACATTTTGTTAAACAAACATCTCCTAAAGACCACTAATGTTTACTTCACGTTAAAAATAAAGATTAATTAATGTCAAGAATAATTTAAAACTAACATGAGTCATCTAATATTAATAGAGGAGTATATTAAGAAAAGATAGCAAAATTTTATTTGTATCACTATCATTTTCTTACATTATATGAAAGTGAAAGTAAGTATATCTTTGTAAGATAGAGGGGAATACTTAATATTGTTGATTTTAGATTTCAGTCCATTAACTATCTTCTAATGTGTTTGTTAGCTCTAATGTTTTACATTCTTATGAAAATTATTTGTTTAATACTCAAATTTCTCCTAAATAATTAACTTTGAGATAAGAATATGGTACCTTTCCAACATTATTTTCTTCAAAATACATTGAATTTATATTCCTTTAACTAAATGAACCTTTTATATTGAATGAATATCTTCTTCAATGAAAATTGTAAAAATTAGATTAAAGCTCAGCTTGGAAGATGAAAAATAGCTTTTTAAGTAGTTTTTAGTAGTCAAAAGACTATTTTGTTTTTAGGTTGCTGTTGTTTGGTAAAAAATAGTATCTCAAACAATTTTCAATTAGCTTTTAAGTATTTCAACCAACTTTTCTCAAACGTTAAATTTTAATATTTTGCAATGGCTTTTAGTGTTTCATCCTTTTCTTTTTGGCAATTCTACTTTTTTTTTTCTTTTTGGCAATCCTACTCTTTCTCCAATTTCTTTCTACATTTTTATCTTTTAATTTCAAATTTTTATCTACATCAAAATATACTAAAAAATATATGTTTTTGTTAGTCCATTATTATTTTTCATTGACAAAATAAATTTTGAATCTACTAAATATACTTTTCATAATATTGATACAAGCGTTTTATCAAAATTTTAATTTTATTATGTTTTAATAATAAAATATTATGATAAGAAACATATATGTAATTATAACATAAGCTATTTTATTCCAAAAATAGTAATAATAATTATAATTTTTTACAACAATAAGATTAATAAGGTGATATCAATGTCTTTTTACATCATCTTGCGTTCATAGCTAATCCAATAACTAATTTTATCAAATAAATTTTTTTTCTCAATTAGCGAGTTAATGAGTTATCTACTAATGGCTAAAATATAACAATTATCAACTATTGAAAGAGCCATCAGCTGATCAAATAATTATCATTACCTTAACATCTAATTGTAATGAACATGTCCTAAGTAGTGATCAGGAGACTCTTGTCAAAATGACTATTCAATGACATATCATAAAAAATATATAATGTCCCACACTAGTTTAATTTGTAGGGTATTTGCAAGTAGTTTATAAGAAAATGGTGTGAGTATAACTAATAACTTTTGTCGATCATTTTGGGCTAGTTGATTTGAAAGTCAAAGTAGTTATTTGTTACATCTATGACACCAATCTTGTTCGCAAGCTCGGGGGGTCTAGGCTTATGGATGTGATAAAATGGTACCAGAGGTTGTTACTAGCCAAATGTGGGAGCATAGTGCCACGCGGGGCAAAGTGCTATACCAAGTGTATGATGGGCACCACTTCTTAATCCTATAGAAGTCACCTAACAGTTGGTGTTGGATGTGAAAACTAAGTGCTATGTGAGACAAAGTGTTACATAAGCTTTTACAAAAGGATGATTGTAAAAAACTTGTGGATAGAATTACTCAGAGGATTGAAGGATGGGTTATCAAGTGGTTGTCATTTGCTGGATATTAACTCGGTTCTTAATAACATTTGTGCCTATTGGGCTTGAATGTTTGTGCTTCCTAAGGGAGTGGTAAGTTATATGGAAAGGAAATTGGCTTCCCTTCTATGGGCAGGCAAAGAGGGCACTGGTAAGAAGGCAAAGGTGGTGTAGGAGAGTGTTTGTAGGCCTCTTGATAATGAGGGTTTGGGTATTAAGCGTATTGGGGATCTCAATCTGGCAGCAGCTTGTAGGATGCTCTGGAAAATCCGTGCTTGAGAGCCTTCAATTTGGGTGGAGTGGATATATGCGTATCACCTTCATGATAGAAGCTTATGGACTGTCAACTCTTCCAAATATATAGCACGATATTAGAAGAGGCTTTTGGAGATTCAACCTTTGTTCTGAAAGTATTTTGCTCACAAGATTGGTAACTAGGCAAATTCCTTGCTCTGGATTGATAACTGGCATCCATTGGAGAACCACCTAGATTACTTTAGGATTACAGCTATTAGAGGGTATGGGTTTGATAAAAATGCAAGGGTTGGTGATTTTATTGAAAATGGTCGGTAGAGATGATCAGGTAACTCGAGCATAATTGGTACTATAGTGGATAACCTGGGAGGCACAACACCACGGAACATAGAGGGGATAGCGTGATTTGGATTGCAAGTAAGAATGGTTATTTTACCATTCGATTGACATGGGAGGTTTGTAGGATGAAGCATGATAGAATTAATCGGGATGAGGTAATTTGTTTTAAAGACCATGTGCCCAAGCATGGTTTTTATACGTGGTTGTCTTGGCTTGATCGACTGCCTACCAAGTATAGGATGTTTTCGTGGGGGCTGAATGTTGCTCCCAACTGTTTTTTTTTTTGCCGACTCTATGTTAAGATGCGAGAGCACTTGTTCTTTGAGTGTAGTTTTTCGCGAAGGCCTTGGGTGAAAGGTGCAGTTTTATCTAAATGTTACACTGGATTGCAAGAAATTAGCAGTGGCTTGGTGGGACTTAGCAGGCAGCCATTCTTCACCTTTTCTTCTTAGTATTGGTGTTTTATTTTATGGAAGGAAAGGAATTTGAGGGTGCACCAGGAAGCAGCAAATGCGAGGGAGAGCATTTTTGGACAAATAGTTTTTGTAATTAGGCATAAAATATGCACGGTGAGGAAGTTTTGTAACGGCATGGTGAATAGAATACTTTGTAGGAGTTGGGGTATTGATGCAGAGGTTTTGATTTAGATTTAGAGTACTCTCCTGGTGGGAGTACCTACGTTGTAATTATATTTGTATATGTTTGATTAATCAAAGCTACTTACTTAGCCAAAAAATAATTTAAGTTAACCATTTTGGGTTAGTTCCCTTTGACAACACCTAAAAACCTTTTGGTTATCCAATACTAGTTTTTCTAATATTTGTTGTGGGATAAGATAGCGTCTCATCACGTAAGTGTTTGAATTAACTTTTCTTAGATTCTAATTTAATATCGTTAACAAAAATTATGACATCACTCTCAAATTGAATATTAAGATCAAGGAGAGAAATTATAATGATATAAAGTTTTTTTGTTTTTTTTGTGAAAAGAATAAAAGCATATATAATTAACTTTAGAGTTTTGTAATGTAATCTCTTATTATATGGCATTCCTAGAATTTTACTTTTATGGTTATATAATTATATCTTTCAAATTATTTGTTGTAGCACCGGATGAACACAGCTCTTACGGAGAAAACATTCTACATTTACTCGTGATGACATCTCAACTACATTTTGGTAAATTGCTACATTAAAGAAATAAAGAAGAATGAGCACAAGTGATTGATGCTATCTCCCCTAAAAATAAGGTCCTAATTTCAAATCCCGTAAAAGTGAAGGTTCCAAGACAAAAGAGAAACAAAAAAAATACAACTCAGATCCACCTCTAAAAAGAGTTGTGAAAGATACTTTATTTCTTGTTGGGACGTAAATATATTGATATCAGTAACAAGACAAATAGTACAAGCGACAACACAAGGGTGGACCTAAAATTTTATCTCAATTGGCATTATAAAATTAATAATTTTTTTCCAGTGAGTACTAAATTAATTTTTCATATTAAAATACCAATATTTTGAAAAGATATGGGGATCAATACACATATATGACAAGAAAACTCGAGGCCAGTGTACTTTTATGAGTGTTAACTATTCTAAGCAGTCCCCAAATAATCGAAAGAACACAATAAACAAACTAATATTTAACATACAAACTTTAATTGCATGTTGAAGAATACAAAAAAGGAGTTGCTTAACTAACTTTTAGTGTTTTGACTAGGTCAAAATATTATTTCTCAAAGTAATTGCTATTTAGTAAAATAGTATTTCAAAAAGCTTTTTATGTAAGTTTTAGTATTTCAACTAGCTTTTCTCAAATCTAAAGATTTTAACATTTCACAAAAGGCTTGTAGTGTTTCATCTTTTTTGGACAATTTTATCCTTTTTCTATTTTTTTTTTTTATAGAAATCCTACTCTCTCATTGATCTTTTCTCTATGTTTTTACCTTTTCTTTTACAAATATAAATAAAAAATACAAAAATTAATTTCAAATTCTATTCAAATCAAGATATATTAGCAAGTATAAGTTTTATTAGTTCATCTACTATTTTATTTTTAGAAAATACATTTTAAATCTATTAAAAATATTTTTTATATAATTTCAATATAAATGGTTTATCAAAAAAAATAATTTTATTGCGTTTTAATAATAAAACATTGTTATAAAAGATATATGTTTGATTATAAAATAAATTATCTTACTCCAATAATAGTAATCTCATTAAAATTATTATGTTAATAATAAGGTGATATTAATGTCTTTTCCATCATTTTACTACCATTAGCTATCCACTAACAAATAGTTAAATAACTATTTACTAACAGTTATCAGCTACTCAAACAACTAACAGCTACTCTAATAACTAGTTGTGCAGATCAAGGCCTAAAAGAATCAAATGGCTAATATCTAATATTGTAATAGATGTTTGACCAAAAGAAAAGATATTGTAAGAGATGGGTGACTTTTAAAGAGCATAGAAAGCAGGGGTAGAGATTTTGGATTAAGATTCCCTGAACTTCTCTCACATTGATATGAGGAGAATTATGACCGTTCATGTGTTGGTAAAAGTATCTCAACCATTTATGTTAAATTTTTTCAAAAAATTCTTTTCCACCCATTATCCAATTTTTTAGGGATTTGTCTCATTTCAATGGTTGAAATCACTTTAACTAACACATGAATAGTTGAGATTATCCTCTCATGTTAATATAAGAGAAATGTTGATATGAGAGGATCTTGATCTAGAGATTTTGCATATTAAGTTTTCAATTGAATGATCAATTGGAATCTCAATCAGTTTAATTATATTAGGAGATTGGACCAAATTAGTTATGATGACCTGATAAATTGAGCTGCAAACTTTTCGGGCCTTCGCCTGTTAAAACGAACTAAGCCCAATTATATATTTATGCTAACTGGTCTTGGGCCAAATCAGATTTTAGTCACTACAAATTGAACATTTTCATCAAAAAATATCACCGTTGGGTACCCGAGAGAGTGAATATTTTTTTTATGTTTTTATTTATTATTAATAATCAATTTATATAAAGATAAAATAAAAAAAACAATTTGTGCAATTTAATTTTGACACGTTTTCGCCACCTAACCACAATTTTTATATTTCTGTATAATTATATAATTTTTTTTTAAAAAATCATAAATGAAATAGAGGGAAATACATATATAAAATACATTTGATTAGGAATTTGTTTTTGTGTATGAATGAAGAGAGATCGACTGATGCCTTTTAGAGAGAGAAAAAATGATAAGATAACACATGATATAAATTAAAAATTAAAAACACTACCTTGTAATATATATAGATTTTAACAAATTATAATGAAATGCAACAAACTCATAATCTACGGTAACCGTGGTTTATTCGACAAGCCAATAATAACGTGATATTAATGTGTTTATCGTCACTTTACTATCATCAGCTAATTTCACATAACACATTATGTTTAATAAATTAGTTAAACAACTATTCACTAACAAATAGTTAAACAATTATTTATTAACATGTATTAGCTACTCAAACAGCTAACAACTGCCTTAATAACTAGTTGTGCCAATCAAAGCCTACAAAAATCAAATGGTTAATATCTAATATTGCAATAGATGTTTGACCAAAAAAGAAATGTTGTAAGAGATGGATGACTTTTAAAGGGTATAGGCAGCAGGGTGGAGATTCGGCATGTTAAGTTTTCAACTGAATGATCATTACAAATCTCTAATCAATTTAATTATAATAGGTGATTGAACTAACTTAGTTATGATGACCTGATTAATTGAGCTGATAACTTTTCGGGCCTTCGCCTGTTAAAACGAACTAAGCCCAATTATATATTTACCGTAACTAGACTTGGGCCAAATCAGATTTTAGTCACTACATATTGAACCCTTTCATCAAAAAATATACCCCTGCGATACCTGAGATAAGGAAGATTTTTTATGTTTTTATTTATTAAATGATCAATTTATGTAGAGATAAAATATAAAAATAATTTTGTGGAATTAATCTTTTAACACGTTTTTAGCACCTAACCACAATTTTTATATTTTTGTAAAATCAAATAAATTTTAAATAGGAAAAATCATAAATCAAATAGATGAAAAAATGTGGAGAGAAAAAGAAATACATATATAAAATAAATTTGATAAGAATTTGTTTTTATGCATGAATGAAGAGAGATTGACAGAAAAAAATGATAAGATAAAGCGTGGTATAAATTAAAAATTCAAAAACACTACTTTTTTAATATATATAGATTTTAGCAAGTTACAACGAAGTGTAACAAATAATCCACAGTACGGGTGGTTTATTCGACAAGCCAAAAAGCCAATACATGACCAACAATTCACGAATTACCAAAATCGATCTCTCATCCAGCTGCAAGACAAATTTGTCCCAAAGAAGCAGATTCTCATAAATGGGTAGTTTACTTATTATTAAGCCTTCAATGTGTTGCCTATATCCAATACAAATCGATACTTGACATCAGCTTTCACAAGGCGCTCCATTGCAGTGTTGATGTAGTCCACAGGGATAATCTCCACATCTGGCGTTATGTTGTGCTTTGCTGCAAAATCAACCATCTCTTGCGTCTCCTTTAAACCTCCGATGCCACTGCCCGCCACCATCTTCCTCCCTGTATGTTCCGTTTTTACACTTTAATCAACTTTTCGTTCTCCGTTTAAACATGGATAGAATCGAGAAGCTATACTACTATTGCACATATAGGTGATTCAGGGAGGTTGACGAATTGAACGACAAGAGTTAGACGAAAATGAGAACTCAAGCCCGGAGGCTTTTTACAGACTAATCACGTAAAGAACATGAGGTGACAGCTTACCCACAAGCAAAGGAAAAGCAGGCAATTCAAGAGGCTTTTCTGGTGCACCAACCATGATAAGCTTCCCATTAGTCTTCAACAGCGCTAGCAACGGTACAAGGGGGTGAAGTGCAGAGACCGTATCAATTATGCCATCCAAACTGCTTGCTGCAGCCTATTCGTGTGTCGCGCATAGAAAAAAAGAACCAGAGAATTAATTACCTCAATGAGACATCATAACGAGCTTAACATTCAAGGAAAAGTTCACAAATGCAATATATTTACCTGCATCTGTGCTGGATCACTGCTAATCAAGAACGAATCCGCGCCAAGTCGCTCAACTGCTTCTTTCTTCTTATTCGCAGATGTACTAATCACAGTCACCTTCGCCCCAAAGGCCTTGGCGAATTTCACAGCCATATGGCCAAGGCCGCCAAGTCCGACAACACCCACATGCTTTCCAGGTTTGTCAAGTTCGAAGTATCTTAACGGGCTGTAAGTAGTGATTCCGGCACAGAGGAGAGGGGCAGCTTCGAGAGGCAGATTTTCAGGCCAACGAACCACGAAGTGCTCATTGGCAACCATGGTATCAGAGTAGCCTCCATAGGTGATAGTCCCATCAGTGTAAATGGCACTGTATGTGAGTATCTGTTTGGGACAGTAATTTTCAAGATCGGTAGCGCAGTTATCACATTTTCGACATGATCCAACCAAGCATCCCACGCCCACATTGTCCCCAACCTTGAATTTCTGCACCTTGCTTCCAACCTCAGTTACCACACCCACAATCTCATGCCTGCATCAACCATTAACACTACTCAGATTTGATACACACATTTATGGGTTATTCTTCCAACCGCCTCACCACCCAACCGCCTTTTCATGCAGCCAAAAACACACGCGGGGCCCACCTTTTTATCACAGGGCCATTTTTTGGTCGGTTCGGATGGAAGAATTTTCTCCCATGTGCTTCAAGTAGAAGCTAAATAACTTTCTAGACTAAAATTATTATAGTCTAAAGTATTCTAGTTGAGGTTGGTGTATTGAGAAATTAAGAAACCAAGTGCATCCAAGGGGGACCAGTATCACTAGAGAAGAAAAGCAAATGAAGCATTCACTTTGGATGGTTCCAGACCTACTTTTTTTAAACAACTCAACTAATAAATTCTTGTTCCTAATTGACAACTCAATTAGATTTTTGACATCTCTTACCAGCAACCTTATTAATTTCCTTTGTCTAACAATCATGTTCACTAAAATCAAATAATAAAAAAGTGATTCTTTTTGGTAATTTTTTTTCTCTTTTTCGTGTTCACGTCATATAAACTTTTAACATACGAGAGGATCCAAATTCAAATAGTGAGACCGACATAAAATTAAAACAAAAGTGTCATATCAGAATATTTTTTATCTAGAAAACTCAGGAACATGCACATTGGACAAACACAGAGAAAATATGGCACGATAAACTTTTTAAAATTAACACACGCGGTGGGTATTAAAAAAGTTTTATTATTTTTTGAAATACAATAAGCTAACATATATTTTGTATGCATGCTTAAAATAGTAAATATATCTATTTATTTCAGACGCAGTTTAATTTCATATATATATATATATATGCAAGTGATGAGAAAATACTCACTCACATAATAAAATTTTATATATTTTAATAAATTATCTTAAGATGACTTAGGGCCTATCTGGGTACTTTTTCTCTAAAATAAAAATTGTTCGTTTTTGTAACTTAACATTTTAAAAAGTCTAAATGTAACGTTTTTCAAAAGTCTTAAAATAACAGGTTCTTAGTATTATGTTTGAATGTAGCACGATTTTAGAAAGACTTGGTACATGCCCAGGTACAACAGGATATTTGGTGAAGCCCCATTCATCCTTGACCATGTGAAGATCCGAATGACATACCCCGCAATACACCACCTTGAACTGCACATCGTACTCATCTGTCTCCCTGTATATCATTAACAGTTTAATACCCAACCTCACCTCCTTAGCATCGATAATGTTTTCTACTATCTAGTTTTAATATATAATTTTGCAAAAATCTAGTTGTAATCTATAGGGTTAAAGCATTTGTTTTTGTACTAGGGAATTAAAAACTATCCATGGCAATGTTTGATCTCAGGACCTCTCGTACTAAGTTGAGACTAAACTTTTTAAACAAAAGTAAAATAAAAGAAGAAAAGGAAGATTTGATCAAGAATTTAGATTTTGAAATAAAAGGTTCCAAATTAATTAATCTTATTTAGAGTTGAAATTATTTTTACTATGTATTAGAGAGAATAAAAGATAAGAAATGATGTGTGTCCACAAGGGGAGAGTACATTTGCTTAATTCTAATGTGAACACAAATATTGAATTGTTTTGCGAAGTGTTTTTTGTCGCTCAGATTGAATATCAACTTTGACTTTTTTTTACTGAAGTAAATTTGTAATGTAATTTTTCCCTGTTAATCTTTAGCAAAATCCTAGTAAATGTAGAATAATAGTGATAAATTACGTTGAAAATGCTGCAGAAAAGTTTTGCCTCGTTCATCTTATCAAAGTAAAATATCGTGTAAAAATAATTATATTTGAGACCTCAACTTATAAAAATCAGGAAAACCGAAAAGAAGGGAAAAGAAAAACAGAGAGAGAGAGAGAGAGAGAGCACCAGCACCAGAAAAATTGAAATGGTAAAGTTGCTCTTGAAAAATGTTAGAGACCATGCATTTTATAGTTCATTTTATCATTTTTTATATAAACATTTATTTAGTGTAAAGTAAAAATAAAAATTATTATTTTAATACATACATAATATACAAGCGATAAAAATAGACTGACATATGATATCGATGTACCTTCTAGAGAAGTTGAAAGGGGAGAGTATCCCAGAGGTGTCTCTGGCAGCCCAACCGAAGGCCTTGACGGGGTGCTCTGTCTCTGGTGATTTTGCCATTTTCCCACTAGTTTTTTCTTTTGCTTTGATTTCTCTTTCAAGATAAAATTGTGGAGAATAATAGACCAAAATTTTATTTTATTTTTTATTTTATTTTTTTTCCCGGTCTATGAGAAACAAAAATTCAAGTGTGTTGGTTGCTAATGGAGGAGGCGAGGGACGTATTTATAGAAGGTGGTCTCAGGCATTGGTGACGTAGTGGGTGAGGTAATAAAAGAGCCAAACGTCACGGCTTCGCTTTGTTATGCCACGTGGCATTTACTATTTGTGGCAAGTCCATAATTGATTTTTTTTTTTTTAATTTTTCTTTCTTTTTAGTGGGAAATAACAGACGCTTTCAAATTCGATTTCTCACCATTTGGCCATCTTGTGGCTGCGGCGGCGTTGCAAGTCACAGTTGATTTCTCACCATTTTTCCGTTGTTGGCAAGACCAAAAGCTCCCAGTATTGTGACTACTGCCCCTTTTCCAAGGAAAGAGGCTTTTAGGTTTTATTTTGATCTCCGCTCCAATTCATCGTTAAAGAATATAATTTTTGAAAATTTAAAAATAAAAAAATAATGGAGATAGGAAAATCTCAAAAGTTAACAGAAAATATAATTAAAAAATGTTTAAAATATAATTTGAATTATTATAAATCTGAAATATAAATGACAAAACATAATGTAAAGCTAATGAGTCATTTACGAGCTTAAACAACTATGGTTTCTTGGGATACAAAATTACACATTCTAATGAAAGGACTACTTCTAGTTTAATTTCATTTGTTGTAAAAGTAACATCAAAGTAGTGTCAAAGGAAGTCATTCATACAAACACAATATATATATATATATATATATATATATATATATATATATATATATATAAGTAGGATAATTTAGAGACATGTGTTACTTCTAAAGCTTGTTTCTTTTGAAAAAAGTTAAGAAGTTGGAAAAGTTTTGAAAAAATATTGGTTAGGAAACTTAATTAGATCAAACTTATAGTTATGTGTTTTTAATATAGATATAAATCTATTAAAATTAGTTACTATTAAAATTATTTTTTGTACATAAAATATAATTATTATACATAAAGATATCCCATTGGTTAATTTTTTAAGATTTAATTTCCGAGGCTCACCACTCATCCACTTTACAGGTAAAAAGAATTATATTAAATAAAAATAAATATTTTCAACTTTAATTATCATTTATAACATGCACATAAATTTCTTTAAACGACATTGATTCTATTGATTATTATTATAATATGTTTATGATATTAACGAAAAAATAATATGTTTTAGAATTTATATATGCATATATGTATATATAGCGGGATAGTTTTGAGACACGTATCTGCTCTTTAATTTTTTCCCTCAAAGAAGTTGAAAAAAAGTTGACAGAAAAAGTTAATTATCAAATCAAGCTTATAGTTATCTGTTTCTTATTGAACTCTATTCAAATTATTAGTGTACAACTTGTGTGATGCACAAGGAGAATGCATAATTTTGTGTTTTTATTTATTGCTGATAGCCAATTTTTATAATCTATGCAAAGATAGAATATAATTTTCTAAAAAATTTAATTTTTAGTAAATTTTCAATATTGAGATTTTTTTATTATTGATCTGCAGTAATTAAATAAGATGTTTAAATTGAAAGTAAAATGATTTAATATACGTAAAAAGCAATAGAAGTTGAATAATATAAGTGGGAGTTTAAATCATTATGTGTGTATGTCTGTCTGTGTGTGTACACACACACACACACATATACACAGTTTATACTAGGATAAAGTATAAGTTTATTTTATAAAAATATTTTTTTTAAGTTTCTGTTACTAATTACATTTTTTATGAGGAACTCGTAGTAGTTGAGTTGAACATTTAAATTAAGAAAATAATTAGAAAATAATCTAATTCATAAAAGAACAATAGAAAAGGAATAATATATTTGTAGGAGTTATAACATATTTTTGGGGAACAAGAATTGGTATAATACATATGATATTATATGATATTTGTTGAATTCAACTCATTCTCAAACAAATAATTTATAGAAAAAATTTCGTTTTAAAGAACTATTCATAGATGAAATATTAGGATTATATTAAGACCCAATACTTAGATATGGATATTGATGATTTTACTTACAAAACAATAATATTAGTTTATACAAGGTATAAATATAGATCAAGATTTGAACTTCATATTAACTTTTACTTCACAAAAAGAAAATGCTCAATTTAAATTAGGAAATAATACTTTTAGTATCAATTAGCTTACTAAAACTTGATGCTCAACTACAATATGATATGACATGGGGGAAAATATTTGAAGGAAAAGAAATTTCATAAAATGAGGACATGTAGCATTACTCTATGTGTGTGTGTGTGCCTATATATATATATATATATATATATGTAGGACTAATGTAAAAGTAATTTTCCTACAGATGATAAAATTTATATTAATCAAATGTTTCTTAAATTTAAGTATTTTTATATTTGAGTGTTTTGACTATACACATACAAAAGTTTTGATTAAAAAATATTAATTACGTGACTATGTAATCAATCTTACTCAAAATTAGAAGCTTTTTACTAATAATAATTTGTAGACAAAGTTTATACATTGACATGAATTGTATATTCTATTCTATAAGATATAGTTGGAAAAAATAAATTAATTAGATGAGGAAATTATTTTGATAAAGAATTTTCTCTAGATGGGAAAAAATTTGTGTGAGAGAATGACGTGTTACATTGCTTAAAATGATATGATCTCTTTCTTATGATATATATATATATATATATATATATATATATATATATATCTGTGTGTGTGTGATGAAACTTTGACCAAAAAAATTATATGGCCACTCAGCTGAAAGAATTTGGTTTAGGAAATAATTTCTGTTGACTGAAAAATAATATTCAATGTATTTTTAAAAATAAGTTCATTAGTTTAGGAAAATTTGTTTTAGCAGAGAAAATATTCAAAGACATGATGACACAAGGAATAGTTACAATAAACATGGCTCTTTATCATCATCATCATCATCATCATCATTATTATCATTGTCATTATTATTATTATTATTATTATTATTATTATTATTATTATTATTATTATTAGCATTGAGATTAATTTTTCTGCATATAATATAATTATTATATGTAAACAAGTCCCATTGGCCACTATTTTAAGATTCAATTTTTTAGGGCCACATCTGCTTTACAAGTAAAAATACAATATTAGATAATATATTTATTGTTAATTTCCTTATCATGTAGATTATGTTTATTATGTATTACCTTATTATATATATTAACATAGGGAAAATATGTGCGACTTCTCATTTGTTAAGATAATATAAAATAGATTTATCATGTCTAACAATGTCAATTTTTACCACGGGTCAATTATATGTTGCTATGTTAAAAGTGAAAAATAGGAAGGGATTAAAGATATTAGTGGTAAAAAATGAAGATAAAAGTAGAAGAATCATAAGAAATGTTGGTTTCGAGGATGCTTTTACAAATTTATAGTTTGTTCATATGTAATATTTTAAAATGCAATATCCATTTATTTTTAAATTATATTAATTTTATGGCTTTAAACTTAATTTCAAAAAGAAAACTAATTTAGATTAAACATCTAAAAATAGGCACATGATGAGATTAACTATAAATAGACTTTTATACCTTTTAAAGCTTAATTTGAGTTATTAAAAATATATGCATTATACATGTAAATATATGTAACCAAAAATTAGCTACAAATGACATTTTTAAATTTAAATATTATTATCAATAATATAGAAATATTTAATTATAATTAACAACACTATTAAAATTAAATAACTCTTATATTTTTAAAAATATTTATTTATATTTGTCATTTATTTCATATTTATATATTATTTATTTATTTATTTAATACTTATATATTTTAATTTTATTAAAATTTATTTATTTATTTATGTTTTTTATTTATTATTTATGTTTATTTTATAATGAAGCATGTCAAATACAAAAAAATAAAATAGTATGAAAAGTTGTTAGTGAGTAATTGCAATACATAATTGTACCAATTCACATATTTATCCATGAGAATTGGAGAGTAATTGAAAAGGTCATATTACACGTAGGTTACCTTTGACCAAGTAATTATTTGGTTAGACAAACATGCCTAATTGCATAATTACTTCTAATTACACTCAAATCTAATTACAAAGTGGGTTTTCAAATGACATCCTTAATTTTCTTAATCGAGACGCATTTAGGGAGAGGAAACATAGCTCCATTAAACTTTTTGACATTCTTGGAACCATGTAATCCAATCATTATATATTAGGATATATGTGGTGAAACATAATAAAAAATTTTGGGTAAATGGAATTGTCCTCCTTGTGGTTAGCTATAAAAGTAAATTAGCCCCTTATTTTTTCACAATAGGCACCAGACTCCCCTGTTGTTATCTAAAATATGACACACTTGTCCTATTTGGTTACGTCGTTTAAATTCTTTAATGGAGGCTGCAAAATGTCTTAAATACCCTTTTGTATATATTAAATCCACCAACCAAAATTCCCAATTCATAGCTCATTTATCTTCGTATCTGAAATCCTTAAATCACACCAAAGGCCTCAATTGAAAGCCATGCCAAAGACCTAAATTGGTGTAGCCAACTGCCATTTTAAAGTTATTCAAAAGCAAGAAGCGTTGTTAACAATAATTAAGCTACAAAATAAGGTATGTTTCATTTTCTGGAATATGCCAATTAATTGATATTCTTATTTCTTGAATATGTGTGTGTAGTGTGTATTATATATGAGCCAAAACCCTTTAGTATTTGTCTATTTTGCTTTTGAAAATTTATAATGCACTTGATATGATTATTTGTAGTCCTTATATATGCTTTTCTTTGTCATTGTCACTTTATTGCTAGGGTTACTATTCCTTTTCTTAAGACATGAAAATGGTAGCTTTTTTTTTTGTGTCTAGGGTTACAGTTCCCACTCGTTAGACATGAAAATGACATATCCATTATAAAATTGAGGTTTGTCCAACTTTAGGTAATAAAAAAATCATATTTTCCAGAAATTAGGGCATTAAACAACAATTTGATGCATTATTATAATCAATTTTCTGTATAACAAATAATGTAGTTGATGTGTCTTCATATTTTGTAATAAATTACGCTATTTTGCATGCAATTACATAGGTCAAAGTGATTAAAGTAATTTATTTTGTAAATTATTTGATCTAGTGTTGTTCAAGAGCAGAAAAGATTTTTGGAAGCCTATAGAGAAATTTGCAGAAGATCCCAGGCAATTGGAGTTGAAACCCAATCATAATTTGAGTTGGTCTAATTTAATTGAGAAGTATTGGGCTCAAATATATAGATCAAGGATCAATTTCTCAAGGAAAACAAGGAAATCTTGGCCTTTCTTTCAAAGAAAGTCACTGCTGGAATGAATTTCGCAAGTGGTCTTGGTGTTAATTGTGGAAAGTTCTTTCTGTCAGACCAGTTTTGATATTTTGCTCATAACTCTTACTCTAGATGTCAAAATCACATGATTCTTGAGTCATTGGATTACTAAGAGGCGATAAAATTAGTTTGAAGACCACCTTTCCAAATTCAAGAGGAATCCAGTCGAAAAATCAGTCACAGCACGTTTGGATAATTCTTGTCACCTGCTGGACACATTTTGGTATTTTACGCATAACTCGGGCTATAGAGGTCCAAATTAGATTATTCTTGAGGTTATGGAAAGCTAATTCATACAAAGTTTCTATTTTGAGCTCAGCCCATATCTACCTTTAATAAGATCAAACACGTCGGTCAACGAAGAGCATAAAAATAGATAATTGTTTCCTAATCCAAGTGAAATATGAAAAGGAATTTGATAACATTATAAATACTCACAATACATAACAAAAAGAGGACTTGAACCTAGAGTTTTTTGCCCCATATTGTAGAGACAAAATTGACGAATTGGGGAGCAACTCTTGAAGATAATTTGAGACAAAGAACTTCATCAACTTATTTGTCTAGAAAGAATACGAGTTTTTCTTTTCTCAATTCTTTTTCACTTTTTACTTTGAATTTTATTATGAACTAAATCTCCATGATTTGGGTGATAGTTAATAATTATTTTTATTCATGTTGCAAATTCTTTGGGATTTATTTAATTATTCATATTTGTGCTTTATTGCTATTAAATTCTTGGTTAATCATTATTATGCTTGTAGTTAATTTTTGTTAGGCAATAATTTATACTTTTCACCATATAGGGATCTTTTAGATTCTTGTTGGTACAAATATAGATTATTCAACAAGAATAGATTTAATTAATTTTTCCAAAATTGAGACAAGTTATGCCTTTGAGATAGCCCATGCCTTTGTAATCTCAAATAATTCTCTAATACCTATTCGATTAGTTAATTAGAGTTAAGTGAGGAATAATTTATACCACTGAGATAGATTATGTCTCAATAGCTTTAGTTAATTAATCTAGGTGAATTAGAGTTTGTAGCATAATCCTTTGTACTTAACTAGAAATCCCGGAGTTGACGAACATGAATATGATAATTTTACTAACTATCACCCTAAATCGCAATTCCCCATAAATTTAATTCTTACAATTTTTGTGGTTGATTTCTGTGAATTTTTTAGTTATTTTATTTTATTAATTTTATTTTAATTTAGTTTAATTTAAAAAGTGCCTCTCGCATCGTCTTTAATTTAGTTATTTTCAATTTTAGTTTATAATTTATTTTTATTTCTTTTTGATTTCAAATAACAATCCCGATTCCTCATTGTTCGACTCTCTAGTGGCTGTTAGCATGATAAAGAGGAAAATTTTTATATATTGTCATTGGCTACTTTAATTGATTTTATTTGGCGATAACGATGTGGTCATAGTTTATGTTTAACTTTGCTAGCTCTTAATAACCATTGAGGCTTATTTTTTTTCACTGCCATACATTTCACAAATGCTTATAATGTCTTAATGAGTACATGCACGATGGATTTACTCTATTTTTTGTTTTCTTTGCAACATTTGTATAGAACGGGTGATGATAATAGTGATAAATGTGGTGGAAGTTTTTGGATAGGTGATAATAATAGTGGTTGCTCTGATGGTAGTGATAACTCCAGCGAAAATATTTAGATGAATGATGATTATGATGATTGTTGTGACTTTGAGATATGGGAAGGTTGAAAGTTTCAAAATGAACCTGTGGTGAGATATGAAGGGGGTAGGAAGGAAGTATTTCCTAAGATTCCATTAATTTCTATCAATGATTATTTCTTTCACTTATGTATAAGAAAGTAGGTGGTGGCACTTCTAACATATCCATATACTATACAATACCAAGCTTTTTATTACAAAATAGCCTTAGGTTAGTGGTTGGTGATGATGATATTAGGCATTTCCAACAAGTGTTTGCTAACTATAGAGCTGTTACAATATATATTATTGAAGGGTATGAACCCTTAGTAGCAATAGATACATAGGGTTGCATTATTAGCTTAACTTAGTTGATAAAGTACAATGAGAATGAAAGAAGAGAGGTTAAAAATGAACTTGCAGCTAGTGTAAATAGTGATTAAAGAAGAGAAACAAAAAATAAGGGTATAGCTAGGTTAAATGATGAAGAAAGGGTAAATGAGAATGAAACTAAAGCTACAGCTAGGTTAAATGATGAAAATGTAATTGCCCAGTAAAAGAATGGTTATGCAATACGGCCAAATGATGAAGAAAGAATTGAAACAGAGATAGAAAATGAGGTAAATGAGACTGTAGTTGCAACTAGAGTAAGTCAGATAGAAAATGAGGCTACAAATAGGATAAATTAGACTGAAAATGGAACTACAAATAGGGTAAATAAAAGGCACCAAAATGATGATTGGTTTAGTGATGTTTCAGTTAATGGTCTTGTAAGTTTAAAAGGTATGATGAGGGAGGCACAACATGCTCTATTAATCATGAAGGCATAGAATTGAAAGATTTCAAGTTTATGGTGGGAATGAAATCCAAATAAGCTGAAAAGTATACAGTTGTGGTTAGGGATTGGGGTGTGAAGAATGGCATTGAGTTTGAGTACATAAGACATGAGAAAACAAGGGTTACAATCATGTATAAGGTGAAGGAATGCACTTGGAGATTGCATGCTTCTCTAATAATGGGAGGTGAAACTTTTTAAGTAAAAAGTGTTCAGGGTAAACACAATTGTGAATTCAACAAGAGCAACAAAATGGCAACATACAAATACCTGGAAAAGAGAATTAAAGGCCTTATTAAAGAGAATTTCAACCAATCAATTGCAATCCTGCAGCAAAACATTCAAAAACATGTTGAAGTTTTAGCTAGCAAAGACAAGACGATAAGGGCTAAAAGATTTGTAATGAATCTGATACATGAGGATTGGGATGGGCACTATGCTTTGTTGAGGGATTATTGCCAAATAGTCTTGAAGCATAATCTAGGGAGTGCTTTAGTGTTGACAGTTGATAAGAGTAAAAAGTGAACCAATGTTTGGAAAAATATTATTTTGTCTTATTACTATGACAAATGGTTTTCTTTCTAGTTGTAGACTAGTAATAGGTTTGGATGGATGCTTATTGAAAATAGGACAGAGCTAGGAATTTTTTTTATCGGGGTCAATGTAAAACAATTTACACATACAAGCTTGAATATATATTATTTTCAAAATAAAAAATATTACAATTGCCATTGTCGGGCCTCATATCTTCTTTCTATATAATGAAATAGGTTACCAGTATGTAAGTCATTTTTTGACCCAAATTTACCTACTTGCGCAATCAAAAATAACTACTAATCCAGTCTCTACTTGAAAAAGTAGCTTATAGTCTCGCCATCCATCAAGATTCCTCTTTTTTGCCTTCTAATCAACGGTCCTCTAGATCCTTTGCTCTTCTTTCCAATCCATTTTCATCCACATCCACGTCTAACAATGCTTTTTCATGTGGATACTGTCTCACAATTGGTCTAGTTAATTAGTTGCGTGTGAATTCCAATTCACTACTGGTTCTCAAAGGTTACTATGTTCTTTTGGAGTTTTCTACACTAAAAAGAAAAAAAAGAAAAAAAAGTGTTTGATTTCTCACTACATTATCTATAATGTCTGACATTTTTTTAATACCATGGGCTATTTCTGTCGTCCCTTTCTTCGATTTAGCAATTCATGCGATGCATATACTAGCAAGCTTCTGGAACATTTTGTTTGTAATGCTATGGCTTTTCTAGAATCTTTTTTTCTTTGGCGCGCTACACAAGTTTCTTTCTTTAAAATTTTAGTTTTCTTAATTGCTGTTACTTTTTTGTCCAATATATATATATAATGTTTTAAGAGATAAAGTTTCGCTTGCCACTTTTTTTTATTAGAGAACACACATTGCATGCTAACGTTAAGAATCCCATCACAAACACACCACGATAGCACTGTTAATGTTGAAGGTTGGAGTGCAAGAATACACTGGTTGGGAATTTGGAAATTTTGTAAATTTTTCTAACCTGTATATAGAGACTAAAGATGCTCGCATACAAGTTCGAGCTGTGCGTATTTGGCAAGTACTGGTCTACGATTTCCCTAGGCTAATTAACGCTGTTGACATGTTCTTGTTGGACGAAATGGTATACTCTGTTATGAACTTTACTTAATCTTTTATATTGTGTAAACACTATGAATGAATGCATAAGTCTTCCAGCGATTTTTGCCATTTCAAATGTGTTTGCCTACAAACATAACCATGTACATCTGTTGAATTGATCCATTATGATTTTGTTTCATTTTTTTATCAGTGATTTTGCTTCAAATTTGCATGTGTTTAAATGTTTGAATGTTTGAAAATTTGAAATTTGAAAGTACAGAATTTGACGAATAGATTTAGGAGCCTTGGTAAGATAAGTGGTTTTCCATTTCTCCAGTGTGGTTGCTCATTGTTTTTCTTAGATTTACATTTGGTTAGTGTGTGTGTATGAATAGAAAGATTGTCGGTTCCCCTCAGCAGCTTTTGCAATCACAATCTCAGGTTGTTCAGTTTTAGAACGTGCATACATCGTCTTTGCTTGGTGTTTTGTTGAGGTTTGTCTTTTGGTTGGCCATAAGTTGCTCTTGCAAGTAATATGTTTGATCCAACTATAATTCATATAGAATCTATCACATTCATGGTTTTGGCATTATATATACTTGTTAGGTTAGGTGACACCACTCCCATTTCCTTCAAGTTACTATGTTTCCATCTTTTGTGTTATTGCGGTTTTGCTTTCCACTTATAGTTGCTTCTCTAACTCTCAATTAGAAAATACAACACTGTGCAATATGGGTAGGAAGTTTGTCTATGTTGGCAGCTTGACTAGAAACATGAATGATCGTGGAATTATTCTTCGAGACTCCAAATTGTGAGAGTACGGGAAGTGATGCGTTATGACTTTTATGACTAACTTAATGGTGTTGATCTACTGCTGTTGATGAAATGGTAAGCACAATCCATTCTTCCCCTATACAATGTATTCTAGTTACAAACGTTTTCATAATATTTATACATGCAATATTTTCTTGACATTATATAGTTCTAAAATTTTCCATTTAGGCATCAAATTTTATGTGGTTAGTTTACTTTTTTTAAGACTTCCATAATTGATATATTCTGTGGCGATGTTTATTTACGGTGACAAGACCGAGGCTACAATGAAGCCAAAGTTGTGGACCCGATGGGAGAATTTGTTGCCGGTAATTATTTGTGTTCATTTTGGTACAAATATGCCTATGATATTGCTTGATAACCTGGAAAAGGTATCTTTACATTTTATGACGTATTTTTATTTTCCATGAATATATATGCCTTATCCTATATATTTAAAAAATATATCTTGCATTGTATTAACCAAGTGGGATAGGATTTTTCTATTTTTTTATATTCCTGGGTTCTTTGATTGTATACTTGACTGTGGTATATGTAGTTTTCTATTAGAAAATAATTTCGTTAGGTTTAGAAATGTTTCTCAATTAAATAATCCTTTTCCTTATCTTCTTTCTTTTTTCTTTCCAAATTGATCCTCTTATTGATATTGAGACTTATCTTATTAATGTAGAGGTACTGATGTGTATTAGTCCATTTAATTTAAAATTTGATACCAACTATATTTTGTCATGTAAGCTTTTCCCCATCCAGTAAGCGCTCTAACTTTCATTTCGTTATTTTCTATTTTCATATTTTTGTAGGAAAAAGATAATCAGGGCTTTTAATTCATTATGTGACAACATACATCTTTAATTATTGACCATACTTAGTTCCAATAAGATTTTTCCATTTTCTATCAATCGAGTTGCTTTTACCTATTATTTAAAGGTATTAATCTTTTAAGAGGATGTTAATAGAGGTCTTAATCAAAATAATATTGTTGTGCCACCAGAGGCGAACCATAATCCACAGGAAAAATGTTAAACTTTAGATGGCATATTACTATTTTGGTTGTGGACATACTACTTTTCATGTCATTACCGAAAAACATTTTGTTTCTATCTATATAATGCTTTTGCCATGTAAGAAATCTGTACCAGTGCATAATATGTGAATATCTATACCATTTTCCATTTCTATTACTCCGTGTGCACCTAGTTTTGAAATTGTTATATAATTGCTTTATATTCAATACTATCAAATACATCTCTTTCAATTAAAGTAAATAAATAATCATTCATAAATCCATCTCCTATTCGGTTTCTCAATCAGTTTTTCACAATAATCATAGCAAGAAATGTTCTTTCCACAGTTGCAGTTGCAACGGGCAAAATCAGTACCAATTTAATCAACAAATAAACTAAAAGATACATAATATGCTTTTTTGTTGCAACTAGTTTCTTAGCAAGATCACCAATTCCGTAAATATCACTGAAGTCATTACTTAAACACATATCAATGACATAAGTATCTAGTTGATTCTCAAGTATCAGAAGATCCAGTGAAGAAAGAAGCATTGAACTGTTATTCTTTGACTCAAACCATGTTTAGAAAATAATGATTCTAGCTCTGCTTTAAGAGATCAAGTACTTATATCTTGAACATGTACAATTCCAATAAAATGTTCAACAACTTGACCTCTTTGATCCACAAAGTGTAAAACAATAGCTATTTGTTCTTTAGTTGAGACAACTTAGGACTCATCAATTAATATAGAAAATAACTCATCTCCTAATTGACTAATGATGGCTTTGGTTGTTTCACATGTAGAGGCATTGATAATGTCAAGTTGTATATCATGAATGACTAATTTTAATTCTCTAGGTGCATTTCCTAACACAACATTTCCAATATCTTCATTGTGATTGCCAAGAAATTAAAGAAGCTTAAGAAAGTTCCCTTTAATTGGTTAAACTATTTGATTCATCATTGCCACGGAAAGCTAGCCCTTACCTCAAGGGAAATCAAACATGATCCACAGAAGCTATTAAGTGAGTTCAATAGTCACATCGGGCTTGATCTAATTGCTTATTGAGAGCCACACAAATAGATTCCTTCTCTTTCATTAGATCATAGTATTTCTTCACAACTTGACTTTGTGCACTATTGGGACCTCCAACTTGTGCTTCTAGTCTCTCTTTCTTATTCCAGCATCTAAACCCTTCAAGCACAAATGTGTCTCCACTACTTTGTTTTCCATTGTCAGGACTAAAAGGATAACAACTCAAACAAAAGCAGCATCCTTCTTTTTTGCTATATTCAAGCCAATTTTTGCATTGATCAAACCAAGCCGGATTGAGTCGATGCATCATACCTCTAATATTTCTTTGTGAGAAATTATGACTGCGTGGTTGACACGCGCTATTTTGCAAATGAATTCTTCGAACTCTATCTTGATCATTAGGATGATAGTCCAAAATTTTAATTCATAATCGCAGGTCTGTAGGAAGATTTTCTAAATTACAATTATGTGGCTGTTGGTCTAATGATTTTCTTTTGGAAAATATATCTATTACCTTTATTAAGATATTTTGCATTTAAATAATTATTAATGATTCTAACTAAATTACTTTTATCCATTATTTAAGGGATAAAAAATTATTATAACTTATTTAAGATGATAAATACATTATAAACCTAGAATTAGCATAAGAAATTAAGCAATAACTTGAATTAGCAAACATAACATTGAGAATCAACAAAATACAGTTTGAATCAACAAAAATAAAATAAAATAAAATAAAAATAAGCATCCAAATATGTAACACAACAAAAAACAAAAGCAAAAATGGCATAGAAAAAAAAGCAAATGAGGTCCCATGATCTTGAACCCTTTAAATAAGGATCTGTGTTTGATGAGCATTAGGTGGATTGGAGCATCAGATTCATTCTTGAGCAATATATGAACTCTTAATTCTTCATATTAATAAGAAATTAGAGTATTGATAGAAAACCTGTATTCTAAGCAAAAAGGAAAACTAATTATTTGTATTGCTTGATTAATCCCAGCTTCCATTAATAGATCAAAATTCAAAAGATGCTACCTAGCTATTATTATTAATTAGTTGTTTAAGGTTTTAGGATGGATAGGATTGTAACGCTTATTTGTTTTTCATCCTTTATTAAACTACTAGAATTTCACTTGTGCAAAAGTAATTTAATCAGTTCATGATATACCTCATCATGTCATTATATATTAATAATCATTGAGTCTATTGTTTAATTCTAAAGACCTTATAGTATATTGAAATGAGCTACACAAATTATGATATTTTAGGTTGAAAGATAATAAGGGCCATAAAAATGCATTTGGCAATGTAATTTGTAACTAAAAATATGGTTTCTGTGTCTACTTATTTCTATATAGCATATCTTAATGCAATGTATATGTCAATATAATTGTAAACAAAAAGTGACTATACATATAGCATACACAACATTAGCTTGAAACAATTTAATCCTGCAAAGCATAATAACTATAACCACAGGACGCGCTGGACCATTTCGAACAAAGTCTACAATCTACTTAGTGTAATCTCCCCAAAACGTACATGGCAGCTACAATGATCTGTAACAAAACATTTCAGCATCGTTTAACTACAGAGATGACACACTATTCATCACACCTAGACATTGGACATTTATGGCAATAACATCCTCAACATATTATTTTAACATCTCATCTCTTAAGCATATGTTAATGCGACGATATGGGTGTCCTTCAGATGAAGATTCCACAATCAATCCAACTAGGATCAACTCCTTGATAATGTTTGGACCAAGCAATACACAAATTCTAGAAAACCATAACATAGGAACAAAGATTGAGCACTAACTTAATTCAAAAAATTGTACACTACGCATCAATTTCGGTTGATACTTACCTACACAAATAGTTGGGTCAACCAGAAGGCTCATTATGTCATCGATCAGAATGAAATTCTATGCGTAAAATGATATTATTATTGTAGTAATTCTAGTCACTATTGTTGGTTCTTGAAATATATGCGATATTCATTCCCAAGAATACACAAAGTCCGCCAGTTCTAAGCCATGTTGAAATTGCAAATATGTAGCATTCCTTTTATTTTAGTACATGTCTCCATCCTATCCACAACCTCTCTTGCATCTTATATTCCTACCGACAACATGGACCCATACAATCAAAACAACATACATTAATACAATAAACACGCAAAATCTATGCCTATTTCCTTAAAGCATGCCACTTACCATTTCATCTAGAAGGAGGAGATCAATAATGCTCACTTGATCGGGAAAGTTGTACTATATCACCTCCCAGATTTGTACCACATGAATGATTATGTGACAATTCTTTAACACTGTGTTCAAGTTTCCAACGTACACAATTTGCCCAAACATTTTATGCACCGCTACACTCTATGCATCCTTGCACCTCATATTCTGAAAACCTAAAGTTATTTTTCTAATGTCCATAAACAAAAATGCAGCTGTCTATAGCCAGGTATTGGAACCCAAAACCACGCAACAACCTCCAGCAAAACCACTAAATTTTTACTTGGTGGCCAAGTTTACACACAAACCCACATAAGATTAATTTATTGAAGCACACATATACATAAAGAAAAAAGCAAATGCATGGAAATAGCACATGCAATTCAAGCTGTAGTAATACATTGCCACTTGGTGCTCGTCCATAAACACTCAACATCAACTTAAAAAGCCACCTGGCAACACCATACTTGTACATCTGCAACCCAAATATATAAAATATATAATCTAAAATATAAAATTTGTATTGAACAAAATTAAAATCACCAAACTCACCACACCCTTCTATCTCTTCCTGAGCATGCTCATCAACACTTATATGTCCCCCCGAATGGAAAAACATAAAACCCTCTATGTTTAGCCAACATGTCATCCAATTAGGTCACCCAAACTTTGCAATATGGTAGCCACTTTAGATATATGTAAGTGCACTCTCCGTATCACCAATTAAACAACATATATAATAAAAGGGCAATACTCCTTTCTGAAAACCATTGGATTATCATTATAAATAAATAAATAAATAAATAAATAAATAATAAATCAATGAATGTCTGCATTCCTATAAGCAATGAATGATAACTTACTGTTCATGTAGCAAAAAATCGGCTTAAAGACATCCAAAATTGATCTCCACTGTACCGTGAAGTCACGTATTTTCTCTTGCTCTCTACTTCTCCATTTCCCTCTCCTTCCACTTTGCAGCCTATAAGATGTGTTTCACTTTTTCTTACAGAAAGGACAAAGGTTTACTTTATCACTTTATGGGTAATGGGTCCAATAAAAATATGGGCTCAAGAATTTTTTTCAGTAAATGTCAAGTCAAATATATATTTTATGCATATATGTCAGAGTATAAGATTTTATAGGTAATGGGTTCATCTTGTTTGAAAATAAAAATGTATGGGCTTATGTGGGTTCATGAGATTTTTTAATTGGTGTCAAATCAAAACTATATTATATACATACATACATACATACATATACACATACATATATACATACATACATACATATATACATATATATATATATATATATATAGGTTTCTTTTTGAACTTCAATGGGTTCACTTGAACCCACAAGGCTTCACATAAAGCCGTCCGCCCGTCCTTGCTTGAAAACAAAGTATGATGGTCAATTACTTATGCTGTTTGGAGAGATGAAATGATAATGTGTATCCCATTGCAATGGCAATAGTACCAGTTAAAATAATGACATGGTTTATAAGGCAGCTACACAATGTGATTGGAGAGCCTGAAGACAAAGGGTGGTGTAATATTTTGGATAAGCAAAAGGGTTTGGTGGAGGTGTTTAGAGATGAATACCATAATGTGCATCACAAGTATTGTGTTAGATGCGTGTATCAAAACTTCAAGGCGAAGTTTAAAGGTCTAATCTTGAAGGACCTTTTTTGTAAAGCTGCATCAACAAGAAATACGAGAGAATTTGAAAGATAGATGAAGAAAATGGCAGAAATAGATCTTATAGTGGGAAAGAAAGAAATAGCCTTTGAATGGCTAAGTAAAATTTCAGCAGGTGTGTGGGCTAGTTCTCACTTGTCTTAAGAGTGATTGATGTGCTCTGATTGGTGTATATTTATTGACCTCATTAGCATACGTTTTGAAGGTGTTTAAGGTTTCTTCAGTACCTTTGTAAGCCATTTTGTCCAATATTGATGATTTATGTGCGTAATGAGTTAAAATGCATGAATAGCTCATAAATGCCCTATTTTTGTGATTTTGGTGTGTGCAGGGAGTAGTTTGAGATAATGTTGTTGGTGTGCATACATGTTTGGGAGCAACTGTGTGTATTTGCAAGTGAATGTGTTAGCCAATTGTGTGCTTTCTCTCTATAAATTAGGTAGTTTTCTTGATGTTTCATATTTTATTATGTGTTTGTTTTTAAACGTACTTTGATGTCTCTTTGACTTTTCATACTTTTTTCTATAATTTTTTCTTTATTTTAATTAGTATTTATCTTTTGATTTTATTAGTATTTGACTTTTTAGCATTTATTAGTCTTATCATAGGTTGTATAGTTATACAATAGTAAGATAGCTTATTCGAATATTACATTATATAGTATTACTATTAGTATAATGAATATTATAGTTTAGTATACTTGCTATTATTATAGTATTTATATTAAAATAGTTCAGTGTTAATATTATTTTAATATATTATATTAGTAGTATTATAGTATTTTTAGATATTAGATTAAGCTTTATTATGTCTAAGTTCTAAGTTTACGTTAGATTAGCTTTTCTTTTCAAAATTTTATTTTCATGAATATGTGTATATTATAGTTTTTAGGTCAAATTAAATTAGTAAGATAGATTAGTTAAGTAGATTTATTTAATGAATTAAGACACATTAAATTGATAACTTAGGGTTCTAGGACATAATAATTAGTTAGGAGACTTTAGGACATAGTTAGGATTAGTATTAGTTAGTTAACATTTAGTTAGTAAGCTCATAGAGTAATGACTAAAGAAAAGAAATATACAAAATAATAATAATAAAATAAGCAAAGCCAACAGGCATAGCACATATATGCAAAAATGCCAACATATATGGACCCTTATATAATATATTGTTTAGACACAAAATCTGTAATCAGTCGGCCTGATGGCTGAAGAGTGTGAATCTAGAGCAAAGGGAGGTGTTATACACCTGAAGTTTACGAGTAATCAACCAGGTGGATGAAAGATACAGGATGAAAAGAGTCCAAGGCTGACACCATGGTCCACATTGGTTTTGAGGCTGAACTTTAGCCAAGCCGAAATAAACTAGTGCATGATGAGCACGTGCATGATTTGAATAAAGAAGACCAAGTCTGATACAACGTGCAGCGCTAAAACAAAAGGGATGAAAATAGAGCAAAGAACTCGGTCAACTCCAACAAACTAGAAGATGTCAGAATTATCAACCAACTATGAAGATTTTGGATGCAATAACTATAAAAGCTGACTGAGACAAAAAAAAAAGAAAAAAAGAGGTTCCATGACTACCATGCTTTGATCATATATCCTTGAGCTTTTTAGCTTCGTAGCTCTATAGCTTATTCCTATCCTTAGTTTAGCTCTTAGCTTAGTCTTAGTTAGCATAATGTTAGCTTAGCTCTATCTCAAATACCATTGTAATTCACTTTGCGGCCTAGATTTTTCCTTTTTGCTGTAATTCAATTTATAGTTTTGTTGTTGTTAAGTTTATGGCCTTTCTGGTTTTAGCTGCAGTTAGCTTTGTGACTTGGCTTTTATCATTTATCTGAGCAATAATTAAGTTTATGGCAAGACTGATTCACTGTAATTAACTTGGTGGTATAATTTGGTAAACCTTTCTTCGTATTCAATCCAATAATTTGAGTGTTTGTCTTATTCCATTTCGTTTCTTCCGCTGTAGTGAAAAACTGTGCATTAGATTTATGGTGATTTAATTGTTGTCACTTTGATCCTCGGTTTGGTTTTTATTACAATTTAACAACCATTATCTTGTTTTTTACAAAGTGTCTGGATAGAGTTCACGGCAAGGGATAAAGAACCCACAACTATAAAATTGTTTGCGAAGATTCCTAGGCTGAAAAGGCATTGCTGTAAGGTTTGCCTTTTGCGCTCCTTACGCACCTGTCAAGGTTGTGGCCCCTGGTATATAGCCTGGTGAAGGTTTTTTCAAGCAAATAATTTTTTGCATGCCTAGTGGGACATGGTGCTTGGACGAAGAAATTGTGTGGAAATTATTGATTAATGTGATTGAGTAAATTGTCCAAGAGAGTATAAGGAAACCGAAATAAAAGACTGGATGGGTCAGACGATGAACCAAGGTTCTCTGGTTGAGCGGAACAGGCTGGTAGCGAGATACCCACAATTAAAGAAGGAACATAGGTGTACTGTGAGGGATTTTTATTGCCCTTGGAATAGCTCTACTATAGGGGTTATCCATGATGGATAAAGAATGTAGCGGTGGGTTGTACAGGTTGGAAAGAAGACTAGCTCAAACCATTCTTGAGCAAGGAGAAATTACCACGAATAAGAATGAAGAGTATACAAATGCTCTATATGCCTTTTGAAAGAAGATTAACAACGATTGATTCACGCTAATCAAAACCGCATTAATCAAGAATTGAATATTGTGTCTTGTAATCATGAAAATACTCGGAAGACATAAGGACATTAAATTTGCTCACAGGACTCAATGCTGAAAGGAAATATGGAGATCAACTTAGTGGAACACGTAGAGGCTCCAGGTTAGCAGAATTGGTTAATCGTGATTGACAGGTTGTGATGTACGAGCATGTACACGATTTGAATAAAGAAGACCAAGTCTGATACAACGTGCAGTGCTGAAACAAAAGGGACGAAAATGGAGCAAAGAACTCAGTCAGCTTCAACAAACCAAAAGATGCCAAAATTATCAACCAACCATGAAGATTTCAGATGCAATAATTATAAAAGCTGATCGAGACAAAAAAAAAAGAGGTTCCATGACCACTATGCTTTGATCATATATCCCTTAGCTTTTTAGCTTCATAGCTTCGTAGCTTATTCCTATCCTTAGTTTAACTCTAAGTTAGCATAATGTCAGCTTAGCTATATCTCAAATACTGTTGTAATTCACTTTGTGGCCTAGATTTTTCCTTTTTGCTGTAATTCAATTTATAGTTTTGTTGTAATTAAGTTTATGGCCTTTCTGGCTTTAGCTGCAATTAGCTTTATTACTTGGCTTTTATCATTTATTTGAGTAGTAATTAAGTTTATGGCAAGACTGATTCACTGCAATTAACTTTATGGTGTAATTTGGTAAACCTTTCTTCGTGTTCAATCCAATTATTTGAGTGTCCGTCTTATTCCATTTCGCTTCTTTTGTTGTAGTGAAAAACTGTGCATTAGATTCATGGTGAGTTAATCGTTGTCACTTTGACTCTGGGTTTATTTTTTTTATTATAATTTAACAACCAATATCTTGTTTTTTCACAAAGTATCTGGATGGAGTTCATGACAAGGGATAAAAAACCCACAATCGTAAAATTGTTTGTGAAGACTCCCAGGCTGAAAAGGCATCGCTATAATGCTCTTCTTTTGTGCTCCATAAGCACCTTGTCGAGGCTGTGGCCTCAGGTATATGGCCTGGTGAAGATTTTTTCAAGCAAATAATTTTTGGCATGCCCAGTCGGACATGGTGCTTGGACGAAGAAATTGTGTGGAAATTGTTGATCAATGTGACTGAGTAAATCGTCCAAGAGAGTATAAGAAAACTAAAATAAAAGACTGGATGGGTCAAACGATGAACCATGGTTCTCTAGTTGAGTAGAGCAGGCTGGTTACGAGATACCCACGGTCAAAGAAGAAACATAGGTGTACTGTGAGGGATTTCTATTACCCTTGGAATAGCTCTACTATGGGGGTTATCCATGATGGATAAAGAATGTAGCAGTGGGTTATATAGGCTGGAAAGGAGACTAGCTCAAACCATTCTTGAGCAAGGGAAGAATTCTGAGCAAGGAGAAATTATCGAGAAGATGAATGAAGAGTGGACAAATGCTCTATACGCCTTTCTAAAGAAGATTAACTACGATTGATTAATGCTAATCAAAACCGTATTAATCAAGAATTGAATATTGTGTCCTGTAATCATGAAAATACTCGGAAGACATAAGGACGTCAAATTCACTCACAGGACTCAATGCCGAAAGGACATGTGGAGATCAACTTAGTGAAACATGTGGAGGCTCCGGGTTAGCAGAACTGGTTAATCGTGATTGACAGGTTGTGACGTGTATTTAATACGAGAGAAAACTTTGTAGTAGGTGAATCGCATGGGATTTGGTAAGTGGAAAATCAATTGTTTTGGAGGCGCAGGTCATGTGACTGAGATAATAAGTCGTTCAAACTCCATGACGTCGTTCAAACAGCTTATGGGGCGCATTATTTATACCCATAATCTGCAATTAGTTAGCTTGATGGGCGAAGAGCATGGATCTAGAGCAAAATGAGGTATTCCACACCTCAAGTTCATGAGTAATTGACCAAGTGGACGAAAGATACAAGACGAAAAGAGTCCAAGGCCAAAACCACAATCCAAATTGGTTTTGACGCCAAACTTCGGCCAAGCAGAAATAAATTGGTGCATGATGGTCACATGCTCGAATTGAATAAAAAAGACCAAGTTTGATACAATATGTAGCACCGAAATGGAACAGATAAAAGTAGAGCGAAGAACTTGGTCAGCTTCAACAAGCCAGAAGACGCCGGAATCATCAATCAATCGTAAAAATTTCGGATGCAGCAGTTATAAAAGTTGATCGAGATCAACAAGAAAGGGATTGCACAACTACCATGCTTTGATCATATATCTATCCCTTAGTTTCTTTGCTTCATAGCTCTATAGCTTAGTCTTATCCTTAGTTTAGCTTTTAACTTAGGTCTAGTTAATATAATGTTACCTTAGCTCTATGTCAAACACCGCTGTAATTCACTTCACGGCCTAGGTTTTCCTTTTTGGTTTAATCCAATTTATGGCTTTCATGTAATTAAGTTTATGGCCTTTCTGGCTTTAGGTGCAATTAACTTTGTGACTTGGCTTTTATCATTTATTCGAGTTGTAATTAAGTTTATGGCAAGACTGATTCACTGCAATTAACTTTATGGTATAATTTGGTAAACCTCTCTTCGTATTCAATCCAATTGTTTGAGGGTCCGTCTTATTCAATTTTTCTTCTTTCGTTGTAGTGAAAACCTGTGCATTGGATCTATGGTGATTTAATCATTGTCATTTTGATTCCCAGTTTAGTTTTTATTACAATTGAGCAACTCGTATCTTGTTCTTTACAAAGTCCATGTGCAGAGATCAGGGTAGTAGATAAACTCCCATGCCGAACAGGCGTAGTTGTAAAGTTCACCCTTCGCGCTCCAGACGGACATGGCCTAGTTTGTGGCCCCTGGTGTGTGGCGTGGTGAAAGTTTTTTCAAACATATATACACACACACACACATGTGTATGTGTATTATTATTACAAAGTACTCAATCACAACCCATTTTTCCCCATGACACCCGCGGGCTACCCCCCAAAATCCCTAATACCCACACTTTAAAGCACCATCAATGAGCAAGGATGGGCAAATATAAGCTATAGTCGAACCACGTGCATACACACACACACACACACACACACTAGTATAACATCTATACGATGCACGGGGTAATTTTTAAAAATATCAGATTAGTAACAAATAAGCAAATGACCAAAAAGAATTTCAAATATCAATAAGTATAAGAAAAGGCAGCAAAACAATTTAGCGGAATATTACAACACACTAAAAAATTGTCAATATAAAAAGTAACAGTATCTAACTAAAATTGTAAGAAAGAGTTTAGATTACATGAAACTTAATAAAAACATCTTTTAAAAACTAATAACATGCTCCATAGACATCAACATTCCAAATATCCAGAGCAATTATCACATACCTGCTTCCAAAAGTAGACACACCATGTAGCACATGAAAGAAAATAGAGAAGGAGATTGTTACCGTAATCAAAGAGTAAGATCAAATTGAAATTTATAGGTGTAATAGCAAATAAAAAATGGAAATACCAAAAGTCTCTACACATAAACAAAATCACACGCAGCAAAATGTAATTGTAGATATAGAGGTGGCCATAGTTGATATAGTATTAAACAATGACATAAACATGAAAAAGTTGAAGAACTTTGCATTGTAATGGAATTGATTGAAATATGTGGAATCGAAATTTAAAGTATAATGCAGGATTTATGATGTGACATAAAAGATATATATGGCAAGCGCGACATCCGCCATTGATTTTGTGAAGTAAGGTTTTTGAACCAAAAAGACAATGAGAAAAACTAGGGTTTATAATAGAAATAATAATATCAATATAGGAATAGAAGAGTCTTTAAGCATGGAGCAGAAAATTTGTTTTCTAGAGCGTCACATGACAATAAATATTGCATCTTATTTTGTTTTAATATATATATATTAAATAAACCTAACCTTCAACCCTGTGGGACCCCTCCCTACCTAACACCCAATCAGACACACATTGTTCTTCTAGGATTGACCAGCCACTGCACATGAAGGAGGACATAATTAGCTCGGCCGAACAGCAGCAGTAACGAGCATTCAGCAAGAAAGAAAAAAAGCGAGCAGTCAAAGAAGAAAAAGGGAACAGCGATCCAAATCCCCCCTCCCCTTCGTCCCTTTCAGCTCATATATACACACACTCGTTATTTCACACACTCGAGGACACATATCCTCACACTCACACACGCACAAACATACACAGGGAAAGGACGGATTTTCGGGGAGCTTTTTGAGAGTTTTTATTTTGAGCACTTTTCAGCTGTGTTTTCTGCAGGAAACCTCATTAGAAAGCCCCGAAAACTGCGGCACATTGATGATTCTTCTTGTTCTTTTTTGGGGTTTCACTTTCTTTTATTTGCATAATATTGAAATACACTTATGTTGGCTTGTTTTCTGCAGATTTTGTGCTGAATACGAGCTGCAAGAATTGAACCGGGCTTTTGTGCAATTTTGAACTTAGAATTTGATTTCTTGAAAGTTAAACTCAATGTTTAGAGAGTTAAATTTCAGATTCGAGTTTCTTTTTTCCATGTTGAATTAGCTATTTTAACTAGGGTTGGAAACTTATATTAGATGTTGAAGTTTTGGTCAAGTACATGGTGTTATCTCTTTGTTTTTGTTACAGGATTGAGCTTATTATTACTAATTACCATTTGGCATTATTTGTTTATTGTTAATATGGCGTGGGTATGCTTAAAATTCATGTTTTTGTGATTGATACGTGAGTTTGATGGATCCTTGAACTCCATATTTACATTGTTTCGATTGCTTGATTCATTAATTAGTGTAAAAACTTGTGATTGTGAACCATAGCTACTTCCGGCCTTGCTTGAGGACTAGGGCTAGAGATACACCACTAATCAAAGCTAATTAGACTCAGCAATTGGACTACTAATACCGATAGTTAATTAGACTCAGCAATTGGAGTAACACACTTAATTAATGTTGTGTTTGGAATAGACTTATTATAAGATGTTTATCTTATTTTTTAATAAATGATTCATCCGTTGAGCAATAATATTTTTTCATAAGCATCTTATAAAAATTCTTACCATGTCTATTTTTATCTTATAACATATAAACAATTCATTCTTAATATATATTTTTTATAACTATAAATAAAACGTCTTATCAAAAATATTTTATGAAAACACAAAATAAGTCATATTTTTTTTATATAAAAAAGTATCTTATAGTAAGTTCATCGCAAACATAGCCTAATTGATGTGTTAACCTAGGTTGTTAGACAACACTACATCTAAGGGCTAGTATTTCACCTAAACCCTTGGAGATCTTATCGTTAATTAGTTAAGGGCTCGTTTGGATTGGCTTTTTTAAAAAAATGCTTTTTTTAACTGTTTTTAAAAAACAGTTTTCTTTGAGAAGTTGAAAAATCTAGCTTCTAAAAAAAGTTGTATTTGAGCTTTTTTCAAAGTTTCAGCTTTTTTGGAAGTCAAATCAAATTGTTATTGCAAATTTAATATAACTTTTTTAAGAAAAAAAAAGTATTTTTTCTTGAAAAAAAGCCAATCCAAACAAGCCCTAAGTAGTGTGGAGCACCTCTTACCCGCTTGTTTGAGTGCTGTGAAAGCTTAGGTTGTGTAGAGAAACCTACTCTCGAGCTTAGAAATAGAGTTCAACTACTAAACTAGGGTAATACACCGGTAGTCAATTGAGTTAGATAATTGAGTAATCAATTGAATTAGCAAAGAGAATGAGCACCATCATAAGACCAAGAATCCAAATCTAGTGTACAATTCTAGCCCTAGACCTTTTCCCGGCCTCTAAAAACTCTAAATCCTTTTCCCAAATCTTACCTTGGTCATGTCCAGTTGCTATCTTTTTGTTCATTTTACCTTTCGTTTAGTCTAGTTTGTGTACTTTAGTTTCGTTTACTTTCTTGCACTTTAGATATGATAGTTGAACTCCCTGCTCGCTTTGATCCATTCTAGTTCAGAATTTGCTTCACATAACTTTTCCATTGCACACAAATGCACTAAACCGAGCTAAGAAGCCTCTCTATGGAGACAATCCCACATACGCATATACTGTAACAGACATGATCTATACACTTGTAGATATTTAACTTAATGCAATTTGATCTTAATTTTTTCATACCACTGAGTTCACATCAGTGATAATGTAGGTTTACATCCCATAAAAGGCAAGGATTCAGTTTGGGGGTAGAGGGTAACTAAGGATCCTTTGTGACCAACAAAAAGTGCAAAAAAAAAAAAAAAGAAAGGAAAAGCAAAAAAGAGAAAACTAATACAGCTCCGTTTGTTTGCCGTGAAATGTTTTGAATTAATTATACAAATATTTTTTTAAATTAGGTTCTATTATTTCAAAATATTCAAATTAATCTTTTTAATCATTTTAAAAGAAAACAAAAAAATAAAAATAGGACGACTGATCTTTATGTCAACCACAAACATGCTGATTCAGCCATTCAGGTTCTCAAGACTATCACAAAGCTACGAGAGTGCAATAGCTGTCCCTAAGAAATTAAAATAATAAGCTAAGAAGTCGATTCAGAAATCAATTAGGGACTTCTTGGTTATCTGGATAATGAAATTTATTTATAGAAAGAGGAACCAAAATAATGCTTGTAAATAATTTAGCAAGTATATAGAGCATTAGCTACAGTGCGGGGATACATACCAACTTCACTTAGAAAATGCTTATTAAAAGAAGCCCAAAAGCCTATTTTGTTTGACTTTTTTGTCAGCCAAAAAAACTTCTTTTTGCGGCAAAATATACCTTCTTTTACAATAATTATTTGACTTACCATCTATAAAAATTAAAATCTTGAAAAAAGGTTCAAATGCAAATTTTTTTTTTTTGAAATTAGATCTTCTAGCTTTTGAAAAAAAAAAAATATTTTTTTAAAATTATTTAAAAACTATTTTTTAAAAAAACCAATCCAAATGTATTACAAGTCGGATATGTAGCCTAATATGGTATGCAAGTCCCAAAGTGTAGACGGTCCGATTAATCATTCTCAAGAACCACCCATCTCAATTAAAAGTATAATGTTGAATATAAGGAAGCAATAGTAACATGCTTTCTCTTGAAGGCAATACTGAATATCATATATCCAAATGGAAATTTTACCAGAACTGGCACATAATCAATCCTTCGTACACCACAATGTTTACTTAGACAAGCCCAAAGCTAATGCATGAGAAACAATTTTTTTAGCCATAGCAGATATTTCCAAGCACTTTAAAGCATACCCAAGAACATTGAACACTTATGCCTTCAATGTATTTCCTATGTCCAATACAAATCGGTATCTGACATCGGCTTTCAGAAGACGCTCTATCGCGGTGTTAACGTAGTCCATAGGGACGATCTCCACATCTGGCGTCACGTTGTGCTTTGCAGCGAAATCGACCATCTCTTGTGTCTCCTTTAGTCCTCCAATGCAACTTCCAGCAACCATCCTCCTCCCTGTAGTTCCATTTACTTCTCAGTCAATTTCTTGGTTATTCATTTAAACAAGCATTGAGTTGAGAAGCTTTATGCTAGATCATAGCGCTTCTCTGGTACTACATCAGACATGCCAGAGTGGGACTAGTAAAAGGCATACAAGTGATCGAAGAGGGTTGAGGTATTGAATAAGTACATTTGACTTGGATGAGAGCGCATGCTCGGCATGGTTTTCACGGGGTTGGGGTTTTTAATAAACTAATCATATAGAGAATATGGAAAAGCAGCTTACCCATAATCAAGGGAAACACAGGCAAATCAAGAGGCTTATCCGGTACACCAACCATAACAAGCTTCCCGTTGGACTTCAACAGCATCAGCAATGGTACAAGAGGGTGAACTGCAGAGACGGTATCAATTATGCCATCCAAAGTGCCTACTGCAGCCTATTCAAGTCACATTGAAGAAACAAAATTATATTACCTCATTGTCACATCATGATGAGGAACATTCAAGAAAAATCCATGAATGCCATAATACCCACCTGCATCTCTGCTGGATCAGTGCTAATCAAGAATGAGTCTGCGCCAAGGCGCTCAACAGCTTCTTTCTTCTTGTTAGCAGATGTACTAATCACAGTCACCTTGGCCCCAAAAGCCTTGGCAAATTTCACAGCCATATGGCCAAGGCCACCAAGTCCGACAACACCGACATGCTTTCCCGGTTTGTCAAGTTCGAAGTACCTTAAGGGGCTGTAAGTAGTGATTCCGGCGCAAAGGAGAGGAGCAGCTTGAAGAGGCAGGTTCTCAGGCCAGCTAACTACAAAATGCTCATCAGCAACCATGATATCAGAATAACCTCCATATGTGACAGTTCCATCAGTGTAAGTGAAACCGTATGTTTGTATCTGTTTGGAGCAGTAATTTTCAAGATCATTGGCGCAGCTGTCACACTTGCGACATGATCCAACTAAGCATCCAACCCCTACTTTGTCCCCAACTTTAAATTTCTGCACCTTGCTACCAACCTGAGTTACCACACCCACGAACTCATGCCTATATCAACAATTAGGATTATTCAGATAGGGAACATTCATCAAACAAAATTAATCTTCAGGACATTGCCAAGTCTAGAATTTGCTACTGAATGTCTACTTTTTTCATAATGAACAGAAAAAGTCTATTTCTTTTGCATTCCAACCTGAATGGAAGCAAGATGTCCAAACTGCATATATGATAAGTTAAATTCTGATTGTTGTGTATAGAACCAAAATTCAGAGGCATATTTTGAGCCTATGTCTTCAGAGAGCTGACAAATCTAACTCAAAATAAGCACTGGAAGCAAAAATATAAGCAGAAGATAATTTACAATTACTACATTTTCAAAGGTTATCAATACTCTACGATTTGTAATTTGTTCATGTGAATTTCTTTTCAACCACTGGTTGGAGTTATGTGTACAATAAATGCTTCTATGGCACATACTACTTGCATTATGACATACATCCTTGTAACTCTAAGCAAGGCATGACGAAAGTTGCTTTATGGGACTTACTCTTTCATAAATGCATCCTTTTAACTAACTTATTAAGAGTTTTCATTTGATTTTGGTTGTCAAAATAAGTTATGATTAGAAAGGCAGAAACAGATAATGCCTTTGAGGACGTCTAGACAAAAGAGTTCAATCTGGACAAATATTCATTTCTTCCATGAGCAGTGGGAGAGAAAAGATCAGAACATCCATTAATTATCGAGACGAAGGTTGATTTTGGCCTTGTCTGGACAAGTATTCATTTCTCCCATGAGCAGTGGGAGAGAAAAGATCAGAACATCCATTAATTATCGAGATGAAGTTTAATTTTGGCCTTGGTAAAAGCAATTGATTGTAAGCTAGACTTTGAGGAAATCACAAGGAGACATACAACATCAAGAATCAACACAAAGGTTTAGATTGCAAAACATGGGGTGTTACAAAGGTTGTTAAGTTATTCGCATCAATGAAAGACAACTTTTCCAGTGTTGATGTGACCTGATTTAGACCCCCCAACCCCCCCGGTTAAGATTACAACATTATGATTTAGACCACCAAAGCAAAAGCCAATACTCCTAACTATTTTATCTCAAAAATAGGTCATCCAAGGGGACCACTGGAGGCAATTGGATAGTCCCAAAGCTAATTTGACCACTAAAATATAAATTCTTGTTATCTCCTCCAACCACCTCACTGAAAAAAGGCCGGTCAACATAAATTTCATCTAAAAGTTTGTAGTCGTCATAGTTGTACGATAATACTTCCATCACATGAATCACCAAGTTGCAACAATTTTTTATTGATTATTATACGCTACTTACATTAAATTAATAGCTAGCATATCAAATCTTATATAACTAAAAAGTAGAATATGACACGTACGTTGGACATACGCCATATAACATATATATATATATATATATAAGTTTATTATATGTAGTGTATAGACATCATTTTTACCGTTAATAAAAGAACAAAAAATAAATAAATACTTGATAATAAACTTGTCATTATGTCATAAAAAATTAGAAGTCACAAAAACTAAAATGTTTCATAAACTATTTTTACACCCAAAAAAAAAATAATTTACAATTAACATTTCACTCGCTTAAGGACACACACTCAACACCTTACATTATATCTCACACACACATACATGTATGCAGTATGGTGTCCAAGGGAGGTGTTGGCCACCTTATTGAGTGATTGTTTAGCGTTCGCCAAATATGCATGAAGAAAGTGTCCGAATGTGTCAAGAAGTATTTAAAAAAAATAAAAATAAATAAAATTATTGGAACCGTGTTCGACAGGTAATGGGGAGTGTCAATTTCTGATGCATGTTGAACACGAGATCCAATGACAGTGTTGGTGAATATCTCTACGATAATAAAATACAAATTGATGCCTACAGCCTTACGTACCCGGGTACAATAGGATATCTCGTTACGCCCCACTCGTTCTTGATCATGTGAAGATCTGAATGACAGATCCCACAATACAAAACCTTGAACTGCACATCGTACTCACCTGTCTCCCTGCACCATGAAAGTCGACCACATCTGGTTAGATCGTAATATTCACTACTCTGATTCTTATACCTAACCTCAAATACTGAATACCCAAGACGTTAAGAATGATCAGGTTTATCTGAAAACTAAATACTGCCTTTGAGGAGTAGCTAAACATCTTTTTTTATGATATTTCTATGTGGGACAATTTTATATTCTAACATAACCTTTTTTCATTAAAAAAATATTTTTTTTAAGGACAAAGTATTTCCATTGACATCCAACAACGATTCAAACCCTTGAAAAAAAAAAAAAAGGAAAAAACTTTTAAAGTTACCTTTCCGTAGAAGTCTGAAATTTTGCTAAAAAACACATTCTGAAAAGTGATTAAAAGCCCGTTTGGTTTTGCTTATTTTTAAGTGCTTATAAGCAGGCGTTGTTTATAAGCAAAAAGTTATTTTGAATCCAGTGAAAAATAAGCAGCGATGTGTTTGAATAACATGTTCTCATAAGCTACTGACATGTTTAGCAAATAAGTACTTACGAATAGCAATAGTAATTAAAATGATTAAAAAGGACATGTAATTAATTAAAAAAATTAGGGTGCAAGATTATTATTGTAATATGCTTCTCAAGTGTGAGATAAATATATCTTTTTAATAAGTTTAACTGATTGGCTTATAAGTACAAAAATTTTAAGTAGCTCCAATTTGTTTTTTTGTTACCTGCTTATAAGCAACTTTGCCAAACGTGTAAAGCAAAGCAAAACGGGCTCTAAAACAATAATTTCTAGAAAGGCAATCAAAGTGAGCCCTCTGTATCAGAAAATGAAAGGAAAAAACAGTAGAGAAATATCTGAAAATGAAAAAGTTGATGAGATGATTGGATACCTTCTTGAGAAATTGAAAGGACAGAGGATCCCAGAAGTGTCTCTGGCAGCCCAACCAAAAGCCTTGACGGGGTGCTCTGTCTCTGGTGATTTCGCCATTTCAGCTACTCACTGCTCTCTCTCTCTCTATATCTCTCTTCTGCTTTGGTTTCTTCTTGGTGACAAATAGTGAAATGATGACACTTATCGTGCAGAGCGATGGAAACCAATGCTACGGTTCGTTACTAATCATTGCCCCAATTGTGGCAATGGTTACGGGCGGGGACGTATTTATAGTAGATTGTGCTGATGCAGTGTGACGCAGCTGATGAGCTACTGAGGGTCCATTTGGATTGATGTTTTTATTTCATAGAATTTTGTCTATAGAAACGTATCCCGTTTGGTATTGTTGTCATTGATCGGACACCGATAACATTTTTAACTGCGAGTTTCGAAATCGTTTTTAAATTGTAAATATGTTGTTCACAATAGATTATGAACATATATATAAAGAGGTAATTTATTATTTCAAACATATAATGTAAATTTTTTAAATATTTAATATAAGAGTAATAAAAAAGTAAATTATGAATAATTAAAAATATTAAAATTAAAAACATATAACTTGTAATTTTTAAATAATTAAAAGTTATGAACTTATAAAATATAAATTATAAACATATAATATAAACATTATAAATAAGTGTATCATGTTACATGGTGGACATAAGATATATGATACCTTTACCCATGTACATGAAAAATAGGAAAAATACATCTTACGCTATCCAAATAGTATCAGCCGTTTATGGAGTGCACAGTGACAAATGTAAAGACACGGCACAATACAGAGCAAAGATGCCATGTGGCATAAGCACATGAATCACGCAGGGAGGCTAAGGCTTCGTTTGTTTGTAGGAAAATAACTTGCCAAGGAAGTGTTTTTAGAAAAATATATATTTTTATATTTTTTCTAGAAAATAAATATTTTCTTTTTATGTTTGATTGTTATACAAAGAAAATATTTTTTAATCATACAAAGAAAATATTCTTTTACAGTTTGGTAGCCACACATGAAAAACGTTTCCAGTAAGAAATTTTTATAAAGAAAACATATTTTGTAACTAGAAATATATTATTCATATTAACAAATAAAATGAAAATTTTAAAATAAAAAATTAAAAATAAAGGAATTAAAAACATAAAATAATTAAAAATTTTAAATTTCTAAAATGGCGAATTTTTTAATTTTGTATATTTTTAAAATTTCTAGTTTTAATGTTTATTTTTTATTTTTTTTAATTATTAAACTTGTTTAATTTTAAAATTTTAACATTTCAATTTTAATTTTTAACTTCTATTTCTTATTATTTATATTTTTAATTAGTTTTTTAATATTTTAATTTAAACTTTTAATTTTTAATTTTCTAATATTTTTTATTTTTTAATTTTTAAAGGACCAGGTGGGGTGGGGGTTAGAGGAGAGACAGGATGGGTGAATTAAAAGAAAGAGCTACTATTTGGAAGATTTTTTTTTCCTTGGTGAGCAAAAAATATTTTCTTCAATTTTGAATTAGTTTTCATTTGCCCAAAAAATATTTTTTTTGTTAAATTATTTTTCATGTTACTAAATATTGAAAAACCTAAAAAATATTTTTCTTATAAAACATTTTCTAGGAAAATATTTTTCTACAAATAAATGGAGCCTTAATTGGCAATTAAAATTTTAAAGGGAAAATTGGTGCAAGAACGACTTGTAATCTATCTATATACTAAAGCCAAAGAAATGTTACCAGACATTGATATTTCAGCCTTTTAGATAGATGAAAGTTTGACACGTTAGCTTTTTAAGTAGTATTTGGCAAGACTTGTGGCATGGAATTTATTTCATTTATAAATGACATTTGTGAAGATTTGTATTTTGCAATGAATTCTATTGTTTGAAATTGTAAAACAATTTTAAGCAAATTCTATCATTTGTAAATCTAAATTGTATTTGAAATACATGTAAAATTGGAAATAATATATATACTTTGGTTTAATATTCTTTAGTTATCTTATTGAAACTTGATATAGTTACATTACTCGTATATTGTTAACCAAAAAAAATGATAATAGGCAATCTAAAAATCATACCTTGTTTAGTCAAAAGTGTCTAATTATAGTTGACTTTTATTTTTCTTCAATTATAATCATGTTAGATCATTGAAAAGAGAAGTGTATGAAAAGAGTACTATTGTATTAAAGGGGCTACTGACTTGGTTAGCTAGAACCGGTTTATATTTTGCTAAGTATGCCCTTTTTGAAGAAAGCATCAACTAGATTAGGTCATAAAATCTAAACTACACAGCTCAAGATAGTTAATGTTGAACTCAAGTTGTGGAGTTGGCTAGAAAGAATAACTCCCACTTGAATCGAACTCAAGAGTTCTAAATATAAATGTATCAGGCTAAGGATGATAGTCTACATAAATCAAGAACTCCTAATTGAATCATATCGAAGATTCCTAATCTGATTTCATTCCTAACACGATCGTAATTTGCAAATAAATCTCGAGGGATGAAAGCCTAAAGTTATGAAGCAAGGGAACTCTAGTGAAACCCCTAACAGACAATTTTTACTAGAAATATGGATTGGATATTGATAGGGATCGGGCTATGCCCTATCTCGGCTCGATCTGACTTGACCGGAATTACCCAAAAATGTTCACCCATGAAGTTGTCTTGGCTCCAGATGTCATCCTGATCTCCCAGGCATTATCTTGATCAAGAAGTGTCATCTCGATCAATAGGTGTCACATCCTGATTATTAGAGGGTGTCGCATCCCGATTATGAGGTGTCTTCCCAACGTTCGAGACTCGATAATCTCTCTCGATAAGCTCTTTCTGCATGCCAACTATAAAGACATCTCTCGAGTCCACTTGTCCCAAAGAATATGCTATAAATAGCCCAAAGCACAACAAAGTGGGGTAAACCATTCTATCAACAAAAGAGGCTCAAAATATAGAAGCCTTCTCCTCTCTCTTCTTTCTTTATCTTTAATACATAGTTTTAGTAAATATTTAGTAACTTGACCGTTGGAGGGACTAACACCGGACCTCCACCGGCGTGTAGCCTTATCTTCTAGGTTTCTTGTCATCAGAGCCATTGTGTCACACGTTGTTTGAGAAGAAGACTGTTGACTACTCTAGTTGATTCTTTTCAGGATTAGACTCGCACCGTTTGTGGGATTAAGCCATAACTAAAGGGGCTATTAATAGGGATTAGGCTATGCCCTACCCTGGCCCAATCTGACTCAACTAGAATTACCCAAATATGAGTCACCCGTGAAGTTATCCTAGCCCTAAATGCCATCTTGATCTCCCAGGCATCATCTTGATCAAGAAGCGTCATCTTGATCAAAAGGTGTCACATCCTGATAACTGGAGGGGATTGCATTCCGATCGCTGGAGGTCTTCGCATCCTGATCATGAGGTGTCTTCCCGACCATAAGATGTCTTCTTGACCATAAGGTGTTTTCCCAATGTTTGAGACCCGATAAGCTCTCTCCTTATAAGTTGTCTCCGCATGCCGGCTATAAAGATATCTCTTAGGTCCACCTGCCCCAAAGAACGAGCTATAAATAGCCCCATAGCACAACCAAGATAGACAAGTCATTCTATCTACAAAATAGGCTTAAAATATTGAAGCCCTCTCCTCTCTTTTCTCTCTCTCTCTCTCTCTCTAATATATACTTTCAGTAAATAATTACTGACTTGACTGTTAGAGGAGCTAATATCGGACCCCTACTTGCATGTAGCCTTTTCTTGCAGGTCTCTCATTGTTAGAGACGTCGTTAAAGAAGAAGACCGTTGACTACTCTATCTAATTCTTTGCAATATCATTAATTTTGCAAGATATTATTTTGGATAATAATTGATAACTTTAGCATCTATTGATTTTAGAAAACCATGAATGCAATATTAGCCACACACACACACGCACATATATATATGTATATATTAAAGCAATTTCAAATATTATGTACAGGCATGAGTAATATTGGATATTATGTAAATTCATGAATGTAATATCAAACATTATGTATATGTATGAGTACAATATTATATACTATATGTATATATGAATGCAACATCAAGTATTGCATGTATGCTTTTGATCTTGATTCAATGATTAAATACATTAAGTGTGTGTTCAGCAACAACTTTAAGTAGCTTTTAGTGTTTTGACCAGTCAAAACACTATTTTTCTAAATTATTGTTATTCGGTAAACTAGCATTTCAAGCAGCTTTTCAGGTAGTTTTTATAGTTTCAACTAGCATTTTTTAAAAGCTAAAAATTTTATCCTTTCATGTATCTTTTAGCTTATCATTTTTTTGGGCAATTCTACCCTTTTTCGCATTTTTTTTGTTTTTTATATTCTTTCTCTGATCTCTCCCTATATTTCTACCTTTTCTTCAAAAATATAAATAAGAAATAATATAAAAATGAATTTCAAATTCTTTGTAATCAATATTACTAAAAGCATAAGTTTTATTAGGTTTTTTTAATAAACTATTTTTGAATATATTAAAATTAATTTTTATAATATTGAACAAATATTTTATCAAAAAATTAGTTATATTTTAATATTAAAATATGATTATAAAAATAAATATCTAATTATGAAATATATTATCTTATTCTTATAATAGTAATAAAAATTATAATTACCATAACAATAATAATAATAACATGATATCCATATCCTTTTATGTCATTTTATGTCTATCAATTAATCTAATAACTAATTTTACCGAACACATTTTATTCAATCAACTAGTTAAACAACTATCAACTAACAGTTAAAATGCAATAATTATCAGCTACTCTAACAGCTAAATTTGCCGAACATGTCCTAGCCATATAAATTGATATTAGATACTTTGCATATAATGTTCACTTCTATGTATATCTATAAAAGGTTATAAAATATTATTAAATCCAAACTAGAGTGTTTAGAATGTAGGTTGTATTAACAATTGACGAAAATATTGTATTCATTAGTTTGAAAATACTGCTTTTGGATTATTAGATAAGTTAATCATTTTTCTCATTTATTATTTGTTAATAAAATTTAATTGATAAATATTGTTAATAATTCCTTACTGTAGTTCTTCGTACAATTTTATGAAATAAAATTTTATTCCTTATTGCAATTCTTTGTACAATTTTATGAAATAAACATTTAATGTCACTTATAAAAAAATGTAATGAAATTTGAAATTAATAGACAAAATACTTAGAACTTGTGCATAGCAGGAGAAAAATTCCTCATATTATATATAAAGAGAGATAGATGTGTATTTGAATTGACTTTTAGAAAATTAAAATATTTTAAAGGATTCTAATGAAACTTGTTTGTACAAGTTAAAATTTAAGAGAAATAATTTTTAAAAGACTATATAAAAAACAATTTTAAAAAAATCAATTCAAAGGATCGTAGAAGAGGTCAAAGTCAATGCTTTTTCTTTCCATGTGCGACGTGGCGTTTATTTGATGGTGAGCAAAGGAAAGTTCGAATTGGTTTCTGGCCGCTCTTTTTACTTCTTTCACCTGTTGCCACTACTTTTCTTTTTTATTATTATCTTGCTTCTTTTTTCCATTTGGTTTATGACCACAAGAAAAGTTTTAGTGTAGTTAAGTAATTTCTTTAAGTTGTTGGTATTATCGTTTTATTAAGGAAAAGGTCCTGAGTGAAATTAAACTGCAGCTAATAAACCGCTATTGTTCCTTTTTTGTTATCAGGATTGCTTTTTCATCCTTCCAAATTAATGTCGGATAAGGGGGGAAAAAAGTAGGTTTATAAAAGTTTGTAAAATTACAATAAAAATTTATAGGATTTTTTATAAAAATTTATAGTCCTACAAATTTTTATTTTAGACCTACAAAATTTTTTATGAACTGATGAACTTTTGTTTTAGGCCTATAAGTTTTTTTATGAACTGATATTACAATTTTTTTTAAAAAAAGTCTTAGAAATTTTTATTCTAGACCTACAAATTTTTATTCTATATCTACATTTTTTTTTGGTAAACTGATGATTAGATGGATGGAAGAGCTTCCCTTTGTTAAAGGCATTGTCAGATACCATTAGTTTTTGTTGTATAGTGATGGAGTACACTTCCATCCATTTGACTGACATCAATCTATGAAAAAAGAATTTGTAGGTTTAGAACAAAATTTATGGGCTTATAACAAAAATTTGTAAGTCTTTTTAAAAAAAATTTATGGTCTTACAAATTTTGTTTTAGACCTATAATTTTTTTTTTATGAACTGATGTTATAAATTTTTCTAAAAGCTTCTACAAATTTTTGTTATATACCTATAAATTTTTTCTATAGACTGATGTTAGTCCAAATGGACAGAAGAGCTTCCCTTTAACAAATGATATGTTCCCCATTTTGACTGCATGATGTTTTGAGATTTCAACAGATGTTAATGGAGTATTATTCATTTAACAAATAAAAATAAGTAAATGCATTGTTGCATGCATATGGGGCCAAGAGTTTAGGACCTGTTTTGAAATATTCTACTTTCTTTTCCTGTTTTGTTGAATGGATATTTAAGAATAGTTTTGAGAAAATGACTTTAATAAAGAAAAAAGGGTAGTTTTATGGTTTAAACTTTGTAAGATATGGAAGTAAGGGCTTGAACTTCAAAACTTTAATACTAGAGTTTGAACTTATTGAAAAATGATGTTTTACACACCATTGTCTAATAATGTTAATTCTTTACTATAAAATATAAAGTGTAGTTTAAGTATTAAAAAGAAAAGAAATTTAAATAAATCACAATAAACCAAAAAATAAACCTATAAATATATGCTAACTTTATAAACTAGAAATAATATGCTCATTTTTGAAATTATAAATAGTAAGACGTTATTTTACTATTTATTTTGATTTATTTAAATTTGTTAGTGTTTAATACTTAAGCTGCATAGTTAATTTATAATTTTCAAAATTTAAGTATATAAGAATTTTTTTATATTTAATAATATAAAAAATATGTAATTAATTTATATTCACTTAGCTTACAAAAGAATGTCCAAAATTTATATATGCGCACATTTACATGATAGCTTATAATTTATAAGTTTTATGCCACATAGATTTAGAATGTTGTGTAAGAAATCCACCTAAGTTATGAAATACAAATAAAATGCCACCTAACATTTGAAAAGGAAAAAGAATACCATATAAGTAAAGAATTAACACTGTTAATTAACGATATATAATACATCACTTTTTCATAAGTTGAAACCCTTGTATTAAAGGCTTTGACGTTCAGGCTTTTACTTCCATATCTGTCAAAGTTCAAACCCTAAAACTATCCTTTTCCATTTAATAAAAAAATAAAATTTTACTTAGTAGAAGATAAATTTGTGTCCTTTTGAAGTAAATAAAAAGACCAATACCTTCTTCGTTTTCTGTCTTTTCATTTTATTACTTTTCTTCTTACACGTACATATATACAGATACACTGCATGTGTGTATTTGTATGTATGTATGTATGCATGTGTGTATGTGTATGTATGTATGTATGCAAGTGTGTATGTGTTTGTATTTATACACATGTCTTTTTTGAAGCTATTCTAGAATGCCACATAAGCATTTGCATCTTCTTTTTTTTTTTTTTCTAAGTTATTTTGAAGTGCTAGATCAGTATTTATACGACATATATTAACAAAAAACTAAACTTAAAAAACTAAAAAATTACAAAATTTATAAAACAAATCAAAAATTGAAAAACAAAAAATTTAAATTAAAAAGTGAAAAAAAGGTAAAAAATTTTAGAAATTAAAAAATTAAAATTTAACAAAGAAGAAATAAAAAATTAAAAAATCGAAAAACTAAAAAAATTAAAAAAGCAAAAGAAATTGAAATTAAAGTTAAATTTAAGAAATTTAAAAAAATAAGAGATGTAAAACTTTAAGAAAAGAGAAATAAAAAATCTAAAAATTTAAATTAAAAAATTCAAAAGCAAAAAACTAAAAAATTAAAAATAAAAGATTTATAGGAAAAGAATTAAAGAAATTAGGAATTTAAACATAAAGAAATCTAAATATGAAAATATTAAAATACTAAAATTAGAAGTTAGAAATTCAAATTTAAAAAATTTTAAAAAATAAAAATTTAAATAAATAAATAAATAAATAGCACATTAAATAACTATTCCAAACTGTAGATATTGGAAGCTTTTTTTTTTTTGGTAATAACAATTTTTTTATAACTACATCTAATGTCTGTTATTGAAAATAAAATAAACGATGTACAAAGCACGAGATAGGAAAGTGCAAGTATATAATGAAGATTTATTATTTTTCTTTTAACTTATATAATGAAGATTTATTATTTTTCTTTTAACTTTTGTTTTGATGATTTTACATTGTCATATTAGTTAAGATTTTAGTTTAGCCTAAACTAACTAATATAAATTGGCAACTCTTTAGCCTAGTATATGTATATGATGGAAGTAAGGAGCTGGGGTATGTGTTTGTTGATGTCGTGGGTTGGGAAAGGAAAAATGCAAAAAGAAAAATAAACTAGATGGTGAAATTTGTCCTTTTGAAACTAATAGATGTAAAATAAAGGTAAAATCGTAAAACACAAATGAAAAGACGCCATGTGTGCAAAGAGTGTAGTTGACACACAAGGGAGGGCCAACTTAAAAAGAACCACCAAGGAAGCGCAGGGTAGCAGACCACTAAAGCCCTAAGCGATACGCATGGGGATGTAGGAAGGAGGCCAGCTTTAGATCAGGATGCTCGATGAAATAAAACGGGTGATAATATGGCTGACGTCACTGGAATGGCTACGTTGATAACAGAACCAACCAAAGCAAGCCTGAGCCCCTGACATTGACCACCCAGGACAGGGACAATAGGCTCTATGGCAGTTTAGGCAATGAAGGCTTTAACAACCGGCAAATGTGACGCTCAGCAGACCAAGTGGCCAATAAGATAATAAGAGGAGGCCGTTCTCTAAGTGTTAGAACAAGTGGGTCAGTAGGCCGGCGTCCTCATCATTAACCGCAACTTGGGCGAGGATTATAAAAACTCCTATTCGTCAGATGCGAGGTAAGTGAGATAGGGAAAAAAACACCTTCACTGCATTCATCCTAAGCACATATTAGCCCTTCCTTATGTATGCCTGACTTGCTTGCGGAAACCCTGAATAACTAAACAACTTTACTGGTGTCAACGCTACTAGTGACAAATTGAGTTGCATCCGTTGGCGCCGTCTATGAGAAATGAGGTATAATAAGCCCGTTAAGCACCATAATGGTTATGATGAGATCACAGTTGTCATCACAAGTGGCCCCAGAACCATCGCTTGTAACAAATGCTGCCCTACCTGGGCATAGCGAATGCCAATGAGAAAATGAAGGGGTTGTCTCGATCGTAGCCGGCCAAGTTCGTACGCCTCAAGTGCCTGCCAGGCAGTTTAACCCGAAATTCGTAGCGCAGTTGTGTGCTAACAATCAAAATATGATGGGGGTATTATAACACCCAAGGTTGGACGCCTCCAGTTTGTTCTACCCATACCAACAAGACAATATGGGAGTGCACCAACCCCCTCAGCCAACTGTGTATGGTGTATAGCCATATTTTTAGCAACATGCACCATGGTCACCACACCAAGAGGCAATGTCTTCATTAACCACCTGCAAGCTGAGAGCCTTTCATAGTTACAGATCTAGAAGCCTCGAAGTGAAATGTTGTAGCCATAAATCGAGCAGTTTGGGAGACAATAAGGGGGAAGGAGATAGAAGACAATCTAGGAACAAGAGACAAGAACCTATGCCCTTAGCCCATGAATTGTTATGTGAAAATAATCTCCAGGATACTTATTGCCGAAACTAGATAAGTACAATAAGTCTACGACCCTTAAGGCCATGTTAACTCATTCAAAACGACCATGATGATATACGGGCTTACAGATGCCCTGAAATGCTAAGCTTTCCCTCAAAATGTTCACGGGGATGGCATTCTAGTGGTATAAGTTATTGCTGAACCACTTCATTTGTTGCCTCAATGACTTGTCTGGGGGCCTCATAGATCGCTTCGCTAATAATGAAGTTATCCCAAAAGATGTCGCTAGCCTGTTATCATATTACGAAAAACCAGGGCAAACCATTAAAGAATACACCAAAGGTTTAACGGCGTAGCATTAAGGGGAGAGGACCCCGAAGAAAATGTAGCAATCATCGCCTACACCCAAGGGCTCCAGCCCAGCAATTTCCACACCCAAATTTCTAGGAAAAGTTCACCTCGTTCTCCGCCCTCATGGAAGATGCAAAAGAATTCATAAGAGAGGACACTAGCTCTTCGTGATGGGCAACACGGGAAATGTTGGCACCCGAAAAAGCATGGGGTAGGGAAAAAGAAGAGCCCCTTAAAGTAAAAACAAACCTAGAACAAATTAGTAAAACTTGGGACGAGGTTCGGAAAGTACTCCCCGCTGAATGAATCCCAGATGGAGGTCCTTATGACCATGAAGGGAGATAAGGCACTGAAAGTGGCCTACAAAGATGACGTAGGATCTAGCTCAAAGAGACCCAACCCTCTTTTGTAGATTCCATAACAGTCACAGCCACGCCATTGAAGACTGCAAGCAGCTCAAGAAAAAAAAAAGAGGCCCTCATCTGAAGGGGAAAACTCTGAAAATTCATAGTGGTAAAGAAATGGTCCGACCACAGTAGAGCCAAAACCAAAAGGGAAGGGCCATAGTGGCACTTGGAAGTGGTGGAAACGATAGCAATGGGACTTACAGCAGGGGAGGATGCAACCCTGGGAGGAAAAAGTATGTTAAAAGCCTCACGGAGATGGTTTTCCTATAAAAGAGGTAGAAAACTAGAGATTTGCTAATCGTTTTGGATGAAGACCTAGAGACGGTAGCATCCTTTCTATGATAACTCATTGCTAATAGAAGTAGTACTAGCCAATTATCTAGTGAAAAGAATAATGGTGGAGATAGGAAGCTTGATAGAAGTTTGTTTATATTAGCTTTCGACAAACTCAGGCTAAAAAGGAATGAGTTGAAGCTCGTCTGCAGTTCCCTATTAAGATTCATCGAGGAATGGGCCACCTTATTGGGTATCATAGAGCTACCGGTAACTATTGGGGAAAGGAACAGACATGTGGATCTACAGGTAGAGCTCTTAGTTATGGATTGCCACTCAATGTATAATGGCATATTAGGATGGGTATTCTTAAACGGGATAAGAGCGGCAGTCTCCATGTACCATTTCGTGGTGAAATTCCCCCTAGCAACGGGATTGTTGAAGTGAGAGGAGACCGGTTACGAGCTAGGATATGTTACTTAGGATCCCGACAAACCAAGACGATAAAGAAACAGGTTTTGCAAATAGAGATCCCTGATGAAAACAGAGAAGAATACTGGGAGAGCCTTGTAGAGGTACTAGACCTAATACAATTAAGCAATCAGGGCAAAAAGGAGATAAGGTCAGAACTTGACCAAGGTAATAGAAATGTTATCATGGAGGTCTTGTCACAAAATAAGGACTTATTTACCTGGACCATGTCAGACATGAAGGGAATCGACCCCGGGTAACTGAGCATAGGCTCAATGTAGACCCAAAGAAGCGACCCGTTCAATAGAGGCAGCGCTTGTATTCATTTGAAAAACAGAAGGCCATAGTAGAGAAGACCTAAGAGCTGCTTGACGTAAGCTACAATCGAGAGATAGAGTACTCTAAGTGGGTAGTTAACACGGTATTAGTCATGAAATCGAATGAAAAATGGCGAATGTGCATAGACTACACTGGCCTAAAGAAAGTATGCCTAAAGGATTGCTTCCTGCTCTATAGGATAGACTAGCTTATCAACACCACCATCGGATGCAAATTACTCTTATTCACGAATACCTTCGGAGGGTATAACCAGATATGAATGACACTCGAAGATGAGGAAAAAGCCACTTTCATAACCGAACAAGGGCTCTATTGCTACAAGGTCATGTCCTTCGGCCTGAAGAATGCGATGGCAACATACTAGCAAATGGTTAACAAAGTGTTCGCAAAACAGTTGGGAAGGAATATAGAGGTCTATGTGGATGACATGTTAGTCAAAAGTAAGTGGGTGGAGGACTACGCCAAGGACCTAGAAGAAGCCTTTGCAATGATGAAAAGATACAGCATCATGCTAAACTTGGAAAAATATGCATTTGGTGTCAAGGTAGGAAAATTCTTGAGGTTCATGGTAACAAGTAATGGCATTGAGGTCAACCCGGAAAAAAATACACCTCACACTAGAGATCGAACCCGAAAACCACATATAAGGTTTAGATGAAGGAAGGATCGTAGTGCTTAGTAGGTTCATGATGTGATCAACTGACCGGTGCACTCCTTTCTTCAAGATGCTACGAACCACAAAGGACTTCCGCTAGACCTAAGAATGTGGGGAGCCCTTCAAGCAATTAAAAGCATATGTAGCGTAGCCCCCTATATTGGATAAGCCCAAAGAAAGGGAGCGCTTGTTGCTATACATCGCAACTTGCAGAGTAGTAGTAGTTATGACCCTTGTTTAGGAAGAAGGGAAGACCCAAAAAATCGGTGTACTACGTAAGCAAGGCATTGAAGGGAGAGGAGCTGTAGTACCCATCAATAGAGAAGATGGCCTTCTCATTGGTCACCTTAAAAACTTAAACTATCCTTCAAAGTGTAGGATTGATAATATTGCATGTGGTCTATCCTAGTAAATTTCTAGCACATGTCTTGGAAGATTGGGCCAAGCCCACAATTTAAGCCCGACACATAATTTATAATCCATTTGGAGGCCTAAGCCTAATAAAAAACTATCCAAGCCCAATTAGGTTATCTTGGACTCTAAAGAAAGCCTAAACCCAATTCCAAGCTTTGGCCCAATAAGACTACTACCACAATATAGAATTTGTTCTTTCAAGATTATTCTCTCAAAGTCATTCAACTAGATAAGGGACCAAGAAGACACAATTAACCTTCGCTTCCAAAATTAATAAAAAATGTCCTTGCCTGATCTAGGTGATATAATAATTATTTTTAGTTCCAATATATTCCACCATAAGATCAAAGTTGCACTTCAAGAATAATTATGGTTACCTAGAAGCTTATCACAAAAGAATATGAACTTTGTCTTTGACTTACTAAACAATCGACCATAATGCCCCTCTATGTATACCCACAGCTAAGGCTAGTCCTTTGGCCTGTGTACTATCACCTCTTTAACTGTATCTTTTTTTGTTAGGTCTGTTGTCCTATTGCCAACTATCCTTGGTCATGGAGTCTTTTGATCTCGGGAGTGACCCTCAAGCCATATGATCGATACACCTAAAAAGGTAGTATTACTAGATCTAGATTCGGATGATAAATATGGACAATCCCAAAGGGAGCATATAGATTCCTTATCGTATATGCATGTTCCAATTAATTAAAACTTGGCACTCAATGCACAAGGCTATTGATCCTAATAAAGTAATATCTCACCTACATTGAATCAAAGTACCAAATCCTAACTTCATTAGTTCATCTACATATGTTCAAGATTAAGAGTAATAATTATTTAGTAACAGTGAGTATCTTGTTTTCTTTCTTTGAAAGTATGTCTCTAGAAAACATACTCACAATGATCGTGTCGAATGCGTGACACACATATTATTGAGACAAATCTGGAAAGTCCTCTAATGACCTAGGTAGATCACTCTCAATGAGGAGACTTGCTCAATAAAACCTTATCCCAGTAGAGTGCCCAACACTACCATCCACTTATAGACTCAATTTATGACGTGACTAAATCTAGACTTGGACTTACTATGTCTCCAGCCTCATTGCTTACCCAAGTCATTAGTTAAAGTCAAGGGACCTTTTTACATATTTCAATAAAACATACCAGAGATAATTTGTAATTCTTAGTTAAAGTCAAGGGACCTTTTTACATATTACAATAAAACATACCAGAGATAATTTGTAATTCTAACAATCTCCCATTGGCATTAGAGATTACTTATGCACAACCTAATACTCATAGACTCTAAATGTGTGGCAAACATTTTTTTTGGAAGAGTCTTTGTAAACAGGTCCGTTAGGTTTTCCGCTGAAGCTATCTTTTCAACTACTATATCTCCTATTTGGATAAACTCACGGATCAAATAATATTTCGGTTCAATGTGTTGACCCTTCTTGTGATTTCTGGGCTTTTTGCATTGTGAAACAGCACGTTTGTTATCACAATACAACATTATTGGTCATTGAGCAGCTAGCACAACTTCTAGGTCCATAAGGAATTTTCTTTGCCATGCTGCCTCTTTGCAGCCTTAGACACTACCACATACTCGGCCTCTATGGTAGATTCAAAAATACAATTTTGCTTCACGCTTCTCCATGAAATAGCTCCTCCTGACAGACTAAAGACATATCCAGAAGTAGACTTCCTGGAATCTCTGTCAGACTAGAAATCTGAGCTTGCATAGGCTAATGGCGTTAGATCATCCATACAGTATTCTAGCACATAATTCTTAGTCCCTTGCAAGAACTTAAATATATGCTTAACTGCAACCAAATTTGCTGGTCTAGGGTTTGACTGATATCTACTAACCATGCCAATAGCAAAGCAGATATCTAGTCTAGTGTAAAACATAGTATACATGAGACTTCCAACTGCCAAAACATAAGGAATTCACTTCATGCTCTTTATCTCCTCAGGTGTTTTAGGACACTGATCGCAAGATGCATTTCTATTATACCTCTTATACATGTAAGGTTCATCAATATTTTGTTCAAAACCATAAGATTTAATTGCATGATCAAATTTGACATTCCATGCTCTAGATGTTGGATCACTATCATGAGCACAACCCTAAATAGCTTACAAGGGCAGGGGTCGTCTATAGTATAACGTGCGAGTGCGGGGTCAAGTTCACGGGGAGGCTAAACGTGTGTATTCCTAAGCTATGTGCATCCTAAAAGGCTACGTGTTAGGTCCTTAAACTATAATCTTTTTGGTTTTTTTTGGGATAGGATGGAGTGCAGAAAAAGTAAATCTACCCTAAGAACAAGGGAATAAAATGGTGTGTTTATGTGAAACGGGGGAATCAAGTAAGCTAAGGGGAATCTTACATATGAAAATAGGGACTAGGGTGATTGCAACTTTCAAATGGGTGATTACACTTCTTGTTAAGGTTACCTAATGGTATAGTTGGTTGCTCTCGTCGGTTGCTCTCGTCTAGACTCCTAATTAACCTCTTAATTACACCCTAAACCTTAGTGCAGGTTCGTCCCTAAGCGTCGACTAACCTAGAGCTACAACGTGGTCTTTATGACTTAGGGCCATAGGGCTAACAAGCTAGGATTATAGGTGGCTTAGATCGATCTAGCCCTAGTATCTAAGCCATAGGCTAGATTTAAAGCCAAGACATAGTCCGTTTAAGGTTGGCTAACCTATCCTAAAACCCATTAACTGGATTTAAAGCTAAGAGAGACTCGACCTAGGCTAGCAATTAAGTTGTACACTACCGATCGTCATTACAATAGCGGGAATTATCAAATAAGCGTGTGCATATACATCAAGGGCATGGTATTCAAGGATAAATCGACCTATCCTACTACTAAACACTTAGACATGCTTAGATTATGCCAATTTAAGCAATAGCACATGACATACAACCAATTGAAGCTATTTATGCTATTAAGTATGCAAACACACACATAGACATATATATAAGCATACCCACTTCATGTAATCGCCGTACAAAACACATCGACATGCTAGCGCAATGATTTAGAAATGATTAATAGGATAATAGACTTTAATATATATATATGCAACTTCATTGAGACATTTTAACAGACACAAAGACATGTATGTAAAATGGCCTTCAATACCCAAAGTGCATGCATATATATATATATATATATATATATATATATCCATCAAGTACCCATAACAATAATGTAATAATCATCCATAATACAAGAGTAAATCACCTTATATAACTTTAATCATACATAGATTAACTTAGGATAAGAGAGAAATACCTTTTTATCCATAGCTATGCTTTACAATCCAAGAGCTTATGCCTAAATCCTTGTGGTTGATCCTTTGAGAGGCTTGATTCTAAAGTATTTTTGTGTTTAAAAGTGTGTGTGAGGTAAGTTTAGATAGATTTTAGGGTTTTGGGAAATGGGTGTAAGAGATGGATTGAAAAGATTCCTCTTAGATGCTAAAATTGGGCCCTATTTATAGCCTCCAGGGTCACTACCGACTGACCCTACCAGTCAGCCAGTACTTGGGGGTCAACTAGTAAAAACATGCACATTTTGGATTTACCGAGGGACCCAATGAGGGACCCTACCAGCTAGCCGGTATGTATCGGGGGACCCTACCAGCTAGCCCCTTCACATTTGATAGCTCAACTTTGAACCTTCATATCTTTCTCATTTCTTCGTCTTTTCCCTTGCGGTCTTCAACGTTGAGCTTATTTCTTCCTTTACGCATGTCCCATCCTAAAACTCACCTACAACATAAAATAAGGCATTTAGTGTAGCATTTGATCACTAAAATCATTATAAACATTTAACTCTACTTAAGTGCAATTATTACTTACGTACTACACTAATGCTACAAAATAAGCACAAATCACCTCAAAATAAGAATAAAAATGTAATATTACATAAGTAATATACTAATGCTACCAAATAAGCACAAATCACCTCAAAATAAGAATAAGAATGTAATACATAAATACGCACAAAACCAACACATCAACACCCCCAAACCTTCTCCTTGCTTGTGCCCAGGCGAGCCCAAACCTAAGTCTATCTCAAAGTTGGTAAAGAGAGTTGCTTAAAGGATTAATTTGCTATCATAGTGTATTTAAGGAGAATGAAGGGGTCGTTCCTTTTGTAGAGAGATCTCCAAGACTTTTTGGATCCTCCTTTTACTCACAAGGGGTCTCGTACCTCCGGGAAGTTCCCTAGTAGCCTTAACCTTTACAAGCTCGGGATTCTAACGCGTATACATAGGATGTTGATACTTTGTGCCCGATTTACTAACATGGCCTCCCTAATATGCACAAAGCCTCAAAGACAAGGAGAGAAAGAAGAATGTACAATCATAATGGCTGACAAATGACGTAAGAGTCTTATTCACAAAACATCAAAAGAATGAAATGATAACTTGTGCTGAGTCGACGTTACGTCACTTAAGCATCTATTCGATAAACTTCACTCTTTCATATTTTTGTTGCCTTTTGGTTTTTTTTGTATTTTTCATTTTTTTGGCTTTTTCAAGCTTTTTGCCTTTTTTATTTTTTGGGTTTTTTTTTTGGCATTTTGCATTTCATAACAAAAAGAAAAGAAAAAAAAAGGCTAAGACACATAAAAAAGAACCAATCAAGGAAAGGGTACTCATATCAATAACCCTTTTTTTAATACTTCTTTTGACCAAGCCATGGGGTAGCTATAAGGTGCATTCTAAGAGGCACCCACTACCCACAACTTTCAAGGGCATCTCCTCTAAGTCTCGGCTCTCTCTCCATTCCATTCACTCCCTACAATAAAGCCCTATCTCTACAAATCAATTAAATCAATCACAAAAGCCAAAACTCTAATCAACCAAGAGATAAACGACTCTATATGCACAAAAATCGAAAAAAATTTACTATTTTTAAGAACATAATGCAATCTACCCTAATGAAATATAAGACAATAAAACCAAACTCCCGTACCCCTAAACCTAAACTTTGCTTGTCCTCGAGCAAATAGAACAAAGGCACATAATAAGTAAATGGACATCACAAAGCAAGTAAGAGTGGTGGGGACGGGGCAGATAAAAGGAGAAGTGGAGAAAGGATAGATACAACCTTGTGTTTTTATTGAAGCTTTTTGATGCCAATGATTAAAGATTCATCTACTAACCTTGTTTCTCAACAAACTACAAACACTCAAAGCATACAATTAGTAGCATTGCCATGCGAGTTTGCATTGGCATTGTAAATGGATAAGTAAGGTGTATGAAAATCAGGAAATGATAGAGAGGGTCAACACTTGGGAGGGTGAAAAAAGAAAAAAAATGAAAAACGAATGAAAATCAAAGAACAAAAATGTCTAATGTTAGAATAATCCATATTTAAAATTGCGAGGCACAAATTGCCAGATATTTAACCAAGCACAAACAATAATGATGGGGCAATGAATGTTCAATGCACCCATTTTCTAACTCTCACCCCAAACTATCAAATGAAAACGTGTGCACAAGTGTGAAAGGTGTCATACATAAGCGTGGAAGATCAAGTCTTATTTGCTCTCTAATTAACCACCCCGTGACATTCTTCTCATAAACAAAGGCTAAAAACACACCATTCCTGTGGGTCAAAGATAGGTCTAATGGATGCAATATGGGAAACGTGCTTTCTAACCTTAGATGAAAGTATTCTATGCATGAAGGCATAAACATACGCTCTAAAGAAGGACACTCAACGGAATGGGAAAGGGGAGTAGAAATGACATTTGGAGAAGGAGAAGCAAAGATAAGGGAAGTTGAAATATTACACTTGTCTTCTCCACAAGATATAACATTATTAAGCCTAGGTCGCTCTAACTTCTCATAAGGGGTGGATTCGATCTTAATTGGCTCTATTGCCATTAATGATTCATTAAACATCCAAAATGACCCATAGATCTCTAAGGACACCAATTTCTTTCTTAGGTGTCTTCTTAGAATTGCTACTTGCCTCAACGCAATGATTCTTAACTTCAAGAGACTTATCATCTAAAACCTCCGAAATTGATATCTTGTTTTTCCCAGCAGATGACACTAAACCTTTACTAACTAAAATCTGATCAAATTCATCTATACATTTATCACTAGTGGGTGTCATTTCACAATCATGCTTCTTATATAGAGTAAGCACGCAAGGAGGAGAAAATGAGGATGAGGACTCACAGGATTTTGGGTCATGGGTGCATAAATTCTCAAGGGAGGTGTGTACCCTAGACTTCCTAAATAAAGACTTGAAATGCAAATGAGTGCTATGCTTATGGGATTCAACCTTCAAGTATGTGTGAAGTATAGGATGGGAAGAAAGGATAGGTTTATGCGACTCAATGAAAGGCGTTGAAAGCTTAAGAGGATAGGGTACTACTTCTTCTAAAACATATCCATAAGAATCTTCAAGAACCAAGCTATCATCAAGCTCATCTTCATCCTTATTACAAGATGTTATCTCTCTATCAATCTCTCTTTCTAATTGTCTCTCTAATACATCATATTTTTCACCCCTAGTTATCTTATCGTTAGGTCTCATCTCTATCCCTTCAACTTGTTCTAAAGGTATCTTAAAATTCTCACTAATGAGTTGCACACTCTTAAGCATTCTTTTGAAGCGCTCACGTAAAGATTTGGTGTCTCGTTTCAAACTCTCTAGTTTCTCTTGATTAGATCAGAGGAGAAATTGGGATTGCTCAAGCATTTGATCTAATTGCTCTGAGAGTATAAACATAAAAGAGGGTTCAACCGAGTGAAAATGGTAAACATATTGATTGTGGTCACTATAAGCACAACCATTATAGTACTCAGAGGATGGGTGGGTAGAAAAAGATGGTATGAAGGTTCAACTTTTAATGCAAATAGGTGGACTAGATGAGACCCCAAGATGAAAATGCATGATATTGCCCCCTAGAATCATGATAATAAGATGAAGATGCATGCATGGGCATATGATTCCTAGGGGCATTAGGCGTTGTATATAATTAGGAACTATGGTTGAAAATAGGACAAGCACTAGAAAAATGAGCACGGCTTCTACAATGATTGCAATAACAAAATATGATTTCTAAATGAAGATTTATGAGATGATGCATGACTATAGAGGTCATAGTTGGCACTAGCCCTAGATTGGGGATTGTCATGGGGACTTTAAACGGTTCGATGCCAATGATTTCCGCATAAGGGACAAGCATTGGGAACATGTTCGGGTGGTGGGGAAGAGGATACAAGTGACCACTATGATACATTAGGATTATTCATGATTAATTGACATAATTAAATCTCTTCACAATGCTCAAAATTTTTTTTAAGTTTTCTTTTATTAATCAAAATAAATAAAACATGAAAAGAAAAGACAAAACAACATGTAACAACCTAAGACACATAAAAACAAGGAAACCAAACAACTGTTGCCTCCCCAGCAACAGCGCCAAGAACTTGATCGCTATTTATGAGCACAAGCCTAAATAGTCCACAAGCGCACAGCTCGTCTATAGTGTAGCGTACGAGTATAGGGTTGAATCTATAGGAAGGCAAAACGTGTGTGGTGTTCTAAGCTATATGCGTCCTAAAAGGCTAGGTGTTGGGTCCTTAAACTACAATCTTTTTGGGTTTTTTTGAGATAAGATGGAGTGCAAGAAAAGTAAATCTACCTTAAGGACAAGGGGATAAAATGGTGTGTGTGTATGAAAGGGGATAATCAAGCAATTTAAGGGGAATTTAACACGTGGAAATGAGGGGTGATTACAGCTTGCAAATGGGTGATTAATACTTCTTGTTAAGGTTACTTGATGGCTTATACTTGGTTGCTCTCATCTAGACTCCTAATTAACCTCTTAATTACACCTTAAGCCTTAGTGCGAGTTTGTCCTTAGACGTTGACTAACTTAGAGGTACAACATGGTCTTTATGACTTAGGGCCATAAGGCTAGCTAGCTAGAATTATTGGTGACTTAGATCAATCTAACCCTAGCATCTAAACAATAGGCTGGATTTAAAGCCAAGACCTAGTCCAACCTACCCTGAAACCCGTTAGCTGGATTTAATGCTAAGGGAGACTCGACCTAGGCTAGCCATTAGTTGTACACCATCGATCGTCATTACAATAACGAGAATTATCAATTAAGTGTGTGCATACACAAAAAGGGCATGGTATTCGAGGATAAATGGACCTAACCTACTACTAAACACTTAGACATGCTTAGATTATGCCAATTTAAGCAATAACACCCAACATGTAAGTAATAGAAGCTCTTTATGCTATTAAGTATGCAAACACATACATAGACATGTATATAAGCATACCCAATTCATGTAATTACCACACAAACACATAGACATGGTAGCATAATGATTTAGAAATGGTTAATAGCATAATAGACTTTAATATACATATGCAACTTCATTGAGACATTTCAACAAACACAAAGACATATATGTAAAACGACATTCAAAACCTTAAGTACAAGTATAATATAATATAATATATATATATATATATATATATATATATATATATATTTATAGATCCATCAAGTACCCATAACAATAATGTAATAATCATCCATAATACAAGAGTAAATCACCCTACATAGCTTTAATCATACATAGATTAACTTAGGATAAGAGAGAGATACCCTTTTATCCAAAGTCATGCTTTACAATCCACGAGCTCATGCCCAAATCTTTATGTTTGATCTTCTTAAAGGCTTGATTTCAAAGTATTTTTGTATTTAAAAGTGGGTGTGAGGTGAGTTTAGATGGATTTTAGGGTTTTTGGAAACGGGTGTAAAGTGGGTGTGACAGATGGATTGAAAAGATTCCTCTTAAATGCTAAAATTGGACCCTATTTATAGTCTCCAGTGTCACTGTCGACTGACTCAACCGATACTTGGGGGGGTCAACCGGTACAAAAATACATATTCTAGATTTACCGGGGGACCTTACTAGGGACCCTACCGGCTAGCCAGTACATACCGGGGGCCTTACCGGCAACTCAACTTTGAAACTTCATATCTTGCTCATTTCTTCTTCTTTTCATGTGCAGTTTTCAATGTTGAGCTTGTTTTTTTTCTTATTTATGCTTGTCCCATCACAAAACTTATCTACAACATAAAATAAGGCATTTAATCTAGCATTTAATCACTAAACTTGTTCAAAACATTTAACTCCACTTAAGTGCAATTATTATTTAAGTAGTACATTAATGCTACTAAGTAAGCACAAATCACCTCAAAATAAGAATAAGAATGCAATACATAAATACATATAAAACCAACACATCAATGCCTGCTTTAATCTTTTAATGGACTTGTTTAGCTCACAAACAATATATTCCTGGCCTTTAGCAATGAGTCCACCTGGTTGTGTCATGCAAATGGTCTCATCAAGTTGTCTATTAAGAAAAATTGTCTTGACGTCCATTTGCCATATCTTGTAGTCATGATAACACATGGTGGCTAAGAGGATCTTGATGGATTTAAGCATGGCTACCGATGAGAAAGTTTCCTCATAATCGATCCCTTCTTTCTAAGTATAACCTTTTGCCACCAATCTTGCTTTAAAGGTTTCAACTTTTCCATCAACTCCTCTTTTTCTCTTGTAGACCCATTTGCACCTTATAGCTTTTATCCCTTCAAGTGCAACCACAAAATCCCAGACTTTGCTAGAATACATTGATTCTAACTCTGAATCTATTGCCTTATGCCATTGGTTGGCATCTATGTCGAAAATTGCTTCAGCATAACTTGTGGGATCCACTACCTAATCCTGTGAAGAAGTCTGAAAAAACTCTCTATTGTATCTATCAGGTGGCCTAGATATCCTCTCACTACAATAGGCTTCAAAGTATTAGGTGTAAAATGCTTTTCTTTTTCATCCACAGTTGCCACAGGTGTTACTAGAGATTCTTGTGAAATCTCTTTTAGTTAACTTTAGAATCTGGTGTTTTCTAGATCATGTCATCATTCTCTAAGTATTTAGCATGGGTGCTAATAAACATCGTCTGCTTCTCAGGATTATTAAAGGGTGCTAATAAACATCGTCTGCTTCTCAGGATTATTAAAGATCCTTTCTCTGGTTCTCTTAGGATACCTAATAAAATAGCACATCTTAGATCTTGGTTCTAACTTTGAAGCATTGCTATTTAGTACAAAAGCTGGACAACCCTAAATGTGAAAATGATGTAAACTAGGCTTACGCTTGGTCCACATTTTTTGTGGTGTCCTAGGTACTGATTTAGATGGTACCAAGTTCATGATGTATGCTATTGTCTCAAGGGCGATAAAGGAAATGATGCATGACTCGTGATTGACCTAACCATATCTAATAGGGTACAGTTTCTTTTCTCCGTTACACCATTTTGCTAGAAAGACCCCAGCGCAGTCAGCTAAGACACAATCCCTTCTTGTGTAAGGTAATCTTTGAACGCACCCGAGAGGTATTCGCTAATTTGATCAGCCTGAAGGGCTTTGATATGTTTATCTAATTTTCGCTTTGTCTTAACCTTGAACTCCTTGAATTTCCCAAATGATTCAGACTTGTGTCGTATCATATATATATATATATATATATATATATATATATATATATATCCATATCTAAAGTAATCATCAGTGAAAATAATGAAATACTCATAATCTCTTCCTACTGGTTTGCTTATAAGACCACACACATTGGTGTGAACCAATTCCAATACTTTCTTGGCCCTTTCTCCTTTAGAAGAAAATGACTGTCTGTTCATTTTTCCTTTGAGACAAGATTCATAGGGGGGTAGATATTCAAGATCTAATAAGCTAAGATGCCCATCCTCAATTAATCTTTGCTCACTTTAGACTATTATGTCCTAAGCGTAGATGCCAAAGATAAGTATCATTGGTTGAAAAAACCTCCCTTTTTTTGGGAATTAGTTTGTTTTATATTATATAGTGAGTTTGTAATAGGTTTCATATTGAACAAGTTATCATACATGCTACCAAAATAGATAATATTTCCATCTCTAATAATATCAACACCAGAATGAAAATTAATGCAAAAACCATCTAACATTAATTATGAAATAGAGATAAGATTTTTATGTACATTCAAAACATAATAAACATTGTTAAAAAATAACTTCCTAATACATGGAAAATTTAAGCAAATTTTTTCCACTGCAGCAACCCATATTTTTTCTCTATTACCTATCTTTAGAGCAAATTCCCCTTTAGCTAGTTCCTTCAGTTCTTGAAACCAATGTAAAGAATTACAAATATGGTTAGTGGCTCCAAAGTCTACAATTCAAGAAGTAGTAGAATCAACCATTAAACAGGTTTCAATTTAGAACAAAAGAGGTGTGCCATCTGGCCTCATTTTAGGTACTTTAGGCAATCCCTTTTCTAGTGCCCTTTTTGGCTGCACTTAAAGCACTTGCCCTTAGGCTTTTCACCTGTTACCTATTTGGATTGTTCGCCATTTTTCTTCTTTTGCCCTTGACCACATTTTTCCTTCCCCTTTCCTTTGAACTTTCTTCCTTTCGAGTTAAGTCCAGAAGAGGAAGCTTGGACTATGTTTACATGGCCCTTACTTTTCATTATGGCTTCTATAGCTAGGAGCTCTTTCATCAATTCTGTCATATCCATATTCGTTTTGCCCATATTAACATGAACTGGGTATAAGACGGTGGTAGAGTCTTCAAAATCATGTCTACCTTCGACTGTTCATATATGTTTGCCCCTAGGATCTCAATAGTATTGAAGCAATCTATTATTTGAGCATATGTTCTCTAGCAGATGCTCCTTCTGCCCACCTTTGGTTCATAATATCTCTAAGAGCATCCTGTCTTGCGGGCCTGCTCTTGTCGGCAAATATACAAGACAGTAAGGTTATGATTGCTTTGTAGTTTCCATATGATGATACTTGCTCTGCAAAATATCTGAAGTAGAAGCCATCATATAGCACTTGGCCATACTATTGGCCTTCTGCCATTTTGCCTCAGTATCTTTCTACGCTTCAGAAAAGTTTGCCCTCATAATAGGACAAGGAGTTTAAGACATACTTATACTTTTTTGCGGTGAGTACTATGTCCAAGTTTCATTCCCAATCTACAAAATTAAGTCCAGTGAGCTTATGGTCTTTGAGAATTGTAGTTGGTGGACTGAATCAAGACATTTTCTGGATATACAATAATATAATCATAATTAATTTATGAGTATGGAATTAATGCATGTATAGTATGTATGCTATCTTTGGAAATAAAACGTACAAGTACTTTTACATCATTTGCCTTTGAGTAGATTAACCCTTAAACTGCTCGATGTAACAGTGTCTCGACATCCTAGCAAGAACTCTGCTGATGGGATGGCCGAACTCATGAACGTATAATTAAGCACCACCACTTATTTGAATTGACAATTATTTGGATATGATCCAATTGAATAATTCAATCACTGTTTCATTTGGCTTCTTAAATCTGGTAGCAGACTCTCTCGATGAGATAGCCGAACCTACCATTTAAGTTGAGTATATACCCTTCCTTATGTTCATTCTCCGTAACATTCTTGATTTAAGCCCTTCAATGGGGTAATGACTTTAATCAATGTTACGTAAGGCAATCTTTAGTGAAGAACTCCACTGTTGGGATGGCTGAACTCACTAACATCCTTTTGAATAAGCATTTTAAATCACCTTCCTAAATCTAGGTAAAGTGTCACCCTCCGAAGGGAAGTTAATGACGTTTACCTTTAGCGTGAATCAAATATGAAAAGCCATGGGGTATTTCCAGTCCCTTCTCATACTCAATATTATAACTTAAGGATTTCCTCTATTTTTGGTATTCTTGCTTTGTTTTACATTTAAACACTCTTTGGATTTGCAAAACACTTTGGTTTTTATGAATCCCCTTTGTGTTACTAAATGTTGCAATACCATAACAAATTATTTACCTAAATCTGGATATAAATAGACCCTTATGTTGGCATATTGTAAATCTCTAGTTAAGTTCTTCGTTTTTGTCATGAGATTACATAGCATCTTTAGACTTAATTGCATACAAATATTTTGTCTAAGCCAATCTCATTCGAATGAACTTAACTATCTTGAGAATTTGCACATAGGTTTGGCCAATTTTAAACTCTAATGAGTAGACATGTTTCTAAGTGGTAATCATCTTTATGTTCATGCAAATATGATCAACACATATATCAACGCAATATAAATATCTACCAAAACATGTTATAATCCCTCTTTGATGGCTTCCTGCAATCCTCAACACAAAAGCACAAAACAGTAGCATTTCTTGGATATTTTGCCTCTGCCTTCTCTTCATTTTTCTCTTTGTTAGGGAATTACACAAGAAAATATTTTGCTAATACTAATACTAACTTACAACAATTAAAAAAAAACATTACAAGGATATAAAAAACATTCTATGCTTATTTTAAATGAAGCTATAAGCAACCACAAAGATATATACATGAAATCACCTATGGTTAAGCTTTGTTAACCATACATGATGTTCTATCATGCATACATATGAACTATCAAAGGGGTTTTCTATGTTACCTATACATACAAGCATAAACACAAGTATATGCAACACAAGATTTCTTAATCTTGTCACCCACAAGATAACTAATATACTTGTGCAAAAACAATGTTTTCTTTAGTCTAAGCATGTTGTGTGTGAGCTTAAGCTCTGATACCAATTATAGGATCGATAATATTGCATGTGGTCTATCCCAGTCTACATTTTTAAAAACTTTCATTAAGAAAACATGCTAGGAAAATAAAATAACCGCATAACACACACAAGAACATGTTTAAGAACATATAGAAAATAACTAGTATTTGCAAAATATATAAAGCTAACCTCTTGGAACGTAGGGCCTTTGGTGAAGCTACAACCATCACGAGCTTTGTTCTTGCTCATAAACAAGGCCACAAAAAATTTTACAATAAGGGTGTCGCAATATTTAACTTTGAGAGAATAGCCTCTTGTATGAGAAGAAGCAAAGTAATATGCTCTTGAAAATCTAGAGCAAAAACCACACAATAAGTGTGTACTATGTGTTGTAGTATTCTCTTACCAAATTGGAAGATATCAACTACAAAATTTTTGGATACTAGAAATGGTTTAGGGTTTTGCTTGTCTATAGAAAAAGTTTGGCACCTAAACCTTGTAAACTTTCCATGTGGAAAACTTTTTCTTTGTAGTAAATGTTTGCCACATGTCATAGAAGTTACTTGTATAATTTGCATTCCTCTTGTAGTACCTTTTTAGCACATGTCTTGGAAGATTGGGCCAAGCCCACAATCCAAGCCTAACACATAGTCCATAATCCATGTGGAAGCCCAAGCTCAAAAAGAAACCATCCAAGTCCAATTAGGTTATTTTGGACTTTAAAGAAAGCCCAAACTCAATTCCAAGTTTTGGCCCAATAAGGTTACTACCACAATATGGAATTTGCTCTTTCAAGATTACTTTTTCAAAGTCATTCAACTAGAAAAGGGACCAAGAAGACACAATTAACCTTCGTTTCCAAAAATAATAAAAAATGTCCTTGCCCAATCTAGGTGACATAATAATTATTTTTAACTCCGATCTATTCCATCATAAAATCAAAGTTGTACTCTAAAAATAATTGCTGTTATCCAGAAGCTTATCACAAAAGGATGTGAACTTTGTCTTTGGCCTACTAAATAACTAACCATAGTGCTCCTCTATATATACCCACAATTAAAGCCAGTCCTTTGGCTTGTAAAATATAAGCTCCTTAGCTGTATCTTTTTTTTTTATTGGGTCTTTTGTCCTATTGCCAACCGTACTTGATCTTAGGAGTGACCCTCAAACCATATGATCGATACACCTATAAAGGTAGTATCACTAGATCTAGATTCGGATGATAACTTTGGACAATCTTAAAGGAGGCACATAGATTTCATATTGCATGTGCACGTTCCAATGAAATAGAAACTTGGCACTTAATGCATAGGGTTGTTGATCTTAATAAAGTAAGATCTCACCCACAGTGAATCAAAGTACCAAACCTAACTTCATTAGTTCATCCATATATGCTCAAGATTAAGAGCAATGATCATTTAGTAACAATGAGTATCTTGTTTTCTTTTTTTGATAGTGCGTCTCTAGAAAACATACTCGCAATGGTCTTGTCAAATACGTGACACACGTACTATCGAGACAAATCCGAAAAGTCCTCCAATGACCTAGGTAGATCACCCTCAATGAGGAGATTTGCTCAATATAACCTTATCCTAGTAGAGTGCCCAACACTACCATTTGGTTATTGACTCAATTTATGATGTAACTAAATCTAAACTTGGACCTACTGTGCGTCTAGCCTCACTCCGCACCGAAGTCATTAATTCAAGTCAAGGGACCTTTATATATATATATATATATATATCAATAAAAACATACCAGAGATAATATGTAAAAAACTTATACTGTCATTTAACAAAATGATTATACATTGTTTAACATCCATGAGGTCATATATAAGTGAGCTTTAGGGTATACTCTTCCTAATACAAAGCACACCCTATATTGGTCATGACAAACACCCCTTTTAGGCAAGTACTCTTAAAGTCGAAAATATCCATGCGACTGATGAAATAGGTAGTATAGTCAATGCAATACGACATCTCTTACCAGCCCTAGGCAACCATAAAATCTAAGGCATTAGTGGATTTCATAGTAGAGTGCACGAAAAGGGTGGTCGAAGCTTCACCGATTTAGATCCTCTGGGTAGAAAGAACTGCGGGCAAAGGTGGATGTGGCGCAAGCCTCATCCTCACTAGCCCTGAAAGAGAAAAATTCTCTCATTTATTAAAGTTTGAATTTCAGGATTCTAATAACGAAGCCGAATACGAATTAGTTCTAGCCAATTCAATGGTGGCCCAGGCCATTGAAGAAGAATGGATCAGAGTGCTCACCAACTCCCAATGAGTGACCAACTAGATCCTAGGAGAATATGAAGCACATAACTAGCCATGATAGCTTATGTACATAAGGTAAAAACCCTCTCCACAAATTTCAAAATGTTTAATGTACAGTAAGTACCAAGAGAGGAGATAGCTAAAGCAGATGCCTTATCCAAGTTGGTAGCAGTAGAAGTAGAAAAATGTGAGATATGAGTAGAAGTCCTCCAAGAGCCGAGCATTTGGTATGGACCAGAAGAAGAAATACTCTACATCCAAAAGTGCGCAAGTTGGATGGACCCTATTATCCTATTTCAGACCCAACGAATCCTGCCAGAGGACAATAATGTCATGAAGGTCGTAATATAAAGATTTGCTAAGTATGTCATGCAGCAAGGATAGTCATACAAAAGGTCTTATCTGGCCTATTCCTTAAATGTGTGACCAACGAATAGGGGAATATGTGCTAAGGAAATGCACGAAAGCGTTTGTAAGAATGATAGCCCAAAAAATGCTTTGCCAAGATATTACTGGCTGACGATGGTGAGAGATATCACCAAGCTAGTGGCCAAATGCGACCCTTGTTAGCCAGTCACCAGTGTATAACGTCAACCAGCAACTAAGTTAGTCCCAATGACCAGTTCTTCACCCTTTGCTCAGTAGGGCTTAGATGTCATAGGACCATTTTCTTTGGGAGTGGCACAAAAGAAATATGCATTCATCACCAGAGATTATGTGGGGAAAATTAACTTAAGAGGGGGGTGAATTGAGTTAATTACTAATTTTAACACCAAAAATGTGATTAACAAACAAGGATAACACTTATGCAAATATTGGAACATGTAATGAGCAAAATATCAAATACCTAAGGAACAAATATTAAGCACATGACAACACAAGCAAAAAATCAAACACCTAGTGGGCAATAAAATAGGATATCAAGAAAGTAAAGAGATTAAGAGAATGAAACCTGATTTTTAGGTGGTTTGGCCTTGCTTACATCCTCCTCCTAATGATTCTCCCCTTAGAAATTCAAACAACTCCAATGATGATTCTTCACAAGTTGATGAATCACAAGCCAACCTTAGACCTCTTTGAAGCCCTTCTTCAAAGAGCCCTAGTATGCATCCACTAAGGATTTCCCCACACTCTATTTGCTCTATAGTCTACCTAGTATGTGATACAAGCTCAAAAGTGTGTATATGATTAAGAATGCAAGAAATTGAATGGCAAAAGGCTACAACTTCAAAAAAGTGAATACAACAAAAGAAAAGCTCAAGTTTGCTCAAATATCTAACAATTTATAGTTCTCAATGATGATTTCCAAGCTAAAAGATGTTTGAAAATGAAGAAAATAGCTTAGAAATGCTCAAAGATGATTTTTTTTGGCTTATTTTCCAAATTGGGATGAATGGGTATTTATGGAGGCAGCTGAAATGTACTGTTAATGGTAAAAAGTTTCCAATTCAGGGCACTGGCGATAGAGGATCTGGTAGACTAGTTAGGGGTGACTAGTACCTCCAAAGACCTCAAGCTCTACTAGTAGCCTCAACCGGTCGATCAGTGAGGGTGATCGACAAGGCCAGAAAGCAACTCTTAAAGCAAGACTTACCGATAACCCTCTTATTCCAGTTAGTCGACTAGCTAAGGTGATTAGTAGGTCCAGAAATCTCCTTTTTCAAAGTAAAACCATGCTGTTATGCACTATTTTGAAAAACTTAGCAAATTTGGCAAGATAAAATCATTTCAAAAAGACTTTAAAAGCACAATTTAGATCAAAAACATGTTATGCAACCATCTAGAAGAATTTTAATGAAAGAAGTAAAGTGAGGAATGCTTCATGAATATTTTTCGCCCCTTAAAAAAGTTAAAAACCATTTAAACAAAGGATAGTTCAAGAAAACCATGTTATTTGGAGCTGTAAGATGTTGTCTAAGGCTAAACACAAAGGAGCATATGCCGGTACTCCTTATGTTGCCTTGTCTTCTCCTTATAACTCCTTTTCCATCACGAACAATCTCGAGCTCTTTTTGCCATCATGCCTTCCAAACTTGTATAGTGTTCAAGCCTTGATGAATATTTGACACATATGCACTTCCAACTTCTAATGAGCTTTCTTGCCAATCAACTCAAGCATAATCTCACAAGGATATTACGTATTAAAGAGTTTCATTTAAACAAGCACATACAAAACAAAAATTTTCATTATCAAAACACAAGATATATATATATATATATATATATATCAATCTCCACCTTTTTGATGATAACAAAATATTGTCAAATTTAATAGTCTAAGGAAATTTAGTCCCTCTCCATTAAGCACACAATCAACCATAATCAACATGACAATTAGTAATAACATATAAGCACATCATAATCATAGTCAACATAACACATCCAACATATCAATCATCATTCCATATCTAAAACTTCTCCCCTTTTCAAACTCAATCCAAGCACATCAACAACCACGTGTATCAAACATAACACATCAAGCATCACACGTCTCTCCTTCTTTGGCATTATCAAAACCAAATAAGGCATAAAAAGAGAATAAAAGCTAGCAAAAAAAGAATAACATGGATAAGAGTAGCAATTCCAAAAAGTAATACCAAGGTACCATAATCCACAAGCTAAACTAAGCTAAAACTAATGAAAGGTCCAAAAGCCACAATAAATGCCAAAAATAAGTACAAATGTTTCAAATGAGGTGAAGAATGAAAATCATGAAATGATTATTTTGAAAACACGATGCCCCCAAGACTTAGCCACGCTGATTTTGATCTCGATACTCTTTGAAGAAGTCATTCATCTCCTTGTGCATTTCTTCAACATTTTGCTCCACTATACCAACTTTTGTGTTCATCAACTCCATTTGAGATAGAATGCAAGCTAAGATTAATGGATCCTCGGCTTGACCTCCAGAACTAGAAACGGCTCCTGTTCTCATCTCTTAACGCTACATTTCCTCAACTCTAGCACTCTCTATCGAAGCTTGAGTGGTAGCACAAATTAATTGAGCCTTTGGATCATCCTTATTGTCACTATCGCTTACATCCATAGATATGCCAATTTGTGGTTCATTAATGGCATCACCTCTAGTTTGAGGATGGTTCCTCTAGCACCTCTATTTATATCTTGTTAAACCTCATCCATACGAGCTAGAATTGGATTGGAAAGGTAGTACCTTTTTTAGTTCTTTCCTTGATTTGTTCCCCAATTTCCCATGGAAAATTTTGAAACTCTGCCTTGGAGATGGGTTGCAAATTGTACCAATAAATGTTCATAGAGTTCATAAGCAATGTCAAAATTCCACCTCAATGTCTTCTTCTTCTTAGAAAGCCTAATGTCGAACCATTTAAAAATGTGTATGAATGCCATGCCATACGCAGGTTGTTGCTTGTTCCTTCCAATATGCACCATGTGACGTAGGATCATAAATGGCAAAGCAACCTTTTTCTTCTTAAACACGTGATACATATTATATGCATCAATAAAGGTAACCCTACCATCATTCATCTTTCTAGGCATTAAAACTTCATTAAACACTTTCATAATGAGCCTTTTTTCAACATCCAAAGCACTCTTATATAGGGTTATTTCATATATGGGATCATTATCTATTCCTTTCCATATGAATTTTATGACCTCATCAACAACATCATCCTTACTCTTAGGCTAACCTTTAGGATTTTATTCCCTTTCACCTTCAATTGGAATTTTAAAAATCTCTTTCAATGTGTCCTCATTTAATTAAAATTCTAATATTTCAATAGTTGACGTTATGCAAATATTAGGGTCTTATTCAAACAAACATACATTCTCATAGAATTTCCTAATCAAATCATCATAAGCTTCACATTTAAGATGGATAAAGAAATCCCAACCTTGAAATTTAAGGAGTTCTATGATATTGGTATCTTGAAAATACTTGTCAATGAGAAATTTGCCATACTTGATCTTCTTATCTCCAGCATTCCTTAATTCTCCATCTCTTTCGAATGATGAACCACTTGAGGATGATTATTGGTCTCTTCTTCTTCTTTAAAGGTTCCCTCTCTCTTGGGTTCATTATTTTTGCGAGTTCTTAAAGAAAAAATTGTAATGGAACGCTCTTTATGTAATGGATTTTATGATTTTGAAAGAAATTTGATGAATTTTTGGCCAAAAGTGAGTGTTTATGATGTGGGTTAGATAGGATTTGGGGTTAGGGTTTATGAGAGAATGAGAAGAATGGGTTTTAAAGAGTGAAATTCAACTTTTTAAGGGGGTTTTTGGTTCGTGCCGGTCGACCGGTACGCTTATAGGGTGACCAATTAACCCGACAGGTAGGGGCAGAGAGCATTTCTAAAATCTTCTTCTGTTGGTTGCTTACTTATCCCAGCTAGTCGACCAGTTGACCCAGTATGCATAGAAACTTATTTTTTGGAATTAAAAACCCTTTCAAATGCCATTTTAAACCAAAAACATCAAATTTCAATAATAAAAATGCAATTTAAACACAAATTTGCTTCTCAATCTCTCTTCTAATTTTAGAAAATTGTTCTTCATGCAACGGTTTAGTAAAAATGTTGGTGACTTGATGCAAAGTATCAACGAATTCAAGTGTAATGTTACCTTTTTGCGCATGATCCTTAACGAAATGATGCCTAATCGCAATATGTTTAATTCTAGAATATTGGGTAGGGTTCTTAGTGAGATTAATGGCACTACTATTGTTAATAAATAGGAACATGATCATAATGCAAATCATAATAAAGCAAGTTCTATTTTATCTATAAAATTTGAGCAACATAACTTCCGACTGTAATGTATTCAGCCGGTAGTAGATATAGCAACACTATTTTGCTTTTTACTAGACCAAGAGAATAACCAAGGAATTGACAAGTACGACTTGTGCTCTTATGGTCCACCTTACAATCGGCAAAATCGGCATAAAAAAAGCCACACAAGTCAAATGAGGTTCCTTTAACATACCAAAGTCCTAAGTTACTAGTTCCCTAAAGATATCTAATGATTCATTTTATGGAAACTAGATGTGTTTCCTTAGGATTAGCTTGAAATCTAGCACATAAACACATGGAAAACATGATATCTGACCTTGAAGCCATCAAATAAAGCAAGCTACCAATCATACCTCAATATTTCTTCTCATTTACGGGCTTACCCTTCTCATCAATGTCAAATTTGGTTGATGGACTCATGGGAATTCTGATTTCCTTGGCATCTTCAAGCCCAAACTTCTTGATAATCTCTTTTGTGCTTGGTTGATGAAAATGCCTTCCTTTGTTTGTTTGATTTAAAGTCCAAGAAAGAATGTCAACTCTCCTACCATGATCATCTCAAACTCCTTATTCATAAACTTTACAAAGCTTTCACATAAAGCAACATTAATGGCACTAAATATAATGTCATCCACATAGATTTGCACAAGTAAGATATCATCTTTATCCCTTTTTGTAAACAAAGTTGAGTCCAATTTTCCTCTTTCAAAACCATTTTCAATAGGAAAACCACTAAATCTTTCATACCAAATTCTAGGGGATTGCTTTAAGCCATATAAAGCTTTTCAAGTTTGTAAACATAATTTGGAAAGCAAGAATCTTCAAAATCGGGAGGTTGTTCAACATATACCTCGTCTTCAATAAAACCATTTAGAAAGGCACTTTTAGCATCAATTTGATAAAGCTTAAAGTCCATATAACATGCAAATGTAAGAAACATGCAAATTGATTCAAATTTAGCTACCAGATTATAAGTCTCATTATAGTTTATTCCTTTTTCTTGATTATATCTTTGAGCTACAAGTCTAGCTTTATTCCTAGTTACTATATCGGATTTATCAAGTTTGTTCTTAAGTACTCATTTAGTACCAATTGCTAGGTGGTCTCTAGGTCTCTTAACAAGGTTCCAAACTTTGTTTCTGGTAAATTAATTAAGCTCTTCTTGAATTGCTATTATCCAATTCTCATCTTGTAAAGCTTCTTTTACATTCTTAGGCTCAATGTGAGAAATAAATGCATAATGCTCCCAAAAGTTATTAATATTACCCTTTTTTCTTACTTCTTTAGATGGATCACCAATGATTTGCTCTTTAGGATGATGTCTCACAAACTTCCAACTCTTGGGCAAATCAACATGAGTCCTTTCTTACTCTGTAGTGGTATCTCGATTTGAACCTTGCTCTTCAACCACCTTGACTTGAGAATCTTCTCCTTGATTAGAATCTTCTTGATCCTTTTGGGATTCATTATTATTTGTAGGTCTTTCATCAATTGAGATTTTCTCCAAGAGGTTACCTAAATCATCATCATCGTCCTTTCTCGATGCAAAAGGGTTAGTCTCATCAAAGATAACATGCATGGATTCTTCCACAACTAGAGTTCTTAAATTATACACATGATATTCCTTACTTTTAGTGGAATAACCAAGAAATCTGCCTTTATCCAATTTAGCACCAAACTTATGCAGTTGATCTCTAGTATTCAAAATGAAGCATTTACAACCAAACACTTTAAAATATGAAATTTCAGGGGTTATGCCATGCTAAAGCTTGTAGGGGTTTTGTTTGAGATAGATCTAATGAGGACTCTATTTTGCACATAGCATGGAATGTTAATGGCTTCACTCCAAAACTATGTAGGGAAATTGTGTTCCTTAAGTGTAGTTCTTACAATTTCGTGCGGTGTATGATTCTTTTTCTCTATTACCCCATTTTGTTAATAAGCCTGAGAGGCAAAAAAGTTGTGCTCAATGTCATGCTTATCATAAAAATACATAAAAGGAGTGTTCACATATTTCATGCCATTATCACTATGTATGCAAGTTAAAAATAGCCTTTCTCATTTTGTACTTTTCTACACAATCTAGGAAATTCAATAAAGGCCTCATTTTTGTGTACAAGAAACATGAGCTGTGTGAATCTAGTGTAATTATCTACTACAACAGAAGTATATCTAGATCCACCTAAGCTAGTAACATCAATAAGTCCAAACAAGTCAAATATTTTTGCTTGATTGTAGGTTCAAAACCAATACCACTTTTGTCAAATGTCAATTTTTTAGAATCAAGAAGTTTTTCAAAGTTTTCCTTTCCATTTGTAAACTTTCCTCCAATCCCATTCAAATCATCATTCTTCTTTTTTAACTCCTTCACTTGCTTTTCCAAACTTTTAATGTTTCCAACAAGAGATGCATTTTTCTTTTCGAAACAACCTTTTTCCTCCAATGCAAGTTTCAATTTCTTTTGCAAACTTTTGTTTTTGTTTAAAGCAAAGAGAAGATCATCATGTAATTTTGAAAAAGCTTCTCATAACTCCTCAAAAGTATATTCATCACTTTCATCACATAAAGAGAAGTAACTAAAATCACTATTTGTAGAATTTACCTCATCTCTATTTGCCATAAGGGAAACAATGTTAGCAACCTTATGTTCTTATTCTGTCTCTTCTTCACTACCGGTAGTGTCCCAAATTGCTTTGAAAGCTTTTCTTTCCTTGTCTTTTGCTAGTTTTGGACAATTTGCTTTGATGTGCCCGAACTTGTTGTAATTGAAGCACTTTGGCTCTTCATTCTTTAATCCCCATGGCTTTTTGATCTTCTTGCCTTTCTTCTCCCAATTACTTGAAGTAGAGCCCTTTCTCGTGGACCTTTAGCTCAAGCTCGTGAGTCATGAGTAACCCAATTGACTCATTCAAAATATAGGCATTAAGGTCCCTTAATTTCTTTATGGTCGTCACCTTTGGTTGCTTTGATAATGGTAGACTCTTTAGCACTTTTCTCATATTTTCTACATTTGAATATTCCTTTCCAAGTACCTTGAGGCCATTAGTGATTTCCATGAATCTAGCATACATTTTTTCAATAGTTTCACCTCGTTCCAATTTGAACATTTCATATCTTTGAACAAGCATGCTAATTCTAGAATCGTTAACTTGGCAAGTTCCTTAATTTGTTATCTCAAGTTGGTCCCAAAGTTCTTTAACCAAAGTACACCTCATTACTCTACCAAATTCGATTGACTTCAAACTAACAAACAAGATATATAAAACACTAACATTTTATTGAACAAGCTTAATGTCATTGTCATCCCTTTCACTTTTTTGTTTAGACACTTCTCTATTGCCTTCCACCTTCATAAGGATTTGAGGTCCATTAACAACAATTTTCCATGCTTTAAAATCATGTGCTTGAATAAAGAGTTTCATTCTCAATTTCCAAAAAGCATAATTAGGGCCATCAAATACCAGAGTTATGTTAATAGACAAGCCTTTAATAAGGGAAATATCCATGTTATTTGCCATGATTAAATTCTACTAGTGGGTAAACTATATGTAGAACCCTAGATTTAGATACCAAGTGTGGAATGCAAATTAACTTAAGAAGAGAGGGGTGAATCAAGTTAATTACTAATTTTAACACTAAAAATTTGATTAACAAACAAGGATAACACTTTGTAGATATTTGAACATGCAATGAGCAAAAATATCGAATACCCAAGGAACAAATATTAAGCAAATGACAACACAAACAAAAAGTCAAACACCTAGTGAGTAATAAAGTAAGATATCAAGAAAGTAAAAAGATTAAGAGAACGAAACTTGATTTTCAGGTGGTTCGGCCTTGCCTACATCCACTGCCTATATTCTCCCCTTAGGCTTCAAATAACTCTACTATGATGATTCTTCACAAGTTAGAGAATCACAAACCAACCTTACACCTCTTTGAAGCCTTTCTTCAAAGAACCCTAGTGTGCACCCACTAAGGATTTCCCCATACTTTATTTGCTCTATAATCTACCCAAGATGTAATACAAGCTTAAGAGTGTGTATATGAGCAAGAATAGAAGAAATTGAATGGTAAAAGGCTAAAACTTCTAAAAAGTGAATATAGCAAAAGAAAAGCTCAAGTTTACTCGATCTAACAATTTATAGCTCTAAAGAGCTCAGGCTCTGCTAGAAGCCTCAACCGGTCAACCTATAAGGGTGACCGGCAAGGTCAGAGAGCAACCCCTGAAGCAAGACTTGTTGGTAGCTCTCCTATACTAGTTGGTCAACCGACTAGGGTGACCAATAGGTCTAGAAACCTTCTTTTTCAAAGTAAAACCATGCTTTAATGCACTATTTTGAAAAACTAAGCAAATTTGGCAAGATAAAATCATTTCAAAAAGACTCTAAAAGCACAATTTAGAGCAGAAACATGTTATGCAAGCATCTTGAAGAATTTCAATGAAATAGGCAAAGTTAGAAATGCTTAATGAATATTTTTACCTCTTAAAAACAAGTTAAAAAATATTTAAACAAAGAATAGTTTAAGAAAACCATGTTATAGAGAGCTATAAGATGTTGTCTATTGTGTGAAATTAGTAAGTGCACAGACTTGTGACAAGTAATAAAAAATGAGTACGAGTATCATCCATCGTGGAGTTTGTATCAATTACCAAAATTCAAAGCTCCCTATATTATCTAGAAAACTCAAGTCAAACAAAAAAAAAAGTGCACAAATTAAAAATCTAAACTGAAGACTCAATAAATAGAACGCTAACACTTAACTGTGAAAATTCTAGGAATTTAGATTTCATCAAATGTGTTCCTGTGATTAACTTAAACTGATTGATTGAAGTCAATCTCCCTAGGTTAATGACTAGATCCTCAAAAATCATTGAAGTCTCCTTTTGAGACACCACAATTGTATTTACACTAACCTTATGCCTATTTTCGTGATCACAAGCATTAACATAAACCCATTAAGCTCTATGGTAATCTACGCATTCGGTCATGTAGCGGCTTAGGCGTGCATGAGTCATATGATGTCACACAGGATTTGTTTTTATTTCTAAAGAACAATACCCTATGTCTACTGTCTCAATGAACTACTGTTAGATTTCACCTTTCAATCCTTCATATAACAGCTTAGACATGCAAATAGTGATCAATTATTCGCAAGGTAGTCAGCCCTAAGACAATAGATTAACCCAACAACAATATTCAAATCAACAATTCAAATAATTACAGGGAAAACAAAAGACTACATCTAAATCTTAGAAGAAGAAAATTAGGTACTCATAATTAAAGAGTTTAAAACACAAAATTCTGATATTAATGCTAGAAGCATATTAAAATAATAAAAATTACAAAACTGAAATAAAATTAAGAATTGAAAATTAAATACAAAATCTAAACTCTAAATCTAAAATTAACATGAAAATTCAAAACATGAATTAAATTCTAAAATTGTAACCTAAAACAAAAACTGAACTTAAATAACAAACCTGAAAATTAAAATTGAACTCAAATTAAATCCTAATTCTAAAAGCCAAAATTTAATTGAAAAGTTGTCAAGAAAAGAATTCAAACACTTAATTTGGACGGGAGTTTGTAGAAAATCTACTGGAGAACGTCACTGTTCATCTGAAATTCTTCCTTGTTTAAGCATCACATAGATACTTCCCTCGATATGCTCGTAAGCCCCCCCTAGTCCATTCCTCCAAGTCTTTGTAGGCCTCCCCTTTCACACATGACCATCACTGCCTCAGGTAGTTGGATTTGTCCAACTTTCCTATCCTTTCTTTCCTTTTTTTTTCCTTTCTTGACTTGACTATTGTCCTCACAAACATGGACAAATTGCAAGAACTTAGCTCACACATGCAAGACATTTATAATAAGAACAACGAGTGGGCCTTATAGCATTTAATACAATTTGCCTTTTGTTTCTAATTTTCGTCCAGAACTTTGCAGTGCATTTTTCATCATCTTACGGTCTGTACTAGGCTGAGCACAAAAAATGAAAGTTGTAGGTCTCGAAGTCATCTTCCCGTGGCCACTTGAATCACCTCATTTCGAAGCCCGAGTAAAACATTATGGCCAAAATACAAAAACTGGGAAAACCTGTCTAGTTTTTCAAACCTGTGAAAATTTTAAAAATAAAACCAAATAAGTTCAAATTTATCCCAAAAATTTTTCAAAAAGCTGAAAATTAAGTTTAGAATAGGTATTGAAATAAATATAAGTATTAGTTCAACAAATACTCCCAAACTTAAACCTTGCTCGTCCTCGAGCAAAAGAACAAAACATAAGAATATGGTTTGATTTCACAAAGTCGCCTCTGAGATTTCATTTGTTAAAAGCTCAAAGAAGATTCAAGATACTGTTAAAGTTCAAGATCCAATTCAAACATCAGCAACACCTCAAATTGAATTCTTGGTGTGTGTGTGAATAACCGATAACATAATCATGCTAGCAACTCAAAACAATCCAATGCAAACATGTGAATAATGAAACTAATCTTGCCAAAGAATTTCTCAAACTCTACATTTTTTCTCCCATCTCTTTTCTCAGAATTGTTTTTCTTTTTTCTTGTTCTCCTTTTTTTTCATTATTTTTTTCTCTTCTCTTTTTTTTTTTTTCCACTGTCTCGCTCTTTTTGAATAAACTCCATAGGCCTGTTTTTCCTACCAACTCTCCACCAATGTAGACAACACACTACCAAAGATCAATAGGATTTTTCAAGGGTTGTAATGTAAGGCTCAGGTAAGGGTTAACAAAAGAAATGATAGAATAGAATTTACCCAAAAAAAAAAAAAAACCAGAGAACTCAAATGAAGCACAAAATACTCTCAGTTGTAGCACAAAAACAACAAAACATCACAACCTTTCTTTTTCACTTCTCAAACTCATTCTCTTCTTTTCAAATTTCTTTTTCTCATGCTTTCTCACATATCATTCTATTGGTCACACTTAAACATTATATTTTTTTTTCCTCTCAAATTTTTTCTCTCGAACTCATTTTTTCTCAATTTCATTTTCTTTCTTCCTTTTTCTAACATTGATTTGTAACACTCAACAGCTCTACTTTCTTTGGAACCCTTCAACAACTCATACCATTATTCTTCAAAATGGAGCAAATCAGTTCTCTTGCCAAGGTAAGGATAAAGAATTTAACGGTTAAAGGGTTAAAGATAACAAGGTTTAACAAAACAAAAAGCTCATAAATATAAAGGCTCAAAGGGGTTACTAGAGGGTCAAGCTTGAAAGGCTCAAACGATCCAAAGATGGCCTAAATCATTTCCCTAATAATGTATTGTCTAGGATTTCACCTCGAATGATACTCAAACAGGTTCTAGAGTTCAAATATACAATCAACAACAACATTCCCCACTCTTCAACTACTTCCCCTAATTAACTATTTCCCTTAATCAACAATTTTCAGAAAAGCTAAACAATGATATGCCAATGGTTATGCGCTCGAGAAAATTCAAGAAGCTCAATCAAGATGAAACTAACATCCAAATCAGACAAGAACAAAAAAAAAAAAAAGCAGTGTCAGTAATCTCCAAGAACTAATTTCAATCTTAACCATGTTCTCATCATCGGCATATGACAATCAAACCACAACAAAACCACAAAACATTATTTTTTTATTTTTTTATTATTTATTATTATTTTTTATTTGTTTTCAAAAAGAATTTCCCCACCCCCAAAATTAAACATAATATTGCCCTCAATGTTAAGAAAAAAAAAAAAAAGAAAGAAAGAAACTTCCTGAATTTTTTTATATTGACCCCTCATAATGCTTGAGAAATCGGGTGCCACGACCTCCAAACTTACGCAAAGCTCAATTTCTGCAAAGAAATAAACAAAGAAACAAACTAAAGTTCAATGATAAAAAAAAAGTCAATTAAAAAGAAAGGAAAGAGATCAAACTTGAGTTGCCTCTCAAGAATCGCTTCTTTACAGTCATTAGTTTGACTATGTCTAGATTTTCAATGTTGAGGATTTGAAAGGGAATAAGTGAACCCTTTTTGCACGTTATCCCCCACAAGATATGGCTTAAGGCGTTGCCCATTCACCTTGAATGTCCCCGTGCCCCCATTGCCAATTTCTATTGCTCTATATGGATATACCTTAATCACCGTAAAAGAACCTAACCATCGTGATTTGAGTTTGCTTGGAAAAAGCTTAAGACGTGAGTTAAAGAGTAGCACTTGTTGTCCAACCTCAAAGTTTCTCTTATGGATATGCTTATCATGCCATTGCTTACTTCTCTCTTTGTAGATCCAAGCATTCTCATAAGCATCCAAACAAAACTCCTTCTTAATTGCAATAATCTTTTCTCGCTTTTTGCTTTTAAGTCAAAATTCAATGCTTTGATAGCCCAATACACCTTATGCTCCAATTCAACTGGAAAATGGCAAGATTTCCCATAAACAAGTCTATAAGGGGACATACCAATAGGAGTATTGAAAGTTGTCCTATATGCCCAAAGTGCATCATCCAGCTTACATGACCAATCTTTTCTTGAGTTGCTCACTGTTTTCTCCAAGGTATACTTCAACTCTCAATTTGAAATTTCTACTTGCCCACTTATTTGGGGATGGTATGGGGTTGTCACTTTATGCATTATGCCGTATTTTTTCAACAAGGCTTCAAACTGGCGATTACAAAAGTATGTACGTCCATCGCTAATTATTGCCCTTAGAAGTCCAAACCTAGAAAAGATGTTCTTTTTCATAAATTTCATCACCATTTTTGCATCATTAGTAAGGGTTACAATTGCTTCTACCCATTTTGACACATAATCAACTGCTACTAAGATGTAATGATTGTTAAATGAGGAGGGAAAAGGACCCATGAAATCAATTCCCCAAACATCAAACAAATCAACCTCAAGAATGTTATTCAATGGCATCTGATGCTTTCTGGAAATATTGCCTACTCTTTGACACTTATTGCACATATAAACATATCGTTTGGCATCTTGGAACAATGTTGGCCAATAAAAACCCGATTGTAACATCTTTGTAGCTGTCCTTGATCCACCAAAATGGTCACTACACTCTAAAAAATGGCAATGATCTAGAATATCCTTCATCTCTTCTTATGGCACACATCTTCTAATCCTTCCCTTTGAGCACTACTTGTAAAGTAACGGATCCTCCCAAAAGTAGTACTTTATATCTAAAAGAAACTCTTTCTTTTGCTGATAGTTAAGATCATGAGGAATGATGCCTCTCACCAAGTAGTTCACATAATCAGCATACCATGGAGTGGTTAAGGATAGTTCCATCAATTGGTCATCTGGGAAACTCTTATTAATTAGATTATCTTTGTCTCCTTCAACTCCTCCTTGCTCCAACCTCGACAAGTGATCGGCCACCACAGTCTTTGTGCTCTTCTTATCTCAAATTTCCAAGTTGAACTCTTGTAATAGCAAGATCCACCGAATCAAACGTGGCTTAGCATCCTTCTTTGATAGCAAATACTTGATTGCCGAGTGGTCTGTATGAACAATCACCTTGGAACCTACAAGATAAGAATAGAATTTATCAAAAAAGAAGACAATTGCAAGAAATTCTTTTTCAGTTGTTGCATAATTCAATTGCGCATCGTTCAAAGTCCTGCTTGCATAATAAATGACATGTAATATTTTGTCCTTTCTTTGACACAAGACAGTGCCCACAGCGTAGTCACTAGCATCGCACATCAACTCGGATAGCAAGTTCCAATCAAGTGCTGCCATAATTGATGCAAAAATCAACTGTTGCTTTAACATGTTAAATGCACCTAAACACTTTTTGTTAAAATCAAAAGAAACATCCTTATTTAACAAATTACAAAGAGGTTTTGCAATTTTTGAAAAGTTTTTGACGTCGATAAAACCTAACATGACCAAGGAAACTCCGTACTCCCTTAACCGATGTAAGTGGAGGCATATTTGCAATCACTTCAACTTTAGCACAATCTACCTCTATTCCATTCGATGAGACTTTGTGGCCTAAGACAATACCTTTCTACATCATAAAGTGACACTTTCCCAATGGAGGATCAAGTTGATCTATTTACAATGCTGTAACACTTGAGAGAGATTAGCCAAACAATTTTCAAAAGAAGATCCAAAAACAGAAAAGTCATCTATGAAAATCTCCATACTCAAAATCAAAAAATATAGCCATCATACAATGTTGAAAAGTAGTAGGAGCATTACACAAACCGAAAGACATTCTTCTATATGCAAATGTACCATAAAGGCATGTAAACGTGGTCTTTTCTTGATCCTCGGGGGCTATGGGAATCTGAATATATCCAAAATAACCATCTAGGAAGCAATAATAAGAGTACCTTGCAAGTCTTTCTAACATCTAATCAATAAAAGGTAAGGGAAAGTGATCTTTGCGAGTAGCACTGTTAAGCTTCCTATAATCAACACAGACTCTCCAACCGATGACTGTCCTAGTAGGAATCAATTCATTATTCTCATTTTGCACTACAGTTATTCTACCTTTTTCCGGCACCACATGCATTAGACTTACCCAAGAACTACCTGATATGTGATAAATGATACCTGTAGCTAACAACTTGAGGATTTCAGGCATACTAGTTCTTTCATGTTCGGATTCAATCGTCTTTGATGTTCAATAGATGGCTTATGATTTTCTTCCATTAGAATTCTATGCATGTATAATAAAGGGCTAATTCCCTTAACATTAGATATAGTCCAACCTATGCTCTTTTCCTAGCTCTTAATTCTCTTAAGAGTTTATCAATTTGTACTTCAGTCAACTCAGCACTAACAATCACAGGAAAAGTGTTATTCCCACCAAAATACACATACCTAAGATGTGATAGCAGTGGCTTTAACTCAAGAGTTGGTGCTTGCTCAATTGAAAGTGGTTGGCTATGTTTACATTTGCCTAGCTCTTTGATTGAGATCATTCTTGGATAAGGCATAGATGGTGAAGCTTTTAGAAATTGTGCTACAGCTGCAATCTTTTCATTGTCATCATATGTTGTTGCAGCGTGTAACACACAAGCTTCAAGTGGGTTCTTAGGATATTCTCTCTTTAAAACCTCCTTTGTTAGCTTGTAAACGAGATCCACCTAGTAGAAACTATTTGTGAACGAGGGATACTTTGATGCTTTGAATAAATTGAACTCTACTTCCTCCTCACCAATTCTTAAGATGAGCTTACCATTCTTCACATCTATGATTGCCCTTGTCGTGGCCCAAATTCGTCACCCCAAAATAAGTGGAATCTCAATATCTTCTTCCATTTCCAACACAATGAAGTCCACCGGGATGAAAATTTTTCCCACTTTAACTAACATGTTTTCTATGATCCTAGTAGGAAATTTAACTGATCTGTCTGCCAATTACAATGAAACCATAGTAGGTTTAAGCTCTTTAAGTTCTAGTTTCCTAGAAACAGACAAAGGCATAAGTAAGACACTAGTACCTAAATCACACAAAGCTTTAGAAAAATCAACATTACCAATAGTACAAGGAATAGGAAAACTCCCTGGATTCTTAAGCTTTGGTGGAAGCTTGTTTTGGATTATTGTGCTACATTCTTCAGTAAGCACCACTGTCTCATACTCCTCTAACTTCCTCTTGTTGGACATGATTTCTTTTAGGAACTTCGCATAAGTCAGAATCTATGGCACAACATCTTCAAAAGGAATGTTAATGTGAAGTCACCTAAAGACATTTAAAAACTTTTCAAACTGCTTATCAAGCTTCTTCTGCTTCAAACGTTGTGGAAAAAGAACTGGAGGCACATATGGCTTGACTTGTGAGAGAGCTGGTGTTTCCTTCTCTTCTTTAACTTTGTCTTCTTCAATGGTCTCGCTAGGAGGTTCATCATCTTGCTTTGCCTTATCTCCTTCTTTTACTACCTTCTTGCTTTCTACCTCCTCTAGTTGTCTTCCATTTCTCAAAGAAACTGCCTTGCATGGTTTTTTTGGGTTAACTATAGTTTTACTAGGCAGATTACCTTGAGGCCTGATATTAGAAGAACTAGCTATTTGTCCTATTTGTATCTCCAAGTTTCTATTGTGGTTAGCTAGATGATCTATTTAGCCTCCAACTTCTTGATCTTTTCTATAGAAACATTAGTAAGCCTCTCAATTACTGCTTCCTATTCTTGCTTATTCTCTTGAGACAGTACCACTCCTTACGGTCCTGTTTGGAATCTTGGAGGATAAGATGAATTAGGATAGTTGCCTTGGTTGCTCCATGAAAAGTTCAGGTGATTTCTCCATCCTGGGTTGTATGTGTTAGAATAAGGATTGTTTTGCTGCCTGTTAAAGTTGGAAACAAACTACACTTGCTCTTGGCATTCAAAACTCATATGAGCACCTCCATAAGAACCACAACTCAAGGATGGGTTAGATACAACATTAACATTCAATTGACCAAGCATTTTCACAAAAGAATCAACTTTAGCATTAATCATACTAATACCATCCACCTCATACATACCTGCTTTCTTAGGTAAAGTTCTCTTATTGTACCATTGATAGTTGTTCAAAGTCATCTCTTCCAAAAGAGCTTTTGCATCTTCAGTAGATTTAGCTATTAAAGCTCCTCCTGCAGCTGCATCTATGGTAATTCGAATAGAATGTGACAACCCATAATAGAATGTTTGCACAATTAACTATTCAGGGAGCCCATGGTATGGACACCTTCTCTGCAATTCCTTATACCTTTCCCAAGCTTCATACAATGATTCACCCTTAAATTGAGTAAAACTAGTGATATCATTCCTGAGTTTAGCAGTTTTACCTGGCGGGAAATATTTCGCTAAAAAGGCAGATGAGAATCCCAAGTAGTAAAAGAATTAGGAGATACAGAATTTAATCATACCTTAACCTTATCTCGCAAAGAGAAAGGAAATAAGCTCAAACATATGGCGCCTTCAGACACACTATTCATCTTGATAGTATCGCATTTTTCCAAGAAATAGGACAAGTGTGAGTTTGGATCTTCAGTCGTTCCTCTACCAAATTGATCCTGCTACACCATCTAAATAAGGCCCGATCTGATTTCGAAATTGTTTTGCATTAACTGATAGCCTAACAATGCAAGCTCGAGCTCCTGGTATGCCAAGTGTACCATACTCACGCAGTGCCCTGACCTATTCTTCATTGTTCTTAGTCATCTCAATTTGTTGCTCTCTTTTCAACTCATGTTTTCTTTCTTTCTTCAGTACGTGAAATGTTTGCTCAATCTTAGGATCAAATTCTACCAATTCCAAGCTTTGACTTCGCCTCAATTTCATGCGCCTAGAAAATAACACAGTTAAATAAATAACAAGTAAAACTCTAAATTAATATGGAAAAATCCTAGTATCCAGCAACGGCGCCAAATACTTGTGTTGTATGAAATCTGCAAGTGCACGGAATTGGGACAAGTAACAAAGAATAAGTACAAGTATCGTCCCTCAAAGAGGTTGTATCCATTACCAAAATTCAAAGCTCCCTATATTATCTAGAAAACTCAATTCAAACAAAAAAAAAGTGCACAAATTAAAAATCTAAACTGAAGACTCAATAAATAGAACGCTAACACTTAACTGTGAAAATTCTAGGAATTTAGATTTCATCAAATGTGTTCCTGTGATTAACTTAAACTGATTGATTGAATTCAATCTCCCTAGGTTAATGACTAGATCCTCAAAAATCATTGAAGTCTCCTTTTGAGACACCACAATTGTATTTACACTAACCTTATGCCTATTTTCGTGATCACAAGCATTAACATAAACCCATTAAGCTCTATGGTAATCTACACATTCGGTCATGTAGCGGCTTAGGCGTGCATGAGTCATATGATGTCACACAGGATTTGTTTTTACTTCTAAAGAACAATACCCTATGTTTACTGTCTCAATGAACTACTGTTAGACTTCACCTTTCAATCCTTCATATAACAGCTTAGACATGCAAATAGTGATCAATTATTCGCAAGGTAGTCAGCCCTAAGACAATAGATTAACCCAACAACAATATTCAAATCAACAGTTCAAATAATTACAGGGAAAACAAAAGACTACATCTAAATCTTAGAAGAAGAAAATTAGGTACTCATAATTAAAGAGTTTAAAACACAAAATTCTGATATTAATGCTAGAAGCATATTAAAATAATAAAAATTACAAAACTGAAATAATATTAAGAATTGAAAATTAAATACAAAATCTAAACTCTAAATCTAAATTTAACATGAAGATTCAAAACATGAATTAAATTCTAAAATTGTAACCTAAAACTAAAATTGAACTTAAATAACAAACCTGAAAATTAAACATGAACTCAAATTAAATCCTAATTCTAAATGCCAAAATTTAATTGAAAAGTTGTCAAGAAAATAAATCAAACACTAATTTAATTCGGGCGAGAGTTTGTAGAAAATATGCTGGAGAACGTCACTGCTCATCCGAAATTCTTCCTCATTTAAGCACCATGTAGATATTTCCCTAGATATGCTCATAAGCCCCCCTTTAGTCCATTCCTCCAAGTCTCTATAGACCTTCCCTTTTATAGATGATCATCACCGCCTTTAAGTAGTTGGATTTGTCCAATTTTCCTATTATTTCTTTCCTTTTTCCTTTGTTTACTTGACTGTGGTCCCCACAAACTTAGACAAATTGCAAGACTTTAGCTTCCATATGCAAGACATCCTTGTATTCTTTGGTAATAAGAACAAGGAGCGGGCCCTATAGCATTTTATACAATTTGCCTTTTTGTTTCTAATTTTCGTCCAGAACTTTGCAGTGCATTTTTCATCATCTTAGGGTCTGAACTGGGCTGAGCACAAAAAATTAAAGTTGTAGGTCTCAAAGTTAGCTTCCTGTGGCCACTTGAATCACCTCATTTTAATGCCTGAGAAAAAAGTTATGGCCAAAATACAAAAACTGTGCAAATCTGTCCAATTTTTCAAACCTGCGAAAATTTTGAAAATAAAACCAAATAAGTTTAAATTCATCCCAAAAATTTTCCAAAACGCTTAAAATTAAGTTTAGAATAGGTATTGAAATAAATATAAAATATAAGCTCCACGTTGTCTAATGCTAAACATAACGGAGCATATGTCAATACCTCTTATGTTACCTCATCACCTCCTTATAACTCCTCTTTTATCACGAACAATCTTGACCTCTTCATGCTATCATGCCATCCGAACTTGTATAGTCTTCAAGCCTTGATAAATATTTGACACGTGTGCACTTTCGACTTCTAATGAGCTTTCTTGCCAATCAACTCAAGCAATCTCACAAGAATATTAGCGTATTAAAAAGTTTCATTTAAACAAGCACATACGCAACAAAAACTTTCATCATCAAAACACAAGATATATCTAACAGATTACTTTACAAAGCGGTGGAGGTCGAAGCTATCCCAAAAATCACCAACAAAGTAGCCTAGATCTTTGTATGGAAAAACATCATGTGCTGTACAGAATTCCCCAAAGCGTCGTGACTAACCACGACAAGCAATTTGACAACGCATATTTCAAGGAAAAGTGTGGCGAGATAGGGATAAAACTTAAATTTGCCGCAGTGGCTCACCCGCACACACACAAGTAGGAAGAAGTGACGAATTGAACACTACTCCTCGCCCTAAAGACTAAGTTAGGGGAGACCAAAGGCCTCTAGGTGGATCTACTCTCGGAGGTACTGTGGGGTATGAGAACCAACCAAAATGCAACAACTAAAGAAACGTCATTTGGCCTAGCTTACGGAATAGAGGCAGTTATCCTTGTGGAGATTGGTTCGAAAGTTAGTGGGTGAAAAACTATGAGAGGAAGCAAAAAATGCAGCTTTAAAAAAGAACTTAGACTTACTAGAGTAACGTAAAGAAATAGCTAACGTCCAAAGTATGGCGAGAAAAGAAGCCATGGCCAAAAGTTTCGCCTGAAAGGTGAAAAAGGAAGGGCATCGAAGTAGGTAAGTTAATACTATGTAAAGGAAGGTTCAAACTCAACCCTGCAGCTGGGAAATTGGGACCAGCCCGGGAAGGGCCATACCAGGTCAAGGAAAAAATCTGATTAGGAACTTTTAGGCTAGCGAAGGTAGAAGGGAATGACTTGAAGATTTCATGGAACTCAAAATACCTACGCTCCTACTGTGTAGGAAGCTTGTAAAAGTATTTTTTTATGGATTCCATTTGATAAATGGAACCTTGTAATTTAAATGTAGAAGCTCGAGCAAAGTAACACCCAGTACAACCTGAAGCCTAACTAGGCCAACTTAAATGACGAAGTCCCCCGCTATAGGACAGTAGACTGGCAACGAGATTCTCAAAGCAGAGCAAACCTTGATCCTACACTAGGACCTAAAGTGGCCTGGTGGGAGTCAATGAAGGGGCCTTTCCTAACTAAGTTGGGTCCCAAAGACCAAGAGGTAAGGCTTTAACCCTAAGTCAAGTTTTGAGGTACCAGGACAACGGGCCCCAATTTTAACTCAGCCGTCTCCCTTCCAAGGGGGTTAAAGATGACTAAAGTTAGGTCCTAAAAAGGATTAGGACAATCAAAGTATCAAGTTCTAAAGTCAAGTCTTACGCAGGTGAGAATAGGAACAATAAGAACCTCGACAAGGAAAAAAATCCAAAATAAATATAAAAAAAAAAAGCACAAACAAACAAATGCGAACAAAATGCAAAAATGTAAAGAAAAAGCGTTCTAACTAAAGTCTTTTATAATGGGGAAGCTAAGGATCTGTGTTGGGAATGGTGTCCTAAAGTCAGTTGTCTATCATAAAATTTATACTTATTTATACATGAATCATCTCACTTTCGGCCTTATATTACATCATTCATCTTCTTCTTAATTGTTAGATCATGGCGTAGTCCTTAGGATAACCTAATTGGGCTATGTGAATAAGGGATAGCTCGGTCGTTCTTAAACTTAGTTCATAACCAAATGATAGAATTGATACTAGGATAATGCGTCAAATGAGTTGGTTATCCTTATAACCAAGGGATGTGGAGACACCGGTGTGACCCACAGTGAAGTGTGGAGACATGCTCACTGAACATGACTCTATTACGAGCTTCCTATGATATGTACCTTATTGTCAAAGGACGGCTTGTGATGCAGATGGATGTTATATTCCTTCTAACCTAAGACCACCAAAGAGACTTATAGATTACTCCCTATGCTTTAGTATCAGACGACCCAGATTTCTAATCTGGTGATGAAAGGTTATTGGGTATAAGTAAGTGCCGCGAAGTCAATGCATAGGTCAAGGTGGTATAGACTTCTCTAGGTATTAAGAGAATAATATTCTGCTTAATCCTAATTCATTAAAACTTTGGCCAAAGCTTTTTGCGTGGTGCGTCATGCGGTTACGTCATAATGAGTTATGACAAGATTAGGACTTAACATGGAATAGCAAATTAGGGGTTTGACAGTTTACCATGCCCTTAGGGTTATTTTGGAATATCGAGGGTCATAGGGAATCTAGCACATTGCCCAGGTTCGTTGAATATTGTCTTGTAACTATTCAGCTTATCTAGATGTCGAGAATCATTACTAGACGGTATCAACGATTAGTTAAGAATGGTTCTTGTATTACCAGTTTAAGTTTAAACCTACGCAGTCACGTATATGGTTGAGAATTTGTTGAAGGATTAACCTTATTATAATTATCTTAATCATGTTTAATTGAGAATTAGACGTGTTATTATTTAATTATGAATTCAATAATATTATGGTTAATTAACATTATAGATATTTAATTGAGAATTAAATATTATGATGTTTAATTACTTATTACGGGTCACAAAATTAACTTCGACTATGTCTAGCTAGCACTGGATATGTAGATGAAAATTAAGTCATGGGATATTGTTTATAAATTAAATATGGATTTAATTTGGGCTTTAATTTAGATTTGAGAAGTCTATAATTCTGAGTCCAAAGAGTTGGACTTATTGGGTTGTGGGGATGGGCTTTTTGAAAAGCCCATATCTCTCTCTATATATAGACAGAATTTGTTTTTCTACATACAGTGGTTTCTTTGAGAAAACTTGATGCTAGAAAAATTACTTGACAGTTCTCTCCAAAAAAGTAGCCTCCTCCAGCCATTCTTGATTGCGTATGAAGTGGAAGAGCTTGACACTTCTGCAAGGCAATCTCTTAAACTTGTTTACGGGATTTCGCTCATTTTTTAGGTAATCCTATATTCTTTTCTTAAAATTTTTAATTAAGAACTTGATCCCATGTGTGGAAATCTAGAGAAAGTCTCTCCGATTTCCTACAGTGGTATTAGAGCTAGGGTGGAAATTGGATCGGATTTTCGGATAATCGGTTTTTTCGGGTTTGGGTTTTCGGGTTTCGGGTGGGAAAAAATACCTGATCGGGTAGTTAAATAGTAACTATCCGGCCGGATATCGGATTTTTCGGATGCCGGGTTTTTCGGATTCAGATGTTCGGATACCCAACATTTCTATAAAGCTAAAAAATACAAAATTGTTTACTATATATATATATATATATATATATATATATATATATATTTGCAGTAAGTTAGCAAATACATTCATTGATAGTCAAACTAATTACATCCATGTACACAAATAGCACGATGCTCAAAACTAAGCATCGGCTCCAATAAAAGAAAAGAGATTGTTCAAAATGACGATAGACAAATCAACTCTTTTTAAAATATAAAGATATTTCCATCATAACTACGAACCAAACAAAAAGGAAAAATTAATAAATATTAACTATACAAATATATTTCCACATTTATCTAACTTAAACATAACAAATATTTATGCTAAATTAAAGTTACATTTTGTTAATTCTAATTATATTACTCAATTCAGTTGTCTAATTTATTTACAAATAGCTTAATTATGTTATTTAACTTCTCATTACTTTTGTAGAATACTTTTTTTTCTCTTTTTTTAATTGTACATTTTAATATTAATGCATTATATAAAACGTGTGTTTACATATGTGTTATATTAAAATATTATGATGAATAATTTACTATAGAATGTTGTGTGTATTTTTTTCGGGTTTTTCAGATCGGGTTCGGGTAGGAAAAAAACTATCCGATCTACTACCCAATATCCGATATTTTTTCGGATATCGAATTCGGATATTATCCGAATCCGAAAATTTTGCATTTTTTTCCACCCGATCGGGTTCGGATTCGGATTCGAATTTGGGTACCCGATCCGAATTTCCACCCCTAATCAGAGCCAAGGCTCTAATTACATATTTTTGATAATATCGCACAATTATTAGTTTTATGTGTTTGTATATTGATACATACATATTTATTGTCTCTTGTTTTGTTTCATTATTAAATAAGATTTCAGATCTAGAACTTTTGAGAATAAGTTTTTTTTTTTTTTTCAGTATTGAAACTATGTTGTGCCATGGTTAATGGCTTTTTGACATACCCTAGAATTGCCCAAATTCTGTCAATATTTTTGACCAATCAAGAACATTTATGGTGTCTGCTGGAGTCTGGATAAATCTGATCTATTATTAAACAAAAAATAACGTTTCTATACTACAAAAGACGAGTAGTCATCTTCCCGAAGCTTCTCTTCTCTGCATTGAATGTTGAAATCTGTTTTCACAAAACATAAAATAAAATAAAATAATCCTAGAAGAATCACCCTTTTATCCATAAGCCCCTTCCCGTCTACATTTGTTGCTGCCATAAAAACAACTTGAGATCCCGTCATGGTCTCTACCCTTCCAAAAAAAAGGAAAAGAAAATTATGATAACCATCATCCAGGCTACTGATTTCGAGCACTCTATGGAGAACTTCTTAGGGTTCTTGCTGGGCACCAAAATGTTTGGTGTGTCAAGTTGAACCATTGGCAGCCATGATGATGCTTGAAGATGTTGGGATTTTTTTTCTTTTGCCTGTGACTATCACCACAAGAATAATTAAAAAAAAAAAAATTGGCTGCATTGCGAGGTGGTGGAGTTTCGATGAGGGCATATGGTAAAAGGAGTTGGTGGCTGCTAGGTTTATTTTAAGAAGAAGATGACGTTTTTATTGTAAAAAATTGTTTATTTGATGCAAGCAAGTTTCGGACCTGTGATCAGATAATTAATGTAATGAAGCACTTGGCAATCAGGTCATTAGCTATGTTTGTGAGCAAAGCTGTTTGTTTTTCTGTTATCTAGATTAATATCAATTGAAAAAGAAAATAAAAGGTCAATACATAGTTTAAAACACAAGACCTTTGGAACTTTGTTGACGTCTCTATACTATTTTAACCAGTACTCCTTTTGATACGCCATGATTTATTTTCATCTTTAAAGATGTTATGGGCTTTATAACGATTTTTCACTCACATTGTTCTGAGTAGTTTTCTTTTATTATATTGGGCTTGTTATTTTTGGATCTAAATGTTTGTTTAGGCCTAGTAATTGAAATTTAGGCTTGAATTAATAATGATTGGGGGATTTATATTATATGGGCTCATACTGTTTTGGATTATGGATTTTCTTTTACATTTGAGGGCTTATGGGCTTTTTATTTTTAAAATGATTTTGGGCCTTTGGCCTTTGGGTCAAATTTATTATTGAGCATGTTTTTAATTAGTATGACTAATTAATAAATAAAAGCCATATATATAATTTAATTACTTGTTAGTTAAATTATATACAAATCAATAAATAGTTTATTAAATTCTCATAAACTATTTTGTTTGCTAAAATAGATATGTTCTTTGTAATAAATATTTTTCATTCAATTTAAAGTCCTTTATTTATTATTATTATATATATATATATACACACACACACACATATATATATACGTATGTATGTATATATGTATGTATTGTGTATGTATTTTTGATACCCAATTAATTAAAATCTGTTTTAATTAATTAGATATACCCTAAATTTTTGAAAAATTTATTTTTTGACCATAATTAGTTTTTAAAAAAATTCTTTTAATTAATTGGGTGAGCCCTTAATTTGTCAAAATTTTAGATTTTATCCTCAAATAATTTAAAAGGAGTTTTAATTATTTGGTAAGATCAATTTAATTTGATTAAATCAAACCATATCTATTTTATGATGCATAATTTTTTAAGTTAGTTTTTAATTTCAATTAGTTAAAAAATATGTTTTAATTAATTGGAATATAGCCCAATTTTTGTAAAATTTGTTTTAACTCCAATTATTTTTAGAATGAGTTTTAATTAATTGGAAAAGAACCATTAACTTGTCAAAATTATAATTTTGATCCCAATTAATTTAAAGGGAGTTTTAATTAACCGAGTAAGCCCATTAATTGATCAAAATAGTGATTTTGAGCCCAATTAATTAGAAAAGAGTTTTCTATTAATTGAATAATGTCCAAAAGCTAGTCAAATTTTAATTTGACTCCAATTAATTTTAAAAAGAAATTTTTTTTTTTAATTAATTGGATGATTGTCTTAACTTGCCAAAATGGAGATTTTGACCCCAATTAATATAAAAAGGTTATTTAATTAATTGGAAGGGTTGATTTCCTACGATTGAATCGATTCGATGATTGTGCGATAAAATCATAAAATTATTTATGTTTTTTCTTTATTTTGATGTATGACATATTTTGCTGTGGCTATGGGCTTGCATTTTGTGCATATTATTACATGTTTGGTTATCAATTATTGTAATTATTTTTGGGATTAAATTGGGCCTGCAAACCCAGCCTTCTCTACAATTCTGGTTGTAATCCTCTCTCCCAAATGATGTATCCTCTCCTTGTAAAGGAGCTCTTTTTCTAGTTAATGTAATTAATATTTAAAGCGAAATCAAGACAAGGAAATGAAGACCAAGAACTAGAAAGTTCAACCCAATCCAAGTTTCCCAATATTAATAGGTAATAACCTTAATTGCATATAGAGTAGCCCATGATGGCTTTAGTAGCCCATATTAGGAAAAGCCTATAACTACCTACACATGCTTATATTTGTTGATATATATTTCTTTGCATCCTAATGTGATTAATTAACTAGATTAATTAAAGGATTTGTCTATAAAACAAATACACTTATCATCTCTACTAAATTCCTCTAAATTATTAAGTCCATTAAGTGGTTTGGACATAGAGATGTCCAAATCATTACCTCCAATTAAATTAAATAATAAGGGGCCAAATATTTTGATAAACATTAGAGGCTCTCAGGCCTGGGATTTATTAAAATATTGGGATTATTATTTACTATATGAAGCCTTTGAGATGCTCTCAGACTGATGAGTAGATGGGCTAACCTTAGTGGGGCTTACTTATTAGGCTTAGAGATAGACCTGCGGAGTTCATGCTAATGGTTTGACCTAACTGAGCTTTTCAGTAGAGGACCTTAGTCTTGTTGAAGAGATGCTTAGGGCAGAATTAACTACTGAGAGTTGTTTGGAGAAGTAATTGGTTATGAACCTACCAAGCAACGTCCATCGGTGGGCCGACCTCAGTTGAGCTTATGTATAGCTGTTTCAGATCTTAGTACCCAAGTACCTACTAAAGGGGTTTGGATTTAGAAATCCCTTCGGATTAAAGGTAGAGGCTATCAGTCTGAATATAGTGGGAAAATTCTTTAGACATTGACCTATGTCTTTAAGAATGATGATTCATATACAATTGCATATTTACATTCTTTGTGTTTGTTGTTTGCTTTCAGAGATCTCAATACTTTGTAGATATATTACTATTTGATAGTGATATAATTGATCATGATCATAAATGTATTCTGTATGTTCTAAACAAACTCAGCACAAACGAAACTAGTTAGCTATAGAGTGTCGAGATAATCATCAATTAGTTGATGAGGTATAAGTTCTAAAGATCATCTTCCTAGAAGATAATGCACATGCTGGGTAATAAATCTACATTCAAAAGTTGGATGAGTTTTCCTACACGTTTAATGGTGTAGAGAGTCATAAAGGTATAATATAATATCTTCAACACTTAGTATATAAAGGTATTGTACAAGATAGAATAGATTGAGAAGCAAAAGTCACTTAACTACTTCCTTTAAGAAGATAATCAGGAGTATTATTCTCAATGCTCACCCTTCAATATTGCCTTCCTTCTTGAATTGGTTCAAGACATGCAAGTCAATTATTGACTATAATGGACCTTTCGAGCTGCTATGGATCTTCTAGTAAGATAACCAGCTTCTAAAGACAACATTATTTCAGAGGGAGTTGAATCATCCATTAAATTACTAAGTGAGGTTTGGATACCCACCATGTAGTAGCAATTGGTTTGCACGCAATACATCTCTGAATATTCAAACGCTAGAAGAAGAAGAGTCTTTAAAGTCTAGTGTTGTTGTATCCTGAGAGGCAAAAAGTAGCAAGTGGTTGTTGCATAAGGTGCATAAATGATAACACCTTGCAAATTTAGTTAGTCCTACTGGCTTTGTATAAGATACAGGCAATCACAGTCACTTATTATATTGGAACTATTGACTAGTAGAGATAAACATGATATTAATGTTATTATGAATAAGGTTATTATCATGCATTGTAAACTAAAATAAGGTCATCATTTTAACATAATGTATGTTAGATAGGATGGTATGATTCTATGATCTAGTCAAAGAAACAAATATTCTTCAAGTAAGTCTCTTGATTGCCTAGAAAAGAATGAAATTCTCATGTAATGGGCTCCTATTATTGTGCCATAGTTGAATGGTATGTTAGAAGAAGAAATCAAATGTTGTTGGATATATTTTGATCCATTATGTAACTTATAATTTTGACCATATTCTCGAGATTTTATATTAGAGACAAATGCTTAAATGTTGAGCTATAACATCTAACAAGTTAGTGGATAAGATACCATATAAGAAATGGCATTATAGTAAGCTGCACACTTTTACTGAAGGGTTGAAGAAATGTTCATCGTACATAAGTATCTTATCATTGACAAGCTGGAATTGAAGTTTGTTAAGTGCTTGGAAGATTTCCTAGAAAGTCTAGTGAATTCGACCTCTACAGAGGTAGTGAATAATGAGTATTCATTAATCTCAAAGGAATCTTTTCAAGAAAGAATTTCTTAAACAAGATTCTCTTGATAATGAGCTTATGAAGTTCTAAATAGAAGGATAGAACACTAATAGTTGAACATATAAAATAAGATAAGATTAGGAATCAAATCTTGGGCCTATTAAAGAAGCATCACTAAGGTGATTTGGTGAGGTACCACGTCCAATGGAAAAGTGTTAAATCCTTGTTCAAGGCAGAAATTCCGTTAGACTATTAGAGAACAATGTGGATTCAATCACTTGTAAAGATATAGGATAGGGGCATAATTCTGGAAACTTGCTTACTCTGAGTTAATCCTTTCAAGAAACCATAAATGTCAACACTGTATAGACTTTTGTTGGCTTACATATAGGGTAAGAATTGTGGAGTCAAAAGATTGGTTCATGAAGAGGTTTTAGCAGGTTGACACCTATAATGCCTGACTCATTGCTTGCAGGCTTTGTCATTGTTGTAGTATGACTTTGACAAAATGTTTTCTCGCATGATGATGCTTGAGTTCATTCACATCATTCTTGAATGAGATGCATGCTTGTGCTGTGAAATCCGATTAATAGGTGCCTTAATGGTTTTTCTTTAGGGTAACTAAAAGGGGTTGTATGTATGACACAGCTTCCAGAGTTCGCATCAACTGATGAGATTATAAGCATATGCCTCAAAGGTCTATGCGTGGACTAATGGAAGTATCCTGGATTACTATTTGTGTCTGGATAAAGTATCAAGACGTATGCCTTCATTAAGAACGAAATATGCCTTATTTCTGTTAGTAGGCTAAAGATTATATGATTGTTTATAGTGTAGAAATATGGATGACATTTTTTATATGATAAAATGGAAAATTATATCTATTATCTATAGTCTCCATATATGTTTCTCGGAAAGGTATCCTATCTACTTGGGATCATAATCTATATGGATAGATTAGGGAGGTTAATGGGATTGTCCTAGTACACGTAAATTGACTTCATGTTGAAATAGTTCAACATATTGAATTCTGAAATGGTTTTTGTGAATTTATTATTCAAGAGAATTTTTTTGACAAATTTCTCTGGAGAGAAACGTATGAGTATATTCCTACGTGCTTGAACATTAGGATTTACTAAGTACATTTTGTCATGTACAAGGCTTGATGAGAGGTGCTTTTCCCATATTACTTATATGTCCATATGATCCTAAAAGCGTTGGTAGTTAGTTAGACTATCGATTAGCAGTTAGAGTACGAAAGTACCAATGGCCTACTTATGGAATGTTTGACTTGAAACTAATTAGTTTGACTAATTCTAGCTTCCAGTCAGACAAAGATGATAGCCAAAGTATTTGAGATTATGTTTGCTAAAATAGTTCTAAGCTTGTGTTTGGATGTTATCACCATCTTTAAGCTAAAGGTAATGATTGTTAGCAAATAATGTATAACAAAGAATGTCTTGCCAACTCCTTAGTTAAAGCCTTCAAGACAGATCCGACTAGCATTTGTCCAAGTGGGAGATTATTGGGAATAGTGTCTTAAAGTCAATAATCTATTATAGATTTCATACTGATTTGTACATGAATCATTTCACTTTCAGTCTTAAGACATATCATACATCTTCTTCTTAATTAATAGATCATGACATAGTCCGTAGGATGACCTAATTGGGCTATATGAACAAGGAATAGCTCAGTCGTCCTTCAACCTAGTTCCTAACCAAATAATAGAATTGATACTAGGATATTAATTCTGTCAAGCATAGGTTATAGTGCGTCACAAGAGTTGGTTTTCCTAATGACCAAGGGGTGTGGAGACATCAATGTGACCCACGTTGAGATGTGAAGACATGCTCTGAACATGACTCTATTACGAGCGTCCTATGGTATATACCATACTATCAAATGACAGCTTATGGTACACATGGATGTTATATTCCCTCTGACTTGAAACCATCATAGAGACTTACAGATTACTCCCTATGTTTTGGTATTAGACCACCCAGATTTCTAACTTGGTGACAAAAGGTTACTGGGTATAGGCAAGTGTCACCAAGTCAATGCGTAGGTCAAGATAGGTTTGACCACTTTGAGTATTAAGAGAATGATATTCTGCTTAGTCCTAATTCATTAAAACTTTGGCCAAAACTTTCTATGTGATGTGTCACGCCTTTACATCGTGACGAGATTGGGACTTGACATGAAATAGCAAATTAGGGGTTCAATAGTTTATCATACCCCTAGGGTTATTTTAGAATATCGACGGTCATAGGGAATCCAACATAGTGCCCAGGTTCGTCGAATATTGTCTTGCAACTATTCGGCTTATTCGGACATCGAAAGCCATTCTTAGACGATATCATCAATTAGTATAAGAATGGTCCTTGTATTATCGGTTTAAGTTTGAACCTACGGAGTCATGCATATGGTTGAGAACTTGTTGGAGGATTGACACTATTGTAGTTTTCTCAATCATGTTTAATTGAGAATCAGATGTGTTATTATTTAATTATAAATTAAATAATATTATCGGTAATTAACATTATAGATATTTAATTGATAATTAAATATTATGATGTTTAGTTACTTATTACGGGTCACGAAATTAATTTCGACTGTGTCTAGCTCGCGCTGGATATATGGATCAAAATTAATTTATGGGCTATTATTTATAAATTAAATATGGATTTAATTTGGACTTTAATTTAGACTTAAAAAGTCTATAATTTTGAGTGCAAAGAGTTGGACTTATTGGGTTTTGGAGATGGACTTTATGAAAGCCTATATCTCTCTTTATATAGAGAGAATTCGTTTTTCTACATACAACGGTTTTTTGAGAAGACTTGATGCCAAAAAAAAAATTACTTTAGCCTAACAACCTTCCTAGACGCTAGACAAGGAAATTCGACCTTAGCAGTGAACAAGAAATATCATAGATTATTGATTCAAGGATAGCCTCATTCGCGTACTCGCTAAGGAAATGGCCCGCCATCTCAAGTTTGAATGACTCCTAGCGGGTCTTTTCTAACTCTCTCTCATAGCAGCAAAGTCGGCCGATGCAGCCCCACAAGTCTCCCCGGTAGTCAATTAGAGATTGCTCTAAAGAAGCAACCCTGGTAGACCCTTCGTGGAACCGTTGCTCTAACTCAGCCTTCTCTTCCCAATCCTCCTCTAACCAACCCTCCACAATTGTTAAAGTTTCCCTAGTCCTTTCAAGTTCCTTCTGGAGATGACGCACATCCGCCTACGAAATCGAGTCATCATGCATCCACTGGAATCAGTGGTATATCACTTGGATGTCTTGAGAGATCCGGTTTGTCTCATCCACCAAAGAATAAAGATAGATGCGGAGGGAGGACGTCCCTTTACTCACCTATCAAAAAAGCAACAATGGTCATAAACCGCATTGAAAAAAAAAAAAAAAAGGAACAAAGAGCCATACTTGGTGGCAAATGTTGATTACATCAACCACCAAGTCCTTTGCCGTGCAAGCAGAAATATCAATGGTATCGGGCATCTTATTTATATAAGAGGTTGCTGGAGTACCTTCCACTAAGGGAATAGGAAGGCTCCATAGACGAAAGGAAAGGTCGAGGTTTGCCGCCATGTGTTAAAGGCAGATGTGTAGCAGGGAGTCGTTGGAGGGGCCACGGTGGTCTGTGAAGGATGGACCTGGAACCCTTGTCAGAGGAGTAAGGAAAAGTAAGCTAAAGGAAAAGGAGCAAAGTAAGGCCAAAAAACATAGACAAGACCTCCGCGCCAAAAGAAAAAGTCTTGATTGAAGGGAGCACAACAGCTAAAGGATCAATATCATTGCTCCTCTCCCCCACAGTAATGAGCTCTAAACCTCCACCGATAGAACCATTAGGCCGTTCACCCTTGCTCGAGTTGATGAGAGCTTGGACCCGAGTAGCATTATGGATCACCATCCCCACCTGAGGCAGGGCACTGGATACCAGAGGAAGTGAAATGGAGAACCTCAACCTCTTTGCCAAAGGGTTGCTTCCCGTCGGAGGAGACGCCGGCCTCGAGGGGCTTGGCATAACGTCTAAATGGTCTCCACCACGGTGGTATCAGAAGCCAAAGTGCCCGGGAAAGCACAAGGATGCCTTCGTCAGGGGCGGTGGAGGAAGATAGAGTAGGTATCATCGATATGCGAAAGGAAGCACTTCGAGAACCGTTCAACTACTGGTTCACCAAGCGAGCAAGCTGGCCGACGTCAACAACAATAGGGTTAATAGGCTCCAGCACTACAAAGAGAAACCCGTAATGATGGGAACGTATAAGAAAGAAAGAGAAAAGAAAAGAGGATAGAAGCAGAACCCTATTGGCAAGAGGAAGAGTTGTTGGGACACCATAAAGGGACGACAGCCCCGGAGATGAGGTCGAGAGGCGAAGACGAGGCCTTTTAGGAGTCTATCTAGAAGAAGAAGTGGAGATTAGGTTCTTTCCTTTATGAGCAACCATTTTGATACAGCAACGAATAAGAACTTGAGAAACGAGACGAAGAGGCGTTAGCGTTAGTGATAACTCATCATTGGAACTATAAACAAAAATAAAGGGCTTGGTACGAGCCATGGTCAAAGGATTCTTTTACCTAGTTGAGAAGAATAAGCATGGAAATAGGGTAACGGTAGCCTTGGAGGAAAGTCACAGAGGCAGTGAAGAGAGAAATGGTTCGAAAAGCAAAGGTAAGAGGCAAAAGAAGAACTCGAAGGTATTCTTGAAGTTTGAGAAAAGGGGCCTTGAAAGTAGAAAAGGTAGCGGCACTTATGGCAGTATTGAGGAGATGAAAGGATGATCTGACGGGTACCAATTGTCATAAATGGCCCATGCACGGGAAATCGGTATAGAGGAAGTGATGGAGGTAAAATGACGGCAAAAATGTAAAACACAAGTAAAAAGGTTCCACATGTGTGAAGAGTGTAGGCAAGGCATAAGCGGGAATTTTTTTTTCTAACCTAAAAAAAAACATTATACAAAATTAACCCCGTTTATAAATCGTTTTGAAAAATAACCCGTTTTAAATCTGGAAATGTGCTGCACGCATTCCCAGAATGCGGAACGCACTCTAGGAGTGCGGCTGCTCTCCTGGAGTGCGTTCCGCATTTCGGAAATGCGTTTTCTGGATTCCCTGCAAACCTGCCAAATTTGATTTTGATTCTGATTTGATTTGATTGTGGGGACGACCAAATATTCTTAGCAGCGCATTCTGGGAGTGCGCTAATAAGAATCCCTGCCACAAATCACGTTTTAGTCACTTCAAGTCACGGAAAATTTCAGAAATCACACTTCCAGAATGCGTTTTCTGCCTATATAAATCCCAACCCCTTCCTCCACCGAATCATTCAATCCTACCCCGTAAATTTCTACCATCACAATCACTTTCCACCAAATAAACATTCTACCAAATTCATTCACTTTGTTAGTATAAGTTTCTACCAAAGCACGTAAAAGAATGAATTCAACCGAGGTTACTGTTCTTTTATACTACGGCGGTCACACAATAATAACCGATTATGGTCTTGATTACAGAAGTCCAAATATACCACGCAAAATCAAAATTCATCTCGATACAACTTACGATGAATTTGTTTCACGCGTAATTAGAAAACTAGGTTGCGTCCGAGCATCGATAGGATTAACTTATGCTGTCGTAACCCTAGATGGGATGCTACATTGCTGCAGATTTATTATTATCCAAGTGCAATAATTGATGATGAAGATATGCGGGAGATGTCTGGCACAGCTCAGTGTGAATGAAACCGCTGTGTGGTGCACGTAATAGTGGACGTTCAGTCTGTTCAGCCTGACGACGTGTATGTGCCGCAAAAAATTCCCAACGTCCTGTACCAGTCTAACATGCTGGACCTAAATGCAGCACCATCGTATGAAGAAGATGAACATATCAATATTGCAACAACAGCGGCGGAGTTTGTCACTTTTTCCATTTCCCCGTAACCATATTCTACTTTTGAAGTTGGAGGACCCTCTCATCACGGCGATGGCACGAAGGAGAGATGTGACGTGGCAGCAAATACTATTTTGTCGAAGGCAGATGAAGAAAACAAGGACGGTGAATTGAACAATCAAGAAGAAGATGCAATCTCAGAAGCAAGTTTGAACTACTAAATTGAGAACAAGGTAGAAGGACCAGATGTCGATGCAGAGGCGGAGGTAGATGAGGAGGAAGCCGTGGAGTTCCATACTGCTAGGATTGTAGGTACGAGGTCAGCAAACGTCCAGTTTGGGACCCGGATAGAATGGAACTGGCCAAAGGAACGGTGTTCTCATCCAAAGTGGATGGGATAAGGGCTGTTCAATAGAACGCGATAAGAATACAAAAGGAATATAGGGTCGTCAAGTTGAGTAAGACCCTGTGGAAGGTACGGTGTAAGGAAGCACACAATGGAATTGTAGCATGCCCATGGTATGTACATGTCATAAGGAAAGCAATGCACAAGCAGTGGAAGATTACGTAGTATGACGCAAGACATGTATGTATAGCGCAAATAACGACGTCAGGGCACAGAAATTTGACGTCGGGATTGGTTGGATACTTGGTGAGGCATTTCATAGCTAAGAAGGCTGATTACGAGGTCGGGCTTATCCAAGCTCACATGAAGGAGAAGCTTAACGTGGATGTCAGTTACGAAAAAGCATGGAACAGCTGGAACAAAGCAATTGAACTAGTGTATGGCAATTGGGACACGTCGTATCAGATGCTACCATAGTTTCTTGGGGCCGTGATGGCCAAGAATCCAAGTAGTGTGGTGAGATACAGGTTCGCCAAAGGTTCAACGCAGGCTGAAAAAATTTTCGACATGGTTTATTGGGCGTTTGGTCCGTGCATCGCTGCGTGGAGGCATTGTAAGCCCGTGGTTTCGCTAGACAGCATACACTTATAGGGAAAGTACAAGGGTTATCTCCTAGTCGCATTAGCCATAGACGCGAACTGCCAAATTTTGCTGTTAGCATTTGCAGTTGTAGAAGAAGAGACAACTCGTATTTGGTCGTGGTTCTCACACCAGTTGCGCGAGAACTTTTTCAATGAGATGCCCTAAGTGTGTATCCTTTCAGATAGGTATGCAGGCATCGCATCTGCAATCGAACGGGTTACACGTGACGGTCAACTTGAAATAAAACATCGCATTTGCTTGAGACATCTGAAAAGCAATGTGATGAAAAGATAGCGGAATCAATTCATTAAAGACGTGTTGGTTAGCTGGCCGAGAATGTCAGGCACGCAAACATGCGCATGCAATGAACATGATCCTTGATGTGGACCTTAGTCAGAACGGTGTTGGCAGACAAGTACACAATGATATTGTAATAATTACATTAATAGTTACATCTAACATATAACATGACTGTCATAAAAATAATGATATTGTAAATAATAATGATAATTTTAATGATAACATTTATTACTAATAATATTCATATAGTAATAATAAGATTAATAATAATGATCATACTAATAATATTACTAATAATACTAATTACAACAATATTAATTCTATTTCTAATAATCATACTATATTTTTAAGCAACAATTAATATTTCAATAAAATTAACAAAAAAACTAAAATTCTAATCTACAAATCTAACAACAATTAAAATTCAAATTAACACAATCTAAATTTAATTATCAAAACAAAAACTACACAATCTAAAAACATATTTCATACCTTAAAACGTTAAATATAATGGCAAAAAATAACATAAAAATAAAATAACTTACAAGATCAAGGCAATATCCTCGCTAAAACGCTGAAAAACTAAAACTTTAGTGTGAGGGGTTGAGAGAAAACAAAAGAAAATCGCAAGTAGGGTGGGGGGAGAATGGGAAAAAAAATGATTGGGCAACGAATATATGGAACGTGGTCGCGTTCCATATATGCAGAAGCGGGGCATTCTGGGAACGTGACCGCGTTCCCGAAATGCATGCCACGCATTTTCGGATTCAAAACGGGCTATTTTTCAAATCGATTTATAAACGGGGTTAGTTTTGCATAATGTTTTTTTTTTGGATTAAAAAAAATTCCGAATATTACTTGCCTAGGTGTTTCTTTCTTTTTCTTCTTTTTTGCCCCCCCCCTCCCCCCCCAGATTAGGTTAGGTGTTTCTTGACTATGCTATGTTATTTTGGCAGCTTAAGCACTTTTGATCGAAACTAAGAGGCTGTTTGGCTAAGTGACCAGCTCATAACCCAAAGGCAAATTGACATGTTTTGATAACTAGCTTATTAGCACTTTTTGCTAGCTTATAAGCCGGGAAGGGAAAAAAAAGGCTCCATTGGACCAGCTTTTTTTTAATAGCTTATAAGCACTTTGGTCAAACCAACAAAAAGACAATATTACTCTTAAAAAAGGCCAATAGTTTTAACTACTATTAATTAATAACATGTCCTTTTTAGTCATATTTACTATTATTGCTACTTATAAACACTATTTACCAAACATGGCAATAACTTATAAGCATATATTATTCAAACACATCTCTGCTTATTTATTACTAATTTATAAGAAACTTTCTGCTTATAATCACAAACTGCTTATAAGTACTTAAAAATAAACTTTGCCAAACAGGCTTTAAACCTTTTCCTTCAAATCAAGTTACTAACTTAACCATTAGAGACCCGTTGATTGTTACCACGACAAGATCTTCTAATAGTCTCAAAGTCTCTTGTTTTCCTTTACTATTTAGGCTAATGCATTCATTTCCAAAATCCGAGTTACCTAATCTGCATCTTTACCAATTTATAATCTCATTTTAATGCTCAACAAATTGGGTAATTTTGTTATTTATGATCTCATTCCTTTAGTGAAATGTCTTTTAACCCGACCCCTCAAAAAATAAAACAAAAATGGATATCCTTAAAACAGTCCAAATCTGCACGAGGTGGAATATTTCTAAATGTTGTGCAAGAGAATAAGACAGCATCTCAATGTCGAGCTTTATAAGTGCAATCTGGCACCATATCAAAGCCACACCGCTACTCAAGCTTTACATCAATGGCACTGCTTCAAGCCATCTCTGCCAATGAAAATCTTTTCCTCCATGGAAAACTCAGCCACGGTTTCATGAGTAATCTTGCTAAAGCCCCACTTGGCCATGGTTTCATGAGTAATCTTGCTAAAGCCCCACTTGGCCACCTTAAGCATATTGTTCCTTCAAAAATAAACACCTTCTCTGCTGCACATACTTCTGTTGAACCATTACAACTCCAAGATTTGCCATCCAAATCACAGAATTTTCGTTTTCCCGATTTCAATTTCAAAGAATACATGGCAACCAAGGCAGGAAAGATCAATCGAGCACTGGACGATTCTGGTCTGTTGCAGAATCCGATAAAGATTCATGAGGCAATGAGGTACTCCCTTCTTGCCGGTGGAAAACGTGTAAGGCCAATCCTCTGTCTTGCTTCTTGTGATTTAGTAGGAGGAGATGAGGCAGTGGCTCTTCCTATGGCATGTGCTCTTGAGATGATCCACACCATGTCACTCATCCATGATGATCTGCCATGCATGGACAATGATGACCTACGCCGAGGCAAGCCGACAAATCACAAGGTTTTCGGTGAAGACATTGCTGTCCTTGCCGGTGATGCTCTCCTATCCCTTGCCTTTGAGCATGTCGCTATGAAGACTGCCAATGTGTCACCCCACAGAGTGGTTAGAGCCATCGCCGAGCTGGGTTCAGCAGTTGGCTCGGGTGGGCTCGTGGCAGGTCAGGTTGTGGACCTAGCCAGCGAGGGTAAACAAATCACCATTGGAGAGCTAGAGTACATCCATATACACAAGACATCGAAGCTCCTTGAGGCTTCTGTTGTGTGTGGAGCAATCATGGGAGGAGCCAATGCCATAGATGTTGAGAGGGTGAGAAGCTATGCTAGATGCATTGGCCTGTTGTTTCAGGTGGTGGATGATATTCTTGATGTTACCAAGTCATCTGAAGAATTAGGCAAGACAGCTGGCAAGGACTTGGCAAGTGACAAGGCAACGTATCCAAAGTTGATGGGGCTTGAGGAGGCTAGAAACTTCGCAAGTCAGCTGGTGACTAAAGCCATAGAAGAGCTAAACCATTTTGATCACATGAAGGCTGCGCCACTGTATCATTTGGCCAACTATATCGCCAATAGACAGCATTGATTATATAACATGGTTTCCTGTTTCCATACACGCCCACCTTCTCAGTTTTCCATTGACAGTGAACTGTTCAAATCATTTCATTATAATCATCTGCTCATCACTTTCAGACCTCTTTTGTATTGACCTCTTTTGTCTTGATTAACGTTATAAGGAGATCCAAGTCCCAACCCCCAATCCACCCCCTCATGTAAGGAGCTATTCTGTAGATATCTTAAACATTTGCCTGGTCAGTTGATGCCAAGAACGGAACTCTTATCTCTAGCACTCTTTATATGCACCATAACATGAAAGAGATGCCCCTATTGCATCAAAATTAGCGTCGGAAAAGAACGAATCCAATCTACAACCTCTTTCATACTGGATATAGTTCATACTGGATATAGCATGTAGCTGGATCAAATCCTAACGCAATTATTGTAAACTTTATCAAACGATGTAAAACCAACAGAATTATCTAGAGTTTTTGTATGCTAACATCATCCTCTATCGTACACTACTTTTGCTTTCATATATCATTTTCCAAAACCAGGTCAATCACTTCGGGTGATGCAATTTTTAAAAAGAATTCCGGGTTCTTCATGGTCGACACACAGAATTTGATCAAGAACTTGACTCAACTAGAATTAACCACAAACAAATTCCATACTGGAGACTTGATCAGGCTTTGAGGCCTCTGCGAGTGTATCCAGTCCTTCGACACTTCAAAAAAGCAGACCGAATTCCCTGCATTATGCTTAACTTGGTTTAGATCATCTCAACAGGATCATCTACATTATGTTCAATGTGGTTTAAAACATGTTAACACAACACCGAAAGGAACGGACAATCCCCTCTCTCTATTCTCTTTACAGGTTCCTGTCATTCCACAAATAGCTCAACTGAAGACCATATCCTACAAAAATTAACCCTGCGCCTCTCAAACAACTCCACTTCATCATTTTTCCCACTTTAGAGAAATTCTATTTAATTATGCTACCGAAAGTCCTTCCATCAGAAAAAAAATGACTCCACAGAAAGTTCACTCAAAGTCATAAATTATATTTATCCATAATCCGCTTAACTGGGTCACAATTCAACAGCTTTGTCAGCACAGACACTTAGATCCACACGTCATTCACAGACAACGATACCATCATTAATCAAGCATCTTAGTTGAATGCAAAAGTCATAAACACTCAATCACGACTGGATAGATTACACTTAAGAGTTTGTGAAAAGAATATACATAAAACATTAGCAAAGGGTACATACAAACTAACTTTATTTACCTTCTGGAGACATCTAAAAAGAAGAGTAACTAAAAGTTGTTTAAGACTTAGCCCATTACTGTTGGTCGCCAACCCTCAGTCACATCTTCTGGCTGGGCTTGTGTTTTAACAAAGGAATCCTTCAAGAATAAGTTCTGATATTAAAAGCCAGACAAATCAAAATGAATGTCAACGTTGTACCACATAAAACTAGAAGGCAATCCCACAGTGCCATGTAGAGTTAATATACCTTCATGTATGACTTCACATAGGCAAGTGAATCAGGGATTGACCATTTCTTATAATGCCCCAGAGCAATATCTAAGTGGTACAACTTTGGTCCAAGCGACAAATCTGCAGATGAGACCTCATTTCCATTGATAAATGGACCCTACAAACACATCATTTTAGAAAATAGTTACCACAAACACAAGATCCAATGGACTAGTCATGTTAAAAGAAAACTATTTTGAAATAAAAAGATGCTACTTCACCAGTTGTTTAATATGTAGAGAAATTGTACTTGATTTAACTAGGGTACAACGCATTTTACCCCCTCTATGTTTTGCTAAAATCACATAAAATACCCTGTGATTTTAAAATTCGCTAATTACCCCCCATGTTATAAAAAATGCCACAACCACACCAAAAACTAGGGGTTTTCTGCGACATTCTTTATAGCAGATAGTTAATTGCTAGTGTTGAAACACGAGGTTTTATGCAACTTTAATAAAACACGGGGTGAAAATTGCAATTTGCTCTAGTCACTAAGATGCTGTAGGTTGAGGATTTTAATTTAGCCTCGTTCTTTTCAACTTTTACTGTCGATCAAAGATTTTCTTGAACTTAAGGAGCCTCAATCAAGTGGAAAATAATTATTCAAAACCATGACAAGAAGATAACACATTTTTCATGGTTAAAGTTAAGATCTAACTTAATGGGCTTACGTTATCTTTAAGATAATCATCAAAAGCAGCGAGCTCATTGATTAATGCTTGCTCTGTTCCATCACTGGGGTCCTTGCTTTTGAGGAAAGCAATAGATGTGGAGAAGATTTTTGACCCTCTGTAGAAGTATATGAGAACAAATGAGAAAGATTTGCTCCTCACAATGCCAAAAAGTAGACTAAACAGTCAACTTGTTCATTGACAATATGTTACCACTTAGAAATTGTAATGCTTAATCGATATGAAATATTAAGCTGCCAAACCAGTAGGATCAAGGAACAGTTAAAATGCATGCAGTAAAGCCTATTAAAAGATAAAGCATTCATGGTCAGATAAACAGATTAACGTATTCAGCATGTACTTGCCCTCTGTTATACACGAGCATACCCATAATCCTTTTTCTTTTTTTGGTGGTGGTGGTGGTGGTTGGGTGGGTTTGGTTTTTGTGTTTGGGGGGGGGCTCGGCTGATAGCTACCCTCATCCATAAGTCCCTCTGTTCTACCTTTTAGATATGGAAATTCCATGTTCAAAAATTAGTTCCTTTGTAAATCGAAATTGAACCTCAACTATGGCACTTTTGCTAGACTGAAAAGACTAAGGAAAACTCAAACATCTTTCCCATTGACAAGTGACTGAAAAGTTCTTAATGTGGACGAACCAAAAGGGATTTCTTCCTATAACGGCAAAGACATGACAACTATCAATCATCATAGTAGTCATTGTATATTCTGTCACTGATAGGAACTCTAGGAATACCCATCAAACATGAAAATCTTCAAATCAATTTGTCTTAGTGTCGTTGAAGATTCCAGCTTGCAAGGCAGCTATCCAGATTTCTACGGCAGAACGCCCATAACATACTGTCTAAATTTTCCCAGGATTCAACAGAACATGATAATTTCAGTGAAATGCATCCTTACCAAAAAGAGAATGGATCAGCAGAAGATGTTCTCTTACCAGAGAAAGAAAGATGAGAGTGAGGAAAGCAAACAGTTATATAAACATACGCTGAAGCCTTCTCAGGTGGTGTGGTCAAAGGTGGCTCAGGAAACTTCTCCTCCAATGCCTGAGTGATCACATCAGAATCTGGAATCCACTTATTGTCAAGCTTTATCAGGGGAACTTTACCACCTGGGTTTAACTTCAAAAACCTAAGAAAGCAACAAAATATTAGGTGGCATCATGCCAAAATGGTGAACTGACAAGAGAAAGGACACAATAACATTACCATTCAGGCTTGTTACCCAAATCGACCAACTTCAAGTCATGTCGCAGATGCTTTTCCTCCAACGTCAGCAATACTCTCTGACAGAAGAGGCCTGGGAAGTGAAAAGAAAAGAATGAGAATATTTTGCGGAGAAGGAAAAGCTCAAGTCAAAAAAATATAGTGGGCTAAGGATTAACTCACTATTATAGAATATAACAAACTATATTCATGACGGATACAAAATGCATACTCAATGAAATAACTCTTTAACCTTTTCAAGCTCATGTAAAGATTTATTCTCCAACTTGAAGTTAAATCGATGGCAATTTTTAAAGTAAAACCAACAAGTTAGAAGAAACAAAAGAATGACATGTGCTAAAATTAACAAAAACTTATTTGATTTCAATTCCCAATTTAATTTCAAGAACATTTCAGTATACTAGAAATGGTTATATTTGACTCATTTTACAAACAAAGATAACATATACAAGAAATGGTTATATTCGACTCATTTTACAACTAAAGATAATCATTTTACACCTAATGATCTTATATTTCCTTTCCTCCAAAACTTTATGAATTCCCAACTTAGATAAGCAATGTTAAGCAATGTTATCTTCAACTCTAATGAAGAATGGTAAAACATTCCTTCTCATTGATTCTTTTCCTTTACTTACACTATTTGGTGCACTAAATTTACCATCATAATGTTACTATTGACATACAATCTCCAAGCAAAACTAGGGCATACTTCTAAAAGGTTGCTCATGGCACAGTTTTCAAGCACTCGCTTGTAAGATACCAAGAGGTTGTTTCGCTTTGTTTATAACTGGTCAAACCAGCTTATAAATATAAAAAATAAAATTACAGTTAATTTTTGCTTATAAGTCAATTAAAAGTGGCTTATAAGCCCATAACAAACAAGCCGTCTACTTTTCCTTTTTAACCTTTTTATAAGTTACCCAGTTTGACCAAATAAAAAACTTTCTTGTTGCTTAGTATTTTACAGCACTAAATGATGTCAGGTCATCCTCAGTCATATTAACTTAATACTGCTGCTTATAATTATCTATTTACCAAATATGTCAACAGTTTATAAGTACATGTTATTCAAACATTTCCATTCTTATTTATCCCTTACTTATAACCATTGAAAGTTTCTTATAAGCACATTAAAATAATCAAAGCCAAACATAAATACTCTTAAGTATCATGCTCAAGTCCTCGAAATAGTGCACCAATTCTAGCAATAGGATATTCCAAGGCATTCCTATGCGCAGAAGCACTTAGCACCACCATTATGAGCATACAACTCTAAGAGCCTGTTTGATTGACCAGCTTATAAGCCAAAAAAGAGAATTTACATGCTTGGCAATACGAATTATAAGCACTTTTTGATAGCTTATAAGCTAAAAAAAAAAAAAGCACCAACGTACCAACTTACCAACTTTTTTTTGAAGGATTTATACGCTCATTGATCAAATTAATAAAAAACTAATTTACACTTAAAAAAGTACCACATTAATTAATAGGATAACCCTTTTAGTCTTTTAACTATCACTGCTACTTATGAACACTTATTTACCAAACATATCAGCAGCTTATAACACGTATTATCCAAACATATCCTAACTTGCTTATATGCATCATTTTGCTTCTCAGCAGGAGCTGCTTATAAACACTTTAAAATAAACTTAGCCAAACAGGCTCTAATTCAATCAAATGGATATCGAATTTAAACAAAAAAGAAATATCAAACAATGCCATTATTCATCAAACATATAAGAATACCATCTCATGTATACTATAATAATCTAAAAACTATATATCAAAAAAAACAAAAGAAGGAAAATGAAGAAAAAGGCTTACAGTCGCCGAGTTTGGTAGGGCTGGTGACGGAAGCTTTGACGCAAACTTCAAGTGGATCCGTCGCCAAAGACATTCTCACAGTAGTAAAGCTCCTGCGATACCTTAAGGCTCCCATCAACAGAGTCGAGTTGTTCGTGAAGATGGTCCTCCGTTGAAGAATGGAATAACTGCAACAATTGAGGTGTTGTTTAATAGTGGCTGAAAGCGCTGCCATTGATGACGTTGTTACCTTCACCGTCGCCATTGTTTCTTTTTTTGGTAATTTTAGTTTGCGGCGGCAGTGGAGAGTTTAGAAGCTGGTAGTATATGGTGTCTCTGTAACGCAGGACAGGTGGCTACTAAGGCCTTCTCCAACACACCCCTTAAAATAACCCCCCAACTTGAATTTAGGAGGTGTAAAAAAATAAATATACTCCAACAACTTCCTATCTCACCTCCAAATTTTAGAGGTCCCTTGCTTAATTCCTTTCCAACCCCTTACATATAATAATGTTAAAAAAAATTAATAATTTATAATTAATAATAACTAATTAATAAAAAATCAACATATATAATAAAATAATATAATATAATATAAAAATTAAAAAATGTATTAAATTAAAATGAAAAAATTTTAAATATATGAGTCTTTTGATATAAAAAAATTATTGGAGTGAAACTAAAATATGAATTTTTTAAAATAAGAGTTTGGTTAAAAGTAGGAGAGCGGTTAGAGTGAAACTAAAACAAAAGGGTCCTAAATAGAAAAAAATGAACCAAAACCCCTTAAATATAGGGAAAATATAGGTAAGCTATTGGAGAAGGCATAAGAAATTATGTGATATGTTAATTATTATTCATATATGTTCAAGTTATTTTGATTAATAGTAAGATTTGAATATTATGAATCGAAAAAATTTAAATATATTTAATAGAATTTATTTGAATATTATATTTTAAAAATTTAATGTATTTTTTTTACTAGTTTGAATCTTAATTTTAATTTTTAGGAAATCAAGAACTATTAGAATTTGTTAAGAATTCCCAGAATTTGTTCAAGAATTCCCAGAATTTGTCTCATGAAGATTTTCTGTCATGAAATTGACAAAAATCCTAAAAAAGGCCTTAAATGAATTTGTTGAAGAATTCCTAGACTTCGTCTCACAAATATTCTTTGTCATGAAGTGACAAAAATCCTAAAAAAAGTCTTAAATGAATTTGTTCAAGAATTCCTAGAATTCGTCTCGCAAAGATTTTGTATCATGAAGTGACAAAAATTCTAAGAAAAGCCTTAAACAAATTCCCAAAATTCTTTGATGGATTCCCATAAGTTTTTTAAAACATTTCTTAAAACAATCTGAAAGGTGGGTTAATTTTGGAATGGCTTTGGAAAAGGGGGCCAAAGAAAAAAATTTCGCTTATTTTAAGTGCTTATAAGTAGCTTGTGCTTATGAGCAAAAGCTACTTATAAGCAAGTGATAAATCAGTAATGTGTTTGGATAACATTTACTTATAAGTTATTAACATGTTTAGTAAATAAATGTTTACAAGTAGCAGTAATAGTTATAATGATTGTAAAATACATGTCATTAATTATAAATTGTCAAAAAGTGAGCTCTTGAAGGGCAAAAAAAGTCTTTATAAATAGTTATAAACACACCACCTTATAAGCTACAAAAAAATAAGTTGGCATGAAACTCTTACAACCAGCTTAAAAAGTCACTTACCAAACATGTGCCTTTTTCTTTTTAGCTTATGAGCCAAAAGGGCTTTTTTTTTTAACCCAAGTTTTAATATACCACGCAAAACTAACCCAATTTGCATTAGGGTTTCAAAAATAACTCATTCTGGTTCCCAAAACGAGCGACACGTACTCCGAGAACACGGAATTCATGCCAGGAATGAGGTCGCATTCCAGGAGTATGCCCGCATTCTGGGAGTGCGGACGCATTCCTGGAACACATTTTCTTGCTTTTCACCTTGATAGATTTGATTGCAAATTTGATTGGGTTGCAGGAAATTTATTTTTAGCAGCGCATTCTAGGAGTGCATTTGCAGTAATTGGAATATATTCCTTGCCATCAATCATGCTCTAGTCACTTCACGTCATGGGAAATTTCAGAAATCTCACTTCCAGAATGCATTTTTTACTTCTATAAATCTCAACCCCTTCCTCTACCAACTCATTCAATACTTTACTCATCCTACAACGTCTCAACTGCAGATAAACTTTCTACCAAATTCGTTCCACTTGTCACTATAACTTTCTACCAAAACACTTCAAAGAATGAATTCAACTGAAGTTACTATTCTTTTATACTACGGCGGTCACAAAATAATAACCGATTATGGTCTTGATTATAGAAGTTCAAATATACCACGCAAAATCAAAATTCTTCCCGATACAACTTACGATCAATTTGTTTCTCGTGTAATTAGAAAACTAGGGTTGCGTCCAACCATTGATAGGGTTAACTTATGCTATCGTGACCTTAGATGGGATGCTACATTGCAGTAGATAACTTTCTACCAAAACACTTCAAAGAATGAATTCAACTGAAGTTACTATTCTTTTATACTACGGCGGTCACAAAATAATGACCGATTATGGTCTTGATTATAGAAGTTCAAATATACCATGCAAAATCAAAATTCTTCCCGATACAACTTACGATCAATTTGTTTCTCGTGTAATTAGACAACTAGGGTTGCGTCCAACCATTGATAGGGTTAACTTATGCTATCGTGACCTTAGATGGGATGCTACATTGCAGTAGATTTATTATTACCCAAGTGCAATAATTGATGATGAAGATTTGTGGGAGATGTATGACACAGCTCGCTGTGATTGGAACCGTTGTGTCGCGTACGTAATAGTGGACGTTCAGTGTGATGACGTGTATGTGCCGCAACAAATGGATGACGTCCCGTACCAGTCCAACATGATGGACCTAAATGCAGTACCATCGTATGATAAAGATGAACATATCAATATTGCAACAACAGTGGCAGAGTTTGCCACTTTTTCCCTTTCCCCGCAACCACAGTCCACTTTTGAAGTCAGAGGACCCTTTCATCGTGGTGGTGGCACGAAGAAGAGATGTGATGTCGCAACAGATATTATTTTGTCAAAGGCAGTCGAAAAAAACGAGGACGGTGAATTGAATGATTAGGAAGATGTTGTCTCAGAAGCAAGTTTGAACTACCAAATTGAGAACGATGTAGAAAGATCGGATGTAGATGCAGAGCTGGAGGTAGATGAGGAGGAACCAGTGGAGTTCCATACTGCTAGGACTGAATTCTACACGACAAGCAGGTATGAGCAAGCGAAACGCCCAATGCGGAACCCTGACCGGATGGATCTGGCCAAACGAATGGTATTCCCATTCAAAGTGGATGCAATATGGGCTGTTCAACGGAGCGCGATAAAGATACAAAAGGAATATAGGGTCGTCAAGTTGAGTAAGACCCTGTGGAAGGTACGATGTAGGGAAACGCACAGTGAAAGTATAGCATGCCCATGGTATGTACGTGTCATAAAGAAAGCAACGCATAAGCAGTGGGAGATCACGCAGTATGACGCCAAACATGTTTGTATGGCGCAAATAACTGTGTCGGGGCATAGAAATTTGACTTCGGGTTTGGTTGGATATTTAGTGAGGCATTTTATAGATAAGAAGGATGATTACGATGTTGGGCTTATCTAAGCTCACATGAAGGAGAAGCTTAATGCGGATGTCAGTTACGGAAAAGCTTGGAACGACCGAAATAAAGCAATTGAACTAGTGTATGGCAATTGGGACACGTCATACCAAATGCTCCCACAGTTTCTTGGTGTTGTGATGGCCAAGAATCCACGTAGTGTTGTGAGATATAGGTTCGCTGAAGGTTTAGTGCAGGCGAAAATTTTTTTTGACATAGTTTAGTGGGCGTTCGGTCTACGCATCACAGCATGGAGGCATTGTAAACCCGTGGTTTCACTGGACGGCACACACTTGCGGGGAAAGTACAAGGGTCATCTCCTAGTTGCATTAATCACTGATGCCAACTACCAAGTATTGCCGTTAGCCTTTGCAGTTGTGGATGCAGAGGCAACACGTACTTGGTCGTGGGTCTTACAATAGTTATGTGAGAACTTTTTTACTAGAATGCCCCAGGTATGTATCATATCCGATAGGCATGTAGGCATTGCATCTGCGATTGAACAGGTTACATGTGACGGTCAACTTGAAATAAAACATCACATTTGCTTGAGACATCTCAAAAGCAATGTGATGAAAAGATCGCAGAATCAATTCTTTAAAGACATGTGTTGGATAGCTGGCCGAGAATGTCAAGCACGCAAACATGTGCATGCAATGAACATGATCCTTGTTGTGGACCCTAGTCAGAAGGGTGTTGGTAGACGAGTACACAAGTTTCTATCCAATATCCCTGCTAATACATGGACCATAAGCGTTGATGAGGGATATAGATAGGGTGTGATGACCACAAATAATGTCGAATGGTTCAACAATGTCCTCGCCGGTGCAAGAGGGTTGCCTATTATAACCCTTGTTATTAATACTTTTATGAAGATAAAAGGTTACTTTCATGATTAATTGGTCCACGCTATGCAATTGGAAAGTGAAGGTTGTCGGCTCCCTTTTAGTGTGAAGGAGCTCTTTGAGAAGTGGGAGACCTCGTCACATCGCCATCATGTACTTAGTTTCAGAGAAGATGGAAGATACTAGGTCAGTTTGGAACGAGAATCTGCCATACTAGGTAGTCAACTGGGAAGAAAGTACCTGTACTTGCAGTAAATGGGTTGCATATCACTTGCCATCCTCACATGCACAAACTATTGCTTGGTTTAGGGAGTTTAATGTGGAGAACATGATATCCCAACAGTTGACAATGAAATCGTACAAAGATACATATTGGAGGACATTTGAGCCACTTGGACACCAATTTTATTGGCCTCTAGCGCTTACACGGACGTTGTATCCAAACCCCTGTTGTGTTCGACAGAGAAGAGGACGAGCTAGAGGTCAGCGCATCCCAAACGAGATGGATCACTCACACCGCTATAGACCATGAAGGTGTATAGCATGTGGTCAACCAGGCCACACTGCTGCAATTTGCCCCAACAATCAAAATGCGTAATTTGATAATATTTTTATGTTTACTAGTTGTGATGTCTATTATATGTAATCGTTTTATGTTTACTAGTTGTGATGTCTATTATATGTAATCGTTTTATGTTTACCAGTTGTGATGTGTATTATATGTAATCGTTTTATGTTTATTTGTTCTAACGTTGTAATGTTATTATGTAATTAACCACGTAATGTCTACTTTAGCCAAAAGTAACATGTGCATAATGTACTTAATTGGAAACATTAAGTACTCAGTGGATCATAAATAACCACATAAATGAAAAAACATAACATAGTTCCATCAATACATAACAATGTGTCATAAATACATATGAAAAAAACAAGTGCTCCAAAACTGAATACATCACCCATGTATGTAATGTTGAGGGCTCTTTCCCCTATTAATGTGGTTAGGTAACTGACGTTTAATAGGGGATGGTGCGTTTCATTTCCTGGATGATCGTGTCTAACGACGTGGAAGCTCCTGTGCCTGTGACTGTGTCACAGGTGCCTGGGACTGCGGCAGCTGATCCTGCTGCCTAACACTACTATCAACCAACTGCTCGTGAGTGTAGTCCCGGGACCCCATGTATTTGCTCGGAGACCCCCCGATGACTCGCTGTACGTCGCCTCGTCATCCTCCTCATCGTCATCTGGCTCGTCGATCACCGGCCTGGAGAATCTGTCACCCTGGAACATACCGTGTCTACTGCCGCTGCTCTGACCTATCTGCATGTTGGAATAATCAATGAGGTCCAACTGATACGTAGATCGATGCAATGACGCCTGTGTGGGTGGACAATAATGTGGCAATGGTACGTCGGGAGTGAACGACATATGATGTGGATTGGCACTGGACGGTTGTGATGACCTAGCGGGATAAGCGTGGTGCTCTCTATGCTGCGAAGAACGCGCATGCTGTGAACAATGTTCTCTATGCTGCTATAATGGCTGCATCGGAGGCTCATTAGACAACTCCCACACCGCTCTCTACTGTATGAGATGCTTGTGTTGTGTGTGTTGGAGTACATGTCCATGTAGCTGGATAAGATGCAAGTGTCAAATCACAAGTTCCATGGACGGTGCATCACCGTGAAGGTCCCCTCTGCCCGTATTGATGTAGGAAATCACAGGAGTGGTGGACTACATGCTGTACAATTGTTGCTTGGAGGAAAACATAACATATTGTGGTTAATTTCATTTAACAGTCCCCAATTTTCATAAAGAAAAAAACGAGTACAAATAATGCTCACCAATGAAGTTTCATCACGTGCAGACGCCACGTAACCATCCCTCCTATGATTCGTACCTGGATGACTGACATATAATATAGTTACCCTACGGTACCAAGTCATGTAAGTCCGGAGTGCCGCTGCCGTCAACGCATCCTCTAATTGTCCATAAAGAACGTGCTGCTGCCAATTCCTCTACATATTTGTTACCTGTGTCAGCGCAGCTCCCTCAACCTTTTCCTTTCTGTCCCTGTACTTCTCGTGATCAGGTGGATCATGAGGGACTGCCAATCGTAATCCAAATTGCCGCAAGACACGATCAGGACGGTGCCACTCAATCGTATGCCTATATATCAACGGGATTCGGGCACACCAAATGTCACTGTCCTGAATACGATACGATGGCAGGCTGTCCAATATCGACCTGAATAGTTGTCCTATAAATTGTAATCAAAACAAGTATCGAAGAGTTACATACAGTACGCACATGTTCAATAAGACAAGATAAAAATATTTAATAAAGCAATGTAAATGTATTATACCTCGCCAGGTTGCAAATGGTCTATAACATCTCGACACTCGACCTGCCTTGACTTTCTGGATGCATTTGTCATTTCTTTCTTCACGTAAAACACAGCACCTCGTGGAACACCAGGGAGCAGAAACAAATGCTCAAGATCATGCTGTTGTCTCTGTAGCTGCTCTTGTGTGGGATATAGGAACTGAGGCTGAAAAGTCGTGAATTTATCCCATGCAAAAAACTGCAAGCAGTAAACAGGTGTTATAATAACGCTTGATATAATAAAGTTAACATTCATAAAAGTTAAACATAAATACACGATGAAAACCAATACCTGGACTAGTGTCACAACTCCACATACACCCTTACACTGACAAAAGGAGGCGCGGTCAAGCTGCTGGTACAAATATGCTAGTACAGTTGTGCCCTAGTTGAACTACCGGATCCGCTCAAAGTCTACCAAATGGAGCAACCAGGCCAAATCGCCCTTATTCGTACTCGTGTTCGCAAGCAAGTGACAGCAAATCATGAGAAATATCCACAGCTGTGCCTGCTGCTGCGCTTGGTACTGAATAGGGTTATCCGAAGTACTTGCATCACAAACCTGTCCCGTAGTTGGACGAAATTTATCGCGTTCCCCACTATGTCAATACGACTGGTACCATCATCCGCAACTGTATCTGCATCAATCCCCAGCAAATCACGAATCATAATAACCTAATCCTCCCTCGAGCGAACAGTCGTATCAAGCACCGAAAAAGGTGTACCAGTCACAGGAAGACCCCAATAGATGGCCACATCTTGCAGGGTGATGGTAGCCTCCCTTACGGGTAAATAAAAGGTGTGGGTCTCCAGTCACCACCTCTTAATCATAGTAATAATCAACCCGCAGTTAAGTTGATGGTGGCGGGAACACCCATAGAATCCCGTCTTGACCAACTGCTGTTATACCAATGGGTGCTCTGGATCATCAAACAAAGGTCGATTCGACCTATAGCATCTAAAGCTACCCAAATGATGTGGATCCTGCAAATACTCCATATAGTGGCGTAATAACGTGGTGTCTACTGGTCTCGGTCGACTATCCATAACGAATCCTAAAATAAAAAATAATAATAACAATAATAGTAACAATTATAACAACAATAGGAACAACAATAATAATGATGATGATAATAATAATAATAATAACAACAACAACAACTAAAAGATAACATTAATCATAATAATAATAATTATGTTAATAATAATGATAATCTTAACAATAATAATAATAATGATAACATTAATCATATTAATAATAATATTATTAAAATAGTAGTAGTAGTAGTAATAATAATAATAATAATTCTAATAATAATGCTGAAATTATAAAACCTAAGCTATAATAAATTACCAACTAACTTAACATTTTTAAATTGCTAATTACAAAATTTTCTACAATTAACTAACTTTACTTTAATCTAAAAACTTTAAATCTCTAATTTATTAAATAACTAGCTTATTAAATTATTCATTTCCTAAACTAACAACAATTAAAATACAAATTAACAAATCAACATCATGATTCAAAATTAAATTAAATTAAACTACCAAACAAAATTACACAAACTAAAAACAAGTTATATAACTTAAAACATAAAATATAATTGCAAAACACAACATAAAATAAATAACTTACAAGATAAAGGCTAAATCCTCCACAATGAGGCTAAAAATCTAAAACTTTTCGACTGGGGGTAGGAGGAAATTTTGGAAATGAATTTGGGAGAATGGGGAAAAAATGGCCGGAAGGCCGAATTGATAGAGAGCGGCTGCGCTCTTGGAACACGGACTGCGTTCTAGGAATGTGCCACATTAGCGGCCGCATTCCGGGAACACGATCCTCGTTCTAGGAGTGCAGCTGCATTCAAAAATTTTAAAATTTTCGTCTTTGTTCTGCATTCTCGAAGTGTGTTTTGTGCGTTTTGGGAACCAGAATGTGTTATTTTTGAAACCTAACGCAAATTGGGTTAGTTTTGCTTGGTATATTAAAACTTGGGCCAAAAACAAAAACTGCTAAAAAGGGTCTAATTAAAATCAGGTAAAGATTAGCATTTTCTCTCCAAGATGAGCAGATTGTGTTATTAATTTTGATTTTTTTTAAGATTTGGTCATCAAATTTAAATTAATACATTAATAATTTCATAAAAGTGTTTCATATTAATTTTGAAATAAAAGTAGAAATTTAGAATCTATTTGCTCGGATGGAGAGAAGAATTATGTCAGCTTTTTGTAACTTTTCTTTAAAATATTTTAGCCATTTTTTTTAGTCTTTGAAATGAAATATTTATGGGATTGAAAAGGATCAAATCTTATCATAGTATTGAAAAGATATTTATCTTTAAGAAAAGTCTTCTAGAAAGCTTAATTGATTTACGGTTTATGTTTCTTCTTTTGTTTTCTTTTTCTGTTTGCTTCGAAAAGTCTATCAATTAATTGCTATTTTTCTCTCTCTTGATTCTTTTTGGACCTAGATGTATATATCTTCTTCATAAATGAATGTAACTTCTATGGGTCATAGGCTCATTACAAACTTATTTGAAGAATCAAAAAGTGAGAGGATGTTCCACAGTATCTATTGGGGTGTTTCTATAAGCATCCAAAATAAAAAGTTAGTGAAAGAAATTTTTTTTTTTAATTTTGGGTGCTTATAAATCCTTAAATAAGCATTAGTAAATATTACAATGCATTTTGTGTACTATGCACCGCAACACTACAACGCACCTTGAAACATGTGAGCAACACGCTTATTTAAAAAAGAAAAAAGATTTTTGGCCATTATAGTTGGCCAAAAATGGCCAAAATAGGTTTTGTAATTTTGAAATATTTATTGTCTATTTTACCCTCGATGATAAAAATTAAAGTTTTAAATTTGAGTTAAACTTTTTCTTTTCTCTTTCATCCAAACACCAAATGTATTATCATTTCTAATGGATTGACTAACATATGTGTGTATCTATGTATTAGGTCGGTAAGAGAGAGTGTTTGTGTGTAGGTGTGTGTTTTTTTTGGTGCTATATATACTAGTGGTGGTGAGTTAGTGAGTGTTGAAGGGGTAAGAGGAGTTAGTGGTGTTGCGCGCGGGGAGGGGGGGGAAGGGGGAGGACTGGCCTTCTACTTTGCCCTATATGCACAGTGCTCCGCGTGAGTACTGTACACCATACTATGCGTGAACAGTAGTGCATGTGCGTAGCAGTATATATATTCAAAATTCTTATATTATATGTTTAGAATTTTTATATTTTATGTTCAAAACTTTTATTATTAACATCTTGTTAACAACAAATTCATAAGTTTAATTTTGATCACTCTTATATTACATGTTCAAATGTTTTAGATAATATTCAAAACTCTTATATTATATGTTCAAAATTTTTATATTTTAAGTTCAAAACTTTTAATTATATCCAACTTTTTAATAAAAAGCTGATAAGTTTAATTTTTCAAAACTCTTGTATTACATGTTCAAAAGTTTTAGATAATATGTTCAATATCGAATATTTGTAAATGTTAATATTTCACAAGTTTTATACTATATTCACAGCTTTTTGTAAAATATGTTCAGAATACTTATGATTGATGTTGAAAACTCTTATCTTATATGTTCATAGATTATACATTGTATGTTCAAAATACTTTATGTTTTATATTTAAAACTCCAATATTACATGTTCATAGATTATATGTTGTATGTTCAGAAAAGTTTGATAGAGGGAATTAACGAATTTAATTTAGCCAAATTATCAAACACTTAATCTGCATTGTTTTAAATCATTTATTAGACAACCAAATTCTCTATCCTTTCACTCACATGCACCAACCACACACTATATACCATCACTGCAACACACACCACCACCATGACACATACACGGATTTGTTGTTATAGATTTGAGAAAAATAGCTCAGAAAAAAGAGTGAAAGAGAATAGTGGCGACAACTCGTGGTCGACAGTGAAATGGGATCAACACGAAGATTGAAGACCAGCATTGTGGTCACGCAAAGATGGTGATTGTATGGTGAAGTCAGATTTGAAATTAGATGATTTGATTTTGCTGGAGAGAAAGAGCTTTGTGTGCACGAATGGAAAGGGAGAGACTTGTGCCTCTATTCGTGCTAGAAAATTTTTTTACAGAGACATGTTTTATTCACGTTAAATTTGGTGCATAGTGCTCCATAGGAGCACAATCCTACGAAGCAAAATAAAATTTGAGGGAGAGGGTGGATTTTTGATGCTGGACAAAAATTGGTGTTGGGATTGTACTTGGAGTACTTGGTCTAACTTCTAAGTGTGTGTTCGTGCATGTGCATGAGATGAGAAATCAAAATTCAAAAAATAAATTAATTAATATTGAAATTGAGACAAAGATGAAAAAGTGTATAACATAATTTAATTAGGGAAGATCCGTTTTTTGTAAACTTGAAAAAAAAGGTTGTCATGAATTTAGCTATAGGTATAATTTATATGATTAATTATTAAGTTTTATTTTTAACCAAACAATATCATTATTATTCGAGAGAGAAAAGTCAAAAGATTGACAAATGTAAGATTCATTTTGTAAAAATTGAAAATTAGATGGTAATCAATACTTTTTTAAAAAAGAAGATATATGCAAGAAAAATTTAGAAACTAAAATATAGTAAAAATTAAATTATGAAAAAACTTTAAATTAAAAAAAATAGATTACAAAAAGTTTTTATTTAAAAAAGAAAAGGGAAGAAGAGTAGAGATGCACACATCATCTGAACATTTAGAGGTGATGCTATTCTATTTTTTTATTTATAAAGGTGATAATATTTTTTTAACAATGAAATTAATATACATTAAATATATATCTTGTATAACAAACTTTAAAGTTGTAATCATTACTTTTTAATTCTAATTATTATATAATTTTTATTGTACTTAAATAAAAAATATTTAAACACATTAGCTAATATTAGTAATAAGTAGTATATAAAGTTAACTTTTATCATACTTAGAATTATTTATTTTAATTAGAATTGTACTTTCTTATATCACCATTGTTACACAAAATTTTTTATTATCAATAATTATTGATTTGTGTACTTTTTCCAATTTTGAATGTTCCATGATGAAAATTGTCATATTCAATTAGAGATAGTATTGGTAGAAGACAATTGTTATATTTGTCAAAACTTTTTATTGACATGTATAATTAGACTAAAAAAACAATTGTTATACTTTTTCTATATATATATATATATATATATATTTCCAATTTCATATATCTAGAGACAAAAATAGCCATCTTTAGATTACAGATGACACATTTTGTCTCTAATTCTAGACAGTTTGTTTTGTCAATAGATGGATACTAGTTAAAATGCTTTTCATTTGGAGAAATAAAAAATATATTAAATTAAAAGAAGTAAGTAAAATAAAATGCAAAATTTCTAATTACTATCATGGTCTTGGTCCAATTAGCGAATAACGTCAAAAGTTCAGTGTTTGTGATATATAAGTAAGGAAGATACATTGTTTTACAATATTGGAGAGGGGATATTCGATTTAGTTTGTAAAATTATGTGATTAATGATTAAAAATTATGTTCAACCAAATAATATTAGTATGATACAAGAGAAAAATAAATAAAACATTGATACAAGTAAAGAAAATATGCAACTTTTGATTATTGTCATGGATTTGATGTAATCAATGAATCATATTAAATTCTTGGTGTTTATAACTTGTAAGCAAACAGGAGACTCATTTTTGCAAAATTTCAACAGAGATTGTGGTTAGTTATTAAACTTTTATTTGTAGCCAAATAACATTATTATGATTCGAGAGAAATAAAAAAAATTAGGAAATTGATATGGTAAGTAAAAATATGAAACTTGTGATTATTATCATAGTTTTATCCTAATTAGTAAAATATGTCAAAATTTTAGTATTTATAATAACCACTAAATTATGATAAATCATGATAATAATTTTATAAAACATTAAGATAAAATAATTTTTAATAATTTATGCCAAAAAAATATACTTTCACTTCATACTTATTTTATTAAGATTCATGCTTTCTCGTCTAAATTCTAATATTGTGATCTATGTCTACTAAGTTGTTTTATCATATATTGATAATAAACAAAGTAATTTATATTAACTTATGCCAGAAAACCTACTTTCACTTCATACCTGATTTATTAAGACCTATTTTTTCTAATCTAAGTTATAATATTGTAATTTATAATTGCTCACTAAGTTATTTTACCTTATAGTGATAAGAATTGTAATTACATTACGACAAAGTAATTTTTATTAATCTATAAAAAATCAATTCTCATTACATATATAATTTATTAAGATATATTCTATCTCATTTAAGTTATACTATTGTAATTTATAATGATAGTAGGTTATTTAATCACATAATGATGATATTAGATCTGAGCTGACATAAATAAAATTAAATAAACCAAGCTCGATTTGTATTTTAGACTAAGCTCATCTGCACCAAAGTCTAATAATACATACAAAAGAATGTCTAAATAATTATGCGTAATGCATACGTATAAACAAAAGATAACACATTCTTCAAATTAACGATACCATAAATAACTTTTCATTTTTCCCCAAGTCCAACAACATAATCCTTCGCCGGGTTAACTATTAATATATGCAATTAAAAAATAATGACTTCACATTTATACTCTTACTTTTCAATAAGTTAATGATAATATCATCATTTTTTTTTTCTTTTAGCCCTTAGGAATGCTTCATAACTCAATATTAGAAAAAGTGCTTGATAAAATGCCTAAATGAGTAGCATGTGTATAGATTGAAATCTATTTGTCACTAAACACATCTAATCCATGCTATAATCATGTCTATGTGTTTATATGTGGATGCTATGAAGTGGGTAATGCTTATATTCATGTCTATATGTATATTTGCATGCCTAGTAGTGAATATGACTTCAATAACGGATACATGTTGGTTGTTGATCGCTTCTAATGGTGTAATCCGAGCATGACGATGTTTGGTAGTTGAATAGATCCTATTATTCATGAACACCTTGGCCAAGAACATGTATGAATGTGGTAGCAAGTCAAATCCCGCTGAAGTGATCTTAGAATGACGGCAAGTAATTTAGGGCTAGCTTAGGCCGAGTCTCCTTTGGCTTTAAATCCAGCCAATAGGTTTCAGGATAGGTTTAGACGACCTTAGCAACACTAGGTCTTGGCTTTAAATCTAGCTAATGGCTTAGGTACTAGGGTAGGTTTATTCTAAGTCACCTAGGAACCTAATTGATCACTCTTAAGGCCCCAGGTCATAAGGACCACGTCGTAGCTCTAAGAGATGCTGCCTAGGAATGGACCCGCACCGAGTTCTAAGGGGAAATTAAGGCACTAATTCAACAACCTAGTTAAGAGCAATTGCTAAAGTAAGCCATCATTCTTTAATCCTATAGCATTTGAGTATAGAATCACCCATTCATAAGTTGAAGTCACCCTAACACCTTTCCATTTGTTAGTTTCTTTAAATTAGCTTGTCCTCCAGTTCCCATGCCTATAGTTTAGTTTAATTTTCTTTAGTTAGAACTCCCGATCATTCAAAACCCTAAAAATAGATAGTTTAGGTTTCTTTTTTAGGCATACTCTAGAACACACACACATAGAATCTATCTCACAACATAGCCTCCCCGTGGAATCGACCCCGCACTTGCATACACTTTATTACATTGATCCGTGTGCTTGCGGGTCTTTAGAGCTTGCACTCAAAGGACGACAATCAAGTTCTTGGCGCCATTGCTAGGGAGGCACGGTGGTTTGAATTCTTTGTTTTTGTATTTTGGTAGTTACTTTTCTTGCTTTCTCGCTGTTCCTTTATAGTTTGTTTAGTTTTTGCTTATCTTTTTTTTTGTTTATATTATCTTACTTTAGTTCTTATTTATTTATTTCAGCTTTTGTCTTTGTTTTTAGTAGACTTTCTAGGATTGTGGTTTATTTGCTGTAGTTTTAGGAAAATTGAAGTTTTTGGGGGTTGAAGTGGCCGGAGTTAGGATAGTTTGTTTATGCTTGGTAGGAGATCCCTTAGAAATCCCCTAGTTTCTCTTAATCCCAAACCCGATAGAATTGCAAGACATTTTAGGAATTTAGGAGATCTTCTTGAGGAGATGGCCGATCCTAATCATCCTCCTAATCCTCCCATTTCCTCGATGAATCCTGTTCCACCTCATGATCACCTTGGGCATCATGGCCAAGATTATTTTAGACAAGAGCCCTGTAGACTGGATCCACCCATAGATGAGGAACCCACTCTTAGGCAATTCTTTCTCCCCGAAGCCTTTGAGCCTAATTTGGCTATTCAAATTCTAGGTTTGAGGGAGACCAACTTTGGGATTAAGCCTAATATGTTGGCCATGCTTCGTTCCTTCTACGGAAGAGGCAATGAGAGTCCTCTAGAGCATATTACTAATTTTGTTGAGATGAGTTCCACTCTCCATGTCCTCAATGTCTCCCAAGAGGTCATACGTCTAAGATTGTTTCCTTTGTTTCTTAAGGATAAGGCTAGGGCTTGGTTGCATTCTTTACCTAGTAGTTGCATTACTACATAGGATGAGCTTTAATCTAAGTTCTTTCAAAAATTTTATCCCATGGCCAAAATGGCCGACCTTAGGACCGCCATGATGACTTTCTCGCAGCATGATCTAGAATCCTTTCATGAGGCTTGGGAGAGGTTCAAGGATCTTCTTAGACAATGTCCACACCACCAGTATGGCAATTATGACCTATTGCAATATTTCTTTCGAGGTTTAAATGAACAAAATAGGATGATGGTTAATGCCGCCTCCAGTGGTGCCTTCTATCTTTTGAAACCGACTGAGGCATGGGAGAAAATAGAGCTGATGGCTAAAGATTCTTTTCAAAATTTTGCTATAGAAAGGTCTTGTCGGGGAGGTAATAGGAAAAGTGTTAATGAGGTTGGAGTTTCTTTAGACTTACCCGCTAAGGTTGGGGCTTTGACGAATAAACAAGATTAATTCATTTCTTTATCTCTTTCATCCCAAGGTCATAGGACTAGTTCTATAGGTTCTTCCTTTGCCCCTTTAGTTGTTGAGGTTTGTGCATTGTGTTCTGAGTCAACTCATGAGACCATAGCTTGCCCTTAGCATCCCAGTTTCCCAAATTCATGAAAGAGCAAGTATGTGCCACACAAGGTTATTCTCATGAGTACAATCCGTAATTGAATACATACAATCCGGGGTAGAGGGACAACCCAAAATTTTCTTGGAAACAAGGTCAGCATGAGTCTAGTTCACATTCTCAAGTTTCACCTTAGTAGCGACCCCATTCTCAATATCCCCCAGATTTCTATCATCTTAATCAGCCCCGTCTCACTAGTGCTTCCCAACCTCAGGCTTTACCTACTCCTTCTAGTAGCCAGTCTTCCAGTAATGATGTGATTAAGCTAATGTAGTTTATTCAGAATCAGCAGCAGGCATTGGCTAGTCAGCAGTAGAAGTTAGCTGATAATAGGCAAGAGATGGCTAGCTATAGGCAGCAGATGGCTAGGTTTGAGACACAGTTGGGACAGATTGCTATGCAGTTGAGCGCTAGAGACCCCGAGAAATTACCTTCTCAACCAGAGGTGAACCTTAGAGTCCAGTCCCGTTTCTTCACCGATGCCACTTATCCTTCTCAGGCCCAGGCTAAGGTCGTCACTACTCTTAGGAGTGGTAGGGTAGTTGATAATAGGGTAGGAGTTGACTTTGCAGTGCTTGCACCTAATAGTCCTTTCGAGTCTAAAGCACCATATAGTAGCCCTATTGAGGGAAATTCTAAAGAGGGTCCTGTTGAGAGAGATGAGCCTATTAGAGACCATGGAGAGAGTAGTACTTCCCGCCCACATCGGGAGGGAAAGAAGCCCATTGATGATTCCCGTGTGTCCAGAGGCGTTGAGCCTAGAGTTCCCTTTCCATCTGCCTTAGAGAAGCCTACACCTGGTGAGGATTCTAGTTTTTTCAAGGTGTTAGAGCATCTTAAGGACCTTAAGGTCAATCTTCCTTTGATAGATGCGATCCTTTCCATCCCTTCCTATTCTAAGTTCTTTAAGGATCTTTGCACGAGGAAACATAGGTCATTGAACATTCCTAAGAAGGTGAGGCTTACAGAGAAGGTAAGTAGTATTTGTACTTTGGGCCTCCCGCCTAAGATGAGTGACCCTGGAGCCTTCACTATTCCTTGTAGGATTAGAGAGACCCAGATTGATCACATCTTGTTAGATTTAGGGTCTAGTGTGAATCTCATTCCCTACTCCATCTATCAACAGCTAGGTCTAGGTGAGTTGTCCGCCGCTACACACGTTACTCTTTAGCTAGCTGATAGTTTCGAGTGTAGACCTAGGGTTGTGATAGAGGATGTTATGGTCTAGGTAGGTGAGTTCGTGTACCCTGTTGACTTCATAGTGTTAGATATGGATTCAGGACAAGACTCTAGACATTCCACACTCGTTCTTCTAGGTCGTCTTTTCCTTGCCACCGCAGATGCCATTATTCATTGTAGGTCGGGGTTATTGGAGATAAAATTTGGGAATTTGAGATCCACTATGAAGGTTGTCGAGGCGGTGAATAGGGTTAGTATAGGAGCAGAAGATGGAGAAAAGTGCTTTAGAGTTGATGTGATTAATTCTTGTGTTATGGATACTGTACAGAGAACTATGATCGATAGAGAAGATTTGAGGAAATTTGAGGAATTGATGTCTAGCTTTGATTTGGAGACCTTAGAGCAGAACTGTGTAGCTTCTACTTCCTTGATTGAGAGCCCTTTGATTGATGAGTCACTGGAGGTTAATTTTTCTAGTCTTGATTCTAGTGACATCCCCGTTGATGATGTTGAGGTTGAGTCACCCTTGGTTGAGCCTAGTCCTTCTTTAGAGCTCAAACCCCTTCTCGATCATTTGAAGTATGCATTCCTAGGCCCTAGTGAGACCCTTTCGGTTATCATAGCTTCTGATCTATCTAGTGAGTATGAAGAGCGTCTCTTAGAGGTTCTTAGAAAACATAGGAAGGCTATAGGGTGAAAAATTGATGATTTGAGAAGTATTGACCCTTCGGTTTGTATGCATCGTATTTACCTTGAAAATGGAGCCATTCCTTCTAAGGAGATGCAAAGGAGGCTAAACCCACACATGAGCAAAGTAGTTAAGAAAGAGATCATTAAGCTTTTAGATGAAGGCATCATTTATCTGATCTTCGATAGTGAGTGGGTTAGCCCAATCTAAGTCGTCCCTAAAAGGTCTGGGATCACGGTTGTGGAGAATGAGAGAGGAGAGCTTATCCCTACATGTACTCCTATGGGATAGAAAGTTTGTATTGATTATAGGAAGCTCAACTCCAAAACTAGGAAGGATCATTTCCTATTGCCTTTTCTAGATTAGATTTTAGATAGAGTGGCTGGGCATAGCTACTATTATTTTCTAGATGGTTATTTGGGTTATAATCAGATCCCCATGTTTCCCGAGGACTAGGAGAAGACCACCTTTACTTGTCCCTATGGCACTTTTGCCTATAGGAGAATGCCCTTCGGTCTTTGTAATGCCCCAACAACTTTCTAAAGGTGTATGATGGCCATTTTTTGTGACATGATTGAGAGCCATTTAGAGATATTCATGGATGATTTCTTAGTCTTTGGTGATAGTTTTGAAGAGTGCTTGAGTCACCTCTCTTTAGTCTTAGACCGATGTGTGGAGAAGAATCTAGTGTTGAGTTGGGAGAAATCTCACTTCATGGGGCAAAGGGGGATAGTGTTGGGTCATATAGTTTCATCTAGTGGTATTCAAATTGACCCAGCTAAGGTAGAATTGATTGAGAAGTTGTCTGTCCCTAAGTGTGTCAAGGATGTTATATATTTTCTAGGGCATGCAGGATTTTACCGTAGGTTCATTAAGGATTTTAGCCACATTGCATGTCCCTTGTCTAGGCTCCTAGCACAAGATGTCCCTTTTGACTTTGATGATGGGTGTGTTAGGGCTTTCAATAGGCTTAAGTCCTTATTGTCTACATTCCCAATTATCCAGCCACTTAACTACAATCTCCTATTCGAGGTTATGTGTGATGCATCCGATTATGCGATAGGAGCTATTTTAGGTCAAAGGAACGATAAGTTGCCCCATGTTGTGTACTATGCTAGCAAGACTCTTGATGAAGCCCAAAAGAACTATACCACCATGGAAAAAGAGCTTCTAGCAATAGTCTTCTCCCTTAACAAGTTTAGATCATACATCTTAGGGTCCAAAGTGATTGCCTACACCAATCATGCGCATTGAAATATTTGTTGTCTAAGAAAGAGTCTAAGCCCCACTTGATTAGGTGGTTGCTTCTCCTTCAAGAGTTTGACATCGAAATTCGGGATAAGAAGGGTAGAGAAAATTTAGTTGCAGATCATCTTTCCCATCTTGTTAGCAAGTCTTCTAGTGATCCATCTCCTTTTCATGATTCATTTCTCGATGAGCAATTATTTGCTGTCTCTCATCACACACCTTCATTTGCTCATATTGTTAATTATCTTAGCACAGGGCATTTTCCTTTCCCATTGGGAAAAGAGGGAAAATGATAGGTTCCTAGCACAAATTAGGCATTTCTTTTGGGAGGATCTCTATCTTTTTAAAGTGTGTGCGGATCAAATGATTCGTCGGTGTGTGCTCAAGGACGAGTTTGAAAGCGTTTTGAGCATGTGTCATGATGAGGGGTGTGGGGGTCATTTTAGTAGGAAGAAGACCACCGCGAAGGTCTTGCAATGTGGCTAATTTAGCCCACTCTCTTTAAGGATGCCCAAGAATATTGCAAAAAGTGTTTTAGATGTTAGCAATCCAGGTCCATCTCTAGGAGAAACATGATGCCTTTATCCCCTATTCTTCTATGTGAGTTGTTTGATGTTTGGGGTATAGATTTCATGGGTCCATTTCCACCTTCCTTTGGGTACCAATACATTTTAGTAGTCGTTGATTATGTGTCCAAATGGGTTGAGGCAATTCCCATATGCACTAATGACCATAAGGTAGTGGTTGAATTCATCAAGGAGAACATTTTCTCTAGATTTGGAGTCCCTAGGGTCTTGATTAGTGATGGGGGTTTGCATTTTCACCATAGGACTTTAGAGGCCTTATTGAAGAGATATTAGGTCACCCATAAGGTGGCCACTCCTTATCACCTGTAAACTAGTAAATAAGTAGAGGTGTCCAATAAGGAGATCAAGCACATTTTAGACAAAACGGTTCGGCCCGATAGGAGAGATTGGTCTATTAAGCTAAATAATGCTTTATGGGCCTACTGTACTGCCTTTAAGACTCCCATTGGTATGTCTCTGTATATATTGGTTTATAGGAAGGCTTGTCACTTGCCGGTAGAACTTGAGCATAGAGCTTATTGGGCCATCAAGGCCTTAAATTTTGATTTGGTAAGAGTGGATGAGAAAAGAAAGCTAGACCTAGCAGAGTTAAAAGAGCTTAAATTTGAGGCATATGAGAACGTTAAGCTTTATAAGGATAGGACGAAAAGAATTCATGATAAACACATTTTAAGAAATCATTCTCTCCCTCCGATAAAGTTTGGTTGTTTAACTCACTATTGAAACTCTTTCCAGGTAAGCTTAAGACAAGATAGATGGTCGATATGAGGTGTTGGTTGCCTACCTTTCCAGAGAGGTCAAGATCAAAGACTTGAAGGATGGCTAAGAGTTGACGGTGAATGGGCAACGTCTAAAGCATGCATATGATCCGAGCATGGCTTGTGTGGAGGTTTTAATGCTTCAGGATCCCATCAATGGAAGTTGAAGATTAATTGGTGTTTTCTCAACTGATGATATGGTGGTTAGGGCTACTACGAGGCAACCTAGGTTCAATTTTGCAATTTTGTATTTGTTCCACTTTCTTTCCTTTTTATTTTCTTTCTTTTTCTTTCACCCATATCAAAGTGTTGAATCTTGATTCTTTGTCCCATAAGATACACCATTGCTTATTATTGCACATGCCAATGCAAGCATGCATAGGCAATATTGCTAATCTTGTTTTCTTTGTGAAGTGTTTATGAATTGTAAGTCAAAGGATTAATAGTATGGTAATTTATCATTGGCATGGAAAGCTTTGAAGAAAATGCAAGGTTGTATCTATCCTTTCTCCACTTATTCTTCATGTTTTTACCCTATCCCTACCACACTTACTTGCTTTGTAATGCCAATTTGCTCGTTTATGTGTTTTGATCTATTTGCTTGAGGATAGACAAAGTTTAGATTTGGGGGTGTGGGAGTTTGGTTTGCTTGTTATATATCTTACTTAGGATAGATTGCGTTATATGCTTAAAAATGGTGAAAATTTTTCAATTTTAATGCATGTAGAGTCATTTATTTCTTTGTTGATCATTGTGTTGGCTATTGTGATTGACTCTATTGATTGGTGAATATGAGATGCATTGTGGGGAAATGAATAGAGTGGTTTGAAAGCTAAGTCTTGGAAGGGATGCCCTTCAAAGTTTTGGGGAGTGAAGCCCTTAAAGAGTGACCCTTGTAGCCACCCCATACCTTGGTAGGAATGGAAAAGGATTGTTGATATGAGTGCCCCTTCCTTGATTGGTTCTTTTTGATATGCCAAAGCATTTCTTTTTCTTTTCTTTTTGTGTGAATACAATGCAAAACATGAAAAATTCAAAAAAACAAAAATTTGAAAAAGGCAAAAAGGTACAAAAATATAAAAAGAAAAAAAGTGAAAAAAGAGAAAAAAAAAAAGCCAAAGGCACCAAAAAGTTTTGTGAATAAGTGCACAAGTGATACAGTTTCAACTTAGCACAAGCTATCTTCTAGGTAGATATGTGAATAAGGCATTTTATAAGCCATTGTGTTTGTATATTCTCTCTTCTTGTCTTTGAGGCTTTGTGCATGTTGGGGAGGTCATGATAGTTGAGAAGGTGCGAAATATCAACATCCTAAGTGCGTGAGTTAGAATCCTAGGCTCGTAGTTGGCTGGCTACGTAAGAAATTCCCACAAAGAACGAGATCCTTTATGAGTAGAGGGAAGATCTAAAGAGGCTTCGGGATCTTTCCACAATATGAATGCCTTCTTCATGCTTCTTAGACTAACTTTGATAGAAAGTAAATCCCTTAGGTAACCCTTTGTATCGACTTTAGAAATAAACTTAAGATTGGGCTTGCTTGGGGACAAACAAGGAGAAGGTTTGGGGTGTCTATGTGTTGTGTTTTTGTGTATGTTTGCATTGTTATTTGCCTATGTTTAAGAGGTATTAAGTGCTTATAAAGATGCATTAGTGTAGTGCTTTAGATAAGAATAGGCTTAAGCGTAAACAATTGTACATATTGAGTTTAAGAGACAAATTGCTATACTAATTGCTTGTTTTCAATGATTTAGGTGAACTTTGGGTTAAGATCAAGATTGGACGATGATAGGTGATGAAGATGGGAGATGAATGGGTCAAAAAGAGAAGGTCAGAGGCTGGAAAGACAAAGAATGGAGGAAGGAAGTCAGCTAAACGACCTAAAAGAAGGAGCCGGTCGACCGGCTAGGTCGACTGGCCACTCCAGAGAGGTGCTCAAAATAGCTAGACGACTACCTCTCCAGAGCAGATTGACTGGCCAATCCAGAGAGCATCACCAAAAAGCCGGTCTAGTTGAGAGGAGAAGCCGGTCGACCGGCAATGCGTAAAAAGCTGATATAAAAGCTCGATTTTGAGATTAAAAAGGGGAATCTTTGACAATTCTTGAGGAGGATCTTAGCAGACCCATCACACACACACACATACACTCTTAACCCTAGTCTTTACCTATATCACACACACTCTCTCACACATTTTATCACCTTGAAGCAAGAGGATTTTGCGGCTTTCAAACATTTGGAATCAAGTTTGCTCAAGAGCTCTATTTAAGATTAGATAGGATGAAAGGGAAGCTTCATAATCTCTCTTTCATTCTATTTCTTATTATGATTGAGTAGACTTGTCCAGGGTGATTAAGCTTATGTAATGGGTTAACTATATACTCTTATGATATCGGATTTGATGGCTGAATATATACATGCTTTGATTTTCTTGTTTAAATGGTTATTTTCTCATTCATGTCTAAGTGCTTGATAAAATGCCTAGATGAGTAGCATGTGTATAGATTGAAGTCTATTTGTTACTAAACACATCTAAGCCATGCTATAATCATGTCTATGTGTTTATATGTGGATGCTATGAAGTGGGTAATGCTTATATTCATGTCTATATGTATATTTGCATGTCTAGTAGTGAATATGACTTCAATAATGCATACATGTTAGTTATTGATTGCTTCTTATGGTGTAATCTGAGCTTGACAATGTTTGGTTGTTGAATATATCCCATTATTCACGAACACCTTGGCCAAGAACATGTATAAATGTGCTAGCAAGTCAAATCCTGCTGAAGTGATCTTAGAATGACGGTAAGTAATTTAGGGCTAGCCTAGGTCGAGTCTCCTTTGGCTTTAAATCCAGCCAATGGGTTTCAGGATAGGTTTAGACGACCATAGCAACACTAGGTCTTGGCTTTAAATCTAGCTAATAGCTTAGATACTAGGGTTGGTTCATTCTAAGTCACCTAGAAAGTTAATTGGTTACTCTTTAGGCCCTAGGTCATAAGGACCACGCCGTAGCTCTAGGAGGCACCGTCTAAGGATGTACCTGCACCAAGTCCTAGGGGAAATTAAGACACTAATTCAGCAACCTAGTTAAGAGCAATTACTAAAGTAAGCCATCATTTTTTAACCCCATAGCATTTGAATATAGAATGACCCATTTATAAGTTGAAGTCACCCTAATACGTTTCCATTTGTTAGTTCCTTTAAATTAACTTGTCCTCCATTTTCCATTCATATAGTTTAGTTTAATTTTCTTTAGTTAGAGCTCCCGACCATCCAAAACCCCAAAAATAGATAGTTTAGGTTTCTTTTTTAGGCATACTGTAGAACACACACACATAGAATCCATCTCACAACATAGCCTCCCTGTGGAATTGACCCCGCACTTGCATACACTTTACTACATCGATCCATGCGCTTGCGGGTCTTTAGAGCTTGCACTCAAAGGACGACGATCAACTAAATACTATCATTTTACTTTCAAATTTAATTTCGTTGATCAAAATATATGGAATGAAAATAAAAATTAAATTATGTGTTCATATCAATCAAAAAATTGAAAAAGAAAGTAAATATTTAGCATTGGTTATGAAATTTGTAGTAATTTCATTTCATTGACTAGAACTCTTTTTTTTGTTACACTTTAGGTGAACTTTTTATTTTTTTTTAACGGTAAAATGCATGTTACCCCTTATTGTTTTGTTTAATTAGCTAATTATCTCCTTGTGTTTTAAAACTTACCATATCACCCCTCTCTACTTTTCAGAAGGTAGCATATTAACCCTTGTGATTTATTTAATTAGCTAATTACCTTGATGTGGTTTGTTTAATTAGTTGATTACCCCCTATATTTTCAAAACTTACCACACTATCCCGTTGTATTTTTTAAAAGGTGGCACAATCACCTTTTTTTCTATTATTATCAAATTGTAGTTAGCTAAAAATAAGGTTGTTTTTGTGGAAATATAAACATATTTCAAGTTTTAAAGCTCATATAAGCAAGAAAAAGTATTTATGGTGCACACTAAGTTAATTTAAACAAAAAACATCAAGGTAGGATGTTATATACCACTTTTGAAGAACACAGGGGGAGTGATGTAATAAGTTTTAAAACATGGGGGGGATCAACTAATTAGACAAACCACAGAGAGGTAATGTATATTTTACTCTTTTTTTTTAAAAAAAAATTTACAATTTTTTTCCCTAATTTATACTATCTTTGTGTTATGCTCAATTTTGTGGTCTAGATAGAAATTTTCATCTTTTTCTAGCATTAATTTATTTGAACTAGGTGTACTTTTTTCTTTTTACCCTCACCTACATGGGATTCGAACCCAAGATCTCACTCCTAGGGAGATAGTCTCAACCATTTGAGCTATTTCCTAATCCCTCTTTTTTTTTTTGTCTTTTTAAATAGGATCAATAATGATTCCCCACTTACCCTTTAATGATAACTTGAACACAAAATATATACATCCAATGCATCAACAAAGCTAGACAAGGATGAAAAAGGTAAGTCAATTGATGAAAAGAAACGTAAGGTATGATTGGTAGTTTACATTATCTTACCGCCTCCAGACCAGATATTATGTTTGCCATTTGTCTATGTGCTCGTTTTCAATCCTTATGCAAGGAATCTCACTTGATTGCTGTGAAAAGAATTTTTCTTTATCTTAAAGGCATATCTAACCTTCATTTGTGGTAATCCAAAGGAATAAATGTTGAGTTAATAGGGTATATGGATGCCGACTTTGCGAGATGCAAAGTGGATACACAAAGTAGAAGTTGAAGTTGTCAATTTCTTAGACAATTATTGGTTTCTTTGTCAAGTCAGAAATAAAATAGCATTATAGCCTCCACAATCAAAGCTAAATACATCACATCACATAATTGTATTGCACAATTTCTTTAGATGCAATAAAATTTGTGTGATTATGGTTTGAATTTTGATTATACTCTTGTTTATTGTGATACCACAAGTGCTATAGACTTGATTCGTTGTCTAGTTCCACACTCACAAACTAAACATATTGAAATTAGAAATCATTTCATTCGTGATCTATGTTTAAAGGAAACATTTCCCTTGAATTTGTGGATATGAAACGTGAATTGACTGACATGTTTACCAAACCATTGCATGAAGCTAGATTTTGTATGATTAGAGGAAATCTTAGAATGCTTGAACTTAATTGATTGTGTTTGTTGCTAAATTATGTTAAGAAACATGAAATATGAGCATTTTGTGTGATAAATGATTGAATTTTAATGAATTATTTGTGCTTAGACTACGTGTATTTGATAAGTTGTTAGTGGACTGCATGTGCATTCATGAAAATGTTTTGAAAATTTGGTATTCTCTCTATTGGTCAAGCCCTAGGCCATATCAAACAACCGAATGACCTCGACCAAATTCCAAATTAATGAAATTTACAATCGGACAAGGCTTTGCACATTTGGTAAAGCTCACGCTCGTGTTGGATAACCACAATTGATCTTGGTCAAAGTTAAAATAAGTTAAATTTTCAAACTGTTACACAAATTTACCCTATCTTCTTCCCTCTAAACACTGTTTTCTGTTAAACATACCTTAAAAAACTTGATTTTTCACTGATCAAAGTCCGATTTCTTCCAAAAAAATTCAACTTCTACCAATCCTTTTCACAAAATCATGGTTGGAAACACCCCAACAAGAAGGTTTGGAAGTTGGTGCAAAGGTAAAATTGAAGCTATGAAGGCAAGCTGAATCACTATAAATCAGGTGTTCACTTTACTCTCTTGTTTCTAATTTTATTTGCTTAACTTTTCAATTCACACATCAAGTAACTTTAATCGTTATCAAGCCACGTGCGACAAGTTTTAATCACTCTTAATCGCTCTATTCACCCTCGTCTAGAGTGTGCTTGCCACCAACAATATGTGTGGTTATTTATATATATGTACAAGTATATCCTAATTAATTTTCAAATTCAATTGACTATTATGAAATTATTCATATGGTAAATGGATAATATAAAATTGATTGTGTAATGACCTAGGCCCAATTATTGGCCTGCCAACACATTTGAGCCTAACCAACTGGCCTAAATTGCTTAAGCTAGTGATGACAATAGTAGTAAACCTAAGTCATTATAAAGTGTACACAAATCTCACACAAAACCAATATGGGAGGGGGTGTTACAGACTCTCCCCTTAAAGACCCAACGTCCTCATCACAGTCCAAACACAAACAAAACAAAACTACAAATGTGAATCCCAGGCAGCATGAAATCCACCTAGAGCCTGCTCTAATTCCTTTTGTAATAATCCAGGCTCAACTATTGGCCTGCCACCACATTTGACCCCAACCACCTGGCCGAAAATGCTTAAGCTGGTGATCACAGTAGTAGTGAGCCCAAGCCATTGTAAAGTGCACACAAATCTCACATAGAACCGATATGGGATGGGGTGTTACAGATTGCCTCCAAATTTATGGTAAATCTATATTCTATATATTATAAAATAATATTTTTGTATTTTTTTATTAATGTCATGCGTCTTTATGACATAATTTTTTCCCTGCAAAAGACTCTAAATCACTCACCTTCAATTCATGCAAAAAATATTTTCTAATCTACATATTTAAAAAAACTCATTAAACATGAAAATGCATCTATCTATTTCATTCATTGTTCTTTGTCAATACTATTTGATTTTTCAAACCCAAGAAATTTTCGTAATGCATTGGTCTTCTTCTGTTGTTGTTTTTTCCAGATCACGGCATTTGCTCTCTATTTTCAAGAAATTTAATCTTAAAAAATATTTTATCTTTGTATCTATATATTTCATTCATGGTTTTTGTTTCTAAGATTATTAGATTCTCCAAACACCAAGAAATTCAATAAAACATACTTTTTATCTTCTATTATTATTATTATTATTATTATTATTATTATTATTATTATTATTATTATTGTTATTATTATTATTATTTTAATATGACCCTATTTTATATGCTTTACTTTTCCCAATTAAATTATTCATTCAATTACTATAGAATAACAAATGAAAATGTCATCTTTGTTAAAAACTTGCTAAAATTAAATTTTATAAAATATATTTATATTTTAATTTCACATGAATTATAAAAATTAATCATCAACAATAAATATAAAAAATACTCATTTATCCTGTGTATCACTTGGGAATTATACTCTTTTCATATAATAAGATTGTTTGATTTATAATTATTGTTAGCCTCATCTGAAATACTGCCCGTCATCTTTGTTAAAACTTGCTAAAATTAAATTTTATAAAATATATTTATATTTTAATTTTACATGAATTATAATAATTAATCATCAATAATAAATACAAAAAATACTCATTTACCCCGTGTATCACTTGGGAATTATACACTTTATATATAATAAGATTGTTTGATCTATAATTATTGTTAGCCTCATCTGAAATGCTGTCGCAAGTTAATTTGATAATAGTACCCTCAAATCTAAGTCATGATATTACAATTTTAAAATTTAATAATAAATTATAAATTATAAAATATTAATTTTTTTATTTTTTTGTATTTACAGCTTTTCAATTTTGTAATTTTATAATATTTTAATTATTTAAAATTTTACTTTTTCATTATAATTTCTAATTTTTAAATTTTTATTTATTTCAATTTAAATTTTTAATCTTAAATTTTTTAAATTTTTAAATTTTTAAATTTTGTAATATTTTTATTTTTTATTTCAATATTTTTAAATTTTTAAATTTTGAATTTTGAATTTTTTTTAAAACCCTATGTAATTTAGATTGTAATTCCTCCATATCCTTGTTTCTTACAGGTATGCCTCCACAGCTTCAATTCACACAAACTCCTTTGTTCTTTTTTGTTCTTTTTAAGAAAGGGAGGTTGCACTCCTATATATGGCATAATGTGCAAAGATTATTATTGCTTGTGGAACTCTTGTGAGCTATTGTGTTGCTAATAAGTTTTGTGAGTTCTCGAGCTATTTGAAGTTATATTATGCCATGGAAGAAGACCCTTTACCATAGGATGCATCAACTCATTGAGCTTATTATTTTGATTCTTGAAGGCTTGGCGTAGGGACAAAAGAACGGAGACGAAAGTCATAAGGGGAGCGGACATTGTCTCCTTTGTGTCTTCATGTCTTGGATTAGCTTAGGATTTAGATATCGTATGCCCCAAATATTTTTCGAATATTACATTTTTTCAAAATGTTTTTGATGGTCTAAAAAGTATTTCAAACCTAGTCTTGAAGATTATTGATTTTGAACTAGAAAAGATTTTACTGCAACAAAATTGATACTAATGGGTGAAGTAATCTGGGATTCTGGATGAATTTAGAGTCCTCCCGACAATTCACTTTTGGGTCTTGAACTAGTGTCAATCAGGCGAAGCCATATGGGCAACCGGAATGATAGGATTTCGACCGGATTGCATAGATTTTTGAAAATTTTATCCAAAACTAGCTGTTATTCATATTATCTTTTCCCTAACCTTTCATATAATGTTCAAAAGTCAATTTTGGTAAAAAAAATGAGCATGTCTAACAGCTCTATTTTTATTTGGGCATATATATTTCTCTTTCTTTTAAGTTTTTTCACAAGAGCAAGAAACAAGGCTACGAGATAGCATACAATACAAAGCAAAGAGCTTTCAAATTTCTCTTAAGGCAACTATACGGCTTGTATTGTAAACCTAAATTCCAACTTGTGCTTACACTTCTTTTGAAATTACTTGTGTATATCTTACTGTGATCTATTGTGTTTGTTGGATATTGTGTAGATTAGTCTTGAGGTGTGAAAAAGTTTGAATCTTTACAATTGGGCTTCTTGATTTGGGAATAAATCAAGATTGTATTGTTGGTTTTTGAGCATAGCCAACTTTTGAAAAGCTCAGGGTTATAGTGGAGTGGTTGAAAATCTCGAGTCGGATGCTCGGGGAGTAGATGTAGGCATGGTGGTCGAACCACTATAACTTGTAGTGTCTTGCTTTTCCGCTTTTATCTTTTCAATCTCTTTATTCCATTTGATTTCACTCACATAGAGCTTTTGCAAATCGAAAAAAACTTAGAAGTCCACAATTTCATTTTTATCTCTTTATTCACCCCCCATCAAGAATGTGTTTGCCACTTAAAGTTTTTAAGTGTTGTATCTTATTTATTAAGGAAACCATTGTAATAGAATAAGCAACGAGACTTTAGACAACAGTTAGAAGATATTGCATAAAGTCATTGGCAATTATTTTTAGTACTTTTGCAATGGTTTTCAACCTTAGCACCAAACTAAAAATATGGTAGTGATATGTGAATGGTCAATCTTTTCCTTGCCTTTATTTTTGCTTATGAGAACAATCTATGGCTAGTTTTTGTTCTTTGTTCAATAGTTATACATACATACATATATATATGTATATATATACACACATATATATACATATATATATATACATAACTTTACATATATATATATGTATATATATGTGCGTCTTTCAGTTCTTTAAGATTCGTATTGGGTGTGACAATATTCTAGGACTACTAAGGAGAAAATGGAGTTCTATAAGAAGTCATTGTTCATTTGGTGGCTCGGAATGGCTGCTCAATTCTTCCTAATATTTCTTTGTGACTGTAGGAATTATCTCGGTTGCATCCAACTTAACATATATCTTCTGTTAACATTTCCATTTTAGTTTAAGTGATTTCCAACAACTAGTTTTTTCTATTTTTTAAAATAATGACAACACTAAATCTAGCCCAAAGATCATAATTGATCCATGTTTCCACTACATTACATCTAACAAATTTGTGTAAAGTAAATGGACTACATATTTCCTTGCACACCAACTCTTGTGGTATATCGTTTTCATATATTGCCTTCAGTTTTTATGAACATTGCTAAATATCATTTTCTCACCCCTTCATCTTTTGTTGTATAATGAAATTAGTTTGTCACTTGTGTAATGCATGAAATTAAATATTGATGACAAAATTATTTATTTGAATATAAATATGTAGATATTTTTAGTATAAAATATAAATATTTTTTGTAAAATTTAACTCTTCATAAAATTTGCAATATGAATATATATATATATATATATATATATATATATTAAATAAGAGATCTATAATAATTGAATAGAACATTTAACATGAAAAAGTAAAGTCATAAAAGGGACGTACATTGATTAAGAAAAAAAAAAAGCCACGGACTTTTTGAAGAGAAAACAATTATATGAATATATATATATATATATATATATATATATATATATATTCTTAGTATTAAATTCTATGGGTTTATTACTTCGTTCTTTATTTTTTAAATTTTCAATAAGTTAATTTCTTATTTTTATAGGTAATACCTTTTAACCCTTTATGCTTCTATTTTATGAGACCATTAGTCCTACCATTAATATCAATTGGAAATTAGTCAAACTACTCTTGTTTTCTTCCAATTTCTAATGCTTCTATCGAAGTCACCTGTCAATCACATGATATTTTCATTCAACTTTTACCAAATATTGACAGAAGGACTAATGATTATACAAATAGAAATATAAAATACTAAACGGCATCATCTATAATGATAATAGACAAACTTGTCAAAAAAAGAAAGAATTGTGAGAGAAATAAATTTAATTCGAATTATTAATGTCTTCTTTTGTTTTTTTGTCTTCTGTTTTAACTAAATGGTTGAAATCAATAGGTCACAATGACTAGTGGCATTGTAAATGTCACCTTGTCAATTCAAGATGGACTAGTGACCAAAATTTCATATAATAGAATTGAGAATCTACTTGCTAACCATGATCCAGGAAATGATGGAGGCTACGTAAATTTCACTTGCTAAAATCTCCACTTGCCATAATTTCTTACTAAATATCTTATAGCAAAGATTTAAAAGAAATATTTTGATTATTAAGGCTCAATTTTTTCAAGTTGTTTCAAACTCAAAAAAATTATGTTATGTAGATACTAGGTTATGACTTTTAACCAGACAGGAGGGGTAACAAGCACAATCGAGTGAGTATTTATGTTACATTTTTATTTTCCTTTTTCATATTAACAAAATTCAATATGCACGATATGCAAATACTTGGCTAAGTTGATTTGGGTAAATCGCGTAGGCTATTAGGGACAAGTTACAATACATTGCACATAACGATAACCAAGCAGAGATTTCATTTGTTAGAGCATGGAATCCTTCTAACAATAGCAGGCAGCTTCCCTTGAATGCGGACAAGAGGTGCCTTAGATTGAGAAAACCATTGTCTAACTGGTCTTCATTAATTATCATTATGAAACTTCTGTAACATTTTAATTATTTTTTTGTTAATAATAATTGTTTGATTAGCTAACGGTTGTTTGGAAAGCTGATATTCATTATATTTTAATTTTTAAAATATAACTATTTAGTTATTATTTTTTTTGGTCAAGAAAAAAGAATATCATATTATTATTGTGATGGCAATCATAATGATTATTACAACTATTGAAACAATAAAATTCCTTTCATAGTTAGATATATGTTTATGATTTAAAATTATTACTAAAGTTTTTTTTTTGATAAATTTTTTCATCAATACTATGAAAATAATTTTGTTAATAGATCTAAATTTTTTTTCAATGAAAGATTATAAATGAATAATAAAATCTAAACATTTTTAATATATATCGAAAGGGTATCAACTAGTGGATAGTGAAAGAGGAAATATTAAATGTAGTGATACTAGCAAGATGAAATGTAGATTGGAAAGACATTAGTTAATGACTAGCTATGACTGACAAAAAGAAATATGAGAAAGATAAAATGATAAACACGCTTATGGACGTTAACATATTTAATGTTTTGACAAATAACAAAAGATACTTGAAATATTAAAAGTTCTTATAAAGTACTATTTTAGCAAATAACAATGACTTGGTAAATTGGAATATGTTTTGATTAAGTTGCTCAAAAGCTATCTTAAGGTTTTTTCTTCTTTTTTTTTTTCCTTCGAACATCTAATGCAAATTAGTTACTATAATACTACCATAAGAAAAGTACATAGCGTAATAAAAGAGATTTTCCATTAATATGTGAGAGATGTCACATTAGCATGCACATATATTATTATTTTCAATTTGAAGATGTAATTCAAAAGATATATTATTGAGTTTTAAAAGATTTAAACTTAGATTCACCATTTGCTATTAAAAACAAATAAACCAAGCATTGTACTTGGTGCTAATGGATCCAATAATTTCACTATTTTTAGGTGCAGTTGAATTATCCAACAATATAACCTCCACTATTCACAATAAGGTTAATTGGTAGTGACAATGCAATTGCAAGACATGGCGTTCACGGGTTATATAGGTTGTACATAATTATGTGTCTAGTAATCAACTTATTAGTGGAAGAAACACAATCTTCTTGACACAGTCCAGGAGCTCGCCTCCCTTCATAGAAATCATGTATGATTACATAAGATTCAAAGTACCTACAAGAATTGGTAGTTAATGTTGTACATAATTAGTGTGTGTGGTAATCAACTTATTAGTGGAAGAAACACAATCTTCTTGACACAGTCCAGGAGCTCATCCCCCTTAATAGAAATCATGTATTATTACATAAGATTCAAAATACCTGCAAGAACTGGTAGTTAATGGATTTCCTACACCACCATTGCTAATTATTAATCCAATCACTTTTGCTATTACAAAACAGTTATAGATGTTGATACTTTATATTCCTAACTACTTTATGTCTTTGACATTTATACTCACGTTTCATTAGAGTATGTGTCCTAAACCTAATTTGTTGTAAATATGCATACTACTTCCATAATAAGGAGAAAGATTGTTGTTCGACTAAAAGTGAGATAGAAAAGTTTCTAATAGAAATTCGCTCAAGATGGCTTAAGAAACAAATTTCATTAGCTTATATGATACTTTGTCATCCTAATTTCATTATGGCATTCAATGATTCAACAAGATTGTGGATGTTAAAGGTATAGGTGAATGCTAAAAAGAATTTGGTGGGGCAAACACTTGAAAGTAAAATAAACGTTTTTTCATTAATTCACTCATACAAAATAAGTGCGTACAATCAATATTTAAGGTACGATGGAGCTAATTGTTATGAGACAAATTAGTTCTATGTTATTAAACTAATAATTCTACTATCCCTTAAACTAAAGAAATTGTATAGTAATTATGGGGAAAATTACAAAGTTATTTATGGGGGAAATTACAAAATTAATCTTGATCTTAAATCTTTGGCAACTCCAAAATTTTCCCATCTAATTTCTACACAGGTAGCTTTATTGTCATAATATAATTAAATTAGTTTCCTAGGCAGAACCCAAATATTGCAAAAGAAGTCTCAACCATAAGGCTTCACAAAGTCTAAGTGCTATACCCTAAATTCAGCTTCTACACTTGAGCAAGCGATAACATTTTGTTTTTTTTTTCCTTCTCAATGTAACAAGATTGCCACCAACAAATGTGAAGTAACTAGAAGTTGATCATCTATCATCTAGTACTCCAGCCCAATCAACATTTGTATAAACATCATAACTTGGTAGTTAACATATTTGTGAACAATATTCCATTATCCAAGAGTAGATTTCAAGTACCTCAAAATACACATAACAACATTCATATGTTGTTCACGTGGATTATGCATAAATTGGCTAACAACAGTCAATGAATAGGCAATACTTGGTCTTATGTGTGCTAAGTACATCAATCTTTCTACGAGCCTATGATATCTCCACTTATCTACTAGTACTTGATTTGCTTCAATAAACAACTTTAAGCCTTCCTCTATTGTTGAATTAGTAGGTTCACATGTTGACATACTAGTCTCCAACAATAAATCTAATGCATATTTTCTTCAAGACAAGAAAATGCCTTTCTTTGACTATAAACTTTGATTACAAGAAAATAGTCTAAGGAACCAAGATCTTTGATGTCAAATTTCTAGATGACTACTCTAGTAGTGCTTCCTTTCTTCTAGATCTTTCCTAGTAACCACCATGTCATCCATATATACAAGAGCAATGATTTTACATTGTTGTTTCTTTAAAAATAAAGTATGGTCTAGGTTGCTTTGGTGGTAGTCAAATGCTATCGTAGCCTTTGTGAATCTTCAAAACTATGCTCTTAGAGATTGATGTAGTTCATATAACGATTTCTTCAATCTGCATACCTTTTTGCTATGCTGCTTTGGTATCATACACTCTTGCGAAAGTTCCATACAAACTTCTTCATATAACTCTCTATTTAAAAGGGAATTTTTCACATTAAATTGTTGTAGTGTGCCATCCACCATGTTTATAGCTAAGGACAATAATACTCAATCTATATTGATTTTAGCTACAAGTGCAAATGTCTCTATATTATTCAACTGAGCCATCAGTTTTATACTTCATATTCAATCAACCAAGTCCCAAATTCCATTATTTTGCAAGGAGTTCATATTCTCATTCATTCCAACTTTCCATCTTGGATTAGCTAAGGCTTCCGACACAATATTAGAACTTGATATAATAGATAATTGATTTAAAAATGACTTATTTGATTTTGACAAATTTTGATTAGACACATAATGACTCATGGGATATTTGACTTTGCTAGAAAGTTCAGGTTCATATGTAATTCCAGGAACACCTCCAGTAAGGCACTTTGGTAGTTGTTTTCTTGGTAACTCAAGTTCAAGGATAAGAACATCCTTAGCAGACAACCAGTGTGATATATTAGAAAGGGATTCAAACTCTTCAATTAATGAACTTGCATTCTGCAATGGAATCTGATTAATTGAGTGTATTACAAAAGCATGAGCTTCTCCCTGATAAGATAATGGCATTTTTTTTTCTATTTTCAAGAAATTTAATCTTTAAAAATAATTGATTTTTGTATCTATCTATTTCATTCATGGTTTTTGTTTGTAAGATTATTAGATTCTTCAAAACCAAGAAATTCAATGAAACGTACTTTTTATCTTCTATTCTTTTTTTTAATATGACCCTTTGTGATATGGATTTATTTTTCGCAATTAAAATATTCATTTCAATTACTATAGAAATTACATATGAAAAAGTCATCTTTTTAAAAACTTGCTAAAATTCAATTTTATAAAATATGTTAATATTTTAATTTCACATGAATTATAAGAATTAATCATCAACAATAAATATAAAAAGTACTCATTTATCCCATGTATCACGAAGGAATTATACTCTTTTGATGTAATAAGATTGTTTCACTTATATTTATTGTTAGCCTTATCTGAAATGCTACTGTAAGTTAATTCGATAATAGTACCCTTAAATATAAGTCATGATATTACAATTTTATAATTTAATAATAAATTATAAGGTATAAAATATTATTTAATTTTTAATTTTTTTGTATTTATAGTCAATTTTTTAAAATTTTTAGATTTTTTAATATTTTTTATTTTCTATTTTTTAATTTTTACATTTTAAATTTTAAATTTTAAATTTTTGATGTTTTTATACCCTATGTGATTTAGATTATAATTCCACCATATCTTTGTTTCTTGCAAGTATACCTCTAGAGCTTCAACTCTTGTAAACCCTTTTCTTTTTTCTATTCTTTTTAAGAAAGGGAGATTGCATTCTAGAGAAATTTTATTGTAACCGAAAATAATTTACAAATAAAGACAGAGCATAGCATTTAGTGTTTATAAGCAAAATTCTTTCTTGTACCTAATATTGCTCTTTGTCAACAATATAAAATTCATCATATCAAAGGGGGGAAAAAACTATATGTACTTCATCATTCTTTATAGTCTACTATGTGAGGATCAAGAGAGTCATATTCCTTGATTAGGCAAAACATTAAATGGGCTAATCAATAAATTAAGGAAATCCGATAAGATTACCTCCATTTACTCCTAAAAATCCAACAGGCCTAGTGGAAAATATATGCTAACTAATTAAAAACTTATGCGTTAGATAGATTATCTTTGCACTTTCCTAAAATGAGCACATAATTTGGAGGAGGTAGACCATGTGTTGAAAACCTTAATTCTATGTATAAAAATATAAAAACATTCACTTGTACATACAAATTTTCATATGTTTTGACTCTATTGAGAGAAGCAATTTTCAGACAAGAAAATGAGCATTCCACTATTGATAGGTTTGACTTTAATTATTTCCTATTTGTCACCCAAGAAAACAAAAAATGCATTTTAATTTGATTTCAGAGATGTTGACATTATGGCTAAGATGTTATTTATGTTTTGATAATGAAAATTGTATTATTTGTTCAATATGTGATTACGTGTACTACGCTTGTGATGAATGATTATGATGGACTTATGAGAATGAATGATGATATATTATGCATTGCGAATGAATGGCATATGAAGTCAAAAAGTGAATGATTGCTTTGTGAACTTGAATGAACTTATATTGTTACTAATGATTTCTTTGAGTTCTTGAGCAATGATACTAAGATTGTGCCTTTGAGATGACCATCCGACACCATAAGCTTTGAAGATTGCATATATCCAGTGGCGTGGTGACATAAGGAAGGAGATAGAAGACATAAGGCGAGCGGCCATAAAATGTTTCTTTGTAAAGTTGCCTTGCTTCTTGTTTCTATCTCTCTTTAGCTTAAGATTGATATGTTATATGCCCAAACTTGTTTTCTAAATGTTTTCATGCTTTTCAAAATAATTTTGTGTTGAAAAATGCTTTTAAAACTTGTCTTTGAGGTGACAGATCATGTTATTCTTAAAAAAACAATTTTTGAGTACTATCGCGCTGGCTTTGCAGTGGTATCACATGAGTTTTTAACCCCTCTCAATAGGAAGTTTTTTAAACTGTCTATGTTTTGTTGTTGTTGAGGTATAGGACATGAGCTACCTCATCCAGAGTTTGCTAGGGGAACTTTGTCGGGGTATGGCACGAACGAAAGTCCAGCTGTAAGCTGTAGTTATCCAAAATTTTAACTTGGAAATAGCCATTACTTGTATGATTTTTTTAACCATGTTTTTCTACAATGGTCAAAAACTTAATTTTTGGTCTTTACCCATTGTGTCTAACAACTATTTTTCAATTGAGGCATATATATATATATGTATATATATATATCACTTATATTGGATTTTTCAAAAAAAAAAAAAAGAACCCAAGAAAAGAGAGCTTAAAAGTTTGAAAAAGCAAAAGAAAAGAAAGAGCAATATAAGAAGAGCTTCATTTTTATCAAGGCAACTATAGTTCTTGTATTGTTTATCAAATCTAACTTGTGCTTTGTACTTCATAATATCATTATCTTGCAAAAGTTGGGATTTGGGTAGATTAGCCTTGTGGGTTTTCAAATTTCAAAAACAATTGCAAGTAGGTTTCTTGATTTTGTGAAGAAATCAAGGTTGTAATAGCTAGTTTTGGAGCTTAGCCAACTTGTGAAAAGCTCAAATTTTTAGTGGAGTCATTGGGAAATCCTAGGGTGGGAAGCTTTAGGCAGTTGGCTTGGTGGCCGGGCCACTATAAGTTGCCAAGTTCTTTACTTTGCTTCTTGTCTTGCGATTTTGCTTGAATCACATTACTCAACTTTGTAATACGCTTCCATAATCAACCCAAAAAAGGATTGTCAAAGTTTGCAATCAAATCTTTTTCAAGCTCTATTCATCCTTCTCTAGAGCTATTATGCCACTCACAAGTGGTATCGAGAGCTTGGTCTTACAGGGTAGACTAATTGTCTTATAAGAGGTCCTACCATGGCAAGGGATCTTCTACCTTTGATGAAAGATTTTCACCATTCAAGCCACCGACGCTCAATGGAATCAACTATTTGTACTGACAACGTCAAATGGAGATTTATATTCAATTGGATAACTATAAGCTTTAGACGTTAGTTGAAGATGGTCTATGATGTCACTTTAGGAGCATAAACCTAATGACCCGCAAGCGCACGGATCGATTGTAGTGTAGTGTATTTGATTGCGGCTGTCGAATCCACGGGGAGGTGAATTGTAAAGTGAATCAATGGTGTATGTCCTAGAAAGGTGCCTAAAAGAAAATCCGAAGCTAGTAATCTTTTTAGGTTTTTGGGATCAAAGGGAGCTCAAATTAAAGGAACACTAGACTAAACTAAACTAAAAGGAATGGAAAAAAAAAGGGAAACAAGCTAGCCAGAAGAAATCTAACAAATGGAATAGATTAGGGTGACTTTTGCTTGACTATGGGTGATTCCACACTTTAGTGCTATGGGATTTGGGGTGATGACTTAACTATGAGGGTTACTTTTAGCTAGGCTACTAACTAGTTCCCTAATTTATCCTAGGACTCGGTGCAGGTTGGTCCTTAGGCGGCGCCTCCTAGAGCCACAGGGTGGTCCTTATGACCTAGGGCCATAGGGTTGACTAATTAGCTTCCTAGATGGCCTAGATTGAACCTACTATAATGCCTAAACTGTTCGCTGGATTTAAAGCCAAGACCTAGTACCTCTATGATTGACTAAACTTACTCGAAAACCTATTGGCTGGGTTTAAAGCCAAAGGAGGCTCGATCTAAGCTAGCCCTAAGTTATGTCTCGTCAATCTAGGGTCACAATAGCAAGATTTGATCATTTTAAGTGCAATCATACATATTCTATGCTATGGCATTCGAAAATATAAACACATACTCGACTACCAAACATTGTCATGCTCGAAGTGTACCATTTCATAGGTTACGAACCAACATGTGTGCTATATTGAGGTCATATTTACTACTAGGCACGCAAACATATACAAAGACATAAATATAAGCATTACCCACTTTATACAATCTACACACAAACACATAGACGTGCTTATATAATAGATTAAAGATGTTTAGTAGCAAATAGACATTAATTTATATATATGCTACTCAAATAGGCCTATTATCAAACACTTAGACATGTATTGAATAATAGTCATTGAAACAATAAAAATAAAGCATATATATATTAAGCCATCAAATCCCATAACAACCAAGTATATAGTCAACCCATAATACAAGCTAAATCACCCTAAATAGATCTACTCAAACATAATAGAAAATAGGAGAAAAGGGCTACTTAAACATAATAGAAAATGGCAGAAAAGGGAAATAGGTAAACTTCTTTTCATCCTTGAAGTAGCTTTACAATTCTTTTAGCAAATCTTGAAATCTCAAGTGTTAAATTCCTCTAAAAAGCTTGAATGTAGGTGTTTTTGTGTATAAGAGTGTGTGTGTAAGGTAGGTGAGTTATGGTTTTGTGTGTGTGAAAATTGGATGTGAAATGTGTGTGAATAGATGATTTAATTGCTGCAAAATTGGGCCCCTTTATAGCTATTTGTGCATTGCCAGTTGATAGGCTCCATAGAATGCTTGACTGGTTGAAAAGGCTACTATATGGGCCTGCTGGTTGACCAATTGATTGGCTAAAATAGTTCCCTCTCTGGAGTGGCCAGTCAATGGGCTTTGACCGGTTGTGTCCTTTGGCCTTCAATCTTCTTTGTTTCCGCTTCCGGCCTTCACCGCATGACCCGTACACCTTGGTTCTTCATCTCCCATTATCTCTCATGCTCCATCATCAACTCAAGGCTCACCTAAATCATCAAAATAAGCAATTAGTGTAGCATTTATCTATAAAACTCAACTATGTAAAATTATATTTGCTTAAGCATAACTCTACCATAAGTACTACACTAATGCCACTATATAAGCATATATCACCTTTAAAAGATAGGAAAAATACAATAGAAACACATAGAAAATCGAGAACACATCAACACCCTTAAACTTTTTCCTTGCTTGTCTCCAAGTAAGACCAAACCTAAGTCTATCTCAAGGTTGGTAAAAAGGGTTGCTTAAATGTATTGACTCATTATCTTGGTGAACCTAAGGAGCATGAAGGGCTCATTCCTTTTGTAGAGGGGTCCCCAAGACTTTTGGAATCCTCCCTTTACTCACAAGGGGCCTCGTACCTTATAAGGAAATTCCCAAGTAGCTATACTACCACCGGCCTAGGAGTCTAACGCACGCACACGGGATGTTGATATTGTGGGGATTATATGCCCTAAAGACCACTTGTACATGGATATTGAACAAGATATTTGATCATTTATTATATTTATGAGCACTTCTTACATATATTATCTCTAGTATATATGCATGATACATTGTGTAAAGCTCTAATGATGTAATCTAATAGCTTGGGTGGCAGTGAGGCTGGATGGATAGTAGGTCCAAGTCTAGTTTTGGATATATCATAAAGATGCCCATAGTTGGATGATAGTGTTGGGCATTTTAGCAGGATAAAGCTATAGTGGGTGAGTCTCCTGAAAAGGGTGATCTACCTACATCATTAGAGGGTCTTTTTGGACTTCGCTTCTAGTACGTGTGTCATGTATTGGACAGAACCACCATGAGTATGTCTTCTAGAACCGTACAATCATATATAGAGGACAAGATGCTCACTGCTTTGGAGTGATCAATGCTCTTAATCTTGAGCATGGATGGATTAACTAGTAAAGTTAAGGTGAGCACTTTGATGTGCCATGAGAAGAGGTTGTGAGTGATAAGATTATCTGCCTCGTTCGTTGAGTGCTGTGTCCTCCACTAGCCACTTCTCTATTACATACAAAATTGAGGAATTTATTATGTGTGTTGCTTAATTAAGATTTGAGTTTAGAAGTTAAGAAGGGATTTAATTATCTAGATCTTCTCAATATAACTCATAGATATCTTAATTAAATGAGTGTGACCACATAAGAGATATTTAATGTGTGACATGAAATATTTGGGTGTCCTTTTAGTCCAAGGAAATATTCCCTATCTAGAAAGCCTAATGAAGGGTATTGAGGGAATTTCTACATTCTCTAGACCTTATCCTTTTAGGTAAGCTTAGTACTAAAATAGTACAAGATAAGCATGACCTAAGATGAGCCTATTTGATATTTTCTTTCTTGATGTGTGCAGTACTTTTCACACACTAACACCAAGAACACATACTAGTATCATCTTCCTCATTTTAGCCTTTATTTTAGCTTACCCATTACATAACCAAATATCCTCGTTCTAGAACAGTGGTCATAGTGGAGAAAACCACAAGGTGGCTACTTTAAGGAAGATTTGACGCAAAGAGGTCACTAATCGAATCACGCATCAAAAGTAATGAAATCTACACCTGTTCTTGTTTATATTTACATATTTTGTATGGATTCCTATGTGTATAAAATGTGATTATGCTTTTTTCGCTCATGTATAGAGTATGGATTAAAATTAAAATCTGGCACCTAATCTTGAATATGGTAATAGCATATTAGATCCAACAATTGTTATTAGAGCATAGGTTCCACTATACATACAGTGATGGTCTTAGATTACATAATAACCCAAATAGATTAGGTAATAATTCTGTGGGTGGCAAGATTAGTATGTTTCTATGGTGTATTTGTTATGGGCTAACCTCTGTTGTTGAAGCTTGTGTGTTATTTTGGTCCTAATTGATGGTTTGAATGTATGGATTTATTTTCTTGCATAGAAAACTATTGTAGCTTCAATTTGAGAGAAGCAGAGGAATAGGAAAATGGCTTGTATTTTCTGGCCAATATTTATGTTTCTTGTGATAGATGAAGCTTGTATAAGGCTTATTTATAGGGAGCCATTGATTAAGGACTCTTTAATTTTGCTATAGATGTTTTTTTTGCAATATTTCTGTACATTTTTGATTGTATGTATGATTATTGCAATCTATCACATAGCAATCTATCCACCCAAGTAGGGCTTAAAATTGGCTAACCCTTGGGTCTTGTTTTGGCTTGAGTTTGATAAGTCCCTCAAGATTACTTAGGCTAATTATTTTGATAATTAGAGATTCTAAAGAAGCAATGCATGTAATTGGCTATTTACTTGTTTTTCCCGTGCTAATTATTAATGGACTTATCAAGATAAATCAAAGCATGCCTACCCATAGATTCTAATCCAGAAATAGGTCTAGTCTATTTATGGTATCAAACGTGTTTTTAGTAACACAAGGTGGAATACAACAATTCCTAAGGGTGTTAAGATCTAAAAGAAATACCGAGATAAATGAAGGATAAAGAAAACCCTCAAAGTTAAAATATTGAGCAGGAGAGGGGAATGGAAACCCTACGACCTTCCACATCTAGTTCATATCAAGGGTAAGCGACATTGACCTCCCCACCAAGAGGGTGTCACAAGTACCCAAATTTGACGAGGTGGACTTACTGTGTACATTCATATGGACATTGGTGACGTTTGGCCATCTCATCGATGGAGTTCGTCATCATAGATTTTCTCATAACATGGAGATAGGAGTTACTATCCTATCGGAGGGCTCAAGCCAAGGTACATGACAGGGAATAAGATACTAAGAAGGTGGCTAGTTACATTCAACTGTAATCATGGGTTTGACTGCCCATCAGTGGAGGCCCCTAGGAGATTTGAGAGGTCAAACAAACAATGATTAGATTCTATTAGATGGTGCCTATCTAGATAAATATTATCCAAATAGGCTATGCTTAATTCAACTATTTATAGTTTGGCCATCCCATCGATGGAGTTTGTATGATTGGGTTGAGATGTTGTTATGTCACTGTAGTTCGAGGGTTAAACTACAAAATGGAAAATGATGTAAAAAGTGCGATGTATGTTGTTTTTCCACTTTTGTTCGATATCTTGTATGACTTCATTCATTCTACTAGCTATAATTCTAAGAAAGCATAAGCTCAATAGTTCGAATTTTATGGATTGGAAAAGCAATCTAGACATAGTATCCATCGTTGAGGAGTACAAGTATATCCTGACTACTCCTTGTATTGTTACGAGGGCAAAGTCTTTTAATGCCATGCGCGATGCTGAGTAGAAATGACAGAAGGCCAACATTATGGCCAAGTGCTATATGTTGGCCTCTATGTCGGATGTTCTGTAGAACAAGCATCAAAACATGGTAATTGCCAGAGAGATCATGACTTCACTGTCTCTTATGTTTGCTGATAAGAACAGGCCTGTTAGGCAAGCTACTACTAGAGAGCTTATGACCATTAGGATAGCAAAAGGTGCACCTTTCAGAGAGCATGTGCTTAAGATGATAGAGTGCCTCAGCACTATCAAGATCCTAGGTGCAAACATTGATGAGCAATCGTAGGTGGACATGATCTTAGATATCCTTCCACCATCGTTCAACAAGTTCAAGCTCAATTATAACATGGGTAAGTTGAACATGAATCTGATGGAGTTCATAAAGGAGCTTTAGGAAACGGAGGTTGTCATGAAACCTTCAGGTCATGCACATGTTTCTCAGGCTTCCTTTTCTGGGCATCACCCAAGAGGGAAGAAGAAGCCCAAGATGAAGGGGAAATAGCGTGACCAGAAAAAGAAGAAAAGGACCCTTAGGCCAAAGCAAGGCCATTGAAAAAATGACTGTCCCAAGTACCAAGCCACTGGGCAGGAAGGTACTTCCCCATGCTCTACGCTGAAACTAGTTTAGTGGTTGATTTTATTCATTCTTGGGTGGTAGATTCAGGAGCTATTAATCATATTTGCAATTCTTTACATAGGTTTTAAGTCACACAAGAGTTTAGTAGAGGGGAGTTTGCTCTTAGAGTCAACATATGAGCGAAAGTATGGGCTATTCTAGTTGGCCATGTTCGTTTGTCATTCTCTTGTAGTAGGGTTTTAGTTTTGAACAATGTTTATTATGTTCCAAATATTTGCAAAAACCTGGTTTCCATTTCACAGTTATTGATGGATGGTTTTTCAGTATATTTCCATTTTGATGTTGATATCAATAGAAATGGAAGTTTTATATGTTCTGGTAGATTATACAATGATTTGTTGTATTTATACCCTATTTGTGTTGTAACACATAACACTAAAAGAGTAGAGTCCCTTAAAAGAAGGTTCCTGAAACCAACGATACTTATCTTTGGCATTTACGTTTGGGACATATTAGTAAAAAACGCATTCAGAGGTTAGTCGAAGATGGGTCTCTTGGCTCATTAAATCTCGAAGATCTATCTTAATGTATTTCCTATCTTAAAGGGAAGATGACCAAAAGGTCATTCTCTTCTAGTGGACAAAGGGCCGAAGAGGTATTGAAATTGGTGCATACTAATGTTTGTGGTCCTATTAGTATACCAGCTCGTGGAGGTTATGAGTATTTCACTATGTTTACTGATGATTACTCTAGTTATGGTTACGTTTATCTGATGCGATGCAAGTCTGAATCCTTTATGAAATTCAAAGAGTTTAAGCCTGAGGAAAAATGAAAATTAGATAAACATATCAAAGCCATTTAGTCTGATCGTGGTGGAAAATACCTCTCAGGTGAATTCAGGGATTATCTCACATAGTAAGGGATTGTGGCGTAGTTGACTACACTAGGCATTTCCCAGTAGAATGATGTGGTAGAAAGGAGGAACTGTATCTTCTTAGAGATGATAAGGTCAATGATGTGTCATGTATTGTTACCTATATCCTTTTGGGGGGATACACTAGAGACGGAAACATTTATTCTAAACTTGGTACCATCTAAATCAGTACCTAGGACGTCTCAAGAGATGTGGATGGGGCGTAAGTCTAATTCATATATGCATTCAGGGATGTCCAACTTATGTGCTGAGTAGTTCTACTACAAAGTTGAAACCTAGGTCGGAACTATGCTATTTCAATGGATATCCTAAGAAAACCAGAGGTGGGATCTTCTATAATCCCAAGGAGCAAAAAGTGCTTATTACAATGTATACAAGATACTTAGAGGATAATATGTGATCCACAAAACACCAGAATCTGGAGTTACTCTTGAGGAGATTTCTGATAAGTCTCCAGAGGCACTTGTTGATATGGAAAAGAAAAAGCAGCCAGTTGCTATTAGTATACCAGAGCCTCGTCGTAATAAGAGGATTCTGAGACAGCTTGATAGATACTATGAGGAGTACTTTGAGACTTCCAAAAAGGATAAGGTTGAGGATCTCATTAATTACAATGAAGCAGTTTTCGACATAGATGCTAACCGATGGCAGAAGGCAATGGATTCTGAGTTGAAGTCTATGTACTCTAGCAGTGTCTGGGAGCTTGTAGAAGCATTTGAAAGGGTAAAGTAAAACCCATAGAATGGAAGTGGGTCTACAAGCGAAAGAGAGGAGCTGATAGGAAGGTTGAACCTTTCAAAGCTAGATTGGTAGCCAAGAGTTATACCTAGATTAAAGGAATTGATTATGAGGAAACCTTCTCACCGATAGCCATGCTTAAGTCTCTCAGGATACTCCTTACTATCGCTTGTCATTATGACTATGAGATATGGCAAATAGATGTCAAGGCAAGTTTTTTTAATGGAGAGCTTGATGAAACCATTTATATGACCCAGCCAAACGAACACATTGCAACAGGCTAAGAACATATGGTGTGCAAGCTTGACGAGTCCATTTATGGACTTAAGCAGGCATCTAGGGCATAAAACATCAAGTTTGATCATGAGGTCGAGTCTGTTAAGTTTGAGCAAAATATTAATGAACCATGTGTTTACAAGATGTGCAAAAGAAACATTGTGGCTTTCTTAGTTCTGTATGTGGATGACATCTTGTTGATTGGGAATGATGTGGGGATGCTTTCATCCATAAAGGTTTGGTTATCTTCTCAGTTCCACATGAAGAATATGAGAGAAGCAAGTTATGTTCTTGGGATCACGATTATACGAGACCGGAAAAACAAGAGGCTTGCGTTATTCCAAGATTCCTGCAAAGAGAAGATATTGGTAAGGTACCACATGGCAAGCTCCAAGAAAGGTCAATTACCTTCGAGACATGGAGTTACTCTCTCTTAAGATCAATGTCCTAGGACACGTGAGGCAATAGAAAAGATGAAGAAAGTTCCCTATGCTTCGGTAGTTGAAAGCCTTATATATACCATGATGTGTACTAGACTGGATATCTGCTATGCTATTGGCATGGTTAGTAGATATCAGTTAAACCCTCAACTAGATCACTAGACTGCGCTAAAGCAAATATTCAAGTTCTTGCGAAGAACTAAGGAATATGTGCTAGAATACCGGGTAGATAATCTATTACCATTGGCCTATATAGACTCGGACTTCCAATTAGATAGAGATTCCTAGAGGTCTACTTCTGGATTTGTTTTTACTTTGTTAGAAGGTGCACTTTCATGGAATAGTGTGAAGCAGAAATGCATAGCAGACTCAACCATGGAAGCAGAGTACATAGTAGCGTTTGAGGTTGTGAGGGAGGCTGTGTGGTTGAAGAAGTTCCTCATTAACCTGCAGGTTGTCCCAGCTGTATAGAGACCTATTGTTTTGTACTATGACAATACAGTTCCTATTGCATAGTGCAAAGACTCTAAGAATCACAGTAAGGGCAAGCATATAGAGATGAAGTACCACTTGATCTAGGAGTTCATCTAGTAAGGTGACATAATGGTGGAGAAGATTGCTTCAGTTGAGAACTTAGCAACCTTATTCATTGAAGACTCTCCTCGAAAGAGTACTTGCCATACATGTAGAGTCTATGGGTGGTAGGTTCATAGTCAATGATCTTTAGTGCATGTAAGAGATTATTGGGATTGTATGCCCTAAAGATCACTTGTACATGGATATTGAACTAGATATTTGATCATTTATTATATTTATAAGCACTTCTTACATATATTATCTCTGGTATATATGCATGATACATTGTGTAAAGGTCTAATGATGTAATCCAATAACTTGTGTGTGTAATGAGGCTAAAAGCAAAGCAGGTCTAAGTCTACTTTTGAATATATCATAAAGATGTCCATAACCAGATGGCAGTGTTGGGCACTTTACTGGGATAAGGTTATAGTGGACGAGTCTCCCGATAGGGGTGATATACCTGGGTCATTAAAGGGTATTTTTGGACTTTGCTTCTAGTATGTGTGTCACGTATTGGACAGAACCATCGTGAGTATATCTTCTAGAACTGTACCATCATATATAGAGGACAAGATTCTCACTACTTTAGAGTGACCGATACTTTTAATCTTAAGCATGTATGGATGAACTGGAGAAATTAAGGTGCAGCATTTTGATGTATCATGAGGAGAGGTCTTGAGTGATAAGATTGTTTGCCTTGTATGTCGGGTATTGTGTTCTAATCAATCAGGATATACATATGCAACAGTAGAGTCTATGTGCCCCCTTGTTGTCTTATTGGTCATCATAAATTTAGATTTAGTAATATTACCCTTTAGGGTATATTAGTCATTTTGCTTATGGGTCGCCCTCTAGATCAAGAGATCTATGACCAGGTGATGATTACTCATTAGACTAGAAATTCCAAGGTTCTAGATGTAATCTTGGAGGTGATGGTGCCCTTTGACCGACTTTGACTACAGGTATACATAGAGGGGTATTTTGGTCATTTCACTTGGTTGGTCAGCGACAGAGGTTACTACATGTAACAAGCTCCTACTTAGCTAGTAATTATTCTTGGAGTACAGCTTTTGGTCTTTTGGTGGAGCAGATAGAAGTCAAAAAGGCCACGATGTAGCCAAAGTTGTGGCAAAGGCATTTTGGTCATTTTGGGAGCCAAGGTAATTATGTCTTTTGGTTCTTCCATTAACCAATTCTTTATTGGATACAAAATTGAGGAATTTATTATGTGGGTTGCTTAATTAAGATTTGAGTTTAGAAGTTAAGAAGCGATTTAATTATTCGAGTCTTCTTAATATAACTTATGGATATCTTAATTAAATGAGCGGGGATCACATAGGAGATATTTAGTGTGTGACATAGAATATTTAGGTGTCCTTTTATCCCAAGGGAGTATTCCTTATCTAGAAAGTCTTTTGAAAGGTATTGAGTGAATTTCTACATTCCCTAGATCTTATCCTTTTGGGTAAGCTTAGCAACTATAAATAGTTCAAGATAAGCATGACCCAAGATGAGCCTCTTTGATATTTTCTTTGTTGGTGTCTTATGCATTAATTTTCACACACTAACACCAAGAACACATAGTAGTACCATCTTCCTCATATTAGCCTTTATTTTAGATTGCCCACTACATAGCTAAGTATTCTAATTCTAGAAGAGTGGTTATAGTGGAGAAAACCACAAGGCGGCTACTTTGGGAAAGATTTAACGCAAAGAGGCCACCAATCTTTGAATCATACATCAAGGGTAATGAAATCTACTCCGATTCTTGTTTATATTTATGTATTTTGCATGGAATCCTATGTGTATAACATGTGATTATGTTATTTTTTGCCATCGTGTATAGATTATGGATTAAAATTAAAATCTAGTACTCAATCTTGAATGTGGTAATAGTATATTAGATCAAATAGATATTTTGTGCTCCCTCAACTAATCATGGCCTTCCTAATATGCACGTAGCCTCAAAGATAAGGAGAGAAAGAATACACGAATACAATGGCTCACAAATGACGTAAGAGCCTTATTCACATTACAATGAAAGAACAAAGGAAGTAACTTGTGCTAAGTTAACATTGTGTCGCTTGAGCACTTATTCAATGGACTTTTTGGTGCCTTTTGGCTTTTTTTTCACATTTTTCACATGTTTTAGGCTTTTTCAATTTTTTTTCTTCATTTTTTCCTTTTTCCATTTTTTGCATTTTTCACTAATACATAACATAAGAAAAAAAAAGAAAAATAAAGGCTAAGTTATATGAAAAAGAACCAATCAAGGAAGGGGCACTCATTTCAACAACCCTTTTCAACCACTTTTTAAGACCAAGCCATGGGGTAGCCACAAGGTGTATTCTTAAAGGTACTCATGCCCTTCAAAGGCATCCCCTCCAAGAGTCGAATCTCCCTATACTCTATTCACTCCTGAAAGTACTATCTTATATCCACCAATAAATTGAGTCAATATCAAGAGCTAATACTCCAATCAACCAAGAGATAAATGACTCTATATGTACAAAAATCGAAAACATTTTACCATTTTTAAGCAAATAATGCAACCGAGAGGTTAAAGCTAGTTAGAGACCATGGTAAGAGTAGTACTTCCCGCCCATATAGGGAGAGAAAGCAGCCAATTGTTGATTCCCATGATTCTAGAGATGTTGCACCTAGAGTTTATTTCCCATCTGCCTTAATGGCCATCACTTAGTGACGATACTACGTTCCTTAAAATCTTAGAGCATCTTAAAGATCTTAAGGTTAATCTTCTCTTAATAGATGCAATTCATTTTATGCCCTTCTATTCTAAGCTTTTTAAGGATGTTTACACAAGGAAACATAGAGCATCAACCATGCCAAATAAAGTGAAGCTCATGGAAAGATGAGTAGCATTTGTACATTAGGTCTTTTGCTCAAGTTGAATGATCCCGGAGCTTTCACCATTCCTTGCAGGATTAAGGAGACCTAGATTGATCATGCCTTGCTAGATTTATGGTCTAGTGTGAACCTCATTCCTTATTCTGTCTATTAGCAGCTAGGTCTAGGTGAGTTGTCCCCTACACATGTTACTCTACAGCTAGCTGATAGGTCCAAGCATAGACCTAGGGGTATAGTAGAGCAAGTCATGGTTCAGGTAGGAGAGTTCATGTACCTCATAGAATTCATAGTACCTGATATGGATTCAGGTCATGATTCTAGGTATTTCACTGCTGTCTTTCTAGGTTGCCCCTTCTTTGCCACAGCCGATATCATCATTCATTACAGGTCGGGGTTATTAGAGATGAAGTTTGGGAACTACGACTGATAAAGATTGTGGTTGTGGAAACGGCAAATTTAGCTAGTTTAGGAGGAAAGGGTGAGAAAGATTGCTATAGGGTTGATATCATTGACTCATGTATTGAGGACTTTATAAAGAAAACTACGACTGATAATGAAGATTTAAGGAAGTTTGAGGATTTGTTATTGAGCTTTGATTTGGAGACCTTAGAGCAGAAATGTATAGCTTCCATATCCTTACTTGAGGATTTCATGATTGAGAAGTCACTTGAGGTTATTCCTTCTACTATTGATTCTAGTGATGGCCGAGTTGAAGAGCTTGCGGTTGATTCCTCCTTGGTTAAGCCTTCCTGAGCATTTAAAGTATGAATTCTTAGGCCCTAATAAGACCCTTTCAATTATCATAGTGTTCGATTTGTCTAATGAGCATGAAGAGTGTCTTTTAGAAGTCCCTAGGAACCATAAAAATGACATAGGGTGGAAGATAGATGATTTGAGAGGCATAGACCCTTTGTTGTGCATGCGTAGAATTCATCTTGAGGATGGAGCTATTCCTTCTAGGGAGATACAAAGGAGACTAAACCCAAACATGAGTGAAGTGGTTAAGAAAGAGATCATTAAGTTGTTAGATGCTGGAATCATTTATTCGGTCTCTGATAGTAAGTGGGATAGTCTAGTTCAAGTAGCCCCTAAGAAGTTCAAAATCACGGTTGTTGAGAATGAGAGAGGAGAACTTATCCCTAAACGTACTCCCATGGGTTGGAGAGTTTGTACTGATTATAGGAAGCTCAACTCGAAAACTAGGAAAGATCATTTCTCGTTGCCTTTTCTAGACTAGGTCTTAGAAAGAGTAGTTGGGCATAGTTACTATTACTTTTTAGATAGGTATTCCGTATATAATCAGATCCTTGTGTTTCCCAAGGACTAGGAGAAGACCACCTTTACTTGTCACTACGGCACTTTTGCCTATAGAAAGATCCTTGTTGATCATTTTAATGCGCCAGCCACGTTTCAGAGGTGTATGATGGCCATTTTTAGCGAAATGATTGAGAAGCACTTAGAGATATTCATGGATGATTTCTTAGTCTTCAGTTGTAGCTTTGATGAGTGCCTTGGTCACCTCACTTTAGTCTTAGACCGTTATGTGGAGAATAATCTAGTGTTGAGTTAAGAGAACTCCCACTTCTTAGTACAAAGGAGGATAGTCTTGGGTTGTGTAGTTTCATCTAGTGGCATTCAAGTTGACCTGGCTAAGGTAGAGCTTATTAAGAAGTTACCTGTCCCTAAGTGTATTAAGGATGTCAGATCTTTTTTAAGGCATGTGAGGTTCTATCGTAGATTTATCAAGAATTTTGGCCATATAACGCGTCTCTCGTTTGGGCTTTTAGCCATGTGAGGAAGTTCTGTTCAAGTTTGATGATGAGTGTGTTAGAGCTTTTGATAGGCTTAAATCCTTATTGCCTTCCTCCCTAATCATTCAGTCACTTGATTACAGTCTCCCGTTTAAGGTTATGTGTGATGCATCCGATTTTGCAATAGGGACTGTGCTAAGCCAAATAAGGGATAAGTTGCCCCATGTAGTGTACTACGCTAGTAAGACTCTTGATGAGGCTTCAAAGAATTACACCACTACGGAAAATGAGCTTCTAGCAGTCGTCTTCTCCCTTGGCAAATTTAGGTCGTACATCCTAGGGTCCAAAATGATTGTGTATACCAATCATGTGGTGCTGAGATATTTGTTAGCTAAGAAAGAGTCTAAGCCCTACTTGATTAGGTGGATGCTCCTCCTCTAAGAGTTCGATGTTGAGATCCGAGACAAGAAAGGTAATGATAATTTGGTTGCAGATCATCTTTCCCCTCTTGTTAGTAAGTTTCTTAGTGATTCTTCCCCCTTTTGTGATTTCTTTCCTAATGAACAATTATTTTCCATTTCTCTTCATACTTCGTGGTTTGGTTATATAGTCAACTATCTTGCCACAAGGTGTTTTCCCTTCTATTGGGAGAAGAGAGAGAGCTAGGTTCCTACCTCAAGTTAGACATTTCTTTTGGGAAGACCCTTATCTTTTCAATGTGTGTGCAGATCAAGTGATTCACTAATGTGTGCCCAAGGATTAGTATGAGAATGTGTTGAGTATGTGTCATGATGAGGGTTGAGGAGGACACTTTAGTGGTAAGAAGACCACCACTAAGGTCTTGCAATGTGGATTCTTTTGGCTCAATCTTTTTAGGGATGCCTAAGAGTATTGTAAGAAGTGTGTTAGATGTCAGCAATCGGAGTCCATTTCTAGAAGAAACATGATACCATTGTCCCCTATTCTTTTTTGTGAGCTATTTGATGTTTGGGGAATCAATTTCATGGGTTCATTTCCACCTCCTTTAAGGTATCAGTACATTCTAGTGGTCATACATTATGTGTCAAAATAGGTTAAGGCAATTTCCACATGCACCACTAACCAAAGGATAGTGGTTAAGTTCATTAAAAAGAACATTTTCTCTAGATTTGGAGTCTCTCGGGTCTTGATTAGTGATGGTGGCAACATTTTGCCATAGGACACTTGAGGCATTATTGAAAAGATATTCGATCACTCATAAGATTTCTACCCTCTATCCCACAAATTAGAAGACAAGTTGAAGTGTCCAATAGGGAGATCAAGTCTATTATAGAGAAAATGGCTAGGCTCGATAGGAGAGATTGGTATATTAGATTGAATGATGCTTTGTTGGCCTACCATACCCGTTTTGAGACTCCCATTGATATGTCCCCATATAGGTCAGTTTATGGGAAGGCTTGTCACTTGCCGGTAAAGCTTGAGCATAGGGCTTATTGGGCAATAAAGGCCCTAAATTTTGATATGGCAAGAGCAGGTAAGAAAAGGATGCTTGACCAAGTGGAGTTGGAAAAGCTTAGGTTTAAGGCGTATGAAAACGCCAAGCTTTATGAGGATAGGATTAGAGGATTCGTGATAGACATGTTCTTAGGAAATCATTCTCTTCCTCTGATAAAGTTTGGCTATTCAACTCATGTTTAAAGCTCTTTTTAGGGAAGCTAAAGACAAGATAGGACGGTCCATGCAAGGTGATGGTAGCCTATCCTTCCCAAGAGGTAAAGATAAAAGACTTGAAGGATGGCCAAGAGTTGATGGTAAACAGGCAATGCCTGAAGCACGCATATAATCTTAGCATGGCTTGTGTAGAGACTATAGCACTTCACGACCCCATCTATGAAGGTTGATGATGAGTTGATGATCGCCTGGCCATTGGCATGGTAGTTAGAAATCATCCAATTGATAAGTTATTTGTGATCCTAGAAAAGGAATAAGAACAAGAGATAATGTAAACAATTTTTGTAAACATCATGCATTCTTATCTCATATTGAACCCAATTGTGTTGATGATGCATTACGTGATAATGATGGGTTGTTGCTATACAAGAAGAATTGAACCAATTTAAAAGAAACAAAGTGTGGAAACTAGTTGAGAGACCAACTAATCAATATGTTACTGAAACTAAATGGGTGTTTTGAAATAAACAAGATGCAAGTGGTAATATTGCTCAAAATAAAGCTAGATTGGTTGCCTAAGGATACAATCAAGAGGAAAGCATTGATTATGATGAAACATCTGCACCCGTAGCACCACGTGAGTCGATTCATATGTTACTTGCTTTTGCATTGTACATGAATTTTAAATTGTATCAAATGGATGTTAAAGTGCATTTTTGAATGGCTTTATCAAAGAAGAAGTATTTGTTGAACAATCTAGGATTTAAGGATTTTAAATTCCCAAACCACGTTTTCAAATTGGAAAAAGCTTTGTATGGTTTGAAACAAGCCCCATATGCATGGTATGAACGTTTAAGTGGATTTCTCGTGCAAAAAGGTTTTGAAAGAGGAAAGTTGGATTCTATTTTATTTATCAAACATGATGGCAATGATTTACTACTTGTGCAAATATATATAAATGATATTATTTTTGGTACTATTAACATGGCTTTGTATGAGAATTTTGCTAAATTTATGCACCAAGAATTTGAGATGAGCATGATGGGGGAATTAAATTTCTTCCTCCAATTACAAATCAAGCAAATGAAAGATGGAATCTTCATAAATCAAACTAACTATATCAAAGAACTACTCAAGAAGTTTGGTTTGGAAGATGTGAAGGAAATTGGTACACCTATGAACCCATTCACAAAGCTTGACAAAGATGAGAAAAATAAACCAGTAGATGAAAAGAGATATAAAGGTATGATTAGTAGTTTGTTATATCTTACCGCCTTTAGACTAGATATTATATTTGCCGTATGCTTATGTGGTCAATTTAATCCTCACCCAAAGAATCCCATCTAAGTGCCGTGAAATGTATTTTTTTATATCTTAAAGGTGCCACTAATCTTGGTTTATGGTGTATTCAAAGGATACATCTATTAAGCTTATAGGGTATTCTGATGCAAACTTTGCTGGATACAAAATTGATAGAAAGAGTACAAGTGAAAGTTGCCAATTTCTCAGTTAATCAATAATTTCACGGTCAAGTTGGAAACAAAATAGCATTGCAACATCCATAACTGAAGTTGAATACATTGCCAAAAGTAATTGTGTTACATAAATACTTTAGATGAAGCAAAATTTACATGATTATGGACTTAACTTTGAACATACTCCTGTTTATTGTGATAACACTAGTGCTATCAATTTGACTAAAAATCCTATTCAACACTCAAGAACTAAGTATATTGAACTTATATATCATTTTATTCATGATCATGTGTTAAAAGGTGATATTAAATTTGAATTTGTTAGCATAGATAATCAATTAGTTGATATTTTCACTAAACTATTGTATGAAGATAGATTTTGCAAGATTAGAAGAAATTTGGATATGATTGATATTACCTATTGATGTTTGAAGCATGTTTGAATAAGCTTTAATATGTTTTTAAATGAACATCCGTTGAATTATTGTGTAGAACTATGTGAGTTGGGATGAAACTATATGTGGATTGTATTTGCATTCATGAAAAGCCCTGAAAAACCAAAATTGTCACTATTGGGTGAATGTCCTATTTCAACCAGACTACCAAAAGCCCCTCCAGAAAAAAGAATTTCCAAAACACTTTGTCAGACACAGTGTTCATGTGCTAGAGTTACTTTGTTCGTGCCAGGCGACCGGATGCAATATCGGTAAAAAAAAAAAAGCTAGTAACTTTTCAAATTCTATTTCACTCCAACCTGTTCATATTCCCTCCATACAAGTTTCTTCTCTCATAAAACCCTATTTTACCACAAAAAAATTTTGATCAAAGAGTCTTTAAACCTAGTTTTCATCAAATTCACTTTGTAAACTTCACCTTCACCCATTGGAATCATCAAAATGGAGAGAGGTCAATCCTCAAGAGGTGAGAAGAGAAAGAAAGGTGAAAGTAAGACTCCAAAACCATTCAAGCAAGGGAATAGCAAGGCTGTTGAAGCGGATTTTATCAAGCAGATAACATTGGCACCACAAGAGTTGACGGATTTCGAGTTTGTAGAGATGATCAGATTTTTCAAGGGTGGATAGACTATTGTACCATGTTCATAAATGTTTACAAAGCCTTGGTGCATGAATTTTACTATAATATGTCTTTTAGCAAGGAGCATAGATATAGTACCATTGTAAATGATGTTAAAATTCCTTTATCTAAAAAATTGATTAGTGAAAGCTTCTACTTGCCTACACCTCATAGATCTTTTAAAGCTTATAGTACAAAAGGGTTTTCTAGAGATGTTGATGAGATCTTTGAAAGAAATGTTTGAAACTACTTGTGGGAAGGAGTTGTTGGAGAACTAATGTATAAGAATTTCCTAAATCCCATCAATTGCCTATGCAAAAGAAAGTTTTTTTCAACTTTGTGAAACACAATATTGTGCCTAGAAGTTACAAAGATGATACTATTGGCACACAAGAAGCTACGGTTATGTATCAAATGCATGTCGAGAAGATAGTACATTTGCCTACAAGTGATTTGAGCCATATGCATCATGTGAGCATGAAGGATATTGAATTACCTTATGGAATGGTGCCAACAAACAATTTTGACAGATTTGATGTTATTGAGGAAAGAGTTGGAATTCCACCATCAAGTTATATGAAGTTTGGTTTGAATGCTGTGTGGAAATTGAAGTATTACAAATATCAGAGAAATTACATTCAAAAAGAAGATTTTAAGTACCTTCCACCAGTTGAGCAAGCTTATACAACTAGAGAGATGTATGGCAACTTGGTTCTAAAGAATGTGGCAAATGAGGATGCAATGGAAGAAGAACAAGAAATAAGAAATGTTGAACAACAAGGGATGGCAAGAGAAGATGTCTAAGAAGAAGAGGATATTGCTACCGCTATGAGAAGTTCAATGGAGGATTTTGGAACACAATATGCTTATGCAAGCGAAGCCTCTAGAAGTCAAAGGATGCCTATACTTATAGAAGTCATCATGGATACGAAATATCAAAGAGAGGCAAATCAACATCTATGAGAGGCAAGTCATGATAGAAGCAACGTTGAAAAGCTTGGTGGACTTCTTTCACCTCACCTCCTTGTCCCAACGATGACTAAAATCCCTTCATTTCCTTTTTTCAAAATAATATTCTACATTTTCATGCACCTAAACAATTTCATTTTCTTGCACTTTCCATTTGCATGGCTACTTTAGAATTTTCTCATGAATTATTTTTACACACTGTTAAATATTTTGGATGATGTTTTCAAATATTGTGGTATGAATACTGATATCGCTAATTCAGCACAAGCCTAAATAGCCCGCAAGCGCACGGGTCGTGTGTAGTACGGTGTGTGCGAGTACGGGGTCTAATCCACGGGGAGGCCTAATGTGTATGGTGTTCTAAGCTAAGTGCGTCCTAAAGAGCTACTTGTTGGGGTCCTAACTACAATGTTTTTGGTGTTTTTGGTTTGAGGGGAGCTCGGGAAAAGTAAACCTAATCTATGAACAAGGAAATAAAAAGGTAGCACGTATGTGTGTGATGGGGGAATCAAGTGATCTAAGGGGATTCAAACGTCGGAAATGGGAGACTAAGGTGATTACATCTTGTTTATGGTGATTACTACGTCTTTCTAGGGTTACTTGATGGATTATACTAAGTGCTCTAATCTAGACCTATAATTAGCCTCCTAATTGGTACCCTAAGCCTCAGTGCGGGTCCGTCCCTAGGTGGCGATGCCTAGTAGTACGGCGTGGTCTTTATGACTTAGGAATTAGGGCTAGCCAATAAGATTCTAGGGTGAGTGTAGATCGATCTAACCTTAGCACTTAGTCCTCTAATTAGTTCCCCAATCTGGCCCTAGGACTCGGTGCGAGTCCGTCCCTAAGCTTCGCCTCACTCAGAGCTACGGCGTGGTCCTTATGAACCTAGGGTGTTAGGGTGGACTAACTAGCCTTCCTAAGTGAACTAAGGTCAACTAAACCTATTCAGACTCCTATTGGCTGGATTTAAAGCCAAAGGGGACTCGACCTAGGCTAGATACTAGTTGTGCACCATCGATTGCATCACAATTAGTAGAAATTAACATTAAAGCGCATGGCAAACACATCTAGGGCATGGAATTTGAGAATACACCGGTATATTCTACTACTAAACACATAGACATGTTTAGATTACACCAATTTAAGCAATAGCACCCGACATGCATGCAATAGAAGCTAGTTATGCTATTAAGTATGCTAACACACACATAGACATGTATATAGTCATACCCACTTCATGTAGTCACCACACAAACACATAGACATGCTAGCATAATGATTTAGAAATGGTTAATAGCACAATAGACTTCAATATATATATGCTACATCATTGAGGCATTTCAACAAACACATAGACATGTATGTAAAATAGCCTTTGAATCCATAAGCATAAGGCATATATACATAAATCCATCAAGTTTCCATTAATATAAAGTAGTAATCAATCCATAAATACAAGATATAATCACCCTATATAGCTCTAATTAAACATAATTAGACTTAGGATAAAAGAGAGATACCCTTCTATCCAGCTTTACAAACCATGAGCTATGCCCCAAATCCTAGTGTTTGATCCTCTTAGATCCTTGATTCCAAGTGTTAAATGTGTTTAGAAGTGAGTGTGTGAGGTGATTTTTGGTGGATTTTAGGTTTAGGGAAATGGGTGTTTGATTTTGGGTGGTCTTCTCTATCAAAAAGGGCTGAAAAAGTGGCTTAAATGGAGCTGTTAACGCGTCCAGCCGGGGGCCCAGCCGGTGGACCGGCTTTGGGCCTAAGTCGTCCGGCCAAAATTGGCCCAGGTTCTGATCCGGCCGGTCGACCGTATTGGTCGTCCGGCCTAGATAGAGGCAAACCAGTCTTGATAGTAAAATGGTCATATCTTGCTCGTTTTAGCTCCGATTCGCGCACCGTTTTTTTCTATGGCTTTGTATCATCGTGGGGGATCTCCCAAGCCATCTTTTGCAACCTAAAACATATCCAAAATTTGTCCATGTCCTTTTTAGGTTGCAAGATCCAAATTTGGCTCACGTTGCGCTCGGTTTCGCCTCGGTCGCTCCTTCTTTCGTCCGACCACTTCCAAAAGCACTTTTCTTCATTCCTTTGCGTCCAAAACACCCTTGGATTTGATCCACACTTTAAGCACCCTCAATTAAGCTCCAATTATCTCTCCAAATCACACCTAAAACAAGCAATAAACGCACATTATTGTAACATTTAAGTCTTTACTTCAACTATGAACATTTAAACCTTAATATGCACAATTATGACCTAAATGCTATACTAATACATTAAATGAAGCTCAAAACAAGTATATACATGCAATAGATAAACACACAAAACAAACACATCAAATACATTCTATGAATCTTATGTTTAATATGGATGATGCCTATTTTGATCTTATGGCACTCCCTTTATTTATCATACGTTTTCACGATGCCAAATAGGGGAGAAATTAGATACATGCTTATTATGTTGTTATGTGTGATCTAATTTATGGATAATATGCCTTGATGAATGAATGATATATGAAGTTATTCATGCATGTATTGAGAGAGAGCTTCGATAGCTTTCCATAACCGAGAAGATGGGATAATCTTAGGTGGAGCTTTAATGTTTGAATTTTTATATTATGCTTCATTCATTATGTTAATCACATATATGTTTGTCATCATCAAAGAGAGGGAGACTGATGACATTATGGCTAAGATGTTACTTATGTTTTGATGATGAAAACTAGATTGTTTGTTGAATATGTGATTATGTACACTATGCTTGTGATGAATGATTATGATGGACTTATGAGAATGGATAATGATATATTATGAGTTATGAATGAATGGCATATGAAGTCAAAAGGTGAATGATTGCTTTGTAAACTTGAATGAGCTTCTATTGTTACTAATGAATTTTTGAATTCTTGAGTAATGATACTAAGCCTATGCCTTAGAGATGACCATCCGACACCATGAGCTTTGAAGATTGCATATATCAAGTGGTGTGCTGACATAAGGAAGGAGATGGAAGACATAAGGGGAGTGGCCATAGAATGTTTCTTTGTAAAGTTGCCTTACTTCTTGTCTTCCATCTTTCTTTAACTTAAGATTGATATATTAGATGCTCAAACTTGTTTCTAAATGTTTTCATGCTTTTCAAAATGATTTTGCGTTGAAAAGGGCTTTCAAGACTTGTCCTTGAGGTGATAGATCATGTTATTCTTAAAAAGCAGTTTTTAAGTAATTTCAGGTTGGCTTTGCTTGGGTACCACATGAGTTTTTAACCCCTCCCGTTAGGAGATTTTTCAAACTATCTATGCCTTGTCTTTGTCAGGGTATCAAATATGATCTACCTTACTTGAAGCTTGTCAGGGGAGCTTTGCTGGGGTATCAGTGTGAAGGAAAGTCCACCCGAAAGCTTCAGTTATCCGAAATTTTAACTTAGAAATAGCCGTTATTTGTATGATTTTTTACCATGTTTTTCCTACACTGGTCAAAAACTTAATTTTTGGTCTTTAACCATTTGCTGTAAGTACCTCTTTTGCAATAGATTTTTAACCATTGCAATAATATGATCTAACCATTTTAATCATTAAGTTGTATATATTTCTTTGATACATATTAGCCAAAACTTTTAGTTTTTTGATGGTTTATATTAAATATTAATCTATTTAATAGTTTTCAATTATAATTTTCAAAGAAAATAATCATAAAAAAATTTATTTTGTAATGGTTTTTAAGTGTTGTAGCTTATTTATTAAGGAAACCGTTGTAATAGAATAAGCAACGAGGCTTTGGACAACAGTTAAAAGATATTGCATAAAGTCACTAGCAACTATTTTTAGTACTTTTGCAATGGTTTTCAACCTCAACAACAAACTAAAAATGTGGTAGTGATATGCGAATGGTCAATCTCTTTCTTGCCTTTATTTCTATTTATGATGACAATTTATGGCTAGATTTTGTTCTTTGTTCAATAGTTATACATACATACATATATATATATATACACATACATATATATATATATATACATCTTTCTATTCTCTAAGATTCATATTAGGTGTAACAATATTCTAGGAGTGTTAAGGAGAAAATAGAGTTATGTAAGAACTTATCGTTCATTTGGTGGCTAGTAATGGTTGCTCAATTCTTCCTAATATTCCCTTGTGGTTGTAGGAATCATCTCGGGTTAGTATATGCATCCAACTTAAAATTTATCTTCTGTTAACACTTCCATTTTAGTTTAAGTGATTTCCAGCAACTAGTTTTTTCTTTTTTTTTATAAAATATGACAACATTAAATCTAGCACAAAGATCATGACAGATCCATGTTTCCACTATATTACATCTAAAAAATTTGTATAGAGTAAATGGACTACATATGTCCTTATATAGCAACTCTTGTGGTATATTGTTTTCATATATTGCCTTCATTTATTATATGAACATTGCTACATATCATTTTCTCACCTCTTTGTCTTTTGTTGTATAGCAAAATTAGTTTGTCACTCATGTGATGCATGGAACTAAATATTGATGATAAAATTGTTTATTTGAATAAAAGCATGTAGATATATTTAGTATAAAATATAAATATATTTTGTAAAATTTAACTCCTCATATAATTTTCAATACAAATTATATATATATATATATATATATGTAAATATAAATAAGAGATCTATAATAATTGAATAAAACAGTAAAAATGAAAAAGTAAAGTCATAAAAGGGACATACATTGATTAAAAAAGAAAAAGGCATGGACTTTTTGAAGAGAGAACAATTTATGAAATAAATACATGTGGCACTGATAAAAAAAGGTACGAATACATATACGTATACATATACATATACATACATATATATATGTATATATATATATAACTTTAACATTAAATATCTGAAGATTCTTACCTACAAATTAAAAGGGATGAAAGGATCGATGAATCCTTGGAGATAAATTTTTACTCTTACCGTTTACAATATCCAATGCATTCTTCTATTTATTTTTTGGTACTTCAAATAATTATTATTTATGAATCAGATATCTTCTTAAATACTAAGCAATTATATGGCATGCTATATATCAATTCGAATCCTGTTCCTCTCATATCCTTAGCTATCTCATATTGGAATTAGAGAAAAATCTTAAACATTCATGAGTATGGAATATAATCTCAACCATTCATGAAATTCAAATTCTAAAAAGCATGGGTAATCTCTCTGTGTGTAACAGAGATAGAGGGAGAGAGAAGGCATTTTAAAAAATTTTATCATTTTCTTAAAATTTGACTATCATGAATGGCTAAGATATTGGTGTGTTTTGACGATCGTTTGTAGGAAAATCTGGGGAAAAGTCATTAGCAAGAAGTAGTTGCAATCACCGACGGTGCAATTGTTTGTAAACATAAAGCAAGTAATGAATGTGCACTCAGTAAACTATTCATATTCCACATATTTTATAGACATCAGTATTAAATTATATGGGTTTATTACTTCATCCTTTATCTTTTATATTTTCAATAAGTTAATTTCTTATTTTTATGGGTAATATCTTTTAACCCTTTATGCTTCTATTTTATGTGAGCATTAGTCCTACCATTGATATCAATTGGAAATTAGACAAATAACTCCTATTTTGTCCGATTTCTAATGCTTCTGCCGAAGTCATGTGTCAATCACATGATATTTTCATTCAACTTTTAACAAATATTGATGGAAGGACTAATGATTATATAGATAGAAATATAGAAGACTAAAAGGTGTCATCTACACGATGATAATGGACAAATTTGGCCAAAATGGAAAGAACTACATGAGAAATAAACCTAATTTGAATTATAAATGTCTTCTTTTGCTTTCTTGTCTTTTGTTTTAACTAAATGGTGGAAATCAATAGGTGACAATGATCAATGGTATTGTAAATGTCACCTTGTCCATTCTAGATGGATTAGTGACCAAAATTTTTTACAATGAAATTGAGAACCTACTTGCTAGCCATGATCTAGGAAATGATAGAGGGTACTTAAAGTTCACCTGCTAAAATCTCTACTTGCCCTAATTTCTTACTAAATATCTCATAGTAAAGATTTAAAAGAAATATTTTCATTATTAGGGCTCAATTTTTTCAAGTTTTTTCAAACTCAAAAAAATTATGTTATGTGGGTACTGGGATATAACTTTTAACTATATAGGAAGGGCAACAAGCACTATCAAGTAAGTATTTATATTACCTTTTCTTTTCTTCTTTCATATTAACAAAATTAAATGTGCACGATATGCAATTACTTGGAAAAGTTGATTTAGGAAAATTGCATAGGCTATTAGGGACAAATTACAACATCATTGTACATAATGATGACCAAGCAGAGATTTCATTTGTTAGAGCATGGAATCCTTCTGACAATAGTGGGCAAGCTCCCCTGAATATGGATAAGAGGTGCCTGAAATTGAGAATACTATTGTTTAACTAGTCTTAATTAATTATCATTATGAAACTTCTCTAACATTTTAATTTACCATGCAGATTTGTTATGTTGTGTGGCTCTCCTGGTTTGTATACTTATGCTATTTTAAATGCTTAAATGGATATCCTGCTATCAATATTGCGAAAGCAAGGTTTGTGTTCAAGCTTGAAAAAAAACACATAAGTTTGATGTTATGTACATGACTCAATAATTCTAATATGTATAGCTTAGGAGTATATTTTTTTATTTAAAAGGGATTAACAGTGATTTTTCACCATTCTCGCCAAGGGTATCCTAAACTTTTATTAAAAATTACATTCTCAAATTTTCATGTTTAGTCGCATCATAAATTAAGCTATGAGAAGGGTCTTACAAGCTAATAGTTATTTTTCTTTTTATGGACGTGAAATCATTCTAAAAAATGTTACACTTTTAACTGCTTGTGTTTTCATTACCATTTCATTTGTCTATAATGTTACGTCTGATGTGTTCATTTTGTGTGTTTATGTATTGCATGTATATACTTGTTTTGAGGTGTTTTGAGCTTCATTTAATGTATTAGTATAGAATTTAGGTTATACTCGTGGATATTAAGGTCTACATGGTCATAGTTGAAGTTAGGACTTAAATGCTACACTAGCGCGCGTTTATTGCTTATTTTAGGTGAGATTTAGGAAGATAATTGGAGCTTGATTGAGGCTATAGTGTGAAATGAAGCCAAGGGTTTTTTGGACATAAATAATGAAGAAAAGTGCATTTGGAAGTAGTTGGGTAGAGGAACTAGCGATCGAGGTGAAACCGAGTGCAACATGATCCAAATTCAAAGCTTGCAACCAAAAAAGGACATGGACAAATTTTGGACATGCTTTAGGGTACAAAATATGGGTTGGGAGATCCCCGATAGCGGTATGAAGCCATAGAAAAAAAGGTACGCGAATCGGAGCCAAAACAAGCAAGATATGAATATTTTACTGTCAAGACCAGTCAACCTCCTGTCAAGGCCGGTCGACCGGCTAAGGTCTACTGGCCAGATCAGAATCTGGGCCAATTTTGGCCGGTTGATTTATTACGGTTGATTCCTTCTTGGTTAAGCCTAGCCTATCATTAAAGCTCAAACCCTTTCCCGAGCATTTAAAGTATGAATTCTTAGGCCCTAATAAGACCCTTTCAATTATCATAGTGTTTGATTTGTCTAATGAGCATGAAGAGTATCTCTTAGAAGTCCCTAGGAAAAATAAGAACGACATAGGGTGGAAGATAGATGATTTGAGAGGCATAGACCCTTTGTTGTGCATGCATAGAATTCATCTTGAGGATGGAGCTGTTCCTTCTAGGGAAATGCAAAGGAGACTAAACCCAAACATGAGTGAAGTGGTTAAGTAAAAGATCATTGAGTTGTTAGATGCTGGAATCATTTATCCGATCTCTAATAGTAAGTGCGTTAGTCTAGTTCAAGTTGCCCCTAAGAAGTTCAAAATCATGCTTGTTGAGAACGAAAGAGGAGAGCTTATCCCTAAACGCACTCCCACGGGTTGGAGAGTTTATATTGACTATAGAAAGCTCAACTCGAAAACTAGGAAAGATCATTTCTCGTTGCCTTTTCTAGACTAGGTCTTAGAAAGAGTAGCTGGACATAGTTACTATTACTTTTTAGATAGGTATTCTGTATATAATCAAATCCTTGTGTTTCCCAAGGACTAGGAGAAGACCACCTTTACTTGTCACTAACCTTGTTCTTTGTAAGCATTTGTGGTTTGTTGAGTAACAGGGCTAGCAGTTAAATCATTGATCATTGGCATGAAAAGTTTCAACAAGAATGGAAGGTTGTATCAATCCTTTCTTCACTTGTTCCTTACCTATTTACCCCTTTCCCACCATCCATACTTGCTTTATATTGCCTATTTGCTTGTTGCTTGTCTTTGTTCTATTTGCTTGAGGACAAGCAAAGTTCATTGAATAAGAGCCTGTTTGGCTTTGCTTATAAGTAAAATGAAAACTCCAAGCTTTATGAGCATAAGATGAAGAGGATTCGTGATAGACATATTCTTAGGAAATCATTCTCTTCCTCTGATAAAGTTTGGCTATTTAACTCACATTTGAAGCCCTTTCTAAGGAAGCTAAAGACAAGACGGGATGGTTCATACGAGGTAATGGTAGCCTATCCTTCCAAAGCGGTGAAGATAAAAGACTTGAAGAATGGCCAAGAGTTGACGATAAACGAGCAACGCCTAAATCACGCATATGATCTGAGCATGGCTCGTGTAGGGGCTATAGTGCTTCAAGACCCCATCTAGGAAGGTCAATGATGAGTTGGTGATCGCCTGGCTCACGACATAGTGGTTAGAGCTACTAGGTGGCAACCTAGGTTAATTTTGGCATTTGCATTTCTTACTTTATTTTCTATTCATTTGTTTTCTTTCTATTTACCCGCACAAAAGTGTTGATCCTTGATCTCTTTTCCCATAGGATACACCTTTGCTTATTATTTGCATGTGTCAATGCAAGTTTGCATGGTAATGCTGCCAACCTTGTTCTTTGTAAGCATTTGTGGTTTGTTGAGTAACAGAGTTGATAGTTGAATCATTGATCAATGCATGAAAAGATTCAACAAGAACGCAAGGTTGTATCAATCTTTGCTTCCTCATCTGTGCACCCCTTCCCCACCATCTATGCTTGCTTTTTATTGCCTATTTGCTTGTAGCGTGTCTATTTGTTTGAGGACAAGCAAAGTTTAGGTTTAAGGGTTTCGGAGTTTGGTTCTTATTGTTTTATGCTTCATTAAGGAAGATTGCATTTTTTTCTTAAAAATGGTGAAAAATTTTCCATTTTTGCGCATATAGAGTCATTGATTTCTTGTTTGACTGGAGTGTTGGCTTTTGTGATTGACTCAATTGATTGGTGAAAATAAGTTTGCATTGTAGGGAGTAAATAAAGTGGAGAGAGATCCAAGTCTTAGAGGGGATGCCCTTGAAAGTTGTGGGGAATGAGTGCCTTTAAGAATGCATCTTGTAGCTACCCCATGGCTTGGTTGGAAAGAGTGTTGATATGAGTACCCCTTTCTTGATTGGTTCTTTTTTATGTGCCTTAGCCTTTCTTTTTCTTTTTCTTTTTCTATTTTCTTTTCTTTTTGTTATGTAAAGCCAAATGTGAAAAATCCAAAAATGAAAAATTAGAAAAAGGCAAAAAGATGAAAAAGATTGAAAAATAAAAAAAAAGTGAAAAATATGAAAAAGCCAAAAAGGCACCAAAAATATGTAAAAGTAAAGTTCATTGAATAAGAGCCCATTTGGCTTTGTATATTTTTAAGTGCTTATAAGCAGGCGTTACTTATAACCAAAAAGTTACTTTTAAGCTAGTGATAAATAAGCAGGATGTGTTTGAATAATATGTGCTTATAAGTAGCAATAGTAGTTAAAATGACTAAAAAGGATATGTAACAAATTAATTTTGTAAATAAGTGCTTCTCAAGTGTAAGGACAAATATGTCATTTTAATAAGGTTGACCACCTGGCTTATAAGTACAAAAAAATAAGTTGCTCTAGGTTGCTTTTTTTTTTTTCTGCTTATAAGCAACCTTAAATGGCTTATAAGCAAGTTTGCCAAACATGTAGCTTTTTGTTTTTGGCTTATAAGCTAGTTTGACCAGCTTATAAGCAAAACCAAACACCCTATAAGTGCACAAGTGACACAATGTCAGCTTGCACAAGTTTATCTCTTCGTTCTTTCATTGTATTGTGAATAAGGCTCTTAAGTCATTTTATGAGTCATTGTGTTTGTATACTCTTTTTTTTCTTCTCTTTGAGGTTTTGTGTGTATTGAGGAGCCCATGTTAGTCAAAAGTGCACAAAATATCAACATCTCACGTGTGTGTGTAATATTCCGAAGCTTGTATTGCTGGAGCTACAAGGGAACTTCCCAAGAGGTGCAAGGCCCTTTACAAGTAAGGGGAGGATCCAAAAGGGCTTGAGGATCCCTTTACAAAAGAAATGACCCTTTCATGCTCCTTAGGTTCATCAAAATTGCGAGTCAATCCCTTAGGCAACATTTGTATAGACTTTGAGATAAATTTAGGTTCAGACTTGCTTGGGGATAAGCAAGGAGAAGGTTTTGGGGTGTTGATGTATCTTGATTTTGTGTGTATTTGCATTTCATTTTCTATATGTTTTTGACGTGCTTTGTGCTTGTAAAATGGCATTAATGTAGTATATATGGTAAAATTAAGCTTAAGTGAAGATAATTGTGCATAGTTGACTTTAATAGATAAATGCTACACTAATTGCTCAATTTTTATGATTTAGGTGAGTCATGGGTCGATGATGAGCTTGCAAGACAATGGGTGATAAAGATAGAAGGTGTACGAATCATGGAGTAAAGGCTGGAAGCAAAGAATATGGAGATTTGAAGCTATTTGAAGAACCGGTCAACCCCCAAAAGGCTACCGGCTGACTGGAAGGGTCAGCCACCAAATCTACAAAATAGAAGACTGTAGCGGCTAAGCCTACCGGTCAGCCAATTATTCTAGAGAGCAAATAAAAGTACCGATCGACCACCTCTGTTACTGGCTGATCGGTAGTGACGTTATCAGGAATAAATAGGACTCGATTTTCAGCATTTATTATCACTAATTTACACACTTCACAACCAATTTTGATGCACATAAAACCCTAAATCACCCACCTCACACACACCTTTCACACAATTCCTACTTGGATTCAAGCTCATTTGTAGAGATTTAACAACTTTGGAATGAGGATTTACTCAAGGATTGTGCAAAAATTGCTAGGATGGAAGCAGAGTTCCCTTATTCTTCTTTCATCCTATTTTATAGTATGATTGAGTAGACATGTTTAGGGTGATTTAGCTTATGTAATGGGTTGATTATATACTCTTATGTTATGAGATATGATGGCTTAATACATACATATATATATGTACACACACACATATACACATACACACATATATATATATATATTATTCAAATGGCAATTTTCTCATTCATGTCTATGTATTTGTATGTGGATTGTATGAAGTGGGTAATGCTTATATTCATGTCCATGTGTATGTTTGCATGCCTAGTAGTAAATATGACCTTAATATTATATACATGTTGGTTCCTAATGCATGAAATGGTGTAATCCGAGCATGACAATGTTTTGTAGTCGAGTATCTCTTTATATTTGAAAACACCGTAGCTTAAAACATGTATGAATGCGTTAATTGATCAAATCCCACTATAGTGATCCTAGAATGACGGCACCTAATTTAAGGCTAGCCTAGATCAAGTCTCCTTTGGCTTTAAACCAAGCCAATGGGTTTCTGGATAGGTTTAGTTGACCCTCACGACACTAGGTCTTGGATTTAAATGCAGCCAATGATTTAGATACTAAGGTAGATTTATTCTAGGTCACTTAGGAAACTAGTTAGTCAATCCTTTGGCCCTAGATCATAAGGACCATGCCGTGACACTAGGGAGACGTCACCTAGAGATGGACCTGCACTGAGTCCTAGGGAAAAATTAAGACACTAGTTAAGCATACATTTTTGGTTCCTCGCACGCCTCAACAGAATGGGCTTGTCGAAAGGAAAAACTGATCTATTCAAGAAATGGCAAGAACCATGTTAAATGAACACAGGTTGCCAACATATTTATGGCTCGAAGCAGTCAATACTTCTTGTTATGTTCTTAATTATGTGTTGATTAGACCATTCTTGAAGAAACCACCTTATGAGCTTTGGAACGGAAGAAAGCGAAATATTGCCTACTTCAAGGTCTTCGGATGTAAGTACTATATTGTTAATACAAAAGACCAACTTGGTAAGTTTGATTCAAAATCTCGTGAAGCTATCTTTGTAGAATATTCGACTAGAAGTAAAGCATATAGAGTTTTCATTAAACAAGAGCATACTATTGAAGAATCTATGGATGTAAAGTTTGATGAAACTAACCCTTTTCAATTGACAAAGGACAATTATGATGTTGTGGGTGAATCAGAACTTATGAAGGGCAATCATCCTACTACAAATCATTAAGAAATGAATGAAAAATCTCAAGAAAATGGGAAAGGTACATCTCTTCAAGAACCTATCAATGAAGATGATCAAAAAGCAGAAGATGAACCACCCAACTTGGAAAGTAAAGAATTGCCAAGAGCTTGGGGATTCATAAGAAATCATCCAATTGAATAAGTTATTTGTGAACCTAGAAAAGGGAGAAGAACAAGAGGTAATGTAAACAATTTTTGTAAACATCATGCATTTTTGTTTCATATTAAACGTAAATGTGTTGATGATGCTTTATGTGATAATGATTGGATTGTTGCTATACAAGAAGAATTGAATCAATTTGAAAAAAACAAAGTGCGGAAACTAGTTGAGAGACCACCTAATCAATTTGTTATTGATACTAAATAGGTGCTTAGAAATAAGCTAGATGAAAGTGGTAATATTGTTCAAAATAAAGCTAGATTGGTTGCCCAAGGATACAATCAAGAGGAAGGCATTGATTTTCATGAAACACATGCACCCGTAGTACCACTTGAGTCTATTCGTACATTAGTTGCTTTTGCAAGCTACATGAATTTTAAATTATTTCAAGTGGATCTTAAAGTGCATTTTTGAATGGATTTATCAAAGAAGAAGTATTTGTTGAACAACCTCTAGGATTTAAGGATTCTAAATTTCCAAACCATGTTTACAAATTGGAAAAAGCTTTGTATGGTTTCAAACAAGCCCTACGTGCATGGTATGAACATTTGAGTCAATTTCTTGTGCAAAAGGGTTGTGAAAGAGAAAAAATGGATTCTACTTTATTATCAAACGTGATGGCAATGATTTACTACTTGTGCAAATATATGTTGATGATATTATTTTTGGTGCTACTAACATGGCTTTGTACGAGAATTTTCCTAAATGTATGCACCAAGAATTTGAGATAAGCATGATAGGGGAATTAAATTTCTTCCTCCAATTACAAATCAAGTAAATAAAAGATGAAATCTTCATAAATCAAACCGAGTACATCAAAGAACTACTCAAGAAGTTTGATTTAGAAAATGTGAAGGAAATTTGTATACCTATGAGGCCATCCACAAAGCTTGACAAAGATGAGAAAATAAACTAATAGATGAAAAGAAATATTGAGGTATGATTGGTAGTTTATTATTTCTTACTGCCTTTACACCGGATATTATATTTGCTATATGCTTCTGTGCTCGATTTTAATCCTTACCCAAAGATTCCCATCTAAGTGCCCTAAAATGTATTTTTTGATATCTTGAAAGTACCACTAATCTTGGTTTGTGATATTCAAAGGATACATCTATTAAGCTTATAGGGTCGGACTTTGCTGGATACAAAGTTGATAGAAAGAAAACAACTAGAAGTTACCAATTTCTCAGTCAATCAGTAATTTCATGGTCTTGTCGGAGACAAAATAGCAATCCAACATCCACAACTAAAGCCGAATACATTTCCAAAAGTAATTATGCTGCACGTATGCTTTGGATGAAGCAAATTTTTTTTACATGATTATGGACTTAACTTTGCACATAATACTATTTATTTTGATAATACTAGTGCCATAACTTTGAATGTACTCTTGTTTATTGTGATAATACTAGTGCTATCAATTTGACTAAAAATCCTATTCAACACTCAAGAACTAAGCATATTGAAATTAGATATCATTTTATTCGTGATCATGTCTTAAAAGGTGATATTAAACTTGAATTTGTTAGCACAGATGATTAATTAGCTGATAGTTTTACTAAACTATTGCATGAAGATAGATTTTGCATGATTAGAAGAAATTTGGTTATGATAGATATCACTTATTGATGTTTGAAGCATGTTTGAATAAGCTTTAATATGTTTTTAAATGAACATCTGTTGAATTCTTGTGTGGAAATATGTGAGTTGGGATGAAATTATATGTGCATTGCATTTGCATTTATGAAATGCCTTGAAAAACCAAGATTTTCACTTTTTTCACTATTGGGTAAACCTCCTATCTCAACCAGACTACTGAAAGCCCCTCCCGAAAAAAGAATTTCTAGAACACTCTGTCGAGCATAGTTTTCATCTGCTGGGGCTACTTTGTCTCGTGTCGGGTGATTGAATGCGATATCGATAAAAACAAAGCTAGTAACTTTTCAAATTCTATTTCACTCCAACCTCTTCATATTCCCTCCGTACAAGTTTCTTCTCTTAAAAAATCCTATTTTACCACAAAAAACTTCTAATCAACGAGTCTTTAAACCCATTTTTCATCAAACCCACTTCATAAACTTCATCTTCACCAATTGGAATCATCAAAATGGAGAGAGGTCAATACTAAAAAGGTGAGAAGAGAAAGAAAGGTGAAAGTAAGACTTCAAAACCATTTGAGCAAGGGAATAGCAAGGTTCTTGAAGTGGATTTTGTCAAGCAGAGAACATTGGCACCATGTAAGTTGACAGATTTCGAGTTTGTGGAGATGATCAAATTTTCCAAGGGTGGATGGACTATTGCACCATGTTCAGAAATGTTCACAAAGCCTTGATACGTGAAATTTACTATAATATGTCTTTTAGCAAGAAGTATAGATATAGTACCATTGTGAATGATGTTACAATTTCTATATCTGAAAATTTGATTAGTGAAAGCTTCAACTTGCCAACACCTCATGGATCTTTTAAAACTTATAGTGCAAAAGGGTTTCCTAGAGATGTTGATGAGAACTTTGAAAGAAATGTTAGAAACTACTTGCGGGAAGGAGTTGTTGGAGAACTAATCTATAAAGAATTTCCTAAAACCCATCAATTGCCTATGCAAAAGAAAGTTTTCTTCAACTTTGTGAAACATAATATTTTGCCTAGAGGTTACAAAGATGATACTATTGGCACACAAGGAGATATTGCTATGTATCAAATGCTTGTTGGGAAGATAGTACACTTGCCTGCAATTATTTTGAGCCATATGCATCATGTGAGCATGAAAGGTATTGCATTACCTTATGAAATGGTGTTAACAAACATTTTTGAGAGATTTGATGTTATTGGGGAAAGAGTTGGAATTCTACCATCAAGTTATATGAAGTTTGGTTTGAATGCCGTGTGGAAATTGAATTATTACAAATATCAAGGAAATTTCATTCAGGAAGAAGATTTTAAAAAACTTCTACTAGTTGAGCAAGTTTGTATAACTAGATAGATGTGTGGCAACTTAGTTCTGAGGAATATAGCAAATGAGGATGCAATGGAAGAAGAACAAGAAATAAGAAATGTTGAACAACAAGGGATAGCAAGAGGAGATGTCCAAGAAGAAGAGGACGTTGCTACCACTATGAGAAGTTCAATGGACAATTTTGGAACACAATATACTCATGCAAGTTGAGCCTCTAGAAGCCAAAGGATGCCTACACTTACGGAAGTCATCATGGATACGAAATATCAACAGAGGCAAATCAACATCCATGAGAGGCAAGTCATGATAGAAGCAATGCTGAAAAGCTTGGTGGACTTTTTTCATATCTCACCTCTTCGTCCCAATGATAACTAAAATCGCTTCATTTCCTCTTCTCAAAACAATGCTCTACATTTTCATGCACCTAAACAATTTCATTTTTTTGCACTTTGCATTTGCATTGTTACTTTAGCATTTTCTCATTAATTATTTTTACACACTCTTAAATATTTTGGATGATGTTTTTAAATATTATGGCATGAATGCATTCTATAAATCTTATGTTTAATATGGATGATGGTTATTTTGATCTTGTGGCACTCTCTTTGTTTATCATATGTTTTGATGATGCCAAATAGGGGAGAAATTAAATATGTGCTTATTATGTTGATATGTGTAATGTATTTTTTTGGATAATACACCTTGATGAATGAATGATATATGAAGTTGTTCATGCATGTACTGAGAGGCAACTTCAATAGCTTTCCATAACCGAGCACAAGGGATAATCTAAAGGGGAGCTTTAATGTTTGAATATTCATATTATGCTCTATTCATTATGTTAATCACATGTATATTTGTTAGAATCAATAAAGGGGAGACTGTTGACATTATGGCTAAGATGTTACTTATGTTTTGATGATGAAAACTAGATTGTTTGTTGAATATGTGATTACATATACTATACTTGTGATGAAAGATTATGATGGACTTATGAGAATGAATAATGAGATATTATAAGTTATGAATGAATGGCATATGAAGTCAAAAGGTGAATGATTACTTTGTAAGCTCAAATGAGCTTCTATTGTTACTAATGAATTGTTTTAATTCTTGACCTATGATACTAAGCCTATGCCTCAAAGATGACCATCTGACACCATGAGCTTTGAAGATTGCATATATCAAGTGGCGTGGTGACATAAAGAAGGAGATGGAAGAGATAAGGGAAGCAAACGTAGAATATTTCTTTGTAAAGTTGCCTTGCTTCTTTTCTTCTATCTCTCTTTAGCTTAAGATTGATATATTATATACCTAAACTTGTTTTCTAAATGTTTTCATGCTTTTCAAAGTGATTTTGCGTTGAAAAATGCTTTTAAGACTTGTCTTGAGGTGATGGATCATGTTATTCTTAAAAAGCAGTTTTTGAGTACTTTTGGGTTGGCTTTGCCAGGGTACCGCATGAGTTTTTTAACCCCTCCCATCAAGAGATTTTTCAAACTGTCTATGTTTGTCCATGTTGGGGTATCAGATATGATCTACCTCACTTGCATATTGTCAGAGGAACTTTGTTGGGGTACCGATATGAAGGAAAATCCACCTGAAAGCTTCAATTGTCTAAAATTTTAACTTGGAAATAGTCGTTAAGTATATGATTTTTTACCATGTTTTTTCTACAATGGTCAAAAACTAAATTTTTGGTCCTTAACTATTGTATCTAACAACTATTTTTCAATTAGGGCATATATATATATCACTTATCTTTAAAGTTTTCAAAAAAACAAATGAACCCAAGAAAAGAGAGCTTAAAAAGCTTGAAAAAGCAAATGAAAAGAGAGAGCAATACAAGAAAAGCTTTCGCTTTTATCAAGGCAACTATAGGTCTTGTATTGTTTATCAAATTCAACTTGTGCTTTGTACTTTACAGTATCATTAAGCTATCTCCAATAGCTCCCCTATTTTTTCCCCTAAATTTAAGTGATTTGAGTCATTTTTTTTATATTTTGGGATCCCTTTTTTTCAATTATATTCCTACAGCTCCCCTATTTTTTATCAAACATTCACTTTAGGGAATCCCAATTTCAGTTTCACTCCAACAGCTCCCCTATTTTACAATGTTACAGTCTTACAGTTATGGGAATAGGGGATGAGATTTGGGGGTTTGCTTTGGGGGATGGGAAAAAACCCCTATATATAAGTGTTTTGTTTTGGGGTTGGGAAAAAACCTAAAATTTTGGGGATAAGATACGGGAGCTGTTGGAACACTTTGCTATTAACAAAACCCCTAAATATGGGGATTTTTGTGTTTTAGGGGATTTGTTGGAGTTAGTCTTACCTTGTAAAAGTTAGGATTTGGGTAGATTAGCCTTGTGGCTTTTCAAATTTCAAAAACAATTGCAAGTGGGTTTCTTGATTTTGTGAAAAAATCAAGGTTGTAATAGTTGGTTTTTGAACTTAGCCAACTTGTGAAAAGCTCAAGTTTTTAGTAAAGTTGTTAGGGAATCCTAGGATGGGAGGCCTCTAGTAGTGGATATAAGTTTGGTGGCCGAACCACTATAAATTGCCGTGTCCTTTACTTTTCTTCTTGTCTTTTGATTTTGCTTGAATCATGCTGCTCAATTTTGCAATACGCTTCCCCAATCAACCGAACAAAATAATTGTTGAAGTTTGCAATCATATATTTTTTTAAGCTCTATTTACTACCTCTGACCTCTCTAAAGCTAGCTTGCCACTCAAAAAAGAGAAATTAAATGATTTAGAGATAGCAAACAAAAGTTTTACTTCTCATATAAACATCAACTTTGCGAATGCATGATATGATTTCTTGTGAATCTTATTGCATAAGTCATGCAAAAATTAAAAAATCATTTTCTCTACTTCTATCTTTGATTCTTATCATTCTCGAATATAAATCATAATAACATTTTGGTCCTATTGCAACACTAAATTTGAAAAATTTGAAAAAGCTGTCGCTGTAAGTACCTTTTTTGCAATAGATTTCTAACCATTGCAACAATATGATCTAACCATTTTAATCATTAAGTTGTATATATTTCTTTGATAGATATTAGTCAAAATTTCTAGTTTTTTAATGGGTTATATTAAATATTAATCCATTTAGTAGTTTTTAATTATAATTTAAAAATATCATTATAAAAAATATCATTTGTAATGTTTTTTAAGTGTTGTAGCTTATTTATTAAGGAAACCGTTGTAATAGAATAAGCAACAAGGCTTTAGACAACAGTTAGAAGATATTGCATAAAGTCATTGGCAACTATTTTTAGTACTTTTGCAATGGTTTTCAACCTCAACAACAAACTAAAATTGTGGTAGTGATATGCGAATGGTCAATCTTTTTCTTGCCTTTATTTCTATTTATGAGAACAATCTATGGCTAGATTTTATTCTTTTTTCAATAGTTATACATATATATATATATATGCATCTTTCTATTCTGTAAGATTCATCTTGGGTGTAACAATATTTGAGAATTGTTAAGGAGAAAATGGAGTTCTATAAGAACTTATTGCTTATTTGGTGGTTAGGAATGGTTGCTCAATTCTTCCTAATATTCCCTTGTGATTGCAGGAATCATCTCGGGTTAGTATGTGCATCCAACTTAACATTTATCTTTTGTTAACACTTCTATTTTAGTTTATATGATTTCTAGCAACTTGTTTTTTCTTTTTTTTTAAAATATGACAACATTAAATCTAGCGTAAAGATCATAACATATCCATGTTTCCCCATTATATTACATCTAACAAATTTGTATAAAGTAAATGGACTACATATGTCCTTGTAAACCAACTCTTGTGGGATATTGTTTTCATATATTGCCTTCACTCATTATATGAACATTGCTAAATGTCATTTTCTCACCCCTTCATCTTTCGTTGTACAGCAAAATTAGTTTGTCACTCATGTGATGCATGGAACTAAATATTGATGATAAAATTATTTATTTGAATAAAAATATGTAGATATGTTCAGTATAACATAGAAATATATTTTGTAAAATTTAACTCTTTATATAATTTTCAATATGAATTATACATATATATATATATATATTTAAATAAAGGATCTATAATAATTGAATAGAACATTTAAAATGACAAAGTAAAGTCATAACAGGGACATACATTGATTAAAAAGAAAAAGACGTGGACTTTTTGAAGAGAAAACAATTTATGAAATAAATACATGTGGCATTGATAAAAAAAAGTACGAATACATATATACATATATATACATACATATATACATATATACATACATGTATACATATATACATACATGTATACATATATACATATATATATACATATATACATATATACATACATACATACATATACATATATAAATATATATATATATATAACACTTTAACTTTAACAGTAAAATACATGAAGATTCTTACCTAAAATTAGAAGGGGTGAAAGAATCGATGAATCCTTGGAGATAAATTTTTACTCTTATCATATTCCAATATCCGATGCATTCTTGTATTTATTTTTTGTGACACCAACTAATTATTATTTATGAATCAAATATCTTCTTAAATACTAAGCAATTATGTAGCATGCTACATATTAATTCGAATCAGGATCCTCTCATATCCTTAGCCATCTCATATTGGTATCAGAGAAAAATCTTAAACATTGATGAGTATGGAATATAACCTCAATCATTCATCAAATTCAAATTCTAAAAAGCGTGGGTAATCTCTATGTGTGTAGTGGAGAGAGAGAGATAGATAGAGAGAGAAGGCATTATAAAAAAATTTACTGTTTCTTAAAATTCGATTGTCATGAATGGCTGAGATATTGGTGTGTTTTGACAATTGTTTGCAAGAAAATTTGGGGAAGAGTCGTCAGTAAGGAGCAGTTACAATCGCCTACAGTGGAATTGTTTGTAAACAAAGAGCAAGTAATGAATGAGCACTTGGCAAACTATTTATATTCCACATATTTTATAGATATCAATATTAAATTCTATGGGTTTATTACTCTGTTTTCTAATTTTTATAGGTAACACCTTTTAACCCTTTATGCTTCTATTTTATATGACCATTAGTCCTACCATTAATATCAATTGGAAATTAGACAAATAACTCCTGTTTTGTCCAATTTCTAACGCTTCTGCTAAAGTCATGTGTCAATCACAAGATATTTTTATTCAATGTTATTTAGCAAATATTGATGGAAGGACTAATGATTATACAGATAGAAATATAAAAGACTAAAAGGTATCATCTACAATGATAATGGACAAACTTGTCCAAAACGGAAAGAACCACGGGAGAAATAAACCTAATTCGAATTATAAATGTCTTCTTTTGCTTTGTTGTCTTCTGTTTTAACTAAATGGTGGAAATCAATAGGTGACAATGACCAATGGTATTGTAAATGTCACCTTGTCCATTCCAGATGGATTAGTGACCAAAATTTCTTACAATGGAATTGAGAATTTGCTAGCTAGCCATGATCCAGGAAATGATGGAGGGTACGTAAAGTTCACAAGCTAAAATCTCCACTTACCCTAATTTCTTATTAAATATCTCATAGTAAAAATTTAAAAGAAATATTTTCATTATTAAGGCTCAATTTTTTCAAGTTTTTTCAAACTCAAAAAGATTATGTTATGTAGGTACTAGGATATAACTTTTAACCAGATAGGAGGGCCAACAAGCACAATCAAGTGAGTATTTATATTACCTTTTCTTTTCTTTTTTCATTTAACAAAATTAAATATGCATGATATGCCAATACTTGGCTAAGTTGATTTGGGCAAATCGCATAGGCTATCAGGGACAAGTTACAACATCATTACACATAACGATAACCAAGCAGAGATTTCATTTGTAAGAGCATGGAATCCTTCTAACAATAGCAGGCAAGCTCCCTTGAATGTGGATAAGAGGTGCCCTATATTGAGAAAACTGTTGTTTAACTAATCTTAATTAATTATCATTATGAAACTTCTCTAACATTTTAATTTACCATGCAGATTTGTTATGTTACGTGGCTCTCCTGGTTTGTATACTTATGCTATTTTTAAACGCTTAACTGGATATCCTGCTACCAATATTGCAGAAGCAAGGTTTGTGTTGAAGCTTGAAAAAAACACGTAAGTTTGATGTTATGAACATGAATCAATGATTCTAAAATGTATAGGTTAGAAGTATATTTTTTTTATTTAAAAAGGATTAACAGTGAATTTTCACCATTCTCACCAAGAGTATCCTAAACTTTTATTAAAAATTACTTTCTTAAATTGTCATGTTTAGTCGACATTGTAAATTAAGCTATAAGAAGGGTCTTACAAGCAAACAGTTATTTTTCTTTTTATGGACATGAAATCGTTCTAAAAAAATTACACTTTTAATTGCTTGTGCTTTCATTAAAATTTCATTTGTCTATAATGTTATGTCTCTTCTTATTTGATGTTACATAAATAATTCTAGGTTTCATTACATGTCTATGTCGGATGAGAGGCAAAGGGTGATGCCAACAGCAGAAGATCGTCAAAATGGGAAAGTCCTTGATTATCCAGAGGCTGTCCTCTTGACAAATCCATCCAATCTAGATTTTAAAGTAGAGGTATATATGTTATTGTATTCTTTGCCATTCAAAATTGTGGAAATTCTTTTATGATCAAGAATAAGTACATTTCTCGATCTTGATATATTTTTATTATAATGCTTCAAGCCTACACTCACAGGCCTATGTATGAGCAAGACTAATTATATATATATATATGTGTATGTGTGTGTGTATATATGTATATATATATATATATATGTGTGTGTATATATATATGTATATATATATATATAATATTCTAGTTGTTTATTATGATAGTAACATCAATCTCATTTATGAGTCTCGAGTCTTGAACCTGGTGCTTGATGTTTATTGGCAAAGTTTTGCAATTGGAATATGTTATGATGTTTTCCTTTTGCAACACAAATGAATTTAATATAGGTAGATGACAAGTACTTCTACTCATGCGAAAATAAAGACAATAAAGTTCATGGCTGGATAAGCAATACTGATCCACCTGTAGGATTTTGGATGATCACTCCAAGTAATGAATTTCGCACAGGTTGGCCTTTCAAGCAGGATCTTACTTCTGATGTTGGTCCAACGGTGCTTTCTGTAAGTAGCTATTTAAAGTGTTTAGGTCCTTTTTATTTTTTATTCTCTTTTTCTTGGGACATATATAGCAATTAGGTCTTTTAAGGTATCATTAAACACATGATTTTGCAAAATTAGCATAAATGAGATATGTAATCTCATGCTCAAAAGATTCGGAGAAGTAATTGTGTATTGACTAGCGACCAAGGTTTCAAATTGATTTAATATCCTAAATTCCATATATTACCTAGTCTTTATATATTGGGAACATATACTATTAGACTACGGGGTTTATTGTTTCATACGAATCTAATGTCGTTCTACCAAATTGAATTCTTCGTTTTTAATTCATATATTTTTGCATTTTGAAACTCCTCATAGATGTTTGTTAGTAGACACTATGCCGGAGACGATCTAGATGTCAAATTCCAAGATGGGATCCATGGGAAAAGGTTTTTCGCCCTGTCTTTGTCTACCTCAATTCCAATGTTTTAGCCAAGAACAATCCTTCTTTACTTTGGAACAATGCAAAAACAAGGGTAACTCATCTAAACTTTAATTGGTTCAACTAATCCAGAAAGTGGATATCACTCCAGATACATAACTATAGTTTAACTATTATAGATGTTGAATGAAGTCGCAAGCTGGCCATATACATTTCCACTTTCGGAAGATTTCATTCAACCTAATCAAAGGGGAGGAGTTAGTGGCCAGCTACTTGTTCAAGATTGGTATATGTCATTCGTCAATCAATCTCGATTTGTCTCTAGAAGGAAAAAAAGGAGTTATGTTTTATATCGCCCCCATCACTTTTCACTTACATAATGGTGTTATTTCAGGGATATCAACGAACAACCAATGCTTGCAGCGAATGCTTATATTGGTTTGACAGCACCAGGACTTGCTGGATCATGGCAAATAGAAAGCAAGGTTAATTTGTTTTTTTGCTTTAATGCTTGTAAATATACTCATTGCATCCACAAGTACTTTTGGAGTAGGATAAAAAGGGAGTTTTACTTTCTCTTGAGGAAGTTTTTATTATATAGTTAGTTTCGGCATCCGTAATATATTTATTACAATTTCTTTTTACTTTCGACTTCAGGGTTATCAATTCTGGACACAAGCGGACTCCAATGGAAATTTTGTAATCAAAGGTGTTATTGCAGGGAGTTACAACTTGTATGCTTGGGTCCTAGGAAGAATTGGGGATTACAAATATGACTCCATGGTTAACATAAGCTCAAGCTTTAAATGTAACTTTATACGCTTATCCTGTACATATATACATACATACATATATATATTGTTAACATTATTTACATGTCACAAAATATATTTTCACATGTGCTCTACATTCCCAACACCAATTTACAAGAAGGGGGTTGATGAATTTCTATTTTGTATGAAAAAGATTGTAATTAGCAATGCTTAGCTAGTTTAAAAAAAACATTGGTTACAGTGTATTTTACTCTTAAAATTTATATAAGCTTTCTAAATATGAATTGAGATAGTAACCTCTTTTATGTATTTATGAGCCTTCAATTGTCTATGAAGGTGGATACAAGAAGAGATATATTCAGAAAGGCTAGGGGTTGCAGACTCACTTACAACAAATATTTTCTTTTTCAAAATGTATGTTTATTTTAAGATAGGTTAAGTGTAAAAAACCAATTTAGCTACCACTAATTTAAAATTCTTATAACACATAGCCTCAAAATATTTTTAGTATAACAATTAATTAGTCCATAAAACTATTCGTCCATGGTACCAATTTATTTCTCTAAATTTTCATTAGAAAATTTAGATCCATCCCTCATTGATACTTAGGATTGAAGTGTCCCACTTGAGCACTTGTCAAGTTGATCTTTTCGATATTATTGTGCTTGCTTTTTCATTGTTAAATTATTATGCTTATCTTGATATGTCCAAATATGATAGTTGTATTAATTCATTTTACTTGTATAAATATAACTAGTATAATCTTTTATTAATGATAGATGTTTAAGCATTTTGATGACATTTCTTATTCCATTCATATCAAAAAACAGGTTTAGAAATAAAATTAACCAATTTAGTCTACCAGCCTGCTAGAGATGGAGCCACACTCTGGGATATTGGGATTCCAAATCGCACAGCAAATGAATTCTACGTGCCAGATCCAAGCCCATTATATAAGATCCATCCTTACCCAATTCCTATCAGAAAGTCGGTATAGTAATTAATAATCTTATTTAGTGTTACAAATAAGACAAGATCAAAAGTTGGTCTTCTTATCTAAAGATCTTGACTCATATAGGTTTAGACAATATAGACTATGGAGTCGTTATGCAGAGTTATATCCTCAGGATGACTTAGTCTATACTGTTGGATCCAGTAATTATACAAAAGATTGGTTTTTGGCTCATGTCACAAGGTATAGCATCCAATTTTTTCATCTAATATTACACTATATTGATGTATGTCCAAAGGGAGATACATTAGTTTAAACCTAGCAAGGACCAGAAGTTAATTGGTCTCAAATTTCTTTTCTAGAACACCCAAATATTTTTAGGTCAAGAGACCAATAACATTTCACCAAAAAGTATGTTTATGCGTCTTGGTTGTTAAAGTCTATGTCATAGTTAATCAGAAAAAAAAAAACCCTAATCCACCATTATTACATTTAAGATTTTGTCTTTTATTTGGCTCATGCTTACATATCATGCATATGAATTACAAAAAAGTGGGAGATAACACATACAAAGCAACCACATGGAGAATCTTGTTTGACCTTAAGGATGTTGATAAATATTCCAACTACATCCTCCGAATTTCACTAGCATCCGCCACTGAAGCCGAATTGCAAGTAAGAAAATATTTTTTTTTATTTATTACTTAGAACCTTTTATCTATTCTTGCATGCAATATGGGGTTTAAATTACCATGAACATAAAGCTTTACATGATTAGAGAGAAAAAACAAACTCGTCACTTATTATTAGCTACATATAGAAACTCACATTGACCTAGCAATTATCATAAATAACATACTTGTGAGTTTTCTCTCGTTGTTTCTCCATCTTAATTTATATTTTCTAGTTAAAATATCAAACTCAAAAAATAAAAGCAAATAGGCTGTTCGACACAATTAGTTAAAATGTCAAACTCAAAAAATAAAAGCAAATAGGTTGTTTGACGCAATTAACTTTTTGAGTGACTACTAATTATCTTTTTTGTCAATAGTAATTATTTAATTAGCTAATAGTTGTTTGGAATGCTGATATCCATTATATTTTAATTTTCAAAATATAACTATTTAGTTTTTTGTCAATAAAAAAGAATATCATATTATTATTATAATGGAAATTATAATTATTATTACAATTATTGAAACAATAAAATTCCTTTTATAGTTAGATATATGTTTATGATAAAAAAATATTACTAAAGTTATTTTTTTGATAAATTTAGTATAAATTTTTTTTAATATATCTATTTTTTTTGTCAATGAAAGATTAAAAATGAATAATAAAACCTAAACATTTTTAATATATGTCGGGTGGGTAACAACTAGTGAATAGTGGAAAAGGAAGTGTTAAACGTAATGATATTAGCAAGATGAAATGAGAGATTGAAGAGACAATAGCTCATGAGTAGCTAGGACTGACAAAAAGAAAAAAGGGAGAGATAAAATGACAAATACTCTTATAGACCATTAATAAGTTTAACGTTTTAACAAATAACAAAAGATACTTGAAATGTTAAAAGTTCTTATAAAGTACTATTTTAGCAAATAACAACAACATGATAGATTGGAATATGTTTTGACTAAGTTGCTAAAAAGCTATTTTAAGGTTTTTTTCTTTTTTGTTTTGCTTGGAACATCAAATGCAAATTAGTTACTATAATATTACCATGAGAAAATTACAAAAGCATAATAAAAGAGAATTGCCCATTAATATGTGAGAGATGTCACATTAGCATGCACATATATTATTATTTTCAATTTGAAAATGGAATTCACAACAGCTATTTTTGAGTTTTAAAAAATTTAAACTTAGATTCACCATCTGTTATTAAAAAAAATAAACCAAGCTTTGTACTTAGTGCTAATGGATCCAATAATTTCACTATTTTCTAGGTGCGGTTGAATGATCAAGTAGCAGAACCTCCACTCTTTACTACAAGGTTAATTGGTAGTGACAATGCAGTTGCAAGACATGGCATTCATGGGTTATATAGGCTATATACCATTAATGTGTCTGGTAATCAGCTTATTAGTGGAAGAAACACAATTTTCTTGACACAGTCTAGGAACTCATCTCCCTTCAGAGAAATGATGTATGATTACATAAGATTTGAAGGGCCTGTAAGAGCTGGTCATTAATGGATTTCCTACACCACTATTTCTAATTACTAATCCAATTGCTTCTACTATTGCAAAATGGTTATAGTCAGTGTTACTTTATATTCCTAACTACTTTATGTCTTTGACGCTTATACTCATGTTTCCTTATAGTATGTGTCCTAAACCTAATTTTTTTAATATGCATACTACTTCCATAATAAAGAGAGAGATTGTTGTTTGATTAAAAGTGAAACAAAAAAGTTTCTAATAGAAGTTCGCTCAAGGAGGCCTAAGAAACAAATTGCATTGGCTTATTAGATACTTCCTTATGCTAATTTCATGATACATTCAACAATTCTACAAATTTAAAGATTTTGGATGTTAAGGGTATAAGTGAATGCTAAAAAGAAGTTGACGGGCCAAACACTTGAATGTGAAAGAAACGTTTTTTCATTAATTCACTCATACAAAATAAGGGTGTACAATTAATATTTATGTACGATTGAGCTAATTGTTAGGGGACAAATTAGTACTATATTAGTAAACTAAAAATTTTGCAATCCCCTAAACTAAAGCAATTGTATAGTACTTATGGGGAAAATTACAAAGTTATTTACGGAGGAAATTACAAAGAAATTTATGGAGAGAAAATCTCAAAACTCCCCCTCAAGTTGGTGCATAGGTATCATCAATGTCCAACTTGCCAAGACATTTCACAAATACTCGACTTGAGACTGTTTTAGTAAGAATATTAGCCAATTGATCTTTAGCTTGAATCTTAGGCAACTCCAAAATTTTCCCATCTAATTTCTCCTTGATGAAAAATCTATCCACCTCTACTTGCTTTTTTTGGTCATGCTGAACTAGATTATGAGTAATATTGTAGGCAGCTTTATTATCACAATATAATTAAATTGGTTTCCTAGGCGGAACCCAAATGTTGTAAAAGAATTCTTAACCATAAGGCTTCACAAAGTGCAAGTGCTTTACCCCTAAATTCAGCTTCTACACTTGAACAGATGACAACATTTTGTTTTTTTTTTTTCACTTCTCTATGTAACAAGATTACCACCAACAAATGAGAAGTAACTAGAAGTTGATTGCCTATCGTCAACCGAATCAACATTGGTATAAATATCATAACTTGGTAGTTAACATTTTTGGTGAACAATATTCCTTTACCAAGAGTAGATTTCAAGTATCTCAAAATACGCATAACAGCATTCATATTGTTCACCTCGATTATACATAAATTGGCTAATAATAGTCAATGCATAGACAATATTTGGTCTCGTGTGTGCTAAGTACATCAACCTTCCAACGAGCCTATGATATCTCCATTTAACAACTAGAAATTGATTAATTTCAAAACACAACTTTAAGCCTTCCTTCATTGATGAATTAGTAGGTTCACATGCTAACATACCGGTCTCTTGCAATAAATCTAATGCATATTTTGTTTGAGACAAGAAAATGCCTTTCTTTGATCTAGAAACTTGTATTGCAAGAAAATATTTCAAGGAACCAAGATCATTCATTTCAAATTCTCTAGATAACTACTATTGCAGTGCTTCCTTTCTTCTAGATCTTTCCCAGTAACCACTATGTCATCATATATACAAGAGTAGTGATCTTATCCTGTTGTTTCTTATAAAATAAAGTGTTGTCTGAGTTGCTTTGGTGGTAGTCAAATACTACCGTAGCCTTTATGAATCTTCCAAACCTTGCCCTTGGAGATTGATTTAGTTGATATAATGATTTCTTCAATCTGTATACCTTTTTGCTATGCTTCTCTGGTATCATACACTCTAGCAGAAGTTCCATACAAACTTCTTCATATTACTCTCCATGTAAAAAGGAAATTTTCACATCAAATTGTTGTAGTATGCTATCCACCATGTTTATAGCGAAGGACAATAATACTCAAACTATTTTGATTTTAGCTACAGGTGCAAATGTCTCTAAATTGTTCAACTAAGCTGTTAGCTTTATACTTCATAGTGTAAACCCATCCATATCCTATGGGCTTCTTTCTCTCTAGGCAATCAACCAAGTCCTAAATTCCATTCTTTTGCAAGAAGTTCATATCCTCACCATACCAGCTTTCCATCTTGGTTCGGCTAAGGCTTACACACTATTAGAATTTGATGCAGTAGATAATTAATTTACAAATGTCTTATTTGATTCTGACAAATTGTGATTAGACATATAATGACTCATTGGGTATTTGACTTTGCTAGAAAGTTTAGGTTCATATATAAGTGCAGGAATACCTCCAGTAAGAGTCTTCGGTAGTTGTTTTGTCGATAACTCAAGTTCAAGGATAGGAACATCCTCAATAGACGGTTGGTGTGATATATTAGAAGGGGATTCAAAGTCTTCAATTAATGAACTTGCATTTTGTAGTTTAGTAATTTCTCTACTTTCCAAATCTTTATTGATATCAAGGTTTAAAGTTCTATCACCAATATCACCTTCCTTAGCATCCAATTTTATATCATATTTACCATTCATATCAAGAACAAAAGTTACAAGGTCATAAAATTTCCCTCAGCTGCTCTCCTTTCTCACCATCTTCTTTCTCTCTTGTAGGAGCGCTCTCGTACGAGTCTTTCAAGATCTATGATCTATTAGAGTAGCACTTACCTCTTAATCACTTACTGGCTGTATGTGTTTGCTCGCACAATGCTTCAAAAACTTTTGCACAATTCCATCACACGTCACAACTTTATCGTTTTACCCAAATTCAAGGTTCACCCTCCATACATCATGAAATTTGGCAAACAAACCTCAAAAACGAACTCATAATGTCGAAATTAGATAGGAACACCCTCAGTTAATGCCGTCAACCCTCAATCAAAGTAAAAAAACTAGCAGTCAAATTTCTCTTGATCGCAAAACACACATCTCAGGTTGGAATCTCACAAAATAAAGATCATATTTAGATCTGACACACCCAAAAACCTTAAGAATACCCTTCATCAAGTTAATTAAGGTTTGGTCAAGGCCTTGTTAAAACACTTTTAATTCTGGTCAAAGTAAACTTGCACAAAGTCTTTCATGCATGCAAAACATGAAATCCTTTCCCCCAGCCATTAGATCATTCTCTCATCAAATCTAACGATTCAGACCATTCAAGGTCACCTTATTACCTTTGCATCGTGCCACACATAACCATAATTCATTAAATCACAACCTCCATCGATCCAATGAACCTTACACATAAGTACAAGCCTCTCATCTTCCTTAATCGATCAGCAAAACCAATTAACCAAACAACCTATGTAACCCGACCCACACGCATGGCACCATCTAGCCATTCTTTCTCCAATCTAACAGCATCAGCTCGATTCCTAATGGGCCGGCAACCTTCACGATCATCACCAATCATCACGCCATCCAAACACCACCTTCGACCACTACTCCATTAGCTGTAGCCTTCAACCGCTCGCCGTCACCACCACAGGCCATCTTTCACTGCGCCTTCAGCACCCTTATATTCCTTATGTCGTCATTGATCTAAAGGAACCTTTCACACAAAAAATTCTATGAAAGCATGCTTCACCACCTTTAAGCTTCTCATCAGTAATGCCTCACATCACCTCTTCTCGCGACGACGCCATCAAAAGATTCCTCTCTTGCTTGTGTTCTTTGCTTTTGTGTTTTAGTAGTTGCCTGCTTTGTTTGTTTTTCTTACTTTATCTTGTTAGTTTGTTTTCATAGTCACTTATCTTGCTTTTTGTTTAGTTAGCCTAATTTCTTTATCTTTACTTTATTTTCTTAGTATAGGTTGTTTGTTTCCTTTGCTTACTGTTAGTTTGCTTTTGCTTTTTGTTTTTAGTAGCCTCTATAGAATTGTGGCTTTATTGCTATAGGCCTAGGAAATTTTGAAGTTTTGGGGGTTGAAGTGGTTGGAAAATGGAGTAGGCTTTATATGCTTAGTAAGAGTTCCCTTAGGAGTCCTCTAGTTCCCTTGAATCTTGAACCCGATAAGATTGTACGTTATTTTAGGAATTTAGGTGATATTCTAAGTGAGATGGCTGATCCTATTAATCTTCCTATTCCTCCCATTACCTCTATAAATCCTGTTGCACCGTATGATACCCATTAGCATCCTTAAGCCCAAGATCATTTTAGGCAAAAGCCTCTTAGGCCGGACCCACCTATAGATGATGAGCTTATGCTTAGGCAATTCTTCCTCCCCAATGCACAAGCCTAACTTGGCTATCTATGTTCTGGGGTTGAGGGAAGCTAATTTTGAGATTAAGCCTAGCATGTTGCTAATGCTTCCTTCCTTCTACGGGAGGAGTAATGAGAGTCCATTAGACTACATCACAGACTTTCTAGAGATGAGTTCCCCTCTTCACTTCCCTAATGTGTCTCAAGAAGTCATTTGCCTTAAGTTGTTCGCATTTTCCCTTAAGGATAAGGTAAGGTCATTGTATCATTCATTACCCAGTGGTTGCATTACATCTTGCGATGAGCTTCAATTTAGGTTTTACCAAACGTTCTTTCCTATGGCTAAGATCCTTAATCATAGGGCTTCTATTATGACCTTGTTTCAACACGATTTAGAAACCTTTTATGAGGCTTGGAAAAGGTTTAATAAACTTTTTAGACAATGTCCACACCACGGGTATGATGTTCATGACCTTCTACAATATTTCTTTAGAAGATTGAATGAGCAAAATAGAATGATGGTGAATGCCGCCTCTGATAGTGGGTTCTATAATTTGAGACTGAGTGAAGCTTGGTTGAAAATTGATTTGTTGGCTGAGAATTCTTTTCAAAACACCATTATGGATAGGTCTAGTTAGGAAGCGAATAGAAGAAGTGCTTATGAGTTAAGAGTTTCTTTCGATTTGCTTGTAGAGGTTAGAGCATCGACAAAAAGCTAAATCAATTCATCTCTTTAACTTTTTCCTCCCAAAGTTGAAGAACTAGTTCTATAGGTTCGTCATTCGCCCTGTCGGTCGTAGAGGCATGTGCTTTGTGTTCTGAGCCATCTCATGAGACCGTAGCTTGCCCTTTAGTGCCTCAGTTTCCCGATTTCATGGAAGTGCAAGTTTGTGCTACACAAGGGTACTCGTGTTAGTACAATCCATACTCGAACACATACAATCTGGGTTAGAGAGACAACCCTAAGTTTTCTTAGAGGCAGGGTCAATATGAGTTCTCCAATTACTCGCCCTAAGTCCCATTATAGTAGAGACCTCGTCTTGCCAATCCCCCAGGGTTTTACAATGTAAATTAGGCTAGGTTTACTAGTGTTCCATAGTGTCTAGCACTCTTGGTACCACCTATCCCAGGACTTTCTATACAGTTTGCACTTGCCCCCCTCAGTCTCATATGATAAGAAGATAGACCTCCTTATACAGATGTTTCAGAGGCAACAGTAGTAGTTAGATAGTCTTTAGGCTAAAGCAGATGGTTAGTCAGGACAGTGTCCTATCTAGGTGAGCACTAGAGATCCCGGGAAGTTGCCTTCCTAACCAGAGATGAATCCTAGAGTCTAGTCCTGTTCCTTCACCAACTCCACTTATCCCTCTCAAGCCCAAGCTATGGCTATCACCACTTTTAAGAGCAATAGGACAGTGGATGATAGGATAAGAGTTGAATATGCAGAGTCTGCGCCTAGTTGTCTTTCTGAGTTTAGAGAGCCTAGTCATCCCCTTGTCGAGAGAGAGTCTTACTGAGAGGTTAAAGCCAGTTAGAGACTATGGTGAGAGTAGTATTTTCCACCCACATAGGGAGAAAAAGCAGCCATTGTTGATTCCAATGAGTCTAGAGATGTTGCACCTAGAGTTTCTTTCCCATAAAGGCCATCACCAACTGAGGATCTAGGTTTCTCAAGATCATATCTTAAGGTCAAACTTTCCTTGACAGATGCAATTCATTCTATTCCCTTCTATTCTAAGTTCTTTAAGGATCTTTGCGTGATGAAACGTAGATCATCAACCATGCCAAAGAAGGTGAAGCTCACGGAGAAGGGGAATAGCATTTGTGCATCGGGCCTTCCGACCAAGTTGAGTGACCTCAGAGCTTTCATCATTCCTTGTAGAATTAAGGAGACCTAGATTGATCATGCTTGCTAGATTTAAGGTTAAGTGTGAACCTCATTCCTTATTCCATCTATCAATAGTTAGGTTTAGGCAAGTGGTTCTCTACATATGTTACTCTTCAGCTAGCTAGTAGGTCTAAGTGTTGACCTAAGGGTGTAATAGAGGATGTCATGGTTTAGGTAGAAGAGTTCGTGTATCCCATAGATTTCATAGAGCTTGATATGGATTCGGGTCATGATTCCAAGCATTCCACTCTCATTCTTCTAAGTCGGCCTTTCTTTGCCACAGCTGATGCTGTCATTCATTGCAGATTAGGGTTGTTAGAGATGAAGTTTGGGAACTTGAGATCTACTATAAAGGTTGCAAAAGTGGTGAATAAAGCTAGTTTGGGAGAAGAGGACGAGAAACAATGCTTTGGGTAGATGTCACTGACTTGTGTATTGAGGAGTTTGTTTAAAAGATTATGACTGATAATGAGAATGTGAGCAAGTTTAAGGATTTGTTATCTTGCTTTGATTTGGAGACCTTAGAGTGGAAATGTGTAGCTTCCACCTCCTTAGTTGAGGATCCCATGATTGAGAAGTCACTTAAGGATATTCCTTCTACTCTTGATTCTAGTGATGGCTGAGTTGATGAGATTGTGGTTCATTCCCCCTTAGTTAATCCTAGCTTGTCATTAGAGCTCAAACCCCTTCCTGAGCATTTAAAGTATGAATTCTTAGGCCCTAATGAGTCATTTTTTATTGTTATAGCATCCGATTTGTCTAGTGAGCATGAAGAGTGTCTTTTAGGAATCCTTAGGAACCATAAAAAGGCCACAGGGTGGAAGATAGATGATTTGAGAGACATGGACCCTTTGGTATGCATGTATAGAATTCATCTTAGGGATGGAGCCATTCCTTCTAGGGAGATGAAAAGTATATTAAACCCAAACATGAGTGAAGTGAATAAGAAGGAGATCATTAAGTGCTAGACACAGGAATCATTTATCCAACCTTTGATAGTGAGTCAGTTAGTTTGGTTCAAGTAGTCCCTAAGAAGTTCAAAATCATGGTTGTTGAGAATGAGAAAGGAGAGTTCATCCCCACATGCATTTCTACAGGTTGGAGAGTTTGTATTGACTATAGGAAGCTTAACTTGAAAACTAGGAAAGATCATTTCTCGTTGCCTGTTCTAGACCAAATCTTTGAGAGAGTAGCTAGGCATAACTAATATTGCTTTTTGGATAGGTGTTCAGGATATAGTTAGATCCCCATGTTTCTTGAGGACTAGGAGAAAACCACCTTTACTTGTCACTATAGCACTTTTGCCTATAGGAGAATGCCTTTCGATTTTTGTAATACGCCAGTGGCGTATCACAGGTGTAAGATGGCCATTTTTTGTGACATGATTGAGAAGCACTAAAGATATTCACAGATGATTTCTCAGTCTTTGATAATAGTTTTGATGAGTGCCTTGGTCACCTCTCTTTAGTCTTAGACCATTGTGTGGAAAGGAATCTAGTGTTGACTTAGGAGAAGTCCTATTTCTTGGTGCAAAAGGGGATAGTCTTGGGTCATGTAGTTTCCTCTAGTGGCATTCAAGTTAACCCAGCTAAGGTAGAGCTTATTAAGAAGTTGCCAGTCCCTAAGTGCATTAAGGACATTAGATCTTTTTTAGGGCATATAAGGTTCTACTATAAATTTATCAAGGATTTTAGCCACATAACGTGTCCCTTTTCTAGGCTCTTAGCACAGGATGTCCTGTTCAAGTTTGATGATGAGTGTGTTAGAGGTTTTGATAGACTTAAATCCTTATTGTCCTCCTCCCTGATCATCTAGCCATCTGATTATAGTCTCCCATTTAAGGTTACTTGTGATACGTCCGATTTCGCGATAGGGCTGTTCTAAGCCAAAAGAGGGATAAGTTGGCCCTTATAGTCTACTATGCTAGTAAGACTCTTGATGAGGCTCAAAAGAATTACACCATTACGGAAAAGAAGCTTCTAGCTATAGTCTTCTTCCTTGACAAGTTTAGGTCGTACTTCCTAGGGTCCAGGGTGATTGTGTATATCAATCATGTGGTGTTGAGGTCTTTGTTAGCTAAGAAAGAGTCCAAGCCCCACTTGATTAAGTGGATGCTCCTCTTCCAAGAGTTCGATATTAAGATCTGAGACAAGAAGGGTAATGATAATTTGGTTGGGGATCATCTTTCCCATCTTGTTAGTAAGTCTTCTAGTGATTCTTCCCCCTTTCATGATTCCTTTCCCAATGAGCAATTATTTGTCATTTCTTTTCACACACCGTGGTTTGCTTATATAATTAATTATCATGCTACAGGGCATTTTTCCTCCTATTGGAAGAAAAGAGAGAGATAGGTTCCTAGCTCAACTTAGACATTTCCTTTGGGAAATCCCTTTTCTCTTCAATGTGTGTGTGGATCAAGTGATTCACTGGCATGTGCCCGAGGATTAATATAAGAACTTGTTGAGCATGTGTCCCGATAAAGGTTGAGGAGGACACTTTAGTGGCAAGATGACCGCTACTAAGGTCTTGCAATGTGGATTCTTTTTGCTGACTCTTTTTAGGGGTGCCTAAGAGTATTATAAGAAATGTGTTAGATGTCAACAATCTGAGTCCATCTCTAGGAGAAACATGATGCCATTGTCTCCTATTCTTTTTTGTGAGCTATTTGATGTTTAGGGAATCGATTTCATGGGTCCATTTCCACCTTACTTTGGGTATCAGTACATTCTAGTGCTCGTAGATTATGTGTCCGGCAATTCCCACATGCTCTAATGACCATACAGTAGTGGTTAAGTTCCTTAAGAAGAACATTTTCTCTAGATTAGAGTCCCTAGGGTCTTAATTAGTGATGGTGGCTAACCTTTTTGCCATAGGACACTTGAAGCATTATTGAGAAGATATTCGGTCACTCATAAGGTTTCTACCCTCCATCACCCGCAAACTAGCGGATACGTGGAAGTGTCCAATAAGGAGATCAGGTCCATTATAGAGAAAATGGTTAGGCCTGATAGGAAAGATTGGTCTATTAGGCAAAATGATACTTTGTGGGCCTACCGTACCACTTTTAAGACTCCCATTGGTATGTCCCCGTGTAGGTCAGCTTGTGGGAAGACTTGCCACTTATTAGTAAAACTTAAGCATAGGGCTTATTGGGTAATCAAGGCCCTAAATTTTGACATGGCAAAAGCAAGTAAGAAAAGGAAGCTTGACCTAGCAGAGTTGAAAAAGTTGAGGTTTTAGGAGTATGAAAATGCCAAGCTTAATGAGAATAGGATGAAGAGGATTCATGATAGACAAATCCTTAGGAAATCATTCTCTTCCTTTAATAAAGTTTAGCTATTTAACTTAGGTTTGAAGCTCTTTCTAGGGAAGCTAAAGACAAGATGGGATAGTCCGTACAAGGTGATGGTAGCCTACCCTTCTGGAGCAATAAAGATAAAAGACTTGAAGGACAGCCAAGAGTTGATGGTAAATGGCCAACGCCTGAAGCACGCATATGATCTGAGCATGGATCATGTAGAGACTATAGTGCTTCAAGACCCTATCAATGGATGTTAATGATGAGTTAGTGATCGCCTGGCTAATGGCATGGTGGTTAACACTACTAGGTGGCAACCTAGGTTAAATTTTGGTATTTGCATTTCTTGCTTCATTTTTTGTTCATTTGTTTTCTTTCTTTTTACCCACCCAAAGTGTTGAGTAATAGGGTTAGTAGTTGAATCATTCATCATTGGCATGAAGAGTTTCAACAAGAAGGCAAGGTTGTATCAATCTTTTCTCCACTTGTTCCCCACCTATCTACCACTTCCCACGGTCCATACTTACTTATATTGCCTAGATTCTTGTTGTGTGTCTTTGTTCTATTTGCTTGAGGACAAGCAAAGTTTAGATTTAGGGGAGTGAGAGTTTGGTTCTTATTGTTTAATGCTTCATTAAGGTAGATTGCATTTTTTTTGCTTAGGTAGATTGCATTTTTTGCTTAAAAATGGTGAAATTTTTTTTATTTTTACGCATATAGAGTCATTTATTTCTTAGTTGATTGGAGTGTTAGCTTTTGTGATTGACTTAATTGATTGGTGAAAATAAGTTTGCATGGTGGTGAGTAAATGAGTGGAAAGAGATCTGAGTCTTGGATGGGATGCCCTTAAAAGTTATGGCGAATGAGTGCCTTTAAGAATGCACTTTGCATCTACCCTATGGCTTGGTTGAAAATAGTGTTGAAAAGGGGTGTTGATATGAGTATCCCTTTATTGATTGGTTCTTTTTTATGTGTCTTAGCCTTTCTTTTTCTTTTTCTTTTTGTTATTCAAAGCCAAATGCGAAAAATGTAATATATATATAGAAAAAGGCAAAAAGGTGCAAAAATATGAAAAAGGTTGAAAAATCAAAACAAAAATGAAAAATATGAAAAAGCCAAAAAGGCACCATATGTAAAAGTAAAGTTCGTTGAATAAGTGCACAAGTGACACAATATCGACTTGGCTTAAGTTATCTCTTCGTTCTTTCATTGTATTGTGAATAAGGCTCTTACATCATTTTATGAGCCATTGCATTTGTATACTCTTTCTTTTCATCTCTTTGAGGCTTTGTGCATATTGAGGAGTCCATGTCAGTCAAGAGAGCATGAAATATCAACATCCCATGTGTGTACGTAAGATTCCTAAGCTTGTAGTGCATAGATACAAGGGAACTTCCCAAGAGATGCGAGGCCCTTTATGAGTAAGGGGAGGATCCAAAAAGGCTTGGGGATCCCTCTACAAAAGGAATGACCCCTTCATGCTCCTCAGGTTTGACAAAATAGCAAGTCAATCCCTTAGGCAACATTTGTTTTGACTTTGAGATAAATTTAGGTTTTGGACTTGCTTAGGGACAAGCAAGGAGAAGGTTTGGGGGTGTTGATATGTCTTGATTTTGTGTATCTTTGCATTGCATTTTCTATATGTTTTTGAGGTGCTTTGTGCTTACAAAGTGGCATTAGTGTAGTACATATGGTAGAATTAATCTTAAGTGAAGACCATTGTGCATAGTTGAGTTTAATAGATAAATGCTACACTAATTACTCATTTTTTTATGATTAGGTGAGTCATGGGTTGATGACGAGCTTGTAAGACAATTGGTGATGAAGATAGAAGGTGTACGGGTCGTGGAGTAAAGGCCGGAAGCAAAAAAGATGGAGATTTGGAGCAGTTTAAAGAATCAGTCAGCCGCCAAAGGCTACCGGCTGTTTGGTAGGGTCAACTGGCAAACTACAGAACATAAGAGTGTAGCAGCTGAGCCTACTAGTTAGCCGGTTATTACAATGAGCAAATAAAAGTACTGATCAACCCCCTTGTTACCGGTCAGTGACCTATTAGTAGTAAATAGGGCCCAACTTTTAGCATTTACTATCATCAGTTCACATACTTCACACACGCTTTGGACTCACATAAAACCCTAACTCACCAACCTCACACACACACCTTTTCACACATTTCCTACTTGGATTCAATCTTATTTGGAAGGATTTAACGAGTTTAGAGTGAGGATTTACTCAAGGATGGAAGAGGAGTTTCCTTATTCTTCTTTAATCCTATTTTATATTATGATTGAGTAGACGTGTTTAGGGTGATTTAGCTTATGTAATGAGCTGATAATATACTTATGTTATGGGATATGGTGGCTTAATGTATGTGTGTGTGTATATATATATATGCTTTGGTTTTATTATTCAAATGGTTATTTTTTTATTCATGTCTATGTGTTTGATAAATGCTTAGAGGAGTAGCATATATATAAATTGATGTTTATTGCTACTAAACACTTCTAATCCATTCTATAAGCATGTCTATGTGCTAGTGTGTGGATTGTATAAAGTGGGTATTCAAGTCCGTTTGTATGTTTGCATGCCTAGTAGTAAATATGACCTCAACATTACATACATACTGGTTCCCAATACATGAATGGGGTAATACGAGCATGACGATGTTTGGCAGTCGAGTATGTCTTTATATTCGCAAACACCTTAGCTTAGAACATGTATGAATGCGCTAATTAATCAAATACCGCTATAGTAATCTTAGAATGATGGCACGTAATTTAAGGCTAGCCTAGATTGAGTCTTCTTTGGCTTTAAACCAAGCCAATAGGTTTCCGGATAGATTTAGTCGATCCTAGCAACATTAGGTCTTGGCTTTAAACACAACCAATGATTTAGGTACTAGGGTAGAGTCATTCGAGGTCACTTAGGAAACTAGTTAGTCAATCTTATAGCCCTAGGTCATAAGGACCATGCTGTGACACTAGGGTGATATCACCTAGGGATACACCTATATTGAATCCTAGGGAGAAATTATGACACTAGTTAATAACCTAGCTTAGAGCAACCCATAGTTAAGCCATCCCCCATAATCCCATAACATTTGAGTTTGGAATCCCTATTGGCAAGTAAAACTCACCCTAGCTCATTCCATTTGCTAGTTCCTTCTAGGTTAGTTTGTTTTCCCTGTCTTCCATTCCTATTTTCTGATAGTGTAGTTTTATTTCCTTTCGTTTGTGCTCTCACTCTATCCTTAAAAATCCCAAAAATATGGTTAGTTTAGGTTTTCTTTTAGACATCTTTTAGGACATGCACACATAGAATCCTTTCCATGATTAGCCTCCCTATGGTTCGACACCTGTTCTCGCAGAAACTACACTGCATCGATCCATGCGCTTGTGGTTCTTTAGGCTTGCTCACTTATAGACGATCATACGCTATGTGTTTGTGATTGTTGATGATTATAGTAGATATATTTGGGTCATATTTCTTGCATCAAAAAGTGAAAGCTTCAATGAATTTGCATAGTTTTGCAAAAGAGTACAAAATGATAAGAGATAATTTATAAAAAGCATTCGTAGTGATAATGGCAAAGAATTTATAAATGCATGTTTTGATGAGCTATGTGATATATATGGCATCAAGCTTACATTTTTGGTTCCACGCATGCCTTAACAAAATGGGTTTGTTGAAAGGAAAAACCGATCTATTCAAGAAATGGCAAGAAACATGTTAAATGAACACAAGTTGCCTACATATTTATGGGCCGAAGTGGGCAATACTTCTTGTTATGTTCTTAATCGAGTGTTGATTAGACCATTCTTGAAGAAAACACCTTATGAGCATTGGAATGGAAGAAAGCCAAATATTGCCTACTTCAAGGTCTTCAGATGTAAGTGTTATATTCTTAATACAAAAGACCAACTTGGTAAGTTTGATTCAAAATCTCGTGAAGGTATCTTTGTAGGATATTCCACTAGAAATAAAGCATATAGAGTTTTCATTAAACAAGAGCATACTATTGAAGAATCTATGCATATAAAGCTTGATGAAACTAACCCTTGTCAGTCGAGAAAAGACAATTATGATGTTGTAGGTGAATTAGAACTTATGAAGGGAAACCATCATACTACAAATCCTCAAGAAATGAACGAAAAATCTCAAGAAAATGAGAAAGGTATGTCTCTTCAAGAACCTATTAATGACGATGATCAAAAAGAAAAAGATGAACCACCCAACTTGGAAAGTAAGGAATTGCTAAGAGCTTGGAAATTCGTTAGAAATCATCCAATTGATAAGTTATTTGTGATCCTAGAAAAGGAATAAGAACAAGAGATAATGTAAACAATTTTTGTAAACATCATGCATTCTTATCTCATATTGAACCCAATTGTGTTGATGATGCATTACGTGATAATGATGGGTTGTTGCTATACAAGAAGAATTGAACCAATTTGAAAGAAACAAAGTGTGGAAACTAGTTGAGAGACCAACTAATCAATATGTTACTAATACTAAATCGGTGTTTTGAAATAAACAAGATGCAAGTGGTAATATTGTTCAAAATAAAGCTAGATTGGTTGCCTAAGGATACAATCAAGAGGAAAGCATTGATTATGATGAAACATGTGCACCCGTAGCACCACGTGAGTCGATTCATATGTTACTTGCTTTTGCATTGTACATGAATTTTATCAAATGGATGTTAACGTGCATTTTTGAATGGCTTTATCAAAGAAGTATTTGTTGAACAATCTAGGATTTAAGGATTCTAAATTTCCAAACCACATTTTCAAATTGGAAAAAGCTTTGTATGGTTTGAAACAAGCCCCATATACATGGTATGAACGTTTAAGTGGATTTCTCGTGCAAAAAGGTTTTGAAAGAGGAAAGTTGGATTCTACTTTATTTATCAAACGTGATGGCAATGATTTACTACTTGTGCAAATATATATTAATGATATTATTTTTGGTACTACTAACATGGCTTTGTGCGAGAATTTTGCTAAATTTATGCACCAAGAATTTGAGATGAGCATGATGGGGGAATTAAATTTCTTCCTCCAATTACAAATCAAGCAAATGAAAGATTGAATCTTCATAAATCAAACTAACTATATCAAAGAACTACTCAAGAAGTTTGGTTTGGAAGATGTGAAGGAAATTTGTACAAGTATGAGCCCATCCACAAAGCTTGACAAAGATGAGAAAAATAAACCAGTAGATGAAAAGAGATATAAAGGTATGATTGGTATTTTGTTATATCTTACCGCCTCTAGACCAGATATTATATTTGCCGTATGCTTATGTGCTCAATTTTAATCCTCACCCAAAGAATCCCATCTAAGTGCCGTGAAATGTATTTGTTTATATCTTAAAGGTACCACTAATCTTGGTTTATGGTGTATTCAAAGGATACATCTATTAAGCTTATAGGGTATTCTGAGGCAAACTTTGCTGGATACAAAATTGATAGAAAGAGTACAAGTGGAAGTTGCCAAGTTCTTAGTCAATCAATAATTTCACGGTCAAGTTGGAAACAAAATAGCGTTGCAACATCCATAACTGAAGTCGAATACATTGCCAAAGCAATTGTGTTACATAAATACTGTAGATGAAGAAAAATTTACATGATTAAGGACTTAACTTTGAACATACTCCTGTTTATTGTGATAACATTAGTGCTTTCAATTTGACTAAAAATCCTATTCAACACTCAAGAAATAAGTATATTGAACTTATATATCATTTTATTCATGATCATGTGTTAAAAGGTGATATTAAATTCGAATTTGTTAGCATAGACAATCAATTAGTTGATATTTTCACTAAACTGTTGTATGAAGATAGATTTTGCAAGATTAGAAAAAATTTGGATATGATTGATATTACCTATTGATGTTTGAAGCATGTTTGAATAAGCTTTAATATGTTTTTAAATGAACATCCGTTGAATTATTGTGTGGAACTATGTGAGTTGGGATGAAACTATATGTGGATTGTATTTGCATTCATGAAAAGCCCTGAAAAACCAAAATTGTCACTATTGGGTGAATGTCCTATCTCAACCAGACTACCAAAAGCCCCTCCAGAAAAAAGAATTTCCAAAACACTCTGTCAGACACAGTGTTCATGTGCTAGGGTTATTTTGTTCGTGCCAGGAGATCGGATGCAATATCGGTTAAAAAAAAAAGCTAGTAACTTTTCAAATTCTATTTCACTCCAACCTCTTCATATTCCCCTAGATCGCTTGATTTCCCCATCACACTCACACTGTCTTTTTATTTCCTTGTCCTTAGCTTAGATTTATCTTTTTTGAGCTCCGCTCAAACCAAAAACCCAAAAAAATATCATAGTTTAGTGACCTAACACTTAGCTTTCTAGGATGCACATAGCTTAAGACACCTTACATGTTAGGCCTCTTGGTGGATTCAACCCCACACTCGCACATACCGTACTACACACGACCTGTACGCTTGCAGAATATTTAGGCTTGTGCTCAAATAGCGTATCAATGTCTTTTCTCATTTGATGTTACATAACTAATTCTAGGTTTCATTACATAGCTATATGGGATGAGAGACAAAAGGTGATGCCAACAGCGGAAGATCATCAAAATGGGAAAGTCCTTGATTATCCAAAGGCTATCCTCTTAACAAATGCATCCAATCGAGATTTTAAAGGAGAGGTATATATGTTATTGTATTCTTTGCCATTCGAAATTGTGGGATTCTTTTATGATCAAGAATAACTACATTTCTCGATCTTGATATATTTTTATTATAATGCTCCAAGTATACAATCACAAGCCTATATATGAGCAAGACAATATATATATATATATATATATCTATACATACATATATATATGTATATATATGTATGTATGATATATATATATGTATGTATTTGTATATATATTCTCTAGTTATTTATTATGATAGTAACATCAGTCTCACTTATGAGTCTCGAGTCCTATGGAGCTCAAATTCTTGAATGCACTAGATAGGAGTTTGGAGTTTGAGTTCCCGTTTTGAGTTGTTGTCCTCGCATGATATCCAAGTAAAGAGCCGCCATAGGAAGATTGATCCGTATGCCCTGAACTTGGTGCTTGACATTTATTTGCAAAGTTTTGCAATTGGAATATGTTATGATGTTTTCCTTTCACAACACAAATGAATTTAATATAGGTAGATGACAAGTACTTTTACTCATGCAAAAATAAAGAAAACAAAGTTCATGGTTGGATAAGCAATACTGATCCACTTGTAGGGTTTCAGATGATCACTCCAAGTAATGAGTTTTGCACAGGTGGGCCTTTCAAGTTGGATCTTACGTCTCATGTTGGTCCAACGGTGCTTTTTGTAAGTAGCTATTTAAATTTTTTATGTCCTTTTTATTTTTTATTCTCTTTTTCTTGGGACATATACAGTAATTAGGTCTTTAAGGGACAATTAAACACATGAATTTGCAAAATTAGCATAAATGAGATACTTAATCTCATACATGGAAGATTGGGAGAAATAATTAGGTATCGACTAATGACCAAGGTTTCAAATTGATTTAATATCCTAAATTCCATATAGTACCTAATCTTTATATATTAGGTATATATATACTATTAGACTATGGGGTTTATAGTTTCGGACGAATCTAACGTGGTTCTACCAAATTGAATTCTTCATTTTTAATTCATATAGTTTTTGCATTTTGAAATTCTCCATAGATGTTTGTTAGTAGACACTATGTCGGAGATGATCTAGATGTCAAATTCCAAGATGGGGAGCCATGGGAAAAGGCTTTTGTTCTTGTCTTTGTCTATCTCAATTCCAATGTTTTAGCCAAGAACAATCCTTTTGTCCTATGGAACAATGCAAAAACAAAGGTAACTCATCTAAACTTTAATTGGTTCAACTAGTCAACAAAGTGGATATCACTCCAGATACTTAATTATAGTTTAACTATTATAGATGTTGAATGAAGTCGCAAGCTGGCCGTATGCATTTCTACTTTCAGAAGATTTTGTTCAACCTAATTAAAGGGGAAGAGTTAGTGGCCAGCTACTTGTTCAAGATTTGTATATATCATCCATCAATCAATCTTGATTTGTCTCTAGAAGAAGAAAAAAATAAGTTATGTTTTATGTTGCCCCCATCACTTTTCACTTATATAATGGTGTTATTTCAGGTATATCAACAAACAACCAATGCCTGCGGGGAATGCTTATATTGGCTTGGTAGCACCAGGACCTACTGGATCATGACAAATAGAAAGCAAGGTTAATTTGTTTCTTTGCTATAATGCTTGTAAATATACTCATTGCATCCACAAGTACTTTTGGAGTAGGATAGAAAGAGAGTGTTAGTTTCTCTCGAGGAAGTTTCTATTATATAGTCAGTTTTAGCATCGATTATATATTCATTACAAATTCTTTTTATTTTTGACTTCAGGGTTATCAATTCTAGACATAAGAGGACTTCAATGGAAATTTTGTCATTAGAGGCGTTATTGCAGGGAGTTACAACTTGTATGCTTGGTTCCCAGGATGAATTGGGGATTACAAATATGACTCCGTTGTTAACAGAAGCTCAGGTTTTAAATGTACCTTTTTATGTTTATCTTGTCAATATATACATATACATATATGTATATATATGTATATATGTATATATGTATATCTACACATATATGTATATGTATATGTATATCTATATATATATATATATATCTATATCTATACTATATTATATAGAAGAACCCTTTTTAATATAATACTGACAAGTGTCGTACAAATATAATGACAAGTGTTATATAAGTATATTTTATTATATTTTTATTATATATATACTTCTTGCCTTGATATGGAATGCCGATTCTATAAAGATTTGAGTTTTATGGAAACTCTTGAAATCATTCCATGCACATGCTACTTTGACATAATAATTTTATATTTTGATCTCCATCTGTCTCTTTCCATATAGATTTCGATCATCATATTATTTTGTGCATTTCGAATAAGGAATCTTTTATGGATTTTGGACCATTTGGCCGTCTTTATGTTGCTTGACGGTTCTATATGTCAGTGATCAAAATGTCTATCTCCTAATTGATGCCCCAATCAAGGATTTGGATTGTTTTCTTACTTGCATGTGTTGCTTTTTATAAATACTGATTATCGGTTTTGCTCATATATCTTATCGTAGCTTTGATCCTCTGTTCACATATAACCTACATTTCGCAACTACAGGTAATAATATTCAGCTTTATAATTATTAGGGTAATTAGTTTAATTGCGGTTTGTTGCATATGATTGTAGTTCTGTTCCTGTAAGGCCTGAAGACGTGAAGTTTGCTACAGAGCAGTTTGAGCATTCCAACGACTAAGATAAGTGAGAAGACGAGATGGCTGCAATGCACAGTCACCTAGACGCGTAGATTACTTATGAAATGAGTGCTGCTCAAATGCTTAAACATTGACCAAAAAAAAAAGAAAAAAAGAAGTGAATGTACCTTTTCTCCCCTGGGTTTATTTTATCTCTTGGTAGCGGGAAGAATGTATTGGTGTCCCATTGATGATTGATGGAATTTCATTCTTTGGTTTCATGGTGTAAATATAATTGTATTCAGGTTCTGTTTCTTTGCTTGGCAAATTGAAAAAGTAAGAGATTGTATTCTAGGTTCTATTTTTTATTTTCTCTGTTGATTGTCTTTGCTCATCTCATGAGTTTAGAAACTAGGAAAAAAATTAATTTTTCTTAGCCATAAGTCCCATGGAATAAATTATGATTCATGCTCAGTGAAATGACCAAGACTCATTTTTTTTTTTTGTGGTCCCGTGGAATAAATTATGGTTCATAACTTAGTAATGACCACTTGAGAATATTACCTTATTATTCTTGCATGTGTGGTTTATCATTACAGTTTTTTGCAATTCATTGAAAAGCTAAATGAATTTTAGTGTTAGTCTCTTTTTTTTAATTTAAATGTAATAGCTTAGTCTTTTATTTTTTTAGTTAGTAACATTGATAGTTATGAGTTCAAAAAACGAAAATTGAAAAAATTGATCCCTTATTTTTACAATTTGTAACATTGTCGGTTTTTTATCTTTTCGATTTTTGAAACAATTAGTCCTAACTTGACATTTTCTGAGTTCAGGACTAATGATATTACAAATCGTATATAAAAAAAAGCTAAATTTTCACATTTAAAAATGAGGCACTTTATTGTTATAAAGATCAAAGATCAAAATCCAAGTGAGTTATTTAACTTTCTTTTAATTTCTCAGAGGTCATGACCAAAAAAAAAAAAGAAGAAATTCTTATAGGCTTGTTTGATGTTGCTTTGACTATTATATTCTTAAATCTTACTTTGGGTAAATTTAAATCATGGTATACTTGAAAATTGGAGTGAGAATCGAGTCTCTATTATAAAATTTTTTTTTTGAATGCTTTTAGAGGAAGAGAATGTGAGCTAGAAAGAGATTTATCAACAATTTCTATCCAAATTAATTCTACTTTTAGTCTTTTTCTTAATATTTTACACATTATTTTTTGCAATAATATAACATTTTTAGGTAAAAAAGAGGGGGAAAAAGAAGTCAAACAGAAGAAAAAAAAAGTTAAAAAAAGTGTAGATTGCTAACATTCACCAAGTTGGTCCATAAGGATAGAAGAAGAAAATTGCTAACACAATTTAACTATATATATCATCACACCTTGCGTATTTTGAATTCTATTATTTATCTAAAATATTTTCTATTTTCATATTTATCCATCTTTTTACCCGACTTGACTATTTTATCCTTCTTATCATTTCTGTAAAAACCATAAGTTGTTTATTTAATTTCTAAATTTATATCATATTATTTTTAAAAAAAATTCTATTTTTTGAAAATTATGATCATCCCACGCGACGTACGGGTGTTAGACTAGTATATATATATTGTTAACATCATTTACATGTCACAAAATGTATTTTCAGATTTGTTGTACATTCCCAACATCAATTTACAAGAAGGGGGATGATGAATTTCTTTTTGGTGTGAAAAAATTGTAATTAGCAATGCCTAGCTAGTTAAAAAAAAAATTGGTTAGAGTGTATTTTACCCTTAAAATTTATATAAGCTCTCTAAATATGAATTGATATAGTAATCTCTTTTATATATCTTTGAGCCTTCAGTTTTATGATGAAGGTGGATATAAGAA